>CM031244.1:542702267-543902267 GCA_018340775.1 Taxus wallichiana var. yunnanensis | reverse complement strand
TCTTAAAATGCATTTTTCCCTAATCAGTCAGTGTAAAACCCTAGTTAGGGTTTAAGAGTATTTGGCATTTAAATGACTTAACAAACTTTTCAAAAGCTAAATTTTGATATGTAGAAACTGTAACATGGGGAGAACAATATTTTTAAGCTTTAGTGTCTTAGATTATTGTTGGAACATGTGAAAACAAGCAATTCCTCTCTAAACCTTGTTTTAAGCTAAGGCAACTTAATTTGAGTCCTAAACTTGAACATTTGAAGGACATTCAGTTAGGGTTGGAGTTTGAAAGTTCATATGGAGAAATAAACCCATAATGGGTATTCAAAAAGTGTGTGTTTTTGTTTAGAGTCCATATTATTAAAAATTAGACCTAGAAAACCCACAAGACAAGGCTACTAGAAGAGAGACTTAATGGAAAATTGGGATTAACAAGTTAAGGGAGAAAATTTGAGAACCAAGTCCTAAAATTTTGTGAGGAGTAAGATTACCCATAAGGGCATTCAAAAGTGTTAAAAAAATTTCAAGGATCATTGTAGTTTGTTTCAAACTATAAGGCTTGTGTGTAATAAGAGCTACTAAGAGGATATGGTAGTCATGAAAAGAAGTCTTGAAAGTTAGAATTTTCCTTTTCTCCAGCCATATTTTATGTTGACATTGTATGTAAAAGACAGGGTAAATAAGCGATATGATGGCCAAATCTCCTTAAGGGTTCAAAGGAAAAAAACTTCATTGTTGAGAGACAATTCACGGTTCAAGAAGACCATCCTTCTTTGCAAGGTAAATGCCATTTCAAGTGAGTTATTTTTGCTAGCTCATAGAATTTTTGGTGATCTTAGAGAGGCCTCGCATCATTTGGTATTAGAGAAGGTTTTTCTCTTAAAAGAGAAAATAAAGATTGATAAGAATTTACGAAATATTTCTACATGTTGAGTGAAGAATCAAACTGTGAAACAAAAATTTGCAATAAGAGAGAAAAAAGATGGCCAACAAAGAAAGGATGAGAAGAGGATGTCATAAATGACAACCTAGAGAGGATGAATGGGTTTTGTATTAAAAACACAAAAGATAGATTGGGAGCTTTAGAGGTTTCTCGGAGAAGAGGTATGATCATAGCAGAGGAAGTGATAAAAAATAAGAGATAGAAGTAGTACAAGAAATAGTTGCGAGAAGAAGAAGGACCAAATGTGAGACTCTTGAAAGTAGTCATGGGAGTAGGTTCTAAGCCAACAATGAAGGTTTCAGAGTGTGGATGAAGTACATCCAGAAGACTTGATTGATTGGATCACTAAGATGGATAAATACTTTGATTTTGAGGGAATAACTAAAGACAAAAGGTAAAGTTTACTTGTACTAAATTGACAGGGCATGCAACTATTTGGTGGGACTTTGTGCAAGAAGAAAGGAGTACAGGAAAGGATAAAATTAGATCTTGGGATAGGATGGTTTCCAAGTTAAGAGGTAAGTTCATTCCAGTGATTATCAAACAAGTTTGTTTAAGAAATTACAAAATTTAAGGAAAAGAGAGATGAGTGTGGTTGATTATACTGAAGAATTTTATAAGTTAGCTATGAGATCAGGTCATATAGAGGGATATGTTAAAGAAGTAGAAAGATATTTGAATGGATTAAGGCTTAACATTCAAGATGAAATCAACTTGTTCACCTTGAGAATAGTGGAAGAAGCTTATCAAGCAACCTTGAAAGTAGAGGAAAAGTTGTCTAGAAGGAAAGTACAATATTCTAGAGGCAGAGCTAGAGGAATCATAGGTAGAGGACAATAGACAAATAGACAACATCAACAAAATCAAGAAGAGGAAGCAAACATCTCACAAGGGAAAATCACTTCAAGAGGTGGTTATTCAAGAGGTAGTTATTCCTATAGAGGAAGAGGTAACTTTGGAAGAGGAAGAGGAGAGTTTTAAGGTAAGTGTTTCAAATGCAATAAGTTTTTTGGTCATAGGTCATATGAGTGTCTAGAGAACCCTCAAAAAGTGGTAGCAGGGTAAGTGAAGTAAGAAATCAAATTGTGCATGTTGATGAAGAAGAAAGTGTGGGATCACCATCACACATAGAAGAACTTGAAACATGAGAGGCATTGATGATGATAACAATATTGTTGAAACCAAGCCAAAAAGATGACGAACTAACCCAAAGAAGAACCTTATTTAAGACCATGTGCAAGTCCAAAGCTAGGCATTGTAAGCTTATTGTTGATAATTGTAGCACATACAATTTGGTCTCTTTTGAAATGGTAGAAAACCTAAAATTGAAAAATCTAGTGCATCCTAAACCATATAGAGTGTATTGGGTTTAAAGAAATCATCAAGTGTTGGTAAATGAGCAATGTCTTGTAAGTTTTCAGATTGGTAATTCAAGAGATGAGGTTCTTTGTGATGTGATGCCCGTAGATGCTTGTCATTGTGTTGTCCCCAAATGGACACTTTTTACCCCCAAATGGATTTTTGGTGAAACCCTAATCCAAAGCACAAGTTTTATATAATTTATAAAATATTCTAATGCATATATGGATTTTATACATGCATGATGACTTGCATAGGAGATGAAAACCCACAAAATGAAAGGAAAAACCACTAAATCTTTAAGGGAAACAAATCAACAATATTTCTAAAGGTGAAATCATGAAGACATTACTAGATTTGGACTTCAAAATAGGCTGAAATAATTTTATAAAAATCTACAAAAATTGCCCTCAAACACATACGAAAATAACACTTCTTCAACACCAAAAATTCTGAAAAATAGCAAATTTGATTTATAAAAATCAGGAACATGAGCAACGAATCAAAATCTGATCCTAAACATCTCTTAAACCCCACAACTAGCTCTCCAAGTGGGTCATTCCTCCTAGAAAAAGGGCTGGAAATGAAGAGAAAACACAACTACAACTTTCCTCTCCAAACCCTTGTCCAAATCTGCAATGTACAACCCTCAAAATACTTGGAAAAGCACTAGAAAATCAACTAAATCTTTATGCACAATGGAAACCCCAAGGTGGAGAATCCCCACAAACTATATGAAG
Source organism: Taxus wallichiana var. yunnanensis (assembly GCA_018340775.1). NCBI lineage: Eukaryota > Viridiplantae > Streptophyta > Pinopsida > Cupressales > Taxaceae > Taxus > Taxus wallichiana. Next base: position 543,899,231 of record CM031244.1, on the reverse strand, counting down.
GGTTTCTGTCCTTCTCTAGAGTAAATATCTAAGGGTTGTCATCCTTAGAAGATTGAAGATGCAAGCTGAAATGCTCAATGTACAAATCGGAATGAGAGAATAAACAAGTGATCCCCTCCTTAAGTAAGTTGAATTGCTTATATATATAATATGGGCCAAATGACCACCTCCAACAACCAATCAGCTCACTTGCCTCATTTAATGTTTTCCACCTACTTTATTTAATATTTTCCCTTGCTTTCATTTAATATTTTCTCTTGCTTTATCCCATCTCTACATGGGTCGAATTTCTCCTCTAGGGAAAATAAAACATAAAGTAACTTTTCCTTTTCTATTTTTATTTTAATGTTAAGTTTATAATATTTTATTATAAGTGCTTTTTATAATAATTTTATTTTTCTATTTGCACTTTATAATAAATTATCATAACTTAAGTCTCCCTTTTTGTTTATTCCTTAGCCATCGGGAAGACAAAATGGGCTAAGGGTCTTCGATTGGGAAGGGGGTATTACAGTCATGTCTTGCTTAGAAGACCATGTCAGTTTGATAAGAGAGCTATTCATGATGGTTGGGAAAATATATATAATCTCAAGAAGAATGGTGTTAAGCACACACTAAACCCTCTCAAGGACAATAATGTATGGAATGAAAGTTATTCAAGCGTCGTGTGGATGAGTGCAAAAGAGTATATACAACAGGAAAAAATAGATAGTCATGAATAATCAAGGACTACAATTGAAAGGAATTTTTAAGATGTAAAACAAGGAAAGTACAATCAAAATACTATGGTGATAGTTAGGCTGGTGAAGAGGAATATCAAGACAATCTTCAAAGGAGAAGAAGCAAAGAAGATGGGAATAGTGAACTTGTAGACCTCATAGAAGTAAGAGATAACCAAAATATCTTGGAGACACAAAATTCAAGGAAATACGAGTACACTCAAGAATGTGAGAGAGAAGTTGGAAAATATGATGCTAAGGAAGAAGGTGACAATTTAAAGAAAAAGGTTGAGACAACCGAGAAGGATCATGAACAACAAATTCAAGAAGAAGACCAAAAGAATCTAGTTGAAGAAGACAAAGATGAAGTGAAAGAGAAGACTAAGAGGGTTGTTAAGGCTCAAGTTTTTCAATCTAATACTTATTTTAGTGACGATTGTGCAGGTATTGTTGTGCAGAAACTTCGTTCTCAAGTGGGGTGAAGGCCGATACTGGGAGCCACCAACAAGTTCGAATGATGGAGGGCTTAGGACCTCAGATGCAAATGTGGATCTACAGGTGCAAATAAGATAGATGCATGATATAAAGAAGCTAGATCTGTAAAACTGAAATAGATAAGATTAGATCATAATATGCGGGGTTTCTGAGACGGTGCACCCTAGGAGGATTTTAACTCCCTTAGAGGATGTTAACCCCTGTGTCAAACAAGATAATAATATAATACAAGATGAACATATAACGTGCAAGTAAATGAACAAAGGAACCCGATGCCGTAGGTGTGTAGATGGTATTATTGATCTGATGCGTGCAACATGAATCTCACTTTTCTTCCTCCGATCCGGTCGGTCCAGGTCTTCTTGAAAAATATATCCATCTAGCTCTAGGTCTTTGGTCTTTTTTGAACTATGGGGGAAAACCCATATTTATAGCTTGGATGTGAGGTTAGATTGAGGTTAACAGGTAACTGGGGTTGGGTAGAGTAACCCGAGTTAAGAGATATGATGTGATCATGTGGGGACCACGTGGGGACCATGGCTTGAATTATTAGATGGAGTGGGGAGCATGATTGACATGGTAGATGAGATGCTAGATTCCACTTAGAAAGGGGCGTTAGATGGGTGTACTAATACCCATGGATTGAATAATTTGTGAGAGATGGGGGATAATGCCAAAAGTTGAATTATCAAATGGGTCTACATGGAGCCCATTTGATAATTAATTAAATAAGGTGAGCAAATGGATAGGATTTCATTTAATTTAAGAAAAAGAAAAGTGAGAATGGAAATTGCATGAATGTGAGATGACGGAGGGGCGCTATACCAAAAATTGGTGTTTACATTTGCCCCTTTTTGTTTAGTGGTTTGTGATAGCAAGCCACAAGACAAAAAAGGGTTAGATTTAATATGTGTCTGAGATGGATGAAGACATGACCAAAGGAAAGATGCCTCGAAAAAAGGATCGCAATAACAATGAAATAAAAATGTATGGTGGTGACTTCAATATCACATCGATAGAGGTGTAATGTCCCCATTTCTGAAGACCCTTAGCCTATATTTCCCCATGGGCTTTGGGATGTTGCAGAAGGGGAACATTTTTATTAAATAATTAAATATTATGGCATGGAGCAATAATGATTTAATTATAAAATTTATTTAATTTAATTCCCAGAATATTAAAAAATTAAAATAAAAATTAAATGGGGAATTAATTAAATAAATAGTTAGGTGGGTTTTATTGATTAAATCACCCTTTGAAAAGGGGACACCACACCTAGGAAAGACAAACTGCTTTATTTAATAATTTCCATCTCCTAGGGATTTCGAATTTTGTGCCTCCTTGCTTATAAAAGGAGTGTTAGGATCACTATTATTATTATGTTATGATGAAGTTATTTTGATACTCCATGCTTGGAGTTGGGATGCATGCCCATTAATGTTATTCTCTCTCTCTCTCTCTCTCTCTCTCTGCGTGGGAGGTTGTATTGAGCTGGTTTTGAGATCCAAGTTAAGTATTTAATTGTGAGATCCATATTTCTAACTTTGGCAAACATTTTGATTGAATTTGCAAGTTGAAATCTTCCCTTTTACTATAGAAACGACAATGTAGCAACTGGGTTTGTGTGTTGCAAATCGACTTATGGTTGGTGTGTTCCATTTCATCTTTGGCGACTTCTTTATTAATGTTTATGGACTGTTTTATATGCAATATTTAGTGTGAATTCGACCAGCTGGTTTGGTGTTACTATCCCCCTAACTGCAGCGATCTCTTTGCATATGTTATTTGAACATTCTAAGGCATGTTGGTATGCTAAATGCCCAGCGAACTCTGCCTATTAAGTTGGTACATGATTGAGGTAGTTTCAAGGTGGATCGACTAGGTATTTGCATGTTAATAAGATGTTTTTACAGCCCCTTTGATAGCGACTGGTGTAGAGCAAGTTTGGTAGTTGATTCATATGATTATTGCTCTGATTGTTATCCATTCAAATCTGCTGTTCCTTCCTTAGTATCAGAGATTTTATTGAAGGATTGGGTGTATATTTAGAAGTCTATGTAATGTTGTGCTTAATGACTGGATCTTGCATAATTTAGCTGTGCTTTGGGCTCTCAATAATCAGCGATCTGAGTGGGTTGTGCTGGGTCTGATATTAATAATTTTTGACATCAATTTCCATGCTCATTTTGTATCCGAATATAGTGACTGGATTTGGCACATGATTTAAGTTTTATTGGTAGCAATCTCCTTCATGTTAGCATACTCCATTGTGGCTGAACTATTCCTAAGTCTGAAGTTTTGTTTTAGTGCATGGATTGATGGTAATTTGAGGCTCTTTGAAGTCTTTTGGGCAGTCATAGATAGAGCCTGTTTCTGAGCAGCTGAAGAGGGATTCGTTTTGATTTAGTTATTTCTACATAGATCTGGTCTTTAAGTACTAGTGTGAGCTAGAGGCCATTAAACCCATAATCGGTTCAAGGGTTTTGGTTTCATTTTGCTATTTTCAGTTGTCTGGTGTATTGAGGAGTGGTTGATTTGCATATTTTCTATTGATCCCGAGTTATTACAAGAGGACAATTGCGGTCTCAATAGAGATAGACGACAACGTTCTCTGAAGGTGAGTGGGTGAAGACCACTTCAAGTATGGATGTAAACCAAGATGACCAATGGGTCATAGGAAAACATCAAAATATGTGCAATAAAGCAAAAATATGTGTGAAATCCTTTATGCTGCAAGGAATCGTACGAAAAATCATGTGTCCGCAAAAGGGACGAAGATGAAGATAATGATGCCTTAGCACATGGCACGGGAAGGACAAAAATTGAATTATATGCACCGACAAGTATGAGGATGAAAAGATGCCCCAACATAAGACATAGATGGATGTTGAAATAAGATATCCCAGGGGGAATAATCATAAATGTGCACATGACGAGAAGATAGGATAGAAAGGTGAGATAAAATGCCCTAAAAGGGTGATAAATATGATGGCAATCATGTTTCATAGGAAATATGTGTAAGTGTTAGTAAATTAGAAGGTGAAGAAGACAAAGAAGTCTCATTTCTTTGATAGGTAGGATAATGATCGGGGATCATTTTTTGAAAACATTCCCTAAACATCCCTAAATGGTGTCAGTGCAGAAGATCATCTTGAGAGCTTTCCAACGACTGTAAGAACGCGAAAAACGGACATTGGGAGCTCTAGATATGTCCGGTCAAAGTTCGGTCAACAGAAAGTCAACTCTAGTCAACTGGTCAATAATGGACCACCGCGCTGCGACACGTGGCTAAAAGGCAAAAGGGAGTTGTTTGTTGGTTTTCGACCACCGGTCTTCGATGAGCATAAAAAAAAAAGGTGCTCGGGAACAAGAGGCTCAACTTTTATTACGGAGGGGAGCCCGACCGCCGTGTGGACTAAGGTATTATCGCCGACGTGGTGGGTCCACAAGCCACCACGTGGCTTGCCACCACTCGTCGAATTCACTCGATTTGCCTATCGAGGGTCGACAAGTGGTATTTTATTGCCACATTTCATTTGGAATGTCATTATATTAATTGGGTCGAAATTATATGATCTTGATAAGACCACTTTTCATATTCTACGCCTTATTTCCAAATGCCACGCATATATCAAAAACTTCCCACGCATTAGTTTGAACTGTCCACCATTTAAGGATATCCATGCATAGATCCTATGGATTGGGCGCTAAAACCAAACAATGCGCATCCCCCAAGTCAAGCGCCTATTACATAGGCTTAGGTGGCTACCTTGCCACACAAAATGCGCGCCCACCTACTATTTTGAACCCATATCCTAGTTTCCATGTGCCTAATGTGGGATTATAATCCCAAAAGGATAAACAAACAGCTAAGGAGGGGAATGGAACTCGGGTGGGCTGAGTAAAAGATAAGCGCCCAGCCATCAGACCAGGAGGCGCACAAACAATATAAATAGGGTGATATTCTATTTGAATAGGAGGAGGTACAGGTCTGTGCAAGAAGCCTAAGGACCAGATTGCAGAGAACTCCATTTTTGAAGGCCGTGCACTCAGATTGGGCATTCGGAGTAAAAATATGAAATGTAGAGAATTCTGAGACGATTCCAACGATGTAAGGTTTGATATTTTTTGATGATTTTTAGCCTATTTTTGGAAGCTTTGAATGCAGATTTTAACAGGGATCTTCAAGACAGCCAGTTGGAAAACACGAATTTCAATGCACTTCTAGTCCGAATTGTGACTTGGTGTAAACATGAAAATTGTTCAGAATTCAGATCTGATCTCAGAAATATGATTTTTTTCATAGATTGTTTTTAAATCTCCATTTGTAGGTGTTTTTCTAACACAGTTGCAGGGAGATCACATTGTGAAAACACTGTAGGAGCCACGGATCGTTCTTGGGACAGTTTCTGCTATTTTTCAGAGTTCTTGGGACATTGATCAGCTCATTTGCAGGTTGTGATTCATTATTGATTGTTTGTAAGATTTATTGTACTTGCATTTCAATATTATTAATGGATCGGTTCAATCTGAACCCGGGGACGTAGGAATTCCGAACCCCGTAAACAATCTCTTTTGTTATCTGAGTCTTTTCAGTTTTTCTGATTATTTCTTTGCTACACAAGTTTTTCTGCACTTCTATGGATGCAAAATAATCAGAATTTAATCAATTGTGGATTCAAGAATACTTAAAATTGGTTAAAAAAATCACGATCTTTGGAAACTATAAAAGTGATAAAAATTACAACATCACGTTTTCGAGATCGAGATAAAGATACTTTTGTGACAAAATAAAAGCGGAGAAAATATTCATGGAAGAGAACATGATCGGATAGGTGATGGCCGTTATGGTATCTTCTAAGACAAAAATGTCAAAGGAAGATCGGAAGAGATTACTAGAAATGGATATGGTGGTGTCCTACGCGAGGGACTAGCGAAGATAAAATATGTGACAGGGTTCTACAAGAGAGAAGAATAAGAATGGTGATGAAATAGATTGGTGGTACATAAACAGAGAAGCATTGGCATTGACCGTGAATGCCGATGTGAGGGATGTTGAGAAAGAGAAAAGGGAATAGATAGGAGGATTGGTTGATTATGAGAAGAGCAAGAAAGATTGAATATAAAAGCGGCAGGGGTATGGAATAGAGGGACAAAGATAGAGGAGGAGAAAAGAGGGAATGAAAGGGGAGGAAGAAGATAACAAAGAAGGATTATAGAGAAAGGGGGAAATGAAGAAGGAAAACAAAGAGAAGGCAAGAAAAGAATAGAGCAAAGGATGAAATTATGAAAAAGAGAGAGAGTTATTCAAGATGAAAGGTGTGAAGGAGGATGAAGTAGAGGAAAATAGAGAGGTAATAGAAAATGAAAGAGATGATAGAGCAAATAAAATTGAAGGAAACAGATCATAATGAGGAAATCCAAGACATTATGATAAAGAGTGAGAAACACAAGGAACATAAAGAGACGCTTGAGGGGAGGAATGACATCGATTGGAAAATAAGCGGAGATTCATGAGATGAGGATATGCTGATGACGAAAAAATAGAGAGACGATGTATAATGAAGACAATGAAGAAATTGGCAAGGAAGAATGGAAGATGGAGAAGTAGCAAGGAAAAAAAAGGAAGGGATAGGAGAGGCAATGCCAGTGAATGGATGTTAGGAGAAATCCACCGATAATGATCAGTAGGAAAAGATGGGACAAAATATGAGACGAGGTAGAAAGTAAACGAAGAATGGGAGGAGGAATGCCAATGAAGGGACGTTAGGAGAAGTCCCTCGATAATGATCAAAGGACACATAGGAAGGAAGGAAGGAAGATAGAATGGAGGAGGTCAAAGAAAAAGATTAAGCTTTGTGTAGAATGGGGATGAGTCATTTTTAGTAGAAGTCCAATGATAATTACTAAGCGGAAATATAAGAGGATGATGAAAGAATGAGCAGTGTATACCAAAATGAAACAAGAGATGAAAGTAGGTGATATTAAAGTGATAACAAGGAAACAAAGGAGTGTGATATGAGTGGATGGAGGAACATATGCAATGTAGATGGAGAGTGTAAGGGAAATCATTAATTGGGATGCCCACGTGATGGGAGTGATGATGCAAGAGTGTTAAGCAGAAAAGGAGGAGTGGAAATATGTTTGTAGCGGTGATTGTCATCCGCCGAAAGAGGAAATGGTGGAGAAGATAATATAGCGGAGAATCCAAGGAAGAAGATATACCTTAACTAATATTCTCTGGCTATATGGATGTTTAAGTAAGATTGTTAAATTGAAAGCGGAAGAGTGAAAGGGAAACTCAAGAGGAAAGACAAGTAAGATTTTTGGTGTGGTGCAGGGGACTAGAAAGGTGAGAAGGATGATGTGGAGGCAAATGGTGATGAGTGGAAATGGAGAGCAAGGAGCAATGGATCAAATACGTTGTTGAACATGTTGAGAGATAAAGAGTTGCAGGATAATGAACTTACCTTGAGAAGGATCCTCAAGTAGGATTCGCAAACTACAACAATGATCAAGTAGAATTCACAAACCGAAAAGTATATTTACAAACACATTCATGGAGATGATGGATAGATATAGAATTCATAGTGTGAAATTTGATGTGATTTTTGTAAAAGATGATTTGGATGAGATGAATGGAACATAGCTGTAGTAAGGGCGTACAGGGAAACTATGTTTCAAATTGGATTGGATATAAACAAGAAAAGGTTACCACTCAAGGCATTGCACTTGTAGCCAATAGCAGTGTTAACACATAACCAACGATAGTTAGTTATACCAAAAGATCATGAGGGAAATATGGATGAAAGATGCTCATAATCCTAATGTTGACATGACAAAAGGATTGAGATGTAACTTGTACGCGGGAAGAGGGTTCTCCAAAGGTGGTGTTCCTTAAGTCTATGCCCCACTGGGAAAGGGAAAGAACAATAGCAAAAAGCTTTCTGAAAATGTTGATAAAGGAAGGTTGATCAATGCGGAAAACCTTCCATATGCCATAATAACAGAGTAGCCATCCTTCAAGGGTATGGTCTACTTTATACATAATATGGATGACAAGAATAATATGATAGCCGTCCTTCAAGGGATCGGTCTATCTCTTTTGATTTTGCTTTGATTTTGATTTGTATGTTTTTTTGCATGAACAACCTGTCCTTCGAGGATCAATCTGTTTTGGTAACTTTTATTTTGCCTTCTCGCATACATGAATTTGAGCTTCACATGGCGGAGAGCTGGGAATAGCAAAGTAAACCACTTAAGAAGGGATAAGGAATGTACAAGAGACACCCTGGACCCTTTGTATGGCTACAATAGGAGAATGAGAAGGTGACGAATGTAATGGTTACAAGGTCACATCAAAGTAGTGAAGGCGAGACGACATAATTCAGATCATTACAATGACAAATGGAAGGGGATAAAGATGGAGGAATAATCTAAAGATGTAACTAAGTGATCATTGGTAGATATGCTAACAATAGACTGGTCACAAGTGTAATGCATTAAGAGGTTATGTCTCTTGTTTACCACCAAGAGAAGGAAGACAATGAAGTTGTAATAAGATGAGATGATAGCCAAGTAGGAAACAAAACTATGTCCTGAAGGAAACAAACATATGACCACAATGGTGGATTTAGATGAAAATAAATGATGCCCCAAGAGAGACATAAATATGTAAGGACAATCATGGCCTCAAAGGAGGACTTGATGAAATAAACAGTGTCCTAAAAGAGACACAAATAGAGCCATAATGGTGGATTTTGAGAAAAAGGGGTCCCTCAATGGAGAGACACACATGACCTCAAAGGAGGGCTTTGATGAAAAATATGATACCCCAAAAGGGGCATAAACATAAAAGGACAATCATGGCCTCAAAGGAGGACTTGATGAAATAAACAATGTCCCAAAAGAGACACAAATAGAGCCATAATGGTGGATTTTGAGAAAAAGGGGTCCATCAATGGAGAGACAAACATGGCCTCAAAGGAGGGATTTGATGAAAAAGATGATACCCCCAAAAGGAGCATAAACATAAAAGAACAAATATGGCCTCAAAGGAGGACTTGATGAAATAAACGGTGTCCCAAAAGAGACACAAATAGAGCCGCAATGGTGGATTTTGAGAAAAAGGGGTCCCTCAATGGAGAGACAAACATGGCCTCAAAGGAGGGATTTGATGAAAAAGATGATACCCCAAAAGGGGCATAAACATGAAAGGAAAATCATGGCCTCAAAGGAGGACTTGATGAAATAAACAATGTCCCAAAAGAGACACAAATATAGCCACAATGGTGGACTTCGGTAAAAAGGTCCCTTAACGGAAAGAATTAAAGGATGTTGAAAGATTTTAGATGAGATTGGTTTGGATTTGGATGGGATAAAATAAACAATGTCAAGGTGCGAAGTTTCTTAGTGAAAAGGGAGTTGTACGGATGAGATGCTCAAGGGTGAGGGAAGGTTGTTCCCCCAATAAGTTAAATGTGAAGGAGTTAAAGGATGTCGAAAGAGTTTAGATGAGATTGTTTTAGATTTGGATGGGATAAACAATTGGAGACCACAAGTGTGCTTGGTAAGATAAGCGAGATTGGAGATTGATGAACAATGGAGGACCTTCCTTAGGAGGAATGTCATGTGCAGGAGGGATGTTAAGGGATGATGTGGATGAAGGAATCATGGGAAACCCGACAAATAGGATATGAATTGGATTCAATGTAGATGGAGAAGGAAATTTCCCCTGAATGAGGAAATCATCTTTCTATAAGATTGTGGATGATTGACCGAAATGCCTTACAATGTTCGATGTCATGGCCTCGGGGTATGATGATAAGCGTAATTGTAATTAGGATTGAACCATGATGGCTTGGGACCATAGGGATTAAAGGCTTTAATGGGAGGAAGTGTGATGGTAGATGTTGGAGTTAAATGTTGAAGGATTTCTATGTATGACCCCATTGAAGTGTCATGGGGAAGGAAACTCTTGTCGGTTTTGATAGGATATCTCAGCTTGGTGTTAGGAGAAAAAGTGGATGTGGATTGGGTGGGTGAATTTTGTGTTTTGGAGGAAAAATCAAATTTGGTTGGAGGATTGTATTGTTTGGATGTGGATTGATTGTTGCAAGATGTCGTAGATGGAGAGACTGATCCTAACATAGATGTTGTGGCATTAGATTGTTGAGAAGAGGGAAAACCTGAATGTTTTTGAGGATGCGCAGAGGATTGTCGGGGATGTTTGCACCGAGCTTTAAACTTCAATCGAGAAGATTTACCTCTAGTAGGAATGATTATAATTTCAACCAAAGGATCTGATAGTAGTGGTGTGGTTATTAATGGAGAAAATTTCTTAAAACAAGATGATGACGTTAATGGAGAGATAGGTGTTTGTATGATACGATTAATGATATCTATGTGAGATGTGGATTGTTTCGGATTTGGCATGGGAATAGTTGATTTTGTAGAGGGAGAAGGTAAATCATCTTTATTTGATTTAGGTGGATGTGTTGGTTTAGTAGATGATCCAAAGGGTATCTTTGATAAAGTTGTAGATCGAGAGGATTGGGTTGGTGTGATAGAAGGATTAGGTAAAGAATATTGGGGTAGACTTGGTGATGTGGCCATGGGCGAAGATATAGGTAAAGATGTCAAGGTAGGGATAGGTGTATTTGTTAGTATGATAGATATAGGGGTCGTTGGCATAGATAAAGATGTAGGAATATTTAGCATATGTGGGTGATGTGATGACCGATGGAGTAGATATCATGGGTAATGTAGCAAATGCAGGAACATTTTCAGTGTAGAAGTAGAAGGGACCGGTTGTTTCCTAAATTATTTGAGGGGTAAGAATGATATGTTTGATAACGGGGTTGACGCCAAAGGTGAGGTTGTGAGGGTGCATGTAGTAGAACCGAGTTTTGTTGGGATGGTTGTGAGTAATGTAGGTGTAGTAACAGTGTATTTGAGGCGAGATGTGGGTGAAGAAATAGGTAGGAGAGATGTAAGGATATGTGTGGATATGAGTGGGGCTGAAATGGGTGCTAAGGAGGAATCTAATGTGGTAGATTGGGGTGTATTTTAAGTGGTGGAATCAAATGGTATATTTAAATTTTATGTGGATGTGACAAGGATAGGTAGTAAAAGTTGATGTAGGTGTGACAGTTCGAATAATAGGTGGGAATGATGTCCACTATGGGAACATGCGGAGTTGGTGATAAGATGGGATTTTGATTGACAGCTTTCAACCATACAAGCGTTTGATAGTTGAGATGTAAATAACGTCACTTGATTTGTTGGTTGTTTATTATTTTGTGCAGTTGAAGTGTCAATTTGGATATCCCTTTGATTTATGAGTTGTTGGACACGATCTTTGAAGGAACGACATCTCTCAATGTCGTGACCTTTGACTCGATGATACTTACAATAGTGGGCCTCATGATACCAAAGAAGCTTGGCTTGTGAGTTGTCCATGGGTTGTATGGGAGGCAGTTGGATGGAGTTTATGCTCATCAACTTATCAAATACAAAACTGTATGATTCTCCTAAAGGAGTGTAGTTGGCTGTTGATTGAGGAGATCGTTGTTGAGACCATGTGCTTGATGTAGATGGGGATGAGGGTTCAATGACCACAGTGTTGGCCACAACCTTAAATTTTTCGTTATGTGTGAATGGTTTGGTGGATTCAAATTTTGATTTAATTGAACTTAGTTTAAGATGACCCTACTCAATGGCATGGGTTTCAAGTTTGTGAGCCATTGTGAAAGCTTCATCAAAGGTTCGAAATGATTGGATCTGCAAAGTGGATGATATATGTTTTGCACACGAATGCGAGAATAATTCGATGAGTTCAGTTTGTAGGATAGTGAAGGATAGTTGGTTTATAACACCACGCCATCATGTGACAAAGTCGGTGATGGGATCATCTTCATATTGTCAAATGGTGTAGAGATCAACAACAACGTGGTCTTGTGTGTGATATTAATAGTAAAGTGTTTAAAGAATAACTATGTAATTTGGGTGAAAGAGAATATGGAATGTCATGGGATACTTTGTTGTACCAGTCCAACCTGGGACCGACAAAGACATGGGGAAAGTGTGAAGAAGTAGATCATGATCATGCGCAATAAGACAACATGCGTGTTTAAATGTGAGGAGATGTTGTTGGGGATCTTCCTTGTTGTTGAACTTAGTAAACTGGGAAGTTTCCAATGAGAGGGATAGGGTTTGATTGGAACCGATGCAGATGAATGGGTTCATTACAGATGTTTTCATAGGATAAGGTGTTCTTGGGTGCTACGGTAAGGGTTTCTAAACTGGCCAACTGATTCATTAAGGCGTGAATTGAATCACTCAAGGTGTTGTAAGGTTGAGATTGGATTGGTTGTGTGGTTTGAAAAGTAGTTTGATAAGGCGAATGGTGTGTTTGTGGGTGTGTGGGTGTTTGGTAAAGCGTCTAATAAGGTGGTTGATAAGTTTGTGGATAAGATGTTTGTGGAATGGTTTGACAAGAAATTTGATTAATTTGCAGATATGTGGACATTTGGGAAGCTGCTTGGCAAGGACTAACATGTGTCATAGGTTGGGATTGTTGTATAGGCTGATGTTGAGCAATAGGGGCATGATGTGGTTGTTGAATTCGGGTAGGTTGTTGTGGTAAAAGATAAACAAGGATATGTGTGTTAAGATATTGAGACAATTGGAGCATACGACGGGTAGGACTGTAAGTGTGAAGAGGTTGAGATGGTTGGACGAACTATTAATGGAATTGTCAAAATCAGATGTGGGTGGAATGCGATCCACCAATTTAGGAGAGGATTGAGAAATTATAGTATATTTTTAGAGTAATAAGTCATATATGGGGTTAGCAAGAGATTCAAGTGTATCTAGAGGAGCAGGAGATGGTGGTGCGATCGGTTTAGGAAGACTCGGCTTGGCGAAGGATATGAGGGTTAGTGTTAAGATAGGAGTGATCTTGGATGACATGGTTCTTAGGAAGTGAGGTCATGTAGATTGAAGGTTGAGTAACTGAAGGCGTGGTTTTGAGTTTAGAATATTGTTGGGTGAGATCGTCAGAAGAAGTAAGATCATTGGATAGAGCAGATTGTTGTTTTGTCTCTATTTGAGAGAGAGCAACAATAGGTGTGAAATAAAGAAACATTTGTTTATGTATTTTGTTGACAAACAAATCAAGTAGAATATTTTTTATCATCATGATTAATTTCGAGATGTGAGGTAAAACGGATAACGAAGGTGCCTAAAGGAGTCTAAGGTTGGTTTCAGGTAGTTATGGATTCAGAGATGTCCGAGACGGTGTCATGTTAGGTGTTTAGATACCAATCAATTAACCAGGTGAGAGGAATGTTTTGATGTGTTAATTATGTTTGTGCAGTCTCAAGTAGTGTGTGATAAGTGAAATGCAGAGAGTTAAATCCTTTACTTAAGCTATGTAAGCAAGCAGGATGTAGAAGGTTCGTTTTAGACCAAAATGAAATATGATATTCGATGCAGACAAACACTCAAGAAAGGGAAAATTCAATGCGAAAAGAGCAAATAAATACAAATGAGGAAAACATGGAGAACACTTTTCCTGGTTATTTGATTGCACATGTTTAGAGGTATTAATCATGGACCCGAACGTCTAGTGCCCTTAAAAGTGCACCGTTCATGACTGGAAAGGGGGATCTGGATAATGTTTTTTTTTTGTTTATTTGATCGCATGTGATGATGGCGTACTTGGAGGTGACGGTCAGTGGCCAGGAATGCCCGAGTAACCTAAAATGACACCGTCTATGTTTGCAGATAAGGTTGGTAAAAGTGTTTTGTGCGGTGTGTTTGGTTTAAACATTGGTCTTTGACAACGTTATTGTTTTGGTCGTAGCGTTGTGGACTTTACCTACAGAAACAAATAAAATAATTAGTTGACGTTGTTAAGGAAAATGATGCCGACATCTAAAGAGCGTCGTCATAGAAAAATAAGTAATCAAAATAATAAAATCGTAGTTCAACATTCCTAGTCAATTAGAGTAATTGCGATGCGAAAATGAATCGATAAATTATAATTTTAATCTATGAAATAAGCATATAAGATAAATTAATAAATGTTCAACCCGTATCGAAATGAGAGACGATGGAATGATAAACTATACAATGTGTCAATAGATTCGAAATGATAAGTTATGAAATGAACTATAAAATGATAAACTAAAAACTATAAGACTAATCTATGAAGTAAATTATTAAATAAAGATGAAATGCACTTAGTGAGTCAAAATTAAAAATTATTGATTGGAAATATGGTAGTACATGTTTGGTCGAGCCATGTGCGGTTTGCATTGAGGGGTCCTCTTGGTCGGGGAAAGTGTGTATGGAGAGAGGTGAAGACCACGTGGGTCGGTGTATGTTGGTTGGGGGTTGAGGATAGGGTCAAGCCGTATGTGGGATGAGTGGGACATAGCCGAAAGGAAGGGAGAGGTGAGGCAGTTAGATAGAGTAGTTGGAGGGCGTGGCCAAGTTTGGGCTATGTGGAGTCGGGGATAAGAGAGTCGAGGTAGAGGGAAAGATCTACGTGGGAATTATCTCGCGTGAGAGTAGGGGCGAGGAGGATGGAGATCGGGTCGATGAATGTTTGTGCAATCTCAAGCAAGTCTTTGTGGGGAGTTGGGTGAGGATGAGATGTGGAAGGGGAAAGGAGCTCGGGCAGAGGGAAGGATCTGCGTGGGAGACAGGTGGATGGGAGATAAGCGCAGAAGAGGAGAGTGGAGCTCATGGGAAGAAAGAGACATGTGGAAGGAGGATGGAGAACAACATGGGGGAGGGAGTAGTGGGTGAATCGAGTTGAATGGAGAGTGGAGTGGAGAAGGGGATGAAGCTAGATGTGGATGTGGAGAGCTCAGTGTGGGATTGGTGGAGAGAAAGTGGACGGGAGCTTGAGCGAGAGGAGGATGGAGGTCGGGGATGTTGGAGGAGATGGGCTCGGGAAGAGAGAGATAAGTGGGGGAAATATATGTGGAGAGGAGATTTGAAAGTGGCGATGGGGACGTGGAGAGCTTAGGTGGATAGGAGCTCGGTTAAGGGGAGTTGTGTGGAACGAGCCAAGTGGAACAAAAGAGAGGTAAAATGGCAGTGGGAGATGTGGTGGAGATCAGGTTGACGAGATTGGGTGCGGTGGAGTTTGTAGTGTGTGGGGATGGGGTAGATTGGGCTCGTGAGCAATCGTTCGTGAGTAGGAATTGGCTTGGGTGAGGATGAGTAGAGGACTCGGTGGGGGAGTCATGGAGGTGATTTAGATGGGAAGTTGGGTAGGGAGGTGAGTGGAGAGGTGAGGAAAATGGATAGATTAGTTAGAAGGGCATTGAGGATTAGGTAGGTGTTAGGAGATGGGTCGGAGGTGAGGTAGAATGCTAAGGGAATGGGTAGTTAGGATAATATTGTTTTTTTTTTTAAATTAATAATATTTTTAATTTAATTTAATTTAATAATAATTATATATTTTTATTAATTTTTAATTAATATTATTTATTTAATAATAAAAACAAACTTGATATTAATTAGAAACTACCAAATGACAAGTCTATGAACACAACACAATGACGTACCTCGAAGATGGCAAAAATGACCACATGTACAAAGGACATCACATGGTGGGATCACATTAAATCTTGTAAATGAGTAAGCTTACAAACAAAATATTCACAAAATCTATCACATGACGACCACTAGGAGAATAATGAATTACACAATTAAACTTGAAAACACAACCAAGCAACAAGGTTAATTTCTGGATTTGCTTCCCATGCGGGTGGATGTCAATAGAAAACAAGAAGAGCACGTACCTCTAAGGTGATTTCAAGTGACCGTACTGACCTAAAATCGACAAATACTAAGATATTGCAAACAAGCAAGTTAGAAAAGATGAATAAAATAATAAACAAAACGACTAGATCTAGGATCTGGTCCCACCGGGTGTGCCAAAATGTTGTATAGGAAACTTCGTTCTTGAGTGGGGTGAAGGCCGATACTAGGAGCCACCAAAGAACTTCGAATGATGGAGGGCTTAGGACCTCATATGTAGATGTGGATCTACGGGCGCAAATAAGATAGATGCATGATATAAAGAAGCTAGATCTACAAAACTGAAACATATAAGATTAGATAATAATATGCGGGGGTTACCTAGACAGTGTCGGTTCCAAGAGGATTTTAACTCCCTTGGAGGATGTCAACCCCCATGTCAGACAAGATAATAATAGAATACAAGATAAACAGATAACGTGCAAGTAAATGAACAAAGGAACTTGACGTTGTAGGTGTGTAGATGGTATTATTGATCTGATGCGTGCAACATGAATCTCACTTTTCTTCCTCCGGTCCTGGTTGGTCTAGGTCTTCTTGAAAAATATATCCATCCAACTCTAGGTCTTCGGTCCTTTTTTGAAATATGGGGAAAACCCATATTTATAGCTTGGATGTGAGGTTAGATTGGGGTTAACAGTGCTTACCGGGTTGGGTAGAGTAACCCGAGTTAAGAGATATGATGTGATCACGTGGGACCACGGCTTGAATTATTAGATGGAGTGGGGAGCATGATTGACATGGTAGGTGAGATGATAGATTCCATTTAGAAAGGGGTGTCGATGGGTGTATTAATACCCATGGATTGAATAATTTGTGAGAGATGGGGGATAATGCCAAAAGTTGAATTATCAAATGGGTCTACATGGAGCCCATTTGATAATTAATTAAATAAGGTGAGCAAATGGATAGGATTTCATTTAATTTAAGAAAAAGAAAAGTGAGAATGGAAATTGCATGAATGTGAGATGACGGAGGGTGCTATACCAAAAATTGATGTCTACAGGTATATCAGGTTGAGTTAGTGATGATGAAGCAAGTGAAGAGTGATCTATCCTAGCAAAATACTAGTTTTTCAAACTTCAAGGTTATAGGCCATCAAGTAGGAAAAAATAGAGTGAAGAAGATGATGTCACAGTCCATATTAGAGAAGAATCCCTTAATAAACAATTAAAGCAAGGGTGGAATGATGAACAAGAGGTAATGAATACAACATACGCTTCAAAAACAACCTCTACACAAGGAAGGCAACTCATTCAAAAGACAAATGTGATAATACAAGACATATTGCAGGTCATGAAAACAATATGATCATGGCATGGAATCATGAACAAGCTCAAAGAGGTTGATTACAATTGGAAAACCAGAAAAAGAAGAAAACACTTGGCAACACAAGAGCTCATGGGTCAAAATTCTTGTTCTTAGGGAGAATGATGCAGGAGCATCAACAAGGACAAGATAATTTTATCAAATTTTTGTTTTGATATCCTATAATGGTCTAGATAGGCTTACAAGAGTGCTTATAGGTTGCTAAGTCTCTTCAAGTTTCAAATTTTGGGTTGTGTGAGTTTTCCCTCCAAAACTCTATTTGAATTTCTTAAGGAGGTATTTTCACTTTTTGACAAACTTTTGGCTTTGTTGGTGTCTTAGTAGGAGTCTAAGGTGGTTAGGAAGTACTAGTACAATGTATAAATCCCTTTTGGAGGACTACAAACCATCTTCATAAGCATTTTTGTATGGAACTCTGTTTTGTGACTTGACTCAAGTATATGACTTGAGTTTGTGGTTTAGTTAGGCCTAGTTGATAGTTAAGTTACATAATAAAGTAGTTAGGGACAAATACTCGAATGGAGAGATGTTGAAGAAGAGATGTTCTAGGAGATAGGAGATGAAAAGTGAATGTTAGGGAGGAAAATAAAAGATTGTTGGGATCAGAATAAGGGTTTAACGTCCATTTTATGAAAAGAAAAGACAGCTTCTAGCATAAGAATGTTGTTATTTGAACATAAAGGGCATGAAGACCCTATGTGTATCATGTTTCATATGTTTTGACTTCCATTTCATTTCTAAGAAGGAAGGAATGAATTAAACTCAAATATCCTGATTGTACAAGTGAGCTTTCTAACACTTTGTGACTATTTTTCATTCATTTTGCAAGCCTAACACAAAGTTTCAACCTTGATCTTTTCCCTACAGTTGAATTAGGTCTATACAAACCTCCTCCATGTAAAATTAGAAGATTTAAAACCCTATAAAACTCTTAAAATTCATTTTTCTCCCTAGTCGGATCTATGCAAAACCCTAGTTAGATGTAGACACCAAAAATTTACATACCCCATGTCCAAACCAAAGATGACACATTTACGACACCTCACTATATCACCCCTTTTTAATTAATATGGTTACGATACATCACATCTCTAAAATCTAAAATGATTATTTAATTAATTAAAATAATAAATTAGTTATTATCACCTAACACCTCACCCTCACACCTCGTCGTGTTAGCTAGAACACCTCATCAACTGCTTAACTACCTTCTAAAATCACTAATTTATCTCTAACTAGTTAACTTTCTAAAATCATTAACCTCCTCTAACTAAAATTCTAAAAATCAAATCCTCTTATTCTAACAAACCTAGTTCGTGCTTTTTCAACCATCCCCCATCCTAATCACTTCAAAATATGTCATTTTGAACTCAAAATGGAAGGAAATCATTCAGATTTCTAACCCGACGATTTGCCCAATCACCAACGATCTATAAATACTTGTTTGCATACCACATTTCGAGGGGACAAATTCACAAGTTTTGCAAGTGCATTCTATCACATTTCCAAATTTCTCACCAAACATCCAAAATTTTTACATCAACACATTACAACGTCACATTGTTCGCGAACGCCAAATTCATCAATGAATTGCTCGTTTTCATCTGCTAACCATCCTATTTCATTCGTTTCCCATATCGATATCCTACAAGGTAAATCTTTCATTTTATTTATTTCATGCACTAACATCAAGTACGTTTTTGTTTTTAGATCATTTGCACATCACTAATCCCCTCGTTTATGACAAAATTAACAACGTAAACCATTGATTTCAACTATGTTTAGGAAAATTGTTAAGTTTCACAATAATTGCTAGTGATTACTTTAATCGCCTATGATTTCCTGAATCATTCAGATTTCTAACCCGACGATTTGCCTAATCATCGGCGATCTATAAATACTTGTTTGCATACCACATTTTGGGGGCACAAATTCACAAGTTTTGTAGGTGCACTCTGTCACATTTCTAACTCACCGGCATCCAAAATTTCTACATCAACACACTACAATGTCACGTTGTTCGCAAAATGCCAAATTCATCAACAAATTACTCGTTTCCGTCCTTTAACCGTCCTATTTCATTCGCTTGCCATATCGACATCCTACAAGGTAAATCTTTCATTTTATTCATTCCATGCACTAATGTCAGGTACATTTTTGTTTTTAGATAATTTTCACATCATTAATTCTCTGTTTTTGACAAAATTAATAGCGTAAAACATTGATTTTAACTCTGTTTAGGAAAATTGTTAACTTTCACAATAATCGCTAGTTATTACTTTAATCGCCCGCGATTTCCTGAATCGCTAGCGATCCTTGTTTCTTTTGCTTTTTTCACTTATTTTTGTTAAATCTAATCAAAATGAATACATGTTTCTTGTTATCTACTAATGTTTTTTCGAGTTTCATGATCTCAGATGGCATTAGGAGGTCCTAATTTTCCTATAGCTGATTCATTCCCTCGCATCCGCCATCCTTTCTATTGGGAACAATACGAGTTGATCAATGATTTGGAAATGTGTGCCATTCAGTCTACTCCGCTTGATCGTCTTGAAGCCATCTTTGCTTCCACACAACGCATCCACGAAGCCATCGACGCCTTCTGGAATGTCTATGACAAGACACTGAGGCTACGAGAAGAGCTTGCCCAATTTGAACGCCGCTACGAAACCGGTCTTAAGAATTTGGAGGAGGATTATCATACGAATTCAAAATCCAATTACACCAGTCACATTAACATCTCCAGCTTAGAATCCACCTTCGCCACCAAGATGCGATACTCATGAAGAAGAATCAAACTTCTTCACTGAGGATTACATTTCCATCCCTGACTCGGACCTGACTAAAGAAGAGGAGGAAACTACTAAGTTTGTTGATTCCCTTATCTCTGATAAGCTCTACACTGATCGAGAATCCGACTTGTGGATTTAATCATATTCAATATCAATCATATATGTACTTAAATAAGTGATAAGCAAATGTTTGTTTAACATCCTTGTATTCCCACATATATGTATCAAATAAAGATCAAAGTATTGTTCTTAATCAATAATGTCATCCTGATATAATCTTGTAACCGTGATCACAGAAATTGTTCATAGGTAAAAGCTTCAATCCATTGTTCTAAAATAGTGCGCAAACAAAAGATAATCAACATTTGCGGGTATCCCTAAAACCTTGCCATACTAAGGTCTAGCTCGTTTACTACCCCTTGAATCCATCAAGACAACCCAAGGTAAAAACCGTGGTAGACATTAATGTTTAAGAGTATTTGGCATTTAAATGACTTAACAAACTTTTCAAAAGCTAAATGTTGATTTGTAGAAATCAGTATCGGGAAGAGAATAAGATTTTTAAGGTTTAGGGTCTTAGAGTATTGTTGGCACGTGTGAAACCAAGCAATTCCTCTATAAACCCTATTTTAAGCTAATGAGACCTAATTTGAGTCCTAAACTTGAACATTTGAAGGACTTCCAGTTAGGGTTGGAGTTTGGAAGTTCATGTGGAGACATAAACACATAATGGGTATTCAAAAAGTGTTTTTTTTTGTTTAGAGTCCATCTCATTTGAAAATTAGACCCATAAAACCTACAAGACAAGGTTATTAGAAGAGAGACTTAATGGAAATTTGGGAAATTTGTGTTCAAATATGATTTTAGCCAAACCCTTTGGGGAGAGGCTTGCTCACATCTATTTGAACACAAATTTCTACTTAGGCAACATGTTTTTTTGTTGCAGTATCGAAAGAAATGAAAACCTTCTCTCTAAGGGTGTTTCTAATCCTTGACAAGATAGAGCCCTCCCATAAAATGTGGTGGTAATTTAAAAAGTCTTACACATATTGAGTCGCCTTTGGATCCTCTTACGAGAAGTCGAAACTAGGATTCCATGGGGTCATGAATAATCCCGATCTACTAAAAACTAGGGTCCTTTTTCAAATATGTTGGCCCTGTCCTCCTTGATTTGAAAAACAACAATGAAGAAGACATGTGAGATAATGCAAATATCAATGTGCCCTTTCCCTTCCATCGTCCCAAAACCTAGGACCGTAATTCCTTTTCACAAGGACACCAACCCACAAATTTGGATATCAAAACCTGGTTTGTAAGGGTAATCATTTCTTGCTTGATCTCACTATGGCCGAAGGTGATTATCGGGTCTTCTTCACCCACTTTAATACACCCCGATTTCATCCAAAGACCTTCATTCCTTCCATTATTAGAATTGGCCATGATCTATGCCAAACGTTGATATCTCTGTGTGATTGGCCATTTCCATTTGGACACACTGACAAAGGAAGCCATGAGTGGGAGTAGGCCACAAGAAAAACACAGTCCCAAACTTGCTAACTATCTCTACCATCGTGACCTAGTTGTTAGACATGCGGCCGTAAGCACCCACGACCTCCAATAGTCCGAGCCCTACCTCTACTCCCATTTTGCCTCTCTTTCAATTCGTAGAACATCTGGTGGTCTCCTGTCATCATGGATAACTCTCTTCTATTAGCTGAAACCCCTAACATTAAAGCTATTTAGCTCTTTCACAAGGGAATTCATACCATACAGGATTTGGTGCATCACAGAGATTGGATATCTTGGCCTGAGCTCAAAACTAAATTCAAGTTGATCAATTCAAAGCTTCCATATATCTCACAAATTCAAGTAGCTCCTCCTAGATATTATGCTTCATAAAATTGGCATCCAACCTACATCTACCGAGTGGCGGGACTAGTGATGGAATCAAGACATTACTTTTTTGTGTTACAACACTCGAGCAATTTATAAGCTTCTTTGTCCTATTTCTTCAACCATTGATAAACTCAATGATTGTTGGGGTTTACATTCCACTCGCCTACCTGGATTCGTCGACTTTCCCATACGTGGAATCCTCTTCTGAAGCCCAAAGTTAAGCATTTTCTGTGGAGTCCGGTTTATCGTGGTTTTCCTTTAGGAGAAAGACTTCAAACATTGGCATTACTCCTCATACTTGCCCCCTTTGTTCCTGCCTCGAGTCTTTCTTACATCTTTTTTGGTATTGTCAGCGTGCTCAAGCTGTTTGGTGATGGATCCACTTATTGTTTCACTTTACCACCATGAGTTTTTCCATTGGTGTCTAGCCTTATTTGATGACTTTATCCCTTGCCTAGTTATATTGCTAATTTGTGGCATTTATTTCGTTCCTGTATTTTGTTTCATATCTAGAAAGCTCGGAATGCTTGTTTTTCAAGCAAGATCACTCTATTATTCATTTCTCTACTAATGACAAAGTGATTATTTTGTCTAATGTTCGCCACGATACAAGCTCAAGCCGCCAAGGTTGCCTAGGAATTTGCTCATCTGCGGAGCTACTTAGATCACTAGGGGAGTGTGTCATGCATGATGAGTAGGGTCCCGCCAGTTTGCCATTGCGCGCCACCTCCGCCTTCACCTCCGCGTCGACCACTTTCTTCGGGCGCGCGTCGGAGGAGTCATTCGAGAAGCCATTGCTCGCTTCCTCGCGTGGTCATCCTTCTACCCCCTCCTCTTCCGGCCTGGCCGGAGCCCGCCTCCATGGGGAAAGGTGGTGTTAGCACTCCTCGATGGGGATCTCCGTCGTTGGCCATGCGAGACACTCACACGATCTCCGCCCCGGATGGGGAATTATGGTGTCTCTTTAGATGCGGTATCCCAATAGTGACGATCGACAGTAGATCCGTCGTCCCGAATCGAGAGTGGAGTCTTCATCCCTCCCCGGGATGATCCTCTCCCCTCTTGTGCGGTGGCGACATGTGCCTAGTTTTTATATGCTCATTATCCGGTTGCCCTCCGGCTTGTTGATGTAAGCCCTCGTGACGTTCTCTCTTGGTCATTTTTAGCATTTTTGTTGCCTTCTTAACGTTCTTTCTTTGCGTTCGTGATGTTTTGTGGGGACCGTGAGTGGTTCGATCACCCCTTACTATGTAACTCTATTATATTTTCATTACGCTTTCAATGGTTCCAATGGTAAATGAGAAAAACAAATCATATCCATACTCGTACACATTAATTCCAATACGAAGATAAACAAACTCTCTCGAGCAATTTTGATGTTTTGTTTTGCAAATTATCTTTATACTCAAGATCAAAACCCACGAGTGGTCAAGCTATCTATATGAAAGGACTCAATATGACAGCTGAATAACTAGCAATTGCAAATGAGTTGCAAGTTACGTCGAAGAGGGCTTGAATTTTATGTGTATAATATGGTTTGGATGTAAAATATATTCTATGATCTATGATAGATGTTTGAGCGAAGAACATAAGTTACATTTTTCTAAACAGTTCACATGTCTTTATGTAAGGTTCCACATTCTGCATACATGTCTATCAAAACATTTGCAACTATATCTAACAAAATTCCTCTATATTTTGGCACAGGTTGGGAGTACTTTGGCAAATTTAAACTAATTGGGTTGGAGCCCTATTTGTTGCATATGGTGAAACAAGGCGAGGAGTATGCTGGCAAATGTAAACAGAAACCACTCTTGCTGTGCTCGAGAGGTGCAAGCGGTTCAGCAAACGCCGATGAATATGTACAACGGGAGTAGAATCGGATGGATACGAACACAAAGATGGAAGCCTTGTTTATAAGAAGCATGGAGATGCTCTTCCGCTACAACATCTTGGGTATCATTGGCAGGTTTCTCAATCTCATCTACCCACCAAACATAAAATTCCCTAGAGATATGTCATCTCATGGAATGAAGTGATTGAAGGATACTGACAAAATGGGATTGTTGTCTATGCTTTGGGAACATTTAAATGCCAAAATATGAACTTTTGTAAATAAACGCCAAGTGTTCAACCAAATGATACAACATGTTATCTTTTAAATGAATATCATAGTTGTATCTTACAGAAGACATGGTCATCGTCAAGAGACATTGTGATTGTTTCATCAAATAAAACAACTGTATATTCACCCCGATCAACTCACCTATACCAACATACGTGTGGCCCATAACAAAATACGCGCTTTATAGCAACATACGGACATCCATCAAGGCATAGAAGGCAATGTTTTTTTTGTTGGAAGTTACTATATTGTCCTCTCCCCATCACACAAACTTAAAATAGGAAAATTACAACTCCAATAAACTAAACATTGTTATCCTCTCCGATGTAAATTGCAACCCATTTAGAACTGCATCGAATTCTTTAATTGACTTCCAGAGAAAATGCACCATAAGACTAATACAATGACTTTATTTTAAAATAAACACATAAAAACAAAATTAAAAATAAATACTAAAACGTATTAAACAAATATAAAACTAAAACTAAACAAAAGAATTATCCCCACGCATTTCACTTTTAAAGGACCTCAAAATTAAACCAAATTCCTAAAAAAAAATTATAATTACGTAAGACTTAACATTTAAAAAACAAACTTTAACAAAGACTCCAAAAGATAATTTGACTCTTTATAAGAACAAACTATTTATTTTCCAGGCACACGTATTTAAATACTAAATAAAAAAACTTATTGACACAACACACTAAAAAGTTAAAACAAGACAATTAAAACTTACATAACACGTGAACCAATAAATAAATTAAAAACAAGAGTTACAAGTCGATGGAATGATAGGAAGTGAAGCTAATGTATTTCCAGATTTAAATGTGCACGTTGAGAATTTTTATAGATGCATGTAAAGAACTAATAAGACTGCAACCATTGATAAATTATCAGAATATCAGTAAGGCTCAGACCGTCTGAATTACAACAAGAACTGATTTGGCAACTCCTCAGAATGTGCAGTCAGATTTAGAACTGTGAAAAATTGTTGACAGAAATTTTGAATTCATGGAAACGGAAAAAATAAACCTATATCATTAGATGGCAAGCCCAGAGTAATTAGTAAATATCATTGGATGAATATCTAAAATAGTAAATATCTAAGAATTACAAAAATATCTAAAATCCGGCAACTTGTAAAGTTAAGCCACCGGAATTTGACACTTTCCAGCAATGCCTTCTTCAAAGTAAATGCCTCCGGCAAATAAAAATAAAATTAATAAATTAGATGATTGGCGAAATTCAGCGATTGTCCCGATATGGGTGTGGGCCTATTTAAAATCCCTCTTGTAAAAACTCCTTAAGTAGAATGTTTTGAAATAGAAGAAATAAAAATATATCCACAGAAGACGGAAGTAACTGCATTCAAATCATGCCACTTGACGGCCCTTCCATTTCTCTTTCGCACTAATTAAAAGCAGTTTTCTTGCATTGTGTTTTGCAGCGAAAGAAATGTTTTTCAGGAACTCTTCTCCTCTCCACTCCTCTGCTCATGTAGTGGTGGAAAAAACCTCTGCCCTTATTCTCCACTCCTCTGCATTTATTCTCCCTCCTCTGCTCTTGTAGTGGTGGAAAAAATCTCTGCCCTGCAAAAATGCAACAAGTTAAACAAGAAGAGCAGGAAATTTTGAATTTAGCGTCCGATCATGATTTCTGGAAATCCATATTTGAATCTCACACTGCTCCTGCTTATGCTGATCTTGATGAAAAATTTGCCCAACCTCTCAGTATCGACATCAGCTCCAGGTAATCACTCATCCATACTTAAAAATATTTTGTGTGCTCTTTTTTTTTTGGTGGTGGACTGTGTTAATATTTCAGTATCGCAGTGAAGTGTACACAAGTTCAGATTCGTTATGGTCAGCTTCGGATCTTAATTTGATAGAGAGAGATGCAGATAGGGATGTAAAACACCTGCTGAACAACGAATTCAAGTTTGATCTTGATCTCGACCTTGATCTTGATCTTGACTTTGTTCAAGCTTTGAGCTTATTTGATCCATCACAAGATACAGAGACTCAGGAATTCCATAACAATTCAATTCCAAATGACGAGGCACCATATTCAGTGCAGGAAAAAGTGTTAGTGGAGGTGGCAGAGCCTATAAAGCTCGGCCTGATTTGAATTACTGTGACAAATCATCTGCTGGTCAGGACTTCTTACCTAATTCAAATTCCGTGCCATTACAAAGGGTGACTGTTAAAGAATTCATGTCCAGTGAAAGAACTACAAGAAACGCAATGATGCCGCCTTCTCAACAGAGATCTGATATCACTTACACAGAATTGTCTCACTATTTTCATATGCCCATTTTGCAAGCAGCCAGGAGCTGAAGGTTGGCCTCACTGTTCTCAAAAAGCGCTGCAGAGAGCGTGGAATTCCTAGATGGCCTCACCGTAAAATGAAAAGCCTCGGAAATCTCATTGATAAAATTCAGGTATTGTTTTCTGCTTTGATTTCACCCTTCCGTTCTTTTCGCTCGCAAAATAATGGAAGCAATAGGCCTCAAGAAAGCATTTACCATGAAGCCATTTTTTAAAAGCTTGAAAACATTTGTATGTGATGATCAGGAACAGGCGAAGATCAATGGAGGGGCTAGCCAAGCAGTAGAGATATTGAAGGAGCAAAAGAGATTAATGGAGGAAATACCTGGGATAGAGCTGGATGAAAGGACTAAAAGACTTCGGCAGGCATGTTATAAGGCCAATTTCAAGAAGAGGCGTGCAGCTCAAAACAGTACAAGTACCAGTACCTGCAGTATCCACAGCAACAGTTCCCTTTCTTCTTCATCTGTTTCTGACTCCACCGCTTCCCTTTCTTGTTCTTCCTCCTTATAGATCATTAATGTGTGTATATGGAATCATATATAGCAGAAACATTGTCTGCGTATTATTTTATTTAATTCCAAGAAGATTGAAAGAAGCTTAGTAATTTTGAAAATTCATTGCATTGTCTGTCCGTAGTATGGAGTAGAAACAGTGGAAAATATAACAAGTGAGGATTATAATGTGAAGATGGTAATTGTTCTGTGAATGTTAGTGAGTACGGACTCTATAAAGTAGTAGGCCGGCGAATTTTTCTTGTATTGAAGTGGAGTTAAAATTGAAATAAAATATTATTATGATACACAACAATGGTAATTTGGTTATCTGAACAGTCAAGCAGTTAAGGGATGGTTATAAATAATTTCAGACACGCACACTGAAATGATTTCCCTACTTCAAAATTTCAAATGAAAACGGATGCTGAGGGAATGCTTTTGGTGTTATTTTAGACAAAATGAAGAGCCAAGTCGGCAAAGCGAAATAGAAATATCAGGATTTGTGCAAAAAAAGCTCCAAAGAGAGCCAATCCAGTGTGTGCTAATCAAATACACATCAGGATTTGTGCGCTTTTCACGAGTGTTTTCTGTATCTGTAGGCATTAATATGATTCTTATTAGGCCCAAATCTGTAGGCATTAATATTAATATTGAAGACGGTGAATATTATACCCAAACTCTACCCAGTGAATCTTATACCCAGAAAACTCTATGTGGATCAATGACCCGTGGAGAGAGAAAAAAAACACCACATGAATTCGCCTTTCACAAGTATTTTCGAGTCATTTCTTTTGTCTCATTTATGCTACCTATAAAAATGTAGACATAATATGTTTCTTATTAAGTCCAATTCTGTATCGTTTTCTTGAAGCCAAATCAAAGAAATTTGGGACAATCTCAAAGCATATTGAAGACACTGAATACTGTAACCAGAAAACTCTTAAGCGGATCAATGACCTGTGGAGGGGAAAAAATTAAGATTACTATCCTAAGAACAAAGATTAACAAAAAAAAGGAGTTCAAGTAATGAAAATAAATGAGATAAAGAAAATCCCAAAACGGTCGATTGTCCTGTGTTTGTCCTCTGCTAATTCCCCAGCGGAATCAGCACACTCACCTGTGTTTCTATATGACGAAGAAGAAAAGATCCCCCAAATTAACACCATTCTCTACGTCATCTTTCATTTGCACATTTTCCAAACAAGCACTCCTATATTCTAAATCAAACACTTCCATACCTGAATACAAGGTATATCCACAAATGATGTGCCTTGAATATAGCTATCCTTATTGTCATGCAGAGGGTCTTCTCTGCCATTATGTGATAACTCTTTAGGTACTTACATGTTACCACTTTTTCCAAGATCAACTTATTTTTTTATACGATCCTGCATGAAAAGAACTCTGCTCAGAGAAATTATCTTCACAGTCATTAACAATTATAACAGGTCCAGAAAAATCTTTTGTCTCTCATACTAAAGCAACTCAGAAGCATTATATTCATTACCAATAACACAATCAGTAGCATCAGTGGTACTAGTAGATATTAACAGGGATTCTGCAGAAGAAAACACAACCATTGATAGTGAAAAACTCCGGCATTACAAATAATAGGAATGCAAACTGAAAAGTAAACATCAGAAAACTGGAGAGGCAATTCACTGCCAGAGTTATGTTTTATTGATTCCTTGGAAGAACAGAGAGTGGTGTCGGTTAACTCCGAAGGTACAGAGCCCTACATATTTATTCACTTATGATATCTGGAAGTAAAAGTTTCAGATCATTTTTAGAAGCACCTTCCACCTTAAGCTCTGATCTTTGCAGATGTTTTTAGCCAAGTTCCAGCCACTGGTCTTGACCTTCTTGGTATTCAGATTCAGCAGCATCATGTCAGCTTTTGCACCAGCACAATTTGGGCATAATTCATCTTTTCCTCAATGGATATCTGCAGAACCTTGCTTGGGTTTAGAAATTGTTGTTACAAGTCCAACATCACAAAAATCTTGACTATGGACATGGCATCCTTCACATGGAGAACCTAATGCACTTCATATTCTCTCAGCCATAAATTTCTTACATTTAGGTTTGATTGTTCCCAGTGAACATCATAGTGAGATGATGGTATCTGTGAACCATGTCCATGCTCTTGTTGATCACATTCACTTGTCCTCCCAACTTTCGTAGTAGCTTCATCAGATTCACTTGAATAATGCTTTTGTTTTCTCGAGGAAGCTATGTGATCTCAGGGCCGAATTAAGGTTTCCGCGCACCCTAGGCAGTACCCGGGATCAACAACCCACCTTTCTTTTCCCTTCTCTTTTCTGCTTCATTAATATTCTGGAATTACACTTCATCCGAAACACATAAAATATTCCACAACTTAATTTTTAATGCTACTTCTTGAGGTTTCTCTGCTCCTGCTTCCACCATCCTTGCATGTTTTCCATCTCAATTTCGCGAAATTGTGCAAACCTGCTAGACCTCCTACTCCCTCTGGATTAAGAATCAACCCTTGTCACCTTTATAACCCTTGCAGCATAACCTGTCATTGTCATTTCTCCTCTCTTCCTCGCTACATTCACTGACATTCCCAGCTACAGTCAAATATTTGGTTCTTTCTTTGTCGCTACAGTCCCTTTGCCAATGTCAAGTCTCTGCTTTTCTAGTTACATCTTTCATCATACATTCTCTCTACAATCATTGCCATTCTCATTTACTGTCAGCATTTAGACAATTGGTTCTTTCATTTGGCCCTAAAGTCCCTACAGCCCATGTCAGGTCTGTGATTTTCTGGTTTATTTTCATCTCTTCTATCATATATACTGTTGCAATGGCCAAAATGTCAGTATGAATGGTTGAACATTTTGTCTTGCAACTTTTACATCTTTCACCATACACTCTCTTTTTCTATCTTTGCACTTCTTACATGACTTAGCTCCACAAATCTTTTAATCAATATATTGGAATATATAGTTCTAAATATAAAGGACTTGAAAATAAAATTTTAATCTTGATGCTCAGTTTTCGACTTTTGTGCTGCTAGGGTTCTTCCATGCCACATTGTGCAGCTGTCTTGTCACTCCCCTTGGCCATCCTTTCCGCACACGTTGGTTTCTCAAAGCATGCACACATTAATCACTAACTTTTTAATTGCCCTTTGGGACGGATTGCCTATTTAAATGGCACTAAGTTTGCCTTCTACAACTTTTGTTGCAAACAACAACAATAATGGGCCCCCAAGTGTGCCGTAAAGTTTGTCCCCAAAGATTATGACGTGGTAATGAAATTGATCCAGCCCTTAATATTTTGTTAAATATAGCTAAACTATGGAACTTGTCATAAAATGGTATGAAGATTACAATATTATAGCTTATTATGTTGGACATATTCCTTCTAAAGATTCCCGTAGGTCTTGTATTAGGCTTCACTCGGAACCTCTTGGTATTAAGGTCACCGCATAAGAAATCTTACTAAAGGTTTCTTTATGTTTTCTTTTAAAGAACTTTCCTAGGTCCAGCCCTTTTGAGCAAATCTTGTTGTTGGTTTTGTGTAATACTCAACTTATCCTCTCTCCTTAGACTCGAGACTTAAAATTTTTAGACCAAGTCTCCCTCAAGGTCCCTATTTGGGTTGATTTGTCGTCTTCCCATCTGTCTCTAGTCATTTATTCTAGATATTGTCAAGCCCATTGAGTGTGTTATCTGCTTCAAGCCAAACCATTTTTATTCGGCTTGACCCAACAAAGAGGTGTGTGTTGAGGTCGACTTAACCAAGGACTTAAAGGAGTCCATTGACATTCAAGTCGGTTCCAAATGATTTTCCTTGAAGTCGGTTTATTTCAACCCGCCCAACACCTACTTCCAAAGTGTCATGCCCCGCACCACAAAATTCGAACTTCCCACTTATGGCTAAACCCAAGCCTGCGAGGAAAAATTTATGGAGAACATAGCTATGGTTCACCGGTGGTGAGAATTGGACAACTATGGCTAATAAAAATGATCACATGAAATAAAATTACCTCAACGTCAACACCCAAATCCCCACCCTCTTCTTTCCAAGTTGACAACATTCCAATGTCTTTTGCTTTTGCCATTGCATAGTCACACATGCTCATCATGAACCCTTGCAGAGCCAAGACACATCCAAGCCATCCAAACTACTTAGGCTTGTCCTACTAGCTTGCTCGACATTTCTAATGCCTTTGTGGAGCACTATAAGTTGGTGTTTCATGCCTAATATTGCACCCACGAATGAGAAATTGTGCTCCGTAGATTCCCGGGATGTTTTTCCTTGTAAGTTATCCTAGGTGGCCAAAATTCAATGTGATTCTTCCCCTTATGGTGGAAGAATTATACTCTTCCTTACAATATATGGCATATGAGAAAGCCACACGTATTGATAGATTCGCTTGTGAATTCTATAAAGAAACTTCACATTTTGTTGGTCCAACTCGCTTCAAGTCTACAAAGAAGCATTAACTAATCATTCCCTTGGAGAAATTATCAACAAAGGAAATTTTACATTCATACCTAAGATGTGCAATCATCAACTTATCACCAATTGGCGCGACTAATCAATTTGATTAACGTTTCTTATAAAATCCTTGCTAAAACATTGGCATTGTGTGTCAACTATATTAATCACGTGATTGTTAGGCTTGAGAAGACTGAATTTATCAAAGCATTGTCATGTACATGTGCAACAAGAAAATTTCCAATTTTCAAGCATGACAACGATACCCATGTGTCAATTTTTCCAAATTTTAGCTTTCAAGACACCCTGTGCCTACCCGTCCTTAACACCAAGCCTTACTCAATCTATCTAATGGTCCTCAATTGGAAGTCCATCCAATTCACCTAGGTGATTTAGAAAATCAAATCCAGTCCCCCTTAGGTGATTTTAGGAATTTTTGTGAAGAATACCAAGTTTTGGGTAGTTTTGGGAAGGGCTACCATTGGCCTTCCTGGGACTAGTGCACCCCTGGAGCGGAACAAAGGAGAAAACTCACCATGGAGGAGTATTGAAGTGCTAAAAATGTTGTGGAGTTGATTTTGGAATAATTAGGGAAGTTTAAGAGGTGTTGGAGTTGATTCAATGAAAGCGGGTTTTGGGCCCGAATTAGCATGAGTCAGTGAAAAGGGACTGAACTTCAAAGAAATATTTTGGGAGCTCCGTAGTGATTTGGAAGCCAAACAAAGTACTTATACAAATAATTTTCTATGCTTTACATGATGGAAAAATGGGACTCCTCGAAACCCCATACTTTTTTCTAGGCAACTCATTCTTCTCGTGCAAAGTTGAGGTCCCGAGAAAAATGAGAAATTTGGAGGTGTTTCAGTAATAATTTATCCATGGGACCATCACCATTCTTCTCAAAATGCCTTTTATAGTCAAAAACATGTAAAGAAGCTCCTGAAAAATCATCTGTAGCTCAAAATATAGCCTTCACAAATCGGCTCTCAAGGTACACTCTTCAACACTTAGTCAAATTTTTTATGGGACATGTGGCAGCCTATGGTTAAGGCGCATTTTCATGTCCCTTATGTCCCTTTTCAAAGGGACAAAGGGGACACAAAATTGCACCCATCCCTTTTTAGCCCCAGAACACCAACGTGACCTCATGGATTGTTAGTTTACCCCCGGGAGCTAGTTGGAGCCTTTCCTCTCATTACACGGATGATCACCAAGTGTCGCGATGAGGCACGAAGTGGAAATTGATGTCCCCTTTGTCCCCTGTGGGCCAAAGGGATGAAAGGGACACAAAATGCGCCCTCCCCCTCATTTCCACGTGGTTTCTCATATGACCAAGTCTCGCCTCCCTTGTGAGGAGAAGGTAGTCAAAATAGGTACATGATCTTCGTCAAACGATTGCATGGAGCTCCGTAAGGAGTTAGGAGGAAAAAAATATAATTTTCAAAAATCTGAGAAGATCCTCTACATGATGGAACATTAATATTTTTCAAAAACACTTTGTGCTTCCTAGGTAAGTTCATTTTGAGCGGGAACACTCAGTGATCCCAAGGAAGAATGTCATGTTTGAAAGAGTTTCAAGAAGAATCAGAAGATTAGACCCATTGCTACCATATTTCCATGATCAGATGAGGATTAAACATTAAAAACACAAAAATTTACAAAAAGAACGGATCGAAATTGTGAAGAAGCATTTTTTTCAAAAAAATCCCCAAAGTCACCAGACAAAGATTCATTCATATCTTTTGAACCATCCAACGGATTGAGATGCCGTATTTTACTGGACTTCCTCATTTTCAAGACGATCAAGATGCAAAAACGGAGGTCAAACAACGCTCTAAATCATTTGTTTCATAAAAAACCTCATTTCGTGCCCTAGCTCACGTTTGTTAGATTTCTCGACAATTCGACAGTCGGATCGAGCTAAAAACTTGCACACATACTCCAAATGAAAAACCAATCGCAATGGAGTTGATTTCATCACGATCGAATTAAGTGACTTCTCCTCTCCCTCTCTCCATTCCCTTTCCCTTTCCCTCTCTCCTTTCTCTCTCCATTCTAATTCTTTGTTGGGCCTCATCATTGTCTTTTGTCTTATTCACTTAAGTGACTTATTTTAATATTGTAAAAGTATTTTCTCAAATTATAAGAGAAATAATTAATTGATAGAAAATAAAAAGTCACAAGTGGAATATGAAACACGAAGAGTCATATGATGGAGGTGAAGGGCCAAGTTCAAAGTGTATAAATTAGGATGGCTTCTCCATTCCAAAGGATTCTGAATTTTGAAGAACTTTTACTCTGTAGCATTGTGATAGCTTGGTTGAAGCTTTGTATTCATCACTTCACATGAAATAAAAGCTACACTTCTTCTATTTTCCCTTTCTTGTTTTTCCTCTATTTCCCTCTTGTATGCACTTTGTAAGCATGGTGATCAAAGAGAGCTTTGAATCTTCAATGAATGAGCCTCAAAAAACTATGTTTATGTGGGTTTTATTTGTCTCACTAACAGTTTCATTGTTGCTTTCTTCTATATTGGATGTTGAACTACTCCTTACTGGGTGTGAAGCTCTGCAATCTACTCACGACAGTAATATTCCTTGACTAATTTCCCCCTTTCTCCTCAATGTTGTAATTTCCTCCCTTATACCCCTGTACAAGCACTTTGCCACAGGTTCAGTGGAGTGTCCCCATGTGATCCCTGGCCAATCTGCCACCCACAACATTTAGATAGGATTAGGATTAGTTACATTCAATAATGGGAGTTGTACCATTCAATGCAGAGGGGCATAGCCCCATGAACGTTGGTGGAGACACCTAATTTGTCCACCGACAAATTTTCTCACCAACACAAAGGAAAATACATTCTAGACAACATTATTGTAGTTTGGGAAGGTATGGAATGGGCTCAGGAGCCTCTTGTTAGAAATCCATTTTCCTTAAATTCAATTTCGACAAAGCTTATGATTGTATAAAATGGCCTTTCATATTAGCTATGTTGGAGGCTCTTGGATTTGGCAATTATTTCCTCCGGTGCAATGCAAACCTTATTCTTTGATGTTTATTCTTATCTTATTGTCAACGCCTATAAATCCTTCAATTTTGGCCTAATTCTCTCAATCTAGTAGGTTTTTCCTCTCGTCCCCAACCCTCTTTGCGTTAACAACACAAGCTTTTAGAAACTTGCTTGTTCAATGTTCTTCCTTGGGTTGGTTTATGAATTTTATCTCCAAGATAACTTCAATCATCTTATCAATGAGCATTTTGAGAATGATTTCTTCCTAACACTTGCTGAAAATGAAGGTTCTTTCAATGAGGCATTGGACTATATTGACATCTTTTGCCAAGTAGTTGGATTGACATTGCACCGAAGCAAAACTCTTTGCTATAAGAAAAATGCTCTCCTCATGCTAAATTAGATTAAACAATACTCTTAGAAGTGGCTCGAACATGGTGAACAATTCAAGTTTCAAGGCATTCATTTTTCCTTTGATTACACTCCTTCAATGCTTTGGGCAATATGTTTTATATCGTGTCAAGAAAAAAATATCCTAATGGATCACCAAACCACTCTCTTGCCAAAAAATACTAGGTTTGCACCAAGATTCCTACTACCACCCATGTTTATTACTCTTCTTATTGGGTACAAAAAAATCAACCAACTTTTTTAATGATTTTTTATCTGCTAATGCCAAACACACCAAGGGGTTCATGGTGTATCCCGGGAAGTGTGTTGCATCCTAGGGAGAAAGGTGACATAGGTATTATCAATGTTTTTAGATAAAGCCTTACTTTATGTGCTAAATGGACTATTAAAGTTATGGAAGGGCACTAGGCATGGGAAATTATATTATGACATTATATCTCAGTCGGTGTTCCTTACGTAAAAAAGTGTTAGAAGAACATAGGTCTCGCACACCATTTTGATCATGACAGCTCCTATCCGAATTGATGGCACTTTTTTTTAAAGATATTATGGAGAGCCACTTGATGTTGTCAAGTTGTACTTGTGTTGTGTCGCTGATGGATTCAGTCGGGGCTCTCTTTCAAAACCATAACATCTAGTGGTCTCCTATCATGACTGGAAATATCACCCTCTCATGAAACACCTAGAGTTAAAGCCTTATGTCTATTCAGAAGGGAATTTTGTCCATTTGGAGCCTTATGCATTCTAGAGATTAGATTCCTTGGTGACAACTTAAAATCAAGTTCATTATGGTTAACTCAGACTCCCTTCTATTATTAAATTGTAAGAGCCTTTCCTAGTGTGATTCTTCACAAGTTAGGTTTCAGTAGCCACCAACTTCTTGATGAAAATATTGGAAATGGAATATGAATACCTTCCTCAACCATTACATGCCCAATTTTCTACTAGCTTATGAGCCTCTTTTCTCCTCTCATTTGCAAGCTCAAGTTTAAATGGAACCTCAATTCTTCTCCTCGAACATGGATTCTCCGCCTCAATCGAATGTGGAATCCCCGGTTAACGAGCCCCTTTTCTCTACCTATCTTGCTCCAATCATGCAACTTAACAACCCAGTGAATGGCATTTCCAAAATTGCCTTTGTGGATGCCTCAAGATGCACATGCTAGAAATTCAAACTAAAATACATTGAATTTGTGGGCGTATTTCAGAAAAAAATTATCCAAAAAGAGCTTTTATATTGGGTTGAGTTACAATTGAGAAAAAGTAGCTATGTCCACAAGTACAACCCTACTTTGATTATTTGGCTTTGTAAGAGCCCAACTTGTACTAGTAGATATAATTTGGGTTGTTAAATTAGGCTTATCGTAATCCTTTCATTCCTCATTATGTTTGAAAGATAAAATATAAGTTCAAGAGAAACAACTATCTTGATGAAAATCTTTTTAATTTTACCCATTTAGCTAAATCATTTCAATTCAAATTGTTGTAGTTTGGGTATTGCCCTAAGGCCATATGCATTATTATTATCCCATACACAGCTCTCACAAGTTTACGAGTCGTGTTTTGAGGGCAAAGACACAACAATATAGATAATTGATTTATTGTCCTCTAGGTAAATGCTTTTGTATTATATTTTCTTGGTTTTCATTTAGTAATTTTATTTTGGAATGCTCCGGTTTGGCATTGAGGATAGTTCAAAGGTTGTTGGAGGTTTCATCTTTCTTCAACAATTATGGTCTCAAAGTTTGTTGTTATGATTGTAGAGCCGTTTCAAGTATATTGACTTGTAATTGGTCTACTCCTTTTCATATGGTCAATCTCTTGACATAAAGGAGGGCCCATCTAAAGGGAATTATTTTGAATTGACTGACAAAATTATATATAAGTAAAATATTTTTATGATGAAAATGATTTTTACAATCACACGAACTCGCCTAATGTGTAATTTTGTAAAATAATCAACTATTTATATTTTGGAGCATTACTCACTTTGAAAATGAAATAATGTTACTCCTTTTGTTGTTTTAAGTCTGCGTATATTACAATGAAAAGTGCTTATGAAAATTTGTTATGGTGATCTTGGTACAAGGATGAGGGTGATTGACCTTTTTAAAACATTAAACTTTAATCCTTAACATGTTGCCAAATGCAATGTGGGAGTCATTTGATTTTATTGTTATATAATATCCACCAAAATCACAACGCAACCTCTTACGATGGTCAAACATAAAGAGGTTCTTTTACAAAACAATTTTTTTGCTTCAAACATAAATATTTTGGCCTTCTAAATCTCAAATAATGCAGCCTAAAGTCACGCTACATGTAAAATTATCTTATCACTAAATTATTGACAAGTTGTACTAAACTTGTTTGATAGACTATTTATTGAAATATTCTTTTTCGAAGCTTTAAATCACATACATGTATGTTTTCTTTGTAAAGAAATAACTAAATGTCTTATTACTAGATTACAAATTGTACTAAACTTGTTTAACAAACTATTTATTGAAATATTCATTTTCGAAGCTTTAAATCACATACATGTATGTTTTCTTTGTAAAGAAATAACTAAATGCATTATATTTGGAATATTAGCTCTAGTTTTTAGAATATTTTTAGTTTTTTTTTCAAATATATCTTGTTGGGCTAAAGCTCGTGCATCAACACAAAAATATTGTCACAAATTTTGAAAGCATTGACAAATACTCCATCATACTCAAGGGTAAATTCACATGTTATTGTTCAATTTTAACAAGATTGATAAACAAACTATATTTTCTTGACATATCCAATATCCTTGGATTCAAATTCTTTAAACATTATGTCATTCTTACATTTTGGACGGTGAGTATCAAAAACAAACTAAGGGTCCAAAGTTAAAACTATGTTTGTTAAGAATAATGCTTGTGTATTTTTGTTAATTGTACAAAGTCTATTGTTTAGTTTAAAATACTTAATGCTAATATATTAAAGTAGATTTACGTTATCTATTATGCAGCTCTTGTTTTAAATAAGAACAAATTAGAAAATACAATACACTCTTTCATTTACTTCCTTTTCAATCCTCAAAATCAATTGTATTTGTTTCTTCCTCATTCCTATAGGCATGTCCATTACAACTTTAAGTGTAATTGCTAGTATGTGTTACTCTATTGTCAAGAGATCGTCATTAAAATGTCAAGAAGTAATTTTGCTAATTGATGGTAAATTTCATCAATATTGTCCTCATATATGTACATTAAGATCAAGTACAAGTTTCAATCAATTTGTTATATCATTTAAAATTAAATGCAAAAAACCATTAGATTTAATCAAAAAATTGTTGGCTATTTTTTTAATAAATAGAATGATACATGTCATTTGTATTGAGCACTACATTATACATTAAAGTCATTATTCTTTAATGTTTTGTGGTATTACACTCCATTATATGTTAAAAGTCCTTGGTCTCTAATGTTTTGTAATACTAGATTCTAATTTATAATTACAATTTTGTAATAGTATTGTAGAAAAGCTTTTGTAAGGTATTTTCGTTGTCAAATAAGCATATCTTTTTTTCTTAGTTTGAAAGAGAATTCAATTTACTCATTTTTTAAATGTCAATAGATTAGTCAATTGATTTATGTCTATGTGACACTTTTGCCAAAAATTAACCAATGAAATTATCCTTAAACTCTAAGATTCACCAAGATATTATAGATATATTTAAAGTTTCATTCTTAAAATTATCTCTAATATAAGTATCATTTGTTGATACCAAAGCTGCTTTAACAAAAGAGTATTCTAATCTTAGTTCTTAGACTTTAGTAATAAGGGTTTTTGCAATAAAATTGTCATGTTTATTTATTTATTTATATTTATTTTCCTTCAAAGACATCACAAAATAACAATGTTCTAATCTTACTCCTTAGACTTTAGAAAAATAGGTTTTACAATTGGAATTGCCCTTTATATTAATTAAAATAAAAGAAAGTTACAAGAGTAGGGGCAACCACTCCAAGTCCCACAAAAACACCACCTAAGCACCAAAAGAAGGCACACTTATTGTGTTGTTGAAGTTTCCTAGTTTTCCTAAAGCTCATCACAAAACAACAATATTCTAATGTTACTCCTTTAAACTCTAGAAAAAAATTTTTATTTTTAGAATTGCCCTTTATGATAATTAAAATAAAAGATAGTTAGGGCAACCACTCACCACCTTCAAAAACACCACCTAGGAACTAGAAAACAGAGCACGGTTATTGTGTTGTCAAAGATGCGGATCCTAGATAAGAATATTTGGCAGTTGATCCTCCTTCGGTTAAGTCATCAAGTGAAGCATTCATCCTCATCTCGATCCTCCTCTCGGGAGAGGAATAATTTTTACAATCAAAATTTGAGTTTCAATTCAATGCAAAATTCCCCATTTAACATAATGAAATAAAATGTTGGTACACGAGTCACCGAGACATTTGAAACCCTTAATTGAACTCTCAACAAAGAGACCAAAAAAAGTGGCACTTAAAAGCATCCATTGTTTCATTGAAAATCAAGCGCCTCAATTATACAAATGAAAAGGAAGTAAAACGTGATCCTTACGATAAATTAAGGTAATAATGCCTCTGTAGTCTCATTTATACCTTTCTTTTTGTAAGATTAAGCTCCAACTCGGGCATCTACTAAAATGCGAGATGAAATGGTAGATAAAATGTGCACCGCCTCATGGAAGAGGGTTTTCTATGTTTTCTCAAATTGATATTAAAGAGATTTTTCTAATTCAGTAGTTTTTCTAGTAAGAAAAAAATTACTAGGCAAATAAGGATATGTACAGAGAGTCGGAATACGCCGATTAAAAAAATGTGGATTAGATACACTAGAACATATAAATTCTATCCAAAATGAACATAGTAGCAATTGCACATGAAATGTGTGATGTGAATGTCAAAGGGGAAGTCTAAGATGAGGTTGATTTTGAGGGACCAAAACATAAAAGGAGGAAGAGGGTTGTAGAAGAGGGGGTTAGAGGGAGGAGAAGGAATTGGGAGAGGATAATGTTGGGGGAACCATTTTGTGGGAGCTATCTTTCTTATGAGGAGAAACAAATGTATTATGTGTATTGTAGGTCAATTGTTCGAAAGAGAAAGGGGATGAAATTTTTGAGGGATATATCTTGCAATGCGGACCACAGTCACTACTTGTTGCAGAACTTATGTTGAGTTGTGGAGCTGAATTGCTTCATAAATAACATGTTTTAAAACTTGCAGATTTGCACGATAAAGAACCAACATCGGTCACCTAGTAGGAACCGACATCGGTGGAGTAACCGCGCGATCTCCCGTGCGTGAATTTTTTTATTTAAGTCACAGATTAGATCTAACCTTTGATCAAAAGGTGATCTAAGGGTTGTAATTGTATTGCTAAAGTGCACTAAGTTTGTATATGTTTATATAAGCTAGAAAGCTAAGGTTATAAGTTAAAATTAGAAGAATTGTAAGAAGGAATTCTTGGAGAGAGAAAAGAGAATCTTGTGAAGGAAAAGTACTATACATCCATAGAGGTGTGGAAGATTACAAATCATCATTTTATTTCCTTAGTAAAGCAAAGATTGATAGATTGGTTGTTTCTTGGTGGACGTAGCCCACACTTTGGGTGAGCCACGCTATATCTTGTGTATTTATCTTCTGGTATATTTATGTGTTTTATTGGTAGAATGCTTAATTTTGATTATAGATATGTACAAAAATCATGCAAACCCCAACAACTTACTAGGACCCGCTTTCACTTGTGAGAGTCAACTAATTGTAGGAAGTAGATGCACAGACATGTGTCGCTAATCAAACCTCCCAATGATTGGTCATACAAGTCAAAGGTAGATCAAGGATTTGGATTGCATGCTTGGCACATTTTCCAAGGATCATATTGTTTTGCCCCAAATATTATTTGCTATGCATATTCCACATAAGCATTTCAATCTCATAAAGAGGACACAAGAAATTTTGGGGAAACTTGGAAAGTTTTAGTGTTCAAAACCCAAGCTAAATGAATGCATCGTGTAGTAATTTGTAGCCTACCTTTCAAGTAGTAAGCTCAAGTAAGTGTAGGAAAACAGATGGTGTGCAAAGAAACATAGCTAATTGAGTCACAGAAGCAATCAAAAATATTAGTAAAAGGTATCTTTTATCTGTTAAGCAAGTTTGTATTTTTATTTTATGGCACCAAGGTTTTCGACTTGGATGAAATTTAATTCGAAAAGTAAGATGTAGACATGAATGGATTGTTGTAAATGAAAAGGTGGGAAATTAAATATCTGTATGCCCCACACCTATTCCATGAAGCAGATTGTTCCTTCCCAAATAATATCTATTATATGTGCTACATTCAATTGTCATAATCTCATGCGGTCTATTCACGTGAGTGCAATGTGAGTTTAAAGGGACCAAAATAAAAATTTACGAGAATTGACAAGGGTTTGAATGTGAGACCTAAACGCATTACTTGTTTCCTTTAGCACTTTGCAGACATGTTTTTGCAAGTTCACACTCAAAAATTTTGTGAAGTAGGCGAAGCAGAGCAATCACTAATAATTGAGCCCTTCTATGGAATGGACGTACAGAGATACAATCTCACACTTGCTCCATGTATTTCAAAGTGTCATCTATGTTGTGTTTCTCGATCGATAACAAACCTTTCTCTTGGAAAACATTGTCAAATTCAACATGCGGAGCACCCAAATTCTTCATTGCCTGCTCATATTGCTTGATGTTTCTATTCTTTAAGGGAGGATTGCGTGAAGTGTAATTATCTGATAAGCTATGCCCAACTCCAAACTCCTACGCATAGCCTTCTACATCATAATTTTGAAAACAATTTCTTCCCTTGTTTTTTTTTCTGTTTAGATTTGCTTGATTGCTTTTTGTTCCTCCTCAGTTGTTGTTGCTTTTTCTTTTTACCCTTCTCGAATGGTAACCCACAATCATAGAATTTCCAAGAGAATTCATTTTATGGCTCTTCAATTTCACTTTCTAGACTTCCTTTGTCTGCCTGCCTGCAGCCTAAAACTACGGAAGCCCGTAACATTCAAAATAAGATATACATGGAACAAATCCCAACACTGAGATCAAGAAAAGGCAGATTCGACGGAAATGAAATCTTTTGTAGTGATTGTTTGCTCGCGAGTGCAAATGTTACACATTTAAACACGCTATGTCGTAACACAACATGGCGCACACGTTGCTGCAAGGTCCCCCAGACTGCTCACTTCCCAACACTTCGCACAGCTTGTCTAAATCTCCTTAAACCGTGCATCGCTTTTGCTTCAAGACATTAAGTTGGGTGCGGGCGAAATTCTGACGGCTCGATTTGTCTATAATCAATGTCCTCCTCTCTTGCTTCATCTCATATGTTTGTCTCTCTCGACATGCGTCGAGCCTCCCCTACCCCAACCCACTTTTGAAATGCCTTCTATGCAAATAATTAATAATATAAATATATATAATTTTTAAGCACAACATTTATATGTAATGTTTAAGCTCACTCTTAAACATTCAAATATATACATTAATATGTTAATGAAAAGATCAAAATAAAATGGCTATAATAATACAAAGGGAAACAAAATCCAAAACACATCATACTAAAGTCATAACATGGTTGTAAGGCAACACAATCAGCTTTTACAAATGTTAAACGCAACTACATTCTCACAGCTTCACCACAACTTACAACAATGTCTACGCTTTTGGGATTTTGGTTCTTGTGGTGATTAACTTTGGGGACGTTGATGGTCAATACACCATTTTCCAAACTAATTTCGAGATTATCCATGTCTATATCGTCTGCCACACTGAATTGCAGCCAAAATTTACTTACAACATGTTGCACTCTGTACCATTTCTCGCCCTCTTTCTCCTCTTCTACCACTTGTTGCCCGTTGATAATTAAAACCCTACTTTCTTCCACTTCAATCTTTATCTCGTCTTTCTTCATCCATGTAAACATATCAAGACTTCCATTACAAACCCTTAATAAAATAAAATGGGAAAAGAAGGAAAGGAAGGAGAAATAACTGCACATCGACGTAAACACATGAGCTTCGTGGATTTCCTTTCGCTTAGTTGGGCTTCCACATATTGGAAACGAAATAAGAGATTTGGTCCAACATTTTCAAGGGATCCAAAGATGGCATCTCATATATTGTTGAAAGGCCCTTACATGGAAAAAAATTGTTTTTGAACTCAACAAACACACTCGTATATACAAGTAGGAGACCTAAAACTGTCATTTTTTCACCATTTATAAATAAAACCTATAAAACCTTGATTGATGGAAAGAAACTTATTGCAATCCATTTAAACGCATTCGTTGATTTGGTTGTTCAATGAAAAAAAGAGTGGAAGTGTGCTTGCATTTGCTTCACTGAGGGAGCAAGATGGATCGGTGACTAATACAGAGCTCGTGAATGCATATTTTACATGTCTAAACACGTTATGTCAAATCAAGGCACAACGCACAAA
Source organism: Taxus wallichiana var. yunnanensis (assembly GCA_018340775.1). Taxonomy (NCBI): domain Eukaryota; kingdom Viridiplantae; phylum Streptophyta; class Pinopsida; order Cupressales; family Taxaceae; genus Taxus; species Taxus wallichiana. The sequence goes on along the minus strand of CM031244.1, from coordinate 543,855,821 downwards.
TTGTTGCAAGGTCCCCCACACTGCGGGTTTTGCTTCCTCTACTGGAATATCCTTCTCTCCTTCCCATCTCTACAATCCTATTAATGTATATGTTATGATATGTAGTTTTGCACTCTTTTTTTACACTTCTACCTTCCCAGTGTTTGACGGTCATCCAACGATCTTGATAACTCCAACCCCAGTGCCCTTTCTATGATTTTTTTTTTGTTTCTAGATATGTTTCGCTTTGGGTGTGTAAAGACGTCAATGCCCCCTCCTACTTCGTTCATAGCTAAACAAATCCACAACATTTTTTTAATCAAATTTAGTTATGATATGAAGAGAATTTAAATCAGGATCCAACTCCAAGTCCCCTACCTAATGAGAAAAGGCATATGTGAAGGATCTCTCATGTTTTGTTGTAGCTTCTTGTTTTCTTTGTGTTTGTGCTCTAATTTCCTCCACATTGTGGACACGTTCATCCCAATCTTAGTGTGTGTCTCTATCTGTAACAATCACAACAAATGAACGAGTGAGTAAACTACTACGACAAATTACACAACTATTTTATTTCATATTGTTATATTTTCGTTGTGTTTGCCTCGATTAAGCGAAATATGGAAATATATGCCTAATCGATTGTTATTGCAGCGGTAAACGAATAATCAATAAGTACATGCAATTTGAGTAAAGCAAATTAATCTATAAAATATGAAACCCTAGTTGTAAAGAGGAGATAAGATGACTTAGTTGTTTCACAATTTATCCTGGATTGTGTTGAAGTGATAACCAGTGAGTAGAGAGGGAAAATTGTTGCACAAAGCCTCATAAAAGTGTGTGAGTTGAGGATCTTCTTGGACTAGGGCACCTAGAGAGGGGATAAGGGCACCCTAGGCCTGTTTCGAGCACACTGTGTCTACCAAAAATATCGAAAACCTCCTTTGATGGTCAGCAAGGTGTTAATTTTCCTTCACCTTTGGTCGCTAGTATGTCGCACAATGTTCGTTGAGGTCACAAATAACCTAAAATCAAGGTCGACTTGCAAAACCCTATAAAATGCATCAAATCCTAAAAAAGGAATGCATATGAGGGGTCGACTGTCCTCAATTGTCAAATGAGTAAACTTACGACCGAGCGTTGCACTACACTTCGACTCCAATGTATTTCTAGGTGTGTGTGTGTGTGGAATTGTGCCCTAGGTGGCTCTTATGTGTGTCGCACTTGATAGCGAGAAAATAGCTAGATGTAAAAGATGTAAGTAGATGTGTGTATGTAATAGAATGAACTTCCCCTCCTATGAAGTGTATGCAGAAGAATGTGGTCCCTTACCCTTGAATGGATGCTTGAATACTCTAGAATAGCCTTTGGATGTAACCTTAGGTGGTGATAGCTAACGTTTAGTGTTTGGTCCTTTATTATGACCGCATAACTTTATATTTATATGATTCCCTTGCTTGAAATTTGTAATTAACCCTGAAAAGTCCGACTACCAAAAAGATAAGATGCTCGACCATTTAGAAAGAACCCCAAAGATGTGAGTAAGTACAAAGAGTTTAGGCGCACCCAAAGGGGACGAGGGTGCCCAGCGTTGGCATCTTGGGCAAGGCGGTGTCCAACCTCAAAGAAATCGAAGGGTCGAGAGATCGACCGAGCAAGAAGGTGTGGAAGACCAAAAGTGACAACAATGAGAAAGCAATAATAGCCAAATGCATAGGTTGATCAATACTTTTCTTACTTAGGAATAATATGAATAGTAGTATGCAATCATGACTAAATAGATACCTATAGTGACAAAATCACGCACTTACTACTATAATTATACCACCAAGTATGTTGTTTTATATATGGATCTTGAGTAAGAAAAGTATTCACTAATGACCCATCCCCTATTCATGTCAGTCCATCGCTTATCGTCTTCATTGTTTGTCTCGTATAGTCGTCACTTCCTCGCATAGCTCTAGTTGTCTCTCAAGGAGTCTTAGCTGTCGTTATTCATTCGGTTGTGGTTTCTAGTCTCTAACTAGGGCACCTTGGAAGAGATTAGGGCGCTCCGGTGCCCCCGTCCCTCATTTCTAGGTGCCTTGGTCCCCATCACACTTGGTTCTAATTTAGATGTTCGAGGTCGGTCTTTATGAGTTTCCCTCCCATTCCCTAGGTACTAGTTGACATGTCGGGTCATTAGTGTCAAAATTTGAGCAAGACATCCCTATATAAGCACAACATACATACTACCTTATGGGCGGAGTACTTCTACTAAGGGATAGATATCTACATAAGGCAAGGGACTACATTTGGGCACTATTCTGCATCACATACTGCATAGGAAGGGGAGTTTATTCTATTCCATCCACCATTCTACATTTTTATCTAGTTATTGTCCACTACTTTGATGTTATTGGTGCTAGGGCACTCTAGGCACACCATAGCACTTAAAAAGTGCATAGAAATACATTAGGACTGAGATGTAGTGTAGCACTCACCATAAGTCCATCCATTTGCAATCGAGGCCATCTGACCCATTCATTTGCATCTTTATTTTGTTAGGGTGTGATGTTTTTGTGTGGGGTTTTGTAGGAGATTATTCATTGGATATTTACAACAACACCAATGAACCAAGTGCGACACCAACTTGATTAAAGGTGAAGTATTGTGAAGGTTTAACGACCATATCAGATCCATCTTTTGAGTTACTCCGCAAACCAGGACACCCATATTTGCACTGTGGGCACCCATAAGTGCCCCCTGTTCATCCCCAAGCACCCCCATGCCGCCAGATCTATCACTTGTACAATTTTATGAGGTTCGTTACAATATTCAGTTCTGGTTTGCACATCACCTTATCCAGCCCATATTAATACAAGGTAAGTCTAATTCAAGTTAGTACCTTTCTCCTTGCTATCTCATTTATTTCATTCCATTTAAAAATATCAAATAAATTATCTAGCCCTTATATTTCGCTTATGACATTATATTACTTTCTTATATTATTACCTAAACATAGATTTTAAATAATCATTTTGGTGAATCCATCCTTTGGAACCTTTTTCCCTAGGATCCCCATTCAAACCCTAATAGTTAAGGATAACTATTCTCCTTCTCGACCCATCATGTCACACTTCAATGTCAATCCAATCTATGATGAGGTTGTTATTGTTGAGTTCACGACTCTCTATAATAATGCTACTATACTTGATCATATTCAACAAAAACTCTTAGACATCCAAAGATATGTACCTACTAGCTTTGAAAATTCCCCATTGGCATTAGTATCATTTCGGATCTCGATAACCTTCACTAGTTGTACACCATGTTATACGACTACTTGTGATCCTCCCCGCTAATCTTTCTAAGGAAAGTTTAGATGATTATCTTATTGATTACATGTCGGTTCTTGACAATAGCTCGATATTGATTCATCTCCTCATCAAACCACTATTATGGCTACATCTCATGACTCTTCTATTTCTCGATACTGCTTCTCCCAATCCATCACATACTAGTTCACATACTCTCTCATATTATGTTGATGATCCTAATGATAGTACGCTTAATGAAAATTTCATATCTGATGTCGATGATACAATTAATAGTCATGATTCTACTACCTTTCCTATCACGAGTCTAAATCTCCTATTTCACCTTCTTCTAAGGTTATATCTAGCATCGTGCATGAGTTACCTCCATCTATTAGTTCTTCTTCTCCTACCATCTCATCTCCTCTTAACACTTCACCTACATCTATCAGTTTATCTTCTCCTATTGAGGTATCTCCATTGGTTGCTTTACCTTCTAGGGATGTTTCTGATGCTAGTCCTACCACTACTACGGATGTTCCATCTTCTTCGTCTACTATCGCTTCTCCGACACCTACCCCTAGTGTGCCTTTAGCATCGGGATCTCCTTTATCTTCTCTTGAGATACCTATGATTACTCACAATGGCAAGTTACAACCACTTAATACATTATTGCCATCTCATATTATTCCTTCACAAGACATTTTATCTCTCATACATTTCGTAGGTCACTTATAATCTCAGGTTCAGTCACTCACTTTAGAAAGTAGGGCCTATTATGCTTCAATTGATAACAATTCATTACATGGTAACCCTATTCCTAAGAAAATTCATAACTCTACATTTCCTAAGGACTTTATCATGCCTACATTCACATGATTTGATGGTACTGGTGACCCTCACTTACATATCTAACATTACCGCATGGCTATGGCTTCCTATTATAATGATAAATTATTACTTAAGGCCTTTCAACATAGTCTTACTGATGATGTTTTATAATGGTACACTCATCTTCCATTTGGGTTTATTAGTACTTACTATGATATGGATGACACCTTCTTTCGTCGTTTTATCATCAATAATGGCCCCGAGTTACTTATGACCATATACCTACTTTACATCGGGCGCATCCGAAACCTATCAAGGATTATATCTTATGATTTAATGCTTATATGCACCAGATTAGTATTCCAACCTATTGATCTTGAGAAGCAATTCATCTTTTCCGTGATCTAACTCCCACTCTCAAGCAACGATTGTAATATGATACATATGAGTCATTCATACTCTTGTGCTATAAAGTTATTGATCTAGAACATGACCTTCTCTCAGCACATGTTATTGATATTCCACTCCCTACTACTATTGTTATATCATCTAGTTCTTCTCCATTGCCACTAGTTGAGCAACCCACACAATCTCCATCTCTCCCTAGCAAGCAAGCTCAACCTACTACATCACAAAATCATCCTTCTCCTCCTCCTTTGTGATCGACTATTTCATCATCTACTCCATCTATTTCACATGAGCCATTACACTTTTCTCATCATGCTCGACCACATGATGTGTTGTGTGTTTTACTTACTAAGTGTCTAATTTGATTGCCCTCTAATCAACATCATCCACAACATCGTCTACAATGTCAGGGTGATTAACCATATTGTAATTATCATTACATCAATGGTCGTAGGAACGATGATTGTTTTGCCCTTCATGATAGATTGCAACAATTAGAGGATAAGGGCATCATTTAATTTGTTTCTCGCTCACGTGAGTGGTCCATCTCTCCTCTTCCTCGTCGGCATGTTTCTACTCGGGTTGAGTTGTCTCTCGCCATCTAATGCTAAGGTTATTATCCATCCATTGCAAAAAATTTGTCACTCATGTGTGCTCTCCAACGCATCCATCCATTGTCGCACCACCACATCCACTTCATCTATCTCATCCACCACATCATCAGTATTGCTTCGGATCAGCTACCACAGCCTCCGCATTCACCCATCCCACCGGTCCTCCACATGATATCCAGCTTTGGTTCATATGCACACCATGCTTCCACTGCTTCGCACCGCCTTGGTCTTCGGTAGGTGATTACTATCACCTTATCCCCCGATGATGCACTTGTGTTCTTATAGTTCTTACATGACTATTGAGGGTTTTGTTATAAGAACCCTTCATCACGTGCTTCATTGATTCATCTAGCACACTCAATCATTTCCCGATGATGCACTCTTGTTTTATGCGGTTCTTTCTTAATCATTGAGGAGTATTAACTAAATAAACCTAATCATCCATACATTGGGGGCATTGCTAATCTTCCCCCCATTCATCACACTAACATTACATTATCATGTCAACATGTGTTCATCACAACACGTTAGTTTGGAAATCATACATTATCTATTTTTACATACATTCCACTCTCATTATTACACTAACTATGCATCACAAATTCCATTCAACAAATACGCACATCACTCACCTTGTCAAGCATCATCAAGTTACATATGTTATCTATCATCATTCACATTACACATTTTTTCTATCATTATCAACATCATAGTACAAGTCTACATCAATAAACATGAACGATATCCAACACATTACATATATTATGACAATAATCATTTAATCATATATCATCAATCACATTACGACATCAATACAAAATGAAATAAACTCATCATATACTAATAAAATATGTCTATATATATCTTGCCTATAGTCGTCATTACAAAACATCTCATCACTGGGGGGCAACTCCCCTACATCATATACAATAAATACAAATCAAATCTCATCATCAATATCGTTCTTGGGTGTTGCAAGAGCCCTAGAACTTGATGCCTCGCCACTATCTCTACTTCGTTTGTGACGACCTCAATATATCTCCACCTGCCTATGTAATAAGGTATTCTTCGTAGATGGCTCAACAACGCGACTATCTAGTGCGATAAATTATGAAACACAACTTGCACTAATGGACCACCATCCGCCATCTCTCTCGCTTGTGATGTCTCCTCGCGTACCTCATCCCTTTTATTTAGAAATACTGTACATGTTGTTGTTACTATATCAAATGACTCAAACAAATCGACATGTTTTCCCGCAATGTCATCCACATGCTCTAGTATCCTCGCCACCCACAAGTACTTCACTTGGAACATTTCATGTCAATGTGGGAATGGAGGTGTCTACTATCAAGGACCAATATGTGTCACCTACAACATAATAGAACAATGCATTCAATAACCATCACTATCACATAGGTGATTAACTAAAATATGAAATTAATGTCCATTTCTATAGTTAATCTAAGTAGGTACAAAAATGCAATAAATGATATGAATTGAAATGTAAATGCTAGATAATTTAATTTAATATTTAAATGAAATGAAATAAATGAAATAAAAGGGGTAAGATACTAACCTGGAAATAACTTACCTCATTATGTGTTAGGACCAAACATAATGATGTGCGGACGAAGGATAGTGTGACAGAACAACCCAAAAATTGTAGCATATGGTAATTTGCACATACTGGGGCACCTGGAGGAGGACTGGGAGCTGTGGGTGCCTGGTCTAGAGTATGGGCACCTTGGTCTCGCCGAATAGCTCAGGGATCTGAATTTCGTCGTGTCATTATATCTTCACAATATATTGACCCGTATTGCTTGAGAGTGTCACAATATCTTTGTTGATGACGTTGTAAACATGCAATGAACATTTACCCGCAAACCCCATACAAAGCATCAAATCCTTAAAAACGAAAGATGAATATGAAGGGGTTGGGTGACCTTATCTTCCATAATGGTGGACTTACAACTAAGCATTGCACTACATTCGGACCCAATGTAGTTTTGTGTTCTTGTGTGCCTAGGGTGCCCTAGCGTCAATGACGTAGAGATAGGGGACAATAGCTAGATGTAAAAATGCAAATGGTGGATGGATTAAAATGAATACAACCCTTCCTATGTGGTGTGTGTGATGCAATGATGCCCAAATGCATTCCCTTGCCTTAATAGATAGCTAGCCCTTAATGGTAGATAGTCCACCCATAAGATAGTAAGTATGTTATGTTTATATAGGGATATCTTGTTCAAATTTCAACACTAATAACTCCGACATGCCAACTAGTACCTAGGGGAATGAGAGGGAAAATTACAAAGACTGACCTCGAAAGATAAATTAGATTTAAGTGTTTTCGGGACCAGGGCACATAAAATTAAGAACCAGGGCACCCATGGGCGCCCCAACACTACCCTAGGCACCCTAGTCAAATACTAGATACGACAAATGACCAAATAATGACAACTAGGGCTCATTGAAAGATGACTAAAACTATGTAAACAACTGATGACTGTGTAAGAAAAATGACGACGATGACCAACTAACTGACAACAGGACTAGGGGATAGGTCATTAGTGAATACTTTTCTTACACAAGATCCATATATAAAATAACATATTTAGCGGTATAAATGTAATAGCAAGTGCATGATTTTGTGACTACATTTGCCCCCACTTTATGTTGCTGAGCGGAAAGCTCGATAAAACATAAATTATATAAAGATACATACCTGAGATAAAGCTGGAGAATCCCATGTTGTAGTAGAACACGCAAATGTGGTAATAAGAGCGTGTCGAAAGAACTATAAAATCATGCCAAACTATGGATTAGCGGGTTAATCCATGAACGTAATGAAAAGTGTACTAGTATGATGAAGTACACTAAATGAGAGTGATGATTGTAATGTTGTATGATTGATGGTTTTGAAATGCATGTGATGATGATGAGATGGGGTAGGGAGTGATCAGTTCTCAACCCGAACACATCTATATGAATGAACGACCGAAGAATTTGGGCGTCCTGCAGAAAGAGGAAGAGTGTAGGGAAAAAATTGCGTTATTCTCCAATCTCTAATTGCATCCTCATGATCTAGTTATTATAGACAGAATCGATCAAATATTTGTGGTTTTTGGATCCAAATAATTTCGATCAAACAATTGACCCATTAAAGATTGGTATAGGAAAAGCACTCTTACCCCCACTCCATGGGTGTCGCCACAATGTGATAGCTTTCCAAATTAGGTCATCTGGAAGCAAGCACAAAATGTAAAATAAAACTTCACAAGTTAGGTCATCTAGGAAAGCAACGGATGTAGCTCCTAAGCTAGGTCATATGGGAGGCCAATCGTGTTGTATTGTATTGATATAGTGGTGTGATTTCAATTTTTAGAGGTTTAAACGAGTTGATTGATTGATTGGTTAATGTATGCACCCAAAATTACATGTGCTACATTGTCGGAAAACGGTTACAAAAGTCCCCAATGATGATTTAGTTCCTTTCAAGAAGGTGTTCGAGCTCCAATTTCCATTCGTAGTGTATATTTGTTGCTTAAACATCTTTACTTAGCCTTCCCGCACTTTCTTCCAGCTTCCTGCTCTTTCTGCGCATGTTTTGGCCTCCAAAGGCGCAGAACCACCGGCTTGCCTAGGCGGCGGTTCTGAAACCTCCGCCGAAAATAGGGCGGCAGTCCTGCCCACTTTTTCCAAATTCTTCACAATGTTTTGACATGCGATGGTTCACTTAATTTCAGTTTTTGCATGCATCCGTGAACCAAATTGCCTAAAAATAGTCTTATTTGCATGGTATTCCTTCCCTCTTCTATTTTTAAATAGATTTAATTAGTTGAACTGCCTCTTCTTTCCTTGTGCATGAAGGCACATCCCATCCTCAATTCCTATATATTCCATGCTTGTATTCAAGCAAAGGGGCGTGAGAATTTTGTGTATCTTTGCATTGTATTGTTGTTACGATCTTGCTAGGAATTGCATAGCCAAGCTCTGATCTCTTGTGTTATCTCTCTTCTACCTGCATTGCATCTAGACTGCCATCAAGTTGTCATTGCTCAAGCACCATCCTCTTACTATTTTTCTTGCATTCCCAATCTCTTGGACTCACATGAACACTCGGAGAAAGAAAGGAACATACTGAGGGGACAAATATAGACACAACTAGATTTTCCAAAGCTCTTGCTTGTCCAAGTTGGAATTGTGTGTTTGTTTGCCTTGTTTGTTGAATTGTCAATTTCAAATCACTAGTTTAAATCATTCATATCAAATAGAGTAGAAAATCATTCATATCAAATAGAGTAGAAAATAATTCATATCAAATAGAGTAGAAATCAATTTCTTTTCATTTGCAAGTAATTAGTTAATTTCAAGACGGTTTGAATCTTTCATAACAACCCCCCATGACGGATCCTCTTCTCCCCATCCATGTGGATTTGAAGGAGAGAATAACCGTAAGAGGTTGTCTACATATCATAGATCATTTGGAAAAGTTCTTATTTTAAGTTAGTTTAGTTTCAATACACTCAGCACTGGTGAATAACCACATCGAGTTATTTCACTTGTTTAGTTTTAGTATAGAAATATTTTAACTATTTAGAATAGAAGAAAATTGTTGTTTGTGATTGTAATATTTCAGTTTTGTGATTTGTTTAGATTAGTTTCCTTTCAGCAGTAGCATAGATTGTTAGTTTCATTCAGTTTACATGGACACTTAAAACTATCTTAACAAGTAGATCCAAGTTAGGCAAATAAACCATAGGGAATTTATGCTACCCGTTCATAGCCTCTAAATCTCCCCTTCTCCAACTCGGCTACCAAGATATCACACTACTAGATCTTAGTCACTGATCCTCCTATAATTAGCCACACACATTCAACATCGATCGCTCCAAAGACGACCTCGGGGGTTCAAGTGCGGTTGAAGATCATATGTTCATTGTCATCTCGTACAAATTGGTGAACCCGACGCCAATGAAGGATTAATTCCTTCTTGTTTCCTTTATTTCATTGTTATTACCTCATCTTTCCATTTCTTCCCCTATTTTGGTAGGTATTTTATACCTTTTAAAATATGTCTGGAAGAGAGTTTGGTGGGCCATTTGGCTCTAATAGATATTACACCAACGTGCAACCACAACAATCCCCTTCTCTTTCAATATGGGGTGACAATTACACAAGCAACGTCCAAACCTCCCCTAGTTACACTTCAAACCCCATTAACTATGTAAGGATGGAGGAGGTTGATCAACCATTAGACATGCAATACGGTCAACCCAATGCAAACCATGTTGTTATCACAAATGGAACAGTTCTTACCATAGAGTCTTGTCAAGACCTCACATTGTCATGCAATCAACAGAGGATGATCTATTTGCACGAATAACTAATCCTCTTTGTCAGATAGATGAGTCTTTGGATAGAATGAAGGCTTCAGCCTCTGAGATTTCGAATACCTATCCTAAGGTTCTTACTTCCGAGGAAGCCAAGAATTATAACATTGAACAATGCATGACATGGTATCATGAGCTTGCTCAATCAAACCCTATGCTACATGCACCCCAACAAGGGACTCAATCCTCTCCCAACGATCTCATTTCTACTTTAGTGGGGAGGATTAGAGAACTAGAAATTTCCTAGACTTCACAACCAACACATACAATAGGGCATAACATGGGGTATCCAATTGACAACAAAGGATACATCCCTTCCAATGAGCAACCAACGCAATATCATGTACAACAAGGTTATCTGGTTCATTCAAATCCAGGTGATCTTCTCACAGGGTTAGACACACTAGGGATGGGTCCTCATCCTTCTCAACCTTATCCTACGCAAGGACTGGCCAGAAGTGCGTTCTTGAATGCCGCCACAACAGGCAATGCAACGTTCCCTATTTTTACGCCTGCTAGTCCATATCCTGGTATTATCCCACCTTACATGCATATGTATTCAAAAAATCCCCAGATGGACCCATATACCATTCCTGCTCCCTACATGTCATATCAAGGGACCCCATGCGTTCCCGTCAACACTTATAATACATCTTATCCAACTCCTCCTCCACCTCCTCATCAAGGATCTTTGATGGTGGAATCTTACGCAATGGGTACATACGCTGAGTTCTTAAAGGAGCCTCTTGACTTCACCATATGTGGTGTCATGCTTCCGCACCCATTGCTAGATCTTCCAAATTTTAAGAGAGGAGGAGACCCAAACGCTCATATCAAGGCCTACGCTACTGCTATCAGGGAATTACTTCCTTGGGATGTTGTAGTGGTTAAAATATTTCCAAAGACTCTCGAAGGAATCACATTGGATTGGTACTATAGGATACCATAAGCTTCTATACATTCCTTCAAACAACTTGTTTCCGAGTTCATCAAAGCAATTGACATTCATAAGTTGTCGCATACAGGATTAGAGAGTTCTTGCATATTAGACAAGAGAAAAATGAATCTGCCACCCATTTCATCCAGAGATGGCACCAAGTTCTCTATTCCTCTGCAAGTGCACCCAACATGGACCAAATGGAACTTTGTGCAATATTTTCCTTCACTCGCTCAATTGAGAGACTAAGGAGGAGGTCTAAAATTTTCCTTTCCATAGTTACGAGGAAGTATTGGAAGGTGCGCTTGATTGACTAAGCCGATATTGATAGTGAGCATAACACCTACGGTTCCAATGGGAAATTGGTATCCCCAAATCAAAGTAATGCAAATTATCAAAACAATGGTGCCAACAACCAAGGACCTAAAGGTGTGAATCACAATCATGGTGCTACCACGAATAGTGCTACTGATCAAGCCAAGAATGTTGGTTTTCCAAACAATGGCAACACTAACAATAACAACAACTCAGGAAATCAAAGAGGCCCTAACATTGTGTCTTCTATCAACATGGTCAATGTAAATCATCCACCACAAAAACAAAATCAAACCCAGGCCCAAACCAAGTATCAAAACTCTGGCCAAGGGGCAATGAATCATGGTTATAAAAACCAATTTCAAAACTACAACCGATGTTATAATCAACAACAACAAGATGTTTATCAAAGGCTAAGAGATTACGACCTAATTTGTACTTGTGGTTTCCATAAGGTTTGAGGTCATGATAATAGGAATTGCATGATCGCAACAAGTTTTTGCAAAGACTTCCTGAAAACCAAGGGAAGCTCTTTATGACACGTTCTTAGCGAATCCTAAAACAAATTCACAATCTCGACTATACAGGGACTGTAGCTCCTCGAACGCTAATGTGAGCATATTTCAAGATACGCTCCTACACATCCTTAAAATTTCAAGGTGAATTCAAAAACACAAACAAAGGCATTCCTATAGGAAACAATAACCATGAAGCCTCAACTTCTAATAACTCTCGGGTCGCTCCTAACCTTGGTTCAAATGATAACGCAAAAATCTTGGGATTATTTGAGGTAGAAGTTGGGCGTGAAATTAATGCAACAATTCGAACGAAGGATTACGTTACACAACCCCTACCTGATATTTCCTTCCCATAGGATGACGTTCTATAATAGAAAACCAAGTAGGAGCCTATGATTTAATATCATATTTGAACAAGACCTTTTCTCACATTTCATTCCTAGATTTGCTGAAGAATTCACTTGCGCATCGCTCTGTTTTGCTCAATGCACTAGGTCTTGGTCATCTAATCCATGTTACACCACCTCCTAGAGCTCAAATAAATCATATTGAATTTGACATACATCCTCCGGGATAGAATGATAGGGATACTGCGTTTTTTTTTATATAGACAAGATGCCATCCGACGTTGAAATTTCCCGAAAAGGTGGTCCCGCCTTATTTTTACAAGCCTAGGTTTATAACAATTTCATTAAGAGAACCATGATTGATGGCCGGTCCCATCAGAATGCGGTTCCCTTCTCTTTCTTGCGAGAGTTGGGATATGGAGAGATAAATTTTTCCTCTACAAGAAACACGTTACGGGGGTACGACAGTCTTAAAGCGACCTCGATTGGAACCATTGTTCTTCCAGTCACGCTTGGTCCAAAAACCATCTTGACGGAGTTTTACATTATCAATAGGGAAACAATTTATAACATGATCCTTTCAAATAAACTTGAAAGTTACAAATAATTCAAATGTTGTGAAATCATAAGTCAAAAACAAAGTGAGTTAGATGTCCAAAATTCCAAAAGAGTCTAAAACCTCAAAAGATTTTGTCAACCAAGTAGCCATCTACGGATCTAAGTCTGGATAAACTGGAAAGCAACTCACATTCTAAACTATGAATCAAACTTGAGTAGAGTGAGGTTATAGTGTCTAAATTCGGTTATGTCAAACCATTGTCTTTCCCTCATCATTATCATTCAACAAATTTCATAACTTGTGCCCTTTCTGGCTCTCGGTGATAAGCCCTCACATCTTACTTTGGTTGCGTGGTGTTAAGAGCGGGCAAGTTCATTCTTCTTATCATATCATTTTATCACCACGTTTTGTCAAGACAATATGAGGTGTCGAAGGTTGCTTAAAGAAGCTAAAGTTAAAATATCACATTGTGCTCGCATCATCATATATCGGCATCATGAAATGTAAAAAGAAATCATTATGTTATCGTTTCACATCCATTGCATACATTCGAGAAAAGCATAGAAAATTGGAAATTCTAAACACCCAAAAGTACACACGTGAATCAAATCATCAATGTAAGCCAACTCTATGCAAGGAATAACCAAGCCAAAAATAGATATATGTACATATCATGGTGTGTCATAGTTTTGTACAATGCCATTGCACACTAGGTGCGGTCAAAACACTCATAATGAGCATGAAATATCAAAACATCATATATGCCTCACAAAATGGAGACTAAGCAATAAAGGCACTTTGCCTATCCACCTTTGAGGCCCCTTATGACCACTCTAGTTACGAATTTCTTAGGATTTCTTCTCAAAAGTATTCAAACAAAGAAAGGGCCAAGCCTAACACAAAATACCATTCCCAAATCCATTCCAATTCAACCATGCTCAAAAACAAAAATGGTCAACGTGGGCCCAGAGCTCAAAAATCACCAAGTCGATATGCACAAATGAATTTGAAAATGAGTTTGTTTAGATATATATATGTTGTTATAACTTCATTTTGAGTGCATATGTTTGCAGCCTTTGGAGCGCTATTTGGTGTAGGTATATTTCTATATCCCCGCACAAATGGTAAGTCCTCTTGTTGTTTTAATTTAGTGTTTATTTTTCAATATTTTATCTATCTGCACTTGAGTCTTCTTTTTCTCTTGCAGGTAGCGGGAGTTTGGGTAGTGAGATTTCGACATATGGGCATGTCAGTGCGACTTCCAACTCCCCATTTCAAGAATGTCGTACTCGGGCTCTACGTTTTATGTCTTTTCATGGCTAAGATGCTTCTCTGAGGGGGCAATATGTACACACCCAAAATTGCATGTACTAAATTGTCAAAAACAATAGCGATTACAAAAGTCCCCAATGATGATTTCGTTCCTTTCAAGAAGGCATTCGAGCTCCAATTTCTAGTCGCAGTGTATATTTGTTGCTTGACATCTTTACTTAGCCTTCTCGTGCTTTCTTCCGACTTCCCACTCTTTCTGCGCATGTTTTGGCCTTCATGCCAAGATCCGCGCTCCTAACAGGCGCGGTTCTAAAACCACCACACAAAACCGGGTAGCGGTCCTGAAACCGCCACCTGCATAGGGCGGTGTTCCTAACCGCTTTTTCTAAATTCTTCATGCGTGTTTTAACATGTGACTGCTCACTTAATTTCACTTTTTGCATGCATCTCAGAACCAAATTGCCTAAAAATAGTCTTATTTGCATGGTATTCCTTTCCTCTTCTATTTTTAAATAGATTTAATTAGTTGAATTGCCTCTTCTTGCCTTGTACATGAAGGCACATCCCATCCTCAATTCCTATATATTCCATGCTTGTATTCAAGCAAAGGGGCTTGAGAATTTTATGAACTCAATTATTATTGGGGTTTACATTCCACTCAGTCTACCTGGATTCGTCAACTTTCCCATATGTGGAATCCTCTTCTGAAGCCCATGGTTAATCATTTTCTGTGGAGTCTGGTTTATCAGGGTTTTCCTTTAGGAGAAAGACTTCAAAACATTGGCATTACTCCTCCTACTTGCCCCTTTGTTCTGCCCTAGTCTTTCTTGCATCTTTGTTGGTATTGTCAACGTGCTCAAGTCGTTTGGCGATGGATCCACTTGTTTCACCTTACCACCCCGAGTTTTTCCCTTGGCGTCCGGCCTTATCTAATGACTTTATCCCTTGGCCTAGTTATATTGCTAATTTGTGGCATTTATTCACTCCTGTATTTTGTTTCATATCTAGAAGCTCGAAATGATTTTTTAAAGCAAGATCACTTTGTTATTCATTTCTCTACTAATGACAAAGTGATTATTCTGTCTAATGTTCGCCTACAAATACAAGCTCAAGCTGCCAAGGTTGCCTTGGAATTTGCTCATCTGCGGGAGCCGCTTTGGATCACTCGGGAGTGCATCATGCATGATGACTAGGGTCTTGCCGAATCCGCCATTTGCCGCCACCTCGGCCTTCACCTCCGCGCCGACCACGTTCTTCGGGCGTGTGTCAGAGGAGTCGTTCGAGAAGCCATCGCTCTGCTTCCTCGCGTGGTCGCCCTTCCCCCTCCTCTTAGGGCTTGGGTGGAGCACGCATCATCGTGGGGGAAAGGTGGTGCTAGCACTCCTCGGTGGGGATCTCCGTCGTTGGCCATGCAGGACACTCGCATGATCTCCGCCCCGGATGGGGAATTATGGTGCCTCTTCAAATGTGGTATCCTAATCATAACGATTGACAGTAGATCCGTCGTCCTCCCGAATCGGGCGGTGGAGTCTTCATCCCTCCTCGGATGATCCTCCCCCTCCAGTGCGGCGGCGACATGTGCCTAGTTTTTTATATGCTCATTGTCTGGTTGCCCTTTGGGCATGTTGATGTAAGCCCTCGTGGCATTCTCTTGGTGATTTTTAGCATTTTTGTTGCCTTCTTAACGTTCTTTCTTTGCATTCGTGACGTTTTGTGGAATTGTGAGTGGTTTGGTCACCCCCTTACTATGTAACTCTATTATATTTTCATTACGGTTCAATGGTTCCAATGGTAAGAGAAAAAACAAATCATATCCATACTCATATTGATTCCAATACGAAGATAAACAAACTCTCTCGAGCAATTTTGATGTTTTGTTTTGCAAATTATCTTTATACCCAAGATCAAAACCCACGAGAGGTATCGAATGACGTTTGGCTCAATGGTGAAGATGTTGGCTCTTAATGAGCCCACCAGGGTTCAATTCTCGCTGCAAGCGAAGTCAGGAGATACTGTTAATAAGGGATGAGGCCGGGATCGTGCCCCGGGCGAATTTGGCGGAATGGAAACCCCTCAGTCCTTGGCAACTAAGCCTAAGAATTTGTGCACCTAACCCGTGTAGTTATTTCAGATTCAATCAAAAAAATAAATAAAAAACCCACGAGAGGTCAAGCTATCTATAAGAAAGGACACAATATAATAGGTGAATAATAAAAAATAAAATTAACAAATTAGATGATTGGCGAAATTCAGCGATTGTCCGTATATGGGTGTGGGCCTATTTAAAATCCCTCTTGGAAAAACTCGTTAAGTAGAATGTTTTGAAATAGAAGAAATAAAAATATATCCACAGAAGACGGCAGTAACTGCATTCAAATCATGCCACTTGAATGCAGTTACTTTCATTTCTCTTTCGCACTAATTAAAAGCAGTTTTCTTGCATTGTGTTTTGCAGCGAAAGAAATGTATTTCAGGAACTCTTCTCCTCTCCACTCCTCTGCTCATGTAGTGGTGGAAAAAACCTCTGCCCTTATTCTCCACTCCTCTGCATTTATTCTCCCCTCCTCTGCTCTTGTAGTGGTGGAAAAAACCTCTGCCCTGCAAAAATGCAACAAGTTAAACAAGAAGAGCAGGAAATTTTGAATTTAGCGTCCGATCATGATTTCTGGAAATCCATATTTGAATCTCACACTGCTCCTGCTTATGCTGATCTTGATGAAAAATTTGCCCAACCTCTCAGTATCGACATCAGCTCCAGGTAATCACTCATCCATACTTAAAAATATTTTGTGTGCTCATTTTTTTTTGTGGTGGACTGTGTTAATATTTCAGTATCGCAGTGAAGTGTACACAAGTTCAGATTCGTTATGGTCAGCTTCGGATCTTAATTTGATAGAGAGAGATGCAGATAGGGATGTAAAACACCTGCTGAACAACGAATTCAAGTTTGATCTTGATCTCGACCTTGATCTTGATCTTGACTTTGTTCAAGCTTTGAGCTTATTTGATCCATCACAAGATACAGAGACTCAGGAATTCCATAACATTTCAATTCCAAATGATGAGGCACCATATTCAGTGCAGGAAAGAAGTGTTAGTGGAGGTGGCAGAGCCTATAAAGCTCGGCCTGATTTGAATTACTGTGACAAATCATCTGCTGGTCAGGACTTCCTACCTAATTCAAATTCCGTGCCATTACAAAGGGTGACTGTTAAAGAATCCATGTCCAGTGAAAGAACTACAAGAAACGCAATGATGCCGCCTTCTCAACAGAGATCTGATATCTCTTACACAGAATTGTCTCGCTATTTTCATATGCCCATTTTGCAAGCAGCCAGGAGCTGAAGGTTGGCCTCACTGTTCTCAAAAAGCGCTGCAGAGAGCGTGGAATTCCTAGATGGCCTCACCGTAAAATGAAAAGCCTCGGAAATCTCATTGATAAAATTCAGGTATTGTTTTCTGCTTTGATTTCACCCTTCTGTTCTTTTCGCTCGCAAAATAATGGAAGCAATAGGCCTCAAGAAAGCATTTACCATGAAGCCATTTTTTAAAAGCTTGAAAACATTTGTATGTGATGATCAGGAACAGGCGAAGATCAATGGAGGGGCTAGCCAAGCAGTAGAGATATTGAAGGAGCAAAAGAGATTAATGGAGGAAATACCTGGGATAGAGCTGGATGAAAGGACTAAAAGACTTCGGCAGGCATGTTATAAGGCCAATTTCAAGAAGAGGCGTGCAGCTCAAAACAGTACAAGTACCAGTACCTGCAGTATCCACAGCAACAGTTCCCTTTCTTCTTCATCTGTTTCTGACTCCACCGCTTCCCTTTCTTGTTCTTCCTCCTTATAGATCATTAATGTGTGTATATGGAATCATATATAGCAGAAACATTGTCTGCGTATTATTTTATTTAATTCCAAGAAGATTGAAAGAAGCTTAGTAATTTTGAAAATTCATTGCATTGTCTGTCCGTAGTATGGAGTAGAAACAGTGGAAAATATAACAAGTGAGGATTATAATGTGAAGATGGTAATTGTTCTGTGAATGTTAGTGAGTACGGACTCTATAAAGTAGTAGGCCGGCGAATTTTTCTTGTATTGAAGTGGAGTTAAAATTGAAATAAAATATTATTATGATACACAACAATGGTAATTTGGTTATCTGAACAGTCAAGCAGTTAAGGGATGGTTATAAATAATTTCAGACACGCACACTGAAATGATTTCCCTACTTCAAAATTTCAAATGAAAACGGATGCTGAGGGAATGCTTTTGGTGTTATTTTAGACAAAATGAAGAGCCAAGTCGGCAAAGCGAAATAGAAATATCAGGATTTGTGCAAAAAAAGCTCCAAAGAGAGCCAATCCAGTGTGTGCTAATCAAATACACATCAGGATTTGTGCGCTTTTCACGAGTGTTTTCTGTATCTGTAGGCATTAATATGATTCTTATTAGGCCCAAATCTGTAGGCATTAATATTAATATTGAAGACGGTGAATATTATACCCAAACTCTACCCAGTGAATCTTATACCCAGAAAACTCTATGTGGATCAATGACCCGTGGAGAGAGAAAAAACACCACATGAATTCGCCTTTCACAAGTATTTTCGAGTCATTTCTTTTGTCTCATTTATGCTACCTATAAAAATGTAGACATAATATGTTTCTTATTAAGTCCAATTCTGTATCGTTTTCTTGAAGCCAAATCAAAGAAATTTGGGACAATCTCAAAGCATATTGAAGACACTGAATACTGTAACCAGAAAACTCTTAAGCGGATCAATGACCTGTGGAGGGGAAAAAAATTAAGATTACTATCCTAAGAACAAAGATTAACAAAATATAAGGAGTTCAAGTAATGAAAATAAATGACATAAAGAAAATCCCAAAGCGGTCGATTGTCCTGTGATTGTCCTCTGCTAATAACTCAGGGAATCAGCACACTCACCTGTGTTTCTATATGACGAAGAAAAAAAGATCCCCCTCAAATTAACACCATTCTCTACTTCATCTTTCATTTGCACATTTTCCAAACAAGCACTCCTATATTCTAAATCAAACTCTTCCATACCTGAATACAAGGTATTTCCACAAATGATGTGCCTTGAATATAGCTATCCTTATTGTCATGCAGAGGGTCTTCTCTGCCATTATGTGATAACTCTTTAGGTACTTACATGTTACCACTTTTTCCAAGATCAACTTATTTTTTAATACGATCCTGCATGAAAAGAACTCTGCTCAGAGAAATCATCTTCACAGTCATTAACAATTATAACAGGTCCAGAAAAATCTTTTGTCTCTCATACTAAATCAACTCAGAAGCATTATATTCATTACCAATAACACAATCAGAAGCATCAGCGGTACTAGTAGATATTAACAGGGATTCTGCAGAAGAAAACACAACCATTGATAGTGAAAAACTCCGGCATTACAAATAATAGGAATGCAAACTGAAAAGTAAACATCAGAAAACTGGAGAGGCAATTCACTGCCAGAGTTATGTTTTATTGATTCCTTGGAAGAACAGAGAGTGGTGTCGGTTAACTCCGAAGGTACAGAGCCCTACATATTTATTCACTTATGATATCTGGAAGTAAAAGTTTCAGATCATTTTTAGAAGCACCTTCCACCTTAAGCTCTGATCTTTGCAGATGATTTTTAGCCAAGTTCCAGCCACTGGTCTTGACCTTCTTGGTATTCAGATTCAGCAGCATCATGTCAGCTTTTGCACCAGCACAATTTGGGCATAATTCATCTTTTCCTCAATGGATATCTGCAGAACCTTGCTTGGGTTTAGAAATTGTTGTTACAAGTCCAATATCACAAAAATCTTGACTATGGACATGGCATCCTTCACATGGAGAACCTAGTGCACTTCATATTCGCTCAGCCATAAATTTCTTACATTTAGGTTTGATTGTTCCCCAGTGAACATCATAGTGAGATGATGGCATCCTTATTCAGATTCACTTGAATAATGCTTTTGTTTTCTCGAGGAAGCTATGTGATCTGCAAGCTGAATGCAACATTTGCCTTCTCTTTTCTGCTTCATTAATATTCTGGAATTACACTTCATCCGAAACACATAAAATATTCCACAGCTTAATTTTTAATGCTACTTCTTGAGGTTTCTCTGCTCCTGCTTCCACCATCCTTGCATGTTTTCCATCTCAATTTCGCGAAATTGTGCAAACCTGCTAGACCTGCTACTCCCTCTGGATTAAGAATCAACCCTTGTCACCTTTATAACCCTTGCAGCATAATCTGTCATTGTCATTTCTCCTCTCTTCCTCGCTACATTCACTGACATTCCCAGCTACAGTCAAATATTTGGTTCTTTCTTTGTCGCTACAGTCCCTTTGCCAATGTCAAGTCTCTGCTTTTCTAGTTACATCTTTCATCATACATTCTCTCTACAATCATTGCCATTCTCATTTACTGTCAGCATTTAGACAATTGGTTCTTTCATTTGGCCCTAAAGTCCCTACAGCCCATGTCAGGTCTGTGATTTTCTGGTTTATTTTCATCTCTTCTATCATATATACTGTTGCAATGGCCAAAATGTCAGTATGAATAGTTGAACATTTTGTCTTGCAACTTTTACATCTTTCACCATACACTCTCTTTTTCTATCTTTGCACTTCTTACATGACTTAGCTCCACAAATCTTTTAATCAATATATTGGAATATATAGTTCTAAATATAAAGGACTTGAAAATAAAATTTTAATCTTGATGCTCATTTTTCGACTTTTGTGCTGCTAGGGTTCTTCCATGCCACATTGTGTTGCTGTCTTGTCACTCCCTTGGCCATCCTTTCCGCACACGTTGGTTTCTCAAAGCATGCACACATTAATTACTAACTTTTCGTCGCCCTTTGGGACGGATTGCCTATTTAAATGGCACTAAGTTTGCCTTCTACAACTTTTGTTGCAAACAACAACAATAATGCCCCCAATCAAGAGAAAGTTTGTCCCCAAAGTTTATGACGTGGTAATGAAATTGATCCAGCCCTTAATATTTTGTTAAATATAGCTATACTATGGAACTTGTAATAAAATGGTATGAAGATTACAATATTATAGCTTATTATGTTGGACATATTCCTTGTAAAGATCCTGTAGGTCTTGTATTTGGCTTCACTCGGAACCTCTTGGTATTAAGGTCACCGGCATAAGAAATCTTACTAAAGGTTTCTTTATGTTTTCTTTTAAAGAACCTTCCCAGGTCCAAGCCCTTTTGAGCAAATCTTGTTGTTGGTTTTTGTGTAATACTCAGCTTATCCTCTCTCCTTAGACTGGAGACTTTAAAGTTTTAGACCAAGTCTCCCTCAAGGTCCCTATTTGGGTTGAGCTGTCGGGTATTCCCGTCCGTCTCTGGTCACTTATTCCAGATATTGTCAAGCCCATTGAGTGTGTTATCTGCTTCAAGCCAAACCATTTTTATTCGGCTTGACCCAACAAAGAGGTGTGTGTTGAGGTCGACTTAACCAAGGACTTAAAGGAGTCCATTGACATTCAAGTCGGTTCCAAATGATTTTCCTTGAAGCTGGTTTATTTCAACCTGCCCAACACCTACTTCCAGTGTCACGCCCCAGACCACAAAATTCGGGACTTCCCACTTATGGCTAAACCCAAGCACATCGAGGAAAAATTCTTGGAGAACATAGCTATGGTTCAGCTGGTGGTGAGAATTGGACAACTATGGCTAATAAAAAATGATCACATGAAATAAAATTACCTCGACGTCAACACCCAAATCCCCACCCTCTTCTTTCCAGGTTGACAACATTCCAATGCTTTTGCTCCCATTGCGGTCACACATGCTCATCATGAACCCTTGCAGAGCCAAGACACATCCAAGCCATCCAAACTACTTAGGCTCGGCCTCTAGCTTGCTCGACATTTCTAATGCCTTTGTGGAGCACTATAAGTTGGTGTTTCACGCCTAATATTGCACCCACGAATGAAAATTTGTGCTCCGAGAGATTCTGAATGTTTTTCCTCTTAAGTTATCCTAGGTGGCCAAAATTCAATGTGATTCTTCCCCTTATGGTGGAAGAATTATACTCTTCCTTACAATGTATGGCATATGAGAAAACCACACGTATTGATAGATTCGCTTGTGAATTCTATAAAGAAACTTAACATTTTGTTGGTCCAACTCTTCTTCAAGTCTACAAAGAAGCATTAACTAATCATTCCCTTGGAGAAATTATCAACAAAGGAAATTTTACATTCATACCTAAGATGTGCAATCCTCAACTTATCACCAATTGGCAACTAATCAATTTGATTAATGTTTCTTATAAAATCCTTGCTAAAACATTGGCATTGTGTGTCAACTATATTAATCTGGTGATTGTTAGGCTTGAGAAGACTGAATTTATCAAAGTATTGTCATGTAAACGTGCAACAAGAAAATTTCAAATTTTCAAGCATGACAACGATACCCATGTGTCAATTTTTTCAAATTTTAGCTTTCCAGGACACCCTAGGTCTACCCATCTTAACACCAAGCCTTACTCAATCTATGTAATGGTCCTCAATTGGAAGTCCATCCAATTCACCTAGGTGATTTAGGAAATCAAATTCAGTCCCCCTTAGGTGATTTTAGGAATTTTTGTGAAGAATACCAAGTTTTGGGCAATTTTGGGAAGGGCTACCATTGGCCTTCCTGGGACTAGTGCACCCCTGGAACGGAACAAAGGAGAAAAACTCACCACGGAGGAGTATTCAAGTGCTAAAAATGTTGTGGAGTTGATTTTGGAATAATTAGGGAAGTTTAAGAGGTGTTGGAGTTGATTCAAATAAAGCGGGTTTTGGGCAACGAGCATGCGCCGTGAAAAGGGACATGAACTTCAAAGAAATATTTTGGGAGCTCTATAGTGATTTGGAAGCCAAACAAAGTACCTATAGAAATTATTTCCTATGCTTTACATGATAGAAAAAACAGGACTCCTCGAAACCCCATACTTTTTTCCGATAACTCATTCTTAGTGCAAAGTTGGAGGTCCCGAGAAAAATGAGAAATTTGGAGGTTTTTAGTAATAATTTATCCATGGGACCATCACCATTCTTCTCAAAATGCCTTTTATAGTAAAAAACATATAAAGAAGCGCCTGAAAACTCATCTGGTAGCTCAAGATATAGCCTTCACAAGTCGGCTCTCAAGGTACACTCTTCGACACTTAGTCAAATTTTTATGGGACATGTGGTAGCCTATGGTTAAGGTGAATTTTCATGTCCCTTATGTCCCTTTTCCAAAGGGACAAAGGGGACACAAAATTTCACCCATCCCTTTTAGCCCCCGAACATCAACGTGACCTCATGGATAGTCAGTTTAGCCCCTAGGAGCTAGTTGGAGCCTTTCCTCTCATTACACAGATGATCACCAAGTGTCGCGATGAAGCGAAAAAGTGGAAATTGATGTCCCCTTTGTCCCTATGGCCAAAGTGATGAAAGGGACACAAAAATGCACCCTCCCCCTCATTTTCACATGGTTTCTCATATGACCAAGTCTCAAAGCCCACTGTGAGGAGAAGGTAGTCAAAATAAGTACATGATATTCGTCAAATGATCGCAGAGCTCCGTAAAGGATTTAGGAGGAAAAAAAAAACTCAAATCGTAAAAGCTGAGAAGATCTTCTACATGATGGAACATTCAGATTTTTCAAAAAACACTTTGTGCTTCCTAGGTTAGTTCATTTTGAGTGGGAATCTTGAGTGATCCCAGGAAGAATGTCATGTTTGAAAGAGTTTCAAGAAGAATCAGAAGATTAGACCCATTGCTACCATTTTTCCATGATCAGATGAGGATTAAACATTAAAAACACAAAAATTTACAAAAATAACAGATCGAAATGGTGAAGAAACAATTTTTTTTCGAAAAAACCCCCAAAGTCACCGTGACAAAGATTCATTCATATCATTCGGACGATCCAACGGATTGAGATGCCATATTTTGTAGACTTCCTCATTTTTCAAGATGATCAAGATGCAACAAACGGGAGGTCAAACAACGCTCTAAATCATTTGTAGCAGAAAAACCTCATTTCGTGCCCTAGCTCACGTTTGTTAGATTTCTCGACAATCGACGGTTGTTCGAGCTTAAAACTTGCACACATACTCGAAATGAAAAACCTATCGCAATGGAGTTGATTTCATCATGATCGAATACAAAAACCAGACCTGCAAGTTTCAAGCTCCATTAATGGCCGTCATGGCAGCTCCATGCTCGAAGCCACTGCCATGCGAAAATTTTAAATTTTATTTCCAAGCATTCTGGTGGGCAAAATCAAGTGAAATTTGGAGGACAAGATCATGATGATGAGACAAGTCCAAAAAAATGTGTTCCGTTGTGAATCGAGCACCGAGACCCACTTTCCAAAAATAGTAGGCTTTCCTACATAGGTTTTCTATTTTTGGTTAGTCGTCATCAAAAGCAGTGGCGACGAAGACAGTGTGCACCGAAAATGATCATGAGGTTATAATGATTGTTCATAGTAGGAAACAATGAAAATCACCACTTACTAAAAATGGTAAGTTTCCCATCCGGGCACTCGCATAACAATAATAAGTCGCATTCAAGGGAACTTTTGGAAAAATGAGATGCGGGGCATAATCATTCAGGTCAATATCACCATTTGGGGTCCAGAGAGGCAAACTCCGACACTTATCAAAGATAGTAAGTTTCCCTTTCCAAATATAGTAAGTGTTAAGGAAACATGAATTTCAAGTGCACGGTTGGTCTAGTTTCTCAAGTGTGATCAATCATGAAGAGATGGCGATTTTTCATGGTTTGGAATGATCGTCTCATATTACAGAACAAGACATCCATCATAGTTTCAAGGATGTGCTCATCACTTATGCAAGCATATGTATCATTCCGAGGCAAGTGGAAGATAGTAGTGTCACGAGCATCATTGCGAACATGGTCTACGGGTCATCTTGAACTCACTTGGGCAAGTCTCATTTAGTGTGTTTAAACACTTATCCGATTCGAGGGTATGTGCATCATAGAGTTTATGGTCATCACTGGATGGGGAAAATTATTCAAAGTTATTCAAGGGAGCAATCTTCATCAGTGTGGAGGATCACCAGTGTCAGAAATATTTTCTCAAAGTTCATGATTGCATCAAGGCATTCAAGTAGTTCGTCGCGAGGAGTGATTTCCCTTCATCCCTTCCCTCCTCTTCTCTTTCCCTCTCTTCTTTCTCTCTCCATTCTAATTCTTTGTTGGGCCTCATCATTGTCTTTTGTCTTATTCACTTAAGTGACTTATTTTAATATTGTAAAAGTATTTTCTCAAATTATAAGAGAAATACTTAATTGATAGAAAATAAAAAGTCACAAGTGGAATATGAAACACGAAGAGTCATATGATGGAGGTGAAGGGCCAAGTTCAAAGTGTATAAATTAGGATGGCTTCTCCATTCCAAAGGATTATGAATTTTGAAGAACTTTTACCCTGTAGCATTGTGATAGCTTTTGTTGAAGCTTTGTATTTATCACTTCACATGAAATAAAAGCTACACTTCTTCTATTTTCACTTTCTTATTTTTCCTCTATTTCCCTCTTGTATGCACTTTGTAAGCATGGTGATCAAAGAGAGCTTTGAATCTTTGATGAATGAGCCTCAAAAAACTTTGTGTTTATGTGGGTTTTATTTGTCTCACTAACCGCTTCATTGTTGCTTTCTTCTATATTGGATGTTGAACTACTCCGGTTATTGGGTGTGAAGTTCTGCAATCTACTCACGACAGTAATCTTCCTTGACTAATTTCCCCCCTTTCTCCTCAATGTTGTAATTTCCTCCCTTATACCCGCGCACAAGCACTTTGCCACAGGTTCAATGGAGTGTCCCCGTGATCCACAGCCAATCTAGCCACCCAAAACATTTAGATAGGATGAGGATTAGGATTAGGATTAGTTACGTTCAATAATGGGAGTTGTACCATTCAATGCAGAGGGGCGTAGCCCCGTGAACGTTGATGGAGACACCTAATTTGTCCACCCGACAAATTTTCTCACCAAGACAAAGGAAAATACATTCTAGACAACATTATTGCAGTTTGGGAAGGTATGGAGTGGGCTCGGGCCTCTTGTCAAAAATCCATTTTCCTTAAATTCAATTTCGACAAAGCTTATGATTATATAAAGTGGCCTTTCATATTAGCTATGTTGGATGCTCTTGGATTTGGCAATTATTTCCTCCAGGCAATGCAAACCTTATTCTTTGATGCTTATTCTTATCTTATTGTCAACATCTACAAATCCTCCAATTTTGGCCTAATTCTCTCAATCTAGCAGTGTTTCCCTCTCGTCCCAACCCTCTTTGTGTTAACAACACAAGCTTTTAGAAACTTGCTTGTTCATGTTCTTCCCTTGGGTTGGTTTATGGATTTTATCTCCAAGATAACTTCAATCATCTTATCAATGGGCATTTTCAGAATGATTTCTTCCTAACACTTGCTGAAAATGAAAGTTCTTTCAATGAGGCATTGGACTATGTTGACATCTTCTGCCAAGTAGTTGGATTGACATTGCAATGAAGCAAAACTCTTTGTTATCAGAAAAATGCTCTCCTCATGCCGAATTAGATTAAACAATACTCTTAGAAGTGGCTCCAACATGGTGAACAATTCAAGTTTCAAGGCATTCATTTTTCCTTTGATTACACTCCTTCAATGCTTTGGGAATATGTTCTATATCATGTCAAGAAAAGATATCCTAATGGATCACCAAACCACTCTCTTGCCAAAAAATACCAGGTTTGCACCAAGATTTCTACTACCACCCATGTTTATTACTCTTCTTGTTGGGTACAAAAAAATCAACCAACTTTTTTATGATTTCTTATTTCTAATGCCAAACACACCAAGGGGTTCATGGTGTATCCTGGGAAGTGTGTTGCATCCTAGGGAGAATGGTGACATAGGTATTATCAATGTTTTTCGATAAATCCTTGCTTTATGTGCTAAATGGACTATTAAAGTTATGGAAGGGCACTAGGCATGGAAAATTATATTACGACATTATATCTTGGTCGGTGTTCCTTACAGAAAAAAGTGTTAGAAGAACATAGGTCTGCACACCATTTTGATCATGTCAGCTTCTATCCGAATAGAAGGAACTTTTGTTTTTAAGATATTATGGAGAGCCTTTGAGATTGTGAAGTTGTACTTGTGTTGTGTCGTGATGGATTCGGTCGGGGCTCTCTTTCAATGACCATAACATCTAGTGGTCTCCTATCATGACCGGGAAATGCCACCCTCTCGCGGAAACACCTAGAGTTAAAGCCTTATGTCTATTCAGGAAGGGAATTTTTTCCATTTGGAGCCTTATGCATTCTAGAGATTAGATTCCTTGGTCACGACTTAAAATCAAGTTCAATATGGTTAACTCGGACCTCCCTTCTATTATTAAAGTGTAAGAGCCTCTCCTAGTGTGAGTCTTCACAAGTTAGGTTTGTAGCCACCAACTCCTTGATGAAAATATTGGAAATGGAACATGAATACCTTCCTCAACCATTACATGCCCAATTTACTCTACCAGCTTATGAGCCTCTTTTCTCGTCTCATTTGCAAGCTCAAGTTTAGATGGAACCTAAATTCTTCTCCTCGAACATGGATTTTCCGCCCCATCAAATGTGGAATACCCAACTAATGAGCCCCTCTTCTTTACCTATCTTGCTCCAATCATGCAACTTAATAACCCCATGAATGACATTTCCAAAATTGCCTTTGTGGATGCCTTGAAGATGCACATGCTAGAAATTCAAACTAAAATACATTGAATTTGTGGGCGTATTTGAACAAAAAAAATAATCAAAAAGAGCTTTTATGTTGGGTCGAGTTCTGATTGAGAAAAAGTAGCTATGTCCACAAGTACAACCCTACTTCGATTATTTGGCTTTGTAAGAGCCCAGTATGTACTAGTAGATATAATTTGAGTTGTTAAATAAGGCTTATTGTAATCCTTTCATTCCTCATTATGTTTGAAAGATAAAATATAAGTTCAAGAGAAACAACTATCTTGATGAAAAATCTTTTTAATTTTACCCATTTAGCTAAATCATTTCAATTTGAATTGTTGTAGTTTGGGTATTGCCCTAAGGCCATATGCATTATTATTATCCCATACACAAAGCTTTCACAAGTTTATGAGTTGTGTTTTGAGGGCAAAGACACACCAATATAGATAATTGATTTATTGTCCTCTAGGTAAATGCTTTTGTATTATATTTTCTTGGTTTTCATTTAGTAATTTTATTTTGGAATGCTTCGGGTTTGGGATTGAGGATAGTTCAAAGGTTGTTGGAGGTTTCATCTTTCTTCAACAATTATGGTCTCAACGTTTGTTGTTATGATTGTAGCCGTTTCAAGTATCTTGACTTGTAATTGGTCTAATCCTTTTCATATGGTCAATATCTTCACATAAAGGAGGGCCCATCTAAAGGTAATTATTTTGAATTGGACTGAAAAATTATATATAAATAAAATATTTTTATGATGAAAACTTTGAAAATGAATTAATGTTACTCCTTTGGTTGTTTTAAGTCCGCATATTACAATGAAAAGTGGTTATGAAAATTTGTTATGTTGATCTTGGTGCGGGGATGAGGGTAGACATGTCAAATAAGTTATGATTGACCTTTTAAAACATTAAACTTTAATCCGTAACATGTTGCAAAATGCAATGTGGGAGTCATTTGATTTTATTGTTATATAATATCCACCGGAATCACAATGCAACCTCTTATGATGGCTGCAACAAATGGGTTCTTTAACAAAACAAAATTTTCTACTTCAAACATAAATATGTCGGCCTTCTAAATCTCAAATAATGCAACCTAAAATAATGCAACCTAAAGTCACACCACATGTAAAATTATCTTATCACTAAATTATTAACAAATTGTACTAAACTTGTTTGATAGACTATTTATTGAAATATTCTTTTTCGAAGCTTTAAATCACATGTATGTTTTCTTTGTAAAGAAATAACTAAATGTCTTATTACTAGATTACAAATTGTACTAAACTTGTTTAACAGAGACTATTTATTGAAATATTCTTTTTCGAAGCTTTAAATCACATACATGTATGTTTTCTTTGTAAAGAAATAACTAAATGCATTATATTTGGAATATTAGCTCTAGTTTTTAGAATATTTTTAGTTTTTTTTTTTTTCAAATATATCTTGTTGGGGTAAAGCTCGTGCATCAACACAAAAATATTGTCACAAATTTTGAAAGCATTGATCAAATACTCCATCATACTGAAGGGTAAATTCACATGTTATTGTTCAATTTTAACAAGATTGATAAACGAATTATATTTTCTTCACATATCCAATATCCTTGTATTTAAATTCTTTAAACATTATGTCATTCTTACATTTTTGGACGGTGAGTATCGAAAACAAACTAAGGGTCCAAAGTTTAAACTATGTTTGTTAAGAACAATGCTTGTGTATTTTTGTTAATTGTACAAAGTCTATCGTTTAGTTTAAAATACTTAATGCTAATATATTAAAGTAGATTTACATTATCTATTATGCAGCTCTTGTTTTAAATAAGAACAAATTAGAAAAATACAATACACTCTTTCATTTACTTCCTTTTCAATCCTCAAAATCAATTGTATTTGTTTCTTCCTCATTCCTATAGGCATGTCCATTACAACTTTAAGTGTAATTGCTAGTATGTGTTACTCTATTGTCGGTAGATCGTCATTAAAATGTCAAGAAGTAATTTTGCTAATTGATGGTAAATCTCATCAATATTGTCCTCATATATGTACATTAAGATCAAGTACAAGTTTCAATCAATTTGTTATATCATTTAAAATTAAATGCAAAAAACCATTAGATTTAATCAAAAATTGTTGGCTATTTTTTTAATAAATAGAATGATACATGTCATTTGTATTGAGCACTACATTATACATTAAAGTCATTATTCTTTAATGTTTTGTGGTATTACACTCCATTCTATGTTAAAAGTCCTTGGTCTCTAATGTTTTGGAATACTAGATTCTAATTTCTACTTACAATTTTGTAATAGTATTGTACAAAAGCTTTTGCAAGGTATTTTAGTTGTCAAATAAGCATGTCTTTTTTTCTTAGTTTGAAAGAGAATTCAATTTACTCATTTTTTAAATGTCAATAGAGCAATCAATTGATTTATGTCTATGTGACATTTTTGCCAAAAATTAACCAATGAAATTATCCTTAAACTCTAAGATTCGCCAAGATATTATAGATATATTTAAAGTTTCATTCTTAAAATTATCTCTAATATAAGTATCATTTGTTGATGACATCCAAAGCTGCTTTAACAAAAGAGTATTCTAATATTAGTTCTTAGACTTTAGTAAAAGGGTTTTTGCAATAAAAATTGTCATGTTTATTTATTTATTTATTTATTTTCCTTCAGAGCATCACAAAATAACAATGTTCTAATCTTACTAGATTTTACTATTGAATTGCCTTTTATATTAATTAAAATAAAATAAAGTTACAAGAGTAGGGCAACCACTCCAAGTCCCACAAAAACACCACCTAAGCACCAAAAGAAGGCACACTTATTGTGTTGTTGAAGTTTCCTAGTTTTCCTAAAGCTCATCACAAAACAACAATGTTCTAATGTTACTCCTTTAAACTCTAGAAAAAAAAATTACTTTTAGAATTGCCCTTTATATTAATTAAAATAAAAGATAGTTAGGGCAACCACTCACCACCTTCAAAAACACCACCTAGGAACTAGAAAACAGAGCACGGTTATTGTGTTGTCAAAGATGCGGATCCTAGATAAGAATATTTGGCGGAGTTGATCCTCCTTCGGTTAAGTCATCAAGTGAAGCATTCATCCCTCATCTCGATCCTCCTCCGGGAGGAGGAATAATTTTTACAATCAAAATTTGAGTTTCAATTCAATGCAAAATTCCCCATTTAACATAATGAAATAAAATGTTGAGTACAGTCTACCGAGACATTTGAAACCCTTAATTGAACTCTCAACAAAGAGACCAAAAAAGTGGCACTTAAAAGCATCCATTGTTTCATTGAAAATCAAGCGCCTCAATTATACAAATGAAAAGGAAGTAAAACGTGATCCTTACGATAAATTAAGGTAATAATGCCTCTGTAGTCTCATTTATACCTTTCTTTTTGTAAGATTAAGCTCCAACTCGGGGCATCTACTAAAATGCAGATGAAATGGTAGATAAAATGTGCACCGCCTCATGGAAGAGGGTTTTCTATGTTTTCTCACTTGATATTGAAGAGCCTTTTTCTAATTTAGTATTTTTATAGTAACAAAAAAATTACTAGGCAAATAAGGATATGTACAGAGAGTTGGAATACGTTGATTAAAAAAATGTGGATTACATACACTATAACATATAAATTCTATGCAAAATGATCATAAACAATAATGAAATAACAAATCTTGACAACAAAAAGCCGAGAGATGTTCATAAGATAATAAAAATCAGACCTCTAACTGCACGGTAAAGAATACAACGGTCTTAATAAAGGAGGGAAAATTCATACAAAAGCCCTTAAATATTGGGGAAACAAATGTTACCAAGCAAAATGACCAACCGAGTACAAACATTCAATTTTCGGGACAAAAAGGCCTAAGATCGTCTAGTCAAGTTAATCAAGACCTTAGGCATTCCATATCGGATATATGCTTGTCTTTTTTTCACATCATAGGCCCTTCCATTCAAAACAATAAAAACAACTCTAAGGCTAGCTTATCGGTTTTTTTCACACAGATTCCAAATAGACAGCGAAACAAGACAAATTTAAATATGCCTTGATCGAGTTAGACAAAAAAATGAGTCTACACTCTATTTCAGTTGTTTCCGAGACATGAACATTTCTCATCATCCTCAATCTACTAGCAATGTGGATTTAGTTCACTACTCTACAAATGCACCTAGCAATAAAAACAGGGTTAAATTTTCAACTAACGAGAAAAGCCCATAAAGGAAAGCATTACCTCAAAAAGGATGCGCAGAGAGCCGCTCTTACACTGGATTCTCGAATATAGCGTTGTGCTTTATACATAACACGTGTTGTGCTCCAACCCTAACTTGAAACCATAGATTACAAGTTGAAAGGAGGAAGGTCGAAAATAGGGTAGGAAACCACTTTTAACCAATATCCTTCCGCGGCTATTCTCTTTAACCTTTGTGTTTAAAACATTCGTGTTGTGTAATGGAGATGATGATAGGGAATTTAGAGTATTAGAGGTGAAACATGGAATGAAATGCATGCTACAATATTTGTTGAAATACGAAGAGGAGCCATTATATGGAATATATGGAAATGTGATGTGTAGTATGAGGGAGTGGTTAAATATTAGCAATCGCACATAAAATATGTGATGTGAATGTCAAAGGGGAAGTCTAAGATGAGCTTGATTTTGAGGTCTCAAAACATAAAAGGAGGAAGACGGTTGTAGAAGAGGGGTTTAGAGGGGGAGTAGGAAGTGGGAGAGGATAATGTTGGGGGACCATTTTGTGGGAGCTAGCTTTCTTATCGGGAGAAACAAATGTATTATGTGTATTGTAGGTCAATTGTTTGAAAGAGAAAGGGGATGAAATTGTTGAGGGATATATCTTGCAATGTGGACCATAGTCACTACTTGTTGCAAAACTTATGTTGAGTTGTGGATCTGAATTACTTCACAAATAACATGTTTTACAACTTAAAGGTTTACACAAGAACCAACATCGGTCACTAGTAGAACCGACATCGGTTGGAGTAACCGCGTCAATATCCTATGTATGAATTTTTTTATTTTAGTCACGGGATTAGATCTAACCTTTGATCAAAAGGTGATCTAAGGGTTGTTATTGTATTGCTAAAGTGCACTAAGTTTGTATATGTTTATATAAGCTAGAAAGCTAGGGTTAGAAGTTAGAATTAGAAGAATTGTAAGAAGGAATTATTGGAGAGAGAAAAGAGAATCTTGTGAAGGAAAAGTATTATACATCCATAGAGGTGTGGAAGATTGCAGATCTTCATTGTATTTCCTCTATAAAGAAAAGATTAATAGATTGGTTGTTTCTTGGTGGACGTAGCCCACACTGGGTGAACCACGTTATATCTTGTGTATTTATCTTCTGGTATATTTATGTGTTTTATTGATTGAATGCTTAATTTTGATTATAGATATGTACAACAAGTCCTGTGCAAACCCCAACAACTTACTAGGACCCATTTTCAGTTGTGAGGTCAACTAATTGCAGGAAGTAGATGTATGGACATGTGTCGCTAATTGAAACCTCCCAATGCTTGGTCATACAAGTCAAAGGTAGATCAAGGATTTGGATTGCATGCTTGGCACATTTTGCAAGGATCGTATTGTTCTGCCCCAAATATTATTTGCTATGCATATTCCACATAAGCATTTCAATCTCACAAAGAGGACACAAAATTTAGGGAAACTTGGAAAGTTTTAGTGTTCAAAACCCAAGCTAAATGGATGCATCGTGTAGTAATTTGTAGCCTACCTTTCAAGTAATAAGCTCAAGTAAGTGTAGGAAAACATATGGTGTGCAAAGAAACAAAGCTAATTGAGTCGTAGAAGCAATCAAAAATATTAGTAAATGGTATCTTTTATCTCGTTAAGTAAGTTTGTATATTTATTTTATGACACCAAGGTTTTTGACTAGACGAAATTTAATTGGATAAGAAAGATGTAGACATGAATGGATTGTTGTAAATTAAAAGGTGGGAAATTAAATATCTCGTATGCCCCACACCTATTCCATGAAGCAGATTGTTCCTTCCCAAATAATATCTATTATATGTGCTCCATTCAATTGTCTTAATCTCATGCGGTCTATTCACATGAGTGCAATGTGAGTTTAAAGGGACCAAAATAAAAATTTACGAGAATTCACAAGGGTCTGAATGTAAAACCTAAATGCACTACTTGTTTCCTATAGCACTTTGCAGACATGTTTTTTGTAAGTTCACACTCGAAAAATTATAGTGAAGTAGGCGAAGCAGAGCAATCACTAATAATTGAGCCCTTATATGGAATGGACATACGGAGTAACAATCTCACACCTACTCCACTTATTTCAAAGTGTCATCTATGTTGTGTTTCTCGATCGATAACAAACCTTTCTCTTGGACAACATTGTCAAATTCAACATGCGGCGCACCCAAATGCTTCATTGCCTGCTCATATTGCTTGATGTTTCTATTCTTTAAGGGAGGATTACGTGAAGAGTAATTATCTGATAAGCTACGCCCAACTCCAAACTCCTACGCATAGCCTTCTACATCATAATTTTGTAAACAATTTCTTCCATTGTTTTTTTTTCTTTTTAGATTTGCTTGATTGCTTTTTGTTGCTCCTCGGTTGTTGTTGCTTTTTCTTTTTACCTTTCTTGAATGGTAACCCACAATCATAGAATTGCCAAGAGACTTCATTTTATGGCTCTTCAATTTCACTTTCTAGACTTCCTTTGTCCACTGCTGCACCAAACTACTGAAGCCCGTGACATTGAGAATAAGATATACGTGGAACAAATCCCAATAATGAGAACGGAAAATTTAAGGGCACAGTAGATCGGGAAAAGGCGGATTTGACACAAATGAAATCTTTTGTAGTGATTGTTTGCTCGTGAGTGCAAATGTTACACATTTAAACACGCTATGTCGAACACAACATGGCACACAAGTTCTTTGCAAGGTCCCCACACTGTTCACTTCCCAACACTTCATCGAGCTTGTCTAAATCTCCTTAAACCGTGCATCGTTTTGCTTCCAGACATTAATTTGGGTGTGGGCGAAATTGCGACGGCTCGATTTGTCATGTAATCGATGCCCTCCTCTCTTACTTCATCTCATATGTTTGTCTCTCGACATGCGCGAGCCTCCCCTACCCCAACCCACTTTTGAAATGCCTTGGCGCATGAATAATTAATAATATAAATATATATAATTTTTAAGCACAACATTTATATGTAATGTTTAAGCTCACTCTTAAACATTCAATATATACATTAATATGTTAATGAAAAGATCAAAATAAAATGGCTATAATAATACAAAGGGAAACAGAATCCAAAACACATCATACTAAAGTCATAACATGGTCATAAGGAAACACAATCATTTTTACAAATGTTAAACGCAACTACATTCTCACAGTTCACCACAACTTTCAACAATGTCTAAATTTTTGGGATTTTGGTTCTTGTGTGCTTAACTTTGGGGACGTTGATGGTCAATACGCCATTTTCCAAACTAATTTCGAGATTATCCATGTTTATATAAATGCCGCTTACACTTTGAATTGCAGCCAAAATTTACTTACAACATGCTCCACTCTGTACCATTTCTCACCCTATTTCTCCTCTTCTTCCACTTGTTTCCCATTGATAATTAAAACCCTACTTTCTTCCACTTCAATCTAGATCTTGTCTTTCTTCATCCATGTAAACATATCGGTACCTCCATTACAAACCCTTAATAAAATAAAATGGGAAAAGAAGGAAAGGAAGGAGAAATAACACGCACATCGACGTAAACACACAAGCTTCGTGGATTTCATTCCAGGTAAGTTGGGGCTTCCACATATTAGAAAACGAAATAAGAGATTTGGTCCAACATTTTCAAGGGATCCAGAAGATGGCATCTCATATATTGTTGAAAGGCCCCTTGCATGGAAAAAAATTTGTTATTGAACTCAACAAACACACTGTATATACAAGTAGGAGACCTAAAACTATCATTTTTCGCCATTTATAAATAAAACCTGTAAAACCTTGATTGATGGAAAGAAACTTATTACAATCCATTTAAACTGCATTCGTTGATTTGGTTGTTCAATGAAAAAAAGAGTGGAAGTGTGCTTGCATTTTCTTCACCGAGGAGCGAGATGGATCGGTGACTAATACAGAGCTTGTGAATGCATATTTTACATGTCTAAACACATTATGTCAAATCAAGACATGGCGCATGATTGTTGCAAGGTCCCCCACACTGCGAGTTTTGCTTCCTCTACTAGAATATCCTTCTCTCCTTCCCATCTCTACAATCCTATTAATGTATATGTTATGATATGTGGTTTTGCACTCTTTTTTTACACTTCTACCTTCCCAATGTCCGATGGTCATCCAATGCTCTTGATAACTCCAACCCCAGTGCCCTTTCTATGATTTTTTTTTCCATTTCTAGATATGTTTCGCTTTGGGTTTGTAAAGACGTCAATGCCCCCTCTGATTCGTTCATAGCTAAACGAAATTCACAACATTTTTTTATAGAATTTAGTTATGATATGAAGAGAAGTTAAATCGGGATCCAACTCCAAGTCCCCTACCTAATGAGAAAAGGCATATGTTAAGGATTTCTCACGTTTTGTTGTAGCTTCTTGTTTTCTTTTTGTTTGTGCTCTAATTTCCTCCACATTGTGGACACGTTCATCCCAATCTTATTGTGTGTCTCTATCTCGTAACAATCACAACAAATGAACGAGTGAGTAAACTACTACGACAAATTACACAACTATTTTATTTCATATTGTTATATTTTCGTTGTGTTTGCCTCGATTAAGCGAAATATGGAAATATATGCCTAATCGATTGTTATTGCAGCGGTAAATGAATAATCAATAAGTACAAAATTTGAGCCAAGCAAATTAAGCTATAAAATATGAAACACTAGTTGCGAAAGAGGAGATAAGATGACTTAGTTGTTTCACAATTTATCCTGGATTGTGTTGAAGTGATAACCAGTGAGTAGAGAGGGAAAATTGTTGCACAAAGCCTCATAACGGTGTGTGAGTTGAGGATCTTCCTGGACTAGGGCGCCAGAGAGGGATAAGGGCATCCTAGGCTGTTTTTGAGCACCCGTGTCTACCAAAAATATCGAAAACCTCTTTTGGATGGCTGCAATGTGTAAATTTTCCTTCACGTTTGGTCACTAGTATGTCGCACAATGTTCGTTGAGGTCACAAATAACCTACAATCAAGGTCGACACAGTAAAACCCCGAAAAATGCATCAAATCCTAAAAAAGGAATGCATATGAGGGGTCGACTATCCTCAATTTCCAAATGAGTAAACTTACGACTGAGCGTTGCACTACACTTTAGACCCAATGTATTTCAAGGTGTGTGTGTGTGTAATTGTGCCCTAGGTGGCTCTTATGTTTGTCACACTTGATAGCGAGAAAATAGCTAGATGTAAAAGATGTAAGTAGATGTGTTTATGGAATAGAATGAACTTCCCCTCCTATGAAGTGTATGCAGAAGGATGTGGTCCCTTACCCTTGAATGGATGCTTGAATACTCTAGAATAGCCTTTGGATGCAACCTTAGGTGGTGATAGCTAATGTTTAGTGTTTGGTCCTTTATTATGATCACATAACTTTATATTTATATGATTCCCTTGCTTGAAATTTGTAATTAACCCCAAAAAGTCTGACTACCAAAAAGATAAGATGCTCGACCAGCTAGAAACAACCCCAAAGATATGAGTAAGTACAAAGAGTTTAGGTGCACCCAAAGGGGACGAGGGTGCCCGGCATTGGCATCCCTGGTGGGCGCCGGTGTCCAACCTCAAAGAAACCCAAGGGTTAGAGGTTAGACCGAGCAAGAAGGTGTGGAAGACCAAAAGTGACAACAATGAGAAAGCAATAATAGCCAAATGCATAGGTTGATCAATACTTTTCTTACTTGGGAATAATATGGATAGTAGTATGCAATCATGAATAAATAGATACCTATAGTCACAAAATCACGCACTTACTACTATAATTATACTTGCCAAGTATGTTGTTTTATATATGGATCTTGAGTAAGAAAAGTATTCACTAATGACCCATCCCCTAGTCATGTCGTCAGTCAGTTAGTCGTCTTCATTGTTTGTCTCAAATACGATCGTCCACTTGCTTACGTGGTTCTAGTTTGCTATCAGGGAGTCTTAGCTATCGTTATTTATTCAGTTGTGGTCTTTGGTCTCTAACTAGGGCACCTTGGAAGAGATTAGGGCACTCCGGTGCTATGGCCCTCATTTTTAGATGCCTTGGTCCCCATCACACTTGGTTCTCATTTAGATGTTCGAGGTCGGTCTTTATGATTTTCCCTCCCATTCCCCTAGGTACTAGTTGACATGTCGGGTCATTAGTGTCAAAATTTGAGCAAGATATCCCTATATAAGCACAACATACATACTACCTTATGGGCGGACTACTTCTACTAAGGGCTAGCTATCTACACAAGGCAAGGGATTGCATTTGGGCACTATTCTGCATCACATACTTTGCATAGAAAGGGGAGTCTATTCTATTCCATCCACCATTCTACATTTTTATCTAGTTATTGTCCACTACTTTGATGTTGTTGGTGCTAGGGCACCCTAGGCACACCATAGCACATACAAAGTGCATAGAAATACATCAGGTCGAGATGTAGTGTAGCGCTCGACCATAAGTCCATCCATTTGGTAACTAAGGCCATCGACCCGACCGTTCATTTGCATCTTTATTTTGTTAGGGTTTGATGTTTTTGTGTGGGGTTTTGTAGGAGATTATTCATTGGATATTTACAACAACACCAGCAAACCAAGTGCGACACCAACTTGATTAAAGGTGAAGTACTTGTGAAGGTTAAATGACCATATCGGATCCATCTTTTGAGTTACTCCGCACCAAGACATCCATATTTCAGACCAAGGCACCCATAAGGGCCCCTGTTCATCCCTGGCCCCAGGTTTGGCCGGATCATCACTTGTACAATTTTATGAGGTTCGTTATGATATTCGGTTCTCGCTTGCACATCACCTTATCCATTCCCATATTACTATGAGGTAAGTCTAATTCAAGTTAGTACCTTTCTCCCTCCTATCTCATTTATTTCATTTCATTTAAAATATCAAATAAATTATCTAGCTCTTATATTTCATTATTACATTATTGTACTTTCTTATATTATTACCTAAACATAGATTTTAAATAATCATTTTGGTGAATCCGTACTTTAGAACCTTTTTCCTAGGATCCCCATTCAAACCCTAATAGTTAAGGATAACTATTCTCCTTCTTGGCCCATCATGTCACACTTCAGTGTCAATCCAATCTATGATGAGGTTGTTATCGTTGAGCTCACGACTCTCTATAATAATGCTACTATACCTGATCATATTCAACAAAAACTCTTAGACATCCAATGATATGTACCTACTAGTTTTGAAAATTCCCCCATTGGCATTAGTATCATTTCAGATCCGATAACCTTCACTCGTTGTACACCATGTTATACGACTACTTGCGATCCTCCTCCCGCTAATCTTTCTAAGGAAATTTTTAATGATTATCTTATTGATTACATGTCGAGTCTTGACAATAGCTCTCATACTGATTCGTCTCCTCATCAAACCACTATTATGGCTACATCTCATGACTCTTCCATTTCTGAACTTTGCTTCTCCTAATCCATCATATACTAGTTCACATACTCTCTCATATTATATTGATGATCCTAATGATAGTACGCTTAATGAAAACTTCATATCGATGTCGATGATACAATTAATAGTCATGATTCTACTACCTTTCATATTCTTTGAGTCTAAATCTCCTATTTCACCTTCTTCTAAGGTTATATCTAGCATCGTGCATGAGTTTCCTCCATCTATTAGTTCTTCTTCTCCTACCATCTCATCTCCTCTTAACACTTTGCCCACATCTATCAATTTATCTTCTCCTATTGAGGTATCTCCATTGGTTGCTTTACCTTCTAGGGATGTTTCTGATGCTAGTCCTACCACTACTACGGATGTTCCATCTTCTTCGTCTACTATTGCTTCTCTGGACACCTACCCTAGTGTTCCTTTAGCATCATGATCTCATGTATCTTCTCTTGAGATACCTATGATTACTCGCATTGCAAGTTACAACCATTTAATACATTATTGCCATCTCATATTATTCCTTCACAAGACATTTTATCTCTCATACATTTCGTAGGTCACTTATAATCTCGTGTTCGAGTCACTCACTTTAGAAAGTAGGGCCTATTATGATTCAATTGATAACAATTCATTACATAGTAACCCTATTCCTAAGAAAATCCGAACTCTACATTCCCTAAGGACTTTATCATGCCTACATTCACATGCTTTGATAGTCTTGGTGACCCTTACTTACATATCCAACATTCTTTGCATGGCTATGGCTTCCTATTATAATGATAAATTATTACTTAAGGCCTTTCAACATATAGTCTTAGTGATGATGTTTTATAATGGTACACTCATCTTCCATTTGGGTCTATTAGTACTTACTATGATATGGATGACACCTTCTTTCGCTCGTTTTACCATCAATAATGGCCCTAGAGTTACTTGTGACCATATACCTACTTTACATCATGGCGCATTCGAACCTATCAAGGATTATATCTTACGATTTATTTAATGCTATATGCACCAATTAATATTCCAACCTATTGATCTTGAGAAGCAATTCATCTTTTACGTGATCTAACTCCCACTCTCAAGCAAAGATTGTAAAATGATACTATGAGTCATTCATACTCTTGTGCTTTATAAAGTTATTGATTTAGAACATGACCTTCTCTCACCACATAGTATTGATATTCCATTCCCTACTACTACTTTATATCGTCTAGTTCTTCTCCATTGCCACTAGTTGGGCAACCCACACAATCTCCATCTCTCGCTGTGTAAGCAAGTTTCAACCTACTACACCACAAAATCACCCTTCTCCTCCTCCTCTGCGATCGACTATTTCATCATCTACTCCATCTATTTCATGTGAGCCATTACACTTCTCTCATCACGCTCGACCACATGATGTGTTGTGTGTTTTACTTACTAAGCATCTAATTTTATTTCCCTCTAATCAACATCATCCACAACATCGTCTACAATGTCAGTGTGATTAACCATATTGTAATTATCATTGCATCAATGGTTATAGGGACGATGATTATTTTTCCCTTCATGATAGATTGCAACAATTAGAGGATAATGGCATCATTTCCTTTGGTTCTCGCTCACGTGAGTGGTCCATCTCTCCTCTTCCTCGTCGACATGTTTCTACTGGGCGGGTTGAGTTGTCTCCGCCATCTAATGCTAATCTTTAAGTTATTATCCATCCATTGCAAAAATTTGTCACTCATGTGTGCTCTCCAATGCATCCATCCATTATCATACCACCACATCCACTTCATCTATCTCATCCACCACATCATTGTATTGCTTCACATCAATTTCCACAACCTCCGCATTCACCCATCCCACGAGTCCTCCACATGATATCCATTTGGTTCATATGCACACCATGCTTCCATCGCTGCTTCAGCGATGACTTGGTCTTCAACAGGTGATT
Organism: Taxus wallichiana var. yunnanensis; assembly: GCA_018340775.1. Lineage (NCBI taxonomy): Eukaryota > Viridiplantae > Streptophyta > Pinopsida > Cupressales > Taxaceae > Taxus > Taxus wallichiana. Next base: position 543,813,958 of record CM031244.1, on the reverse strand, counting down.
ACTATCACCTTATCCCCTGATGATGCACTTGTGTTCTTCTAGTTCTTATATGACTATTGAGAGTTTTGTTATAGATCCCTTCATCATGTGCTTCGTCGATTCATCTAGCACACTCAATCATTTCTTGATTATGTACTCTTGTTTTACGTGGTTCTTTCTTAAGCTGTTGAGGGGTATTAACTAAATAAACCTAATCATCCATACGTTGGGGGGCATAGCTAATCTTTCCCCCCATTCATCACACTAACATTACATTATCATGTCAACATGTGTTCATCACAACACATTATTTTGGCAATCATACATTATCTATATTTACATACATTCCACTCTCATTAATACAATAACTATGCATCACAAATTGCATTCAACAAATAGGCACATCACTCACCTTGTTAAGCATCATCAAGTTACACATGTTATCTATCATCATTCACATTACCCATTTTTTTCCTATCATTATCAACATCATAGTTGTTGTCCACTCAAAATTCCCCGCTCTTAAGAAAGTGAAAATTTAAAATTCTGAGTTTAAGTGTTTTCTCTGTTGTACTGATAATGTGAAATGCCAAAGAAATTGAGAAATCTGCGTTTTTGGGTCATTTTGTGTGTTTTTTGGGCATGTCAGACATTTTTGTCCCGCGTGTCCCAAGTTCGCCCGACCAATTGTTCCATTTTCGTCCGATTCAGCCGAGCCGCGTGCGTTTCGTACTTTTGTCCCGCGTGTCCCAAGTTCAATTGGGCCCTCTGCTCCCAATCGGCTGTTCACCCAAGTCTGTTCTTTTTCGGGCCCGCTCAGAACTTTTGTCCCAAATGTCCCAAGTTCACCTGGACCAATTGTTCCATTTTCATCCGATTCAGTCGAGCCGCGTACTTCGCATACTTTTGTCCCGCGTGTTCCAAGAGCATTTTTGCGTCTTTTCCTCGCTTCACCCGAATCGGTCGAGCCGCGTACTTTGCGCTTTCGCGTCCCACATGTCCCAAATGAACCAAGTGCCATTCGTGCTAATTTTTCCCGCTCTACCCGAATATCTTGCTTATTCAATTTGGTAGGTATGTATTAAATACGCATTCATTGCCTTTCTCTCTCCTAAACGGCTATATAACGAGTGAACCCCCTATGCGTTTTGCACACTGCTTTCCTGCTATCTTTTGCTCGAACCTTTGCAATCTAAATTCCTGCGCGCGTATCCATTTTCCTCTGCAATTCCTTCCCAAGTCTAGCTTGCAGCTTCACCCTCCGAATTACTACCAACATGAAGATCAAATTTCAGGGGCAAGAACAAATCTCACCACTAGAGTCTGTCGTTCCCGATATCGGGGACAGTGAAGTTCGCCATCTTGACTTTAGTGATTTTTGGTCGAGGATGACAGACGCAAACCCTACGCCAATGGCACAGATGATTCGAGCAAAGGATTTTGAAGTCAGTGGGTCCCTTCCAGTCATAAGCACCTGTCTTCTTCTCCTTATTCCTCTTTTCTCTTCCAATTCTTTTTCTCGGATTTATTATAATAAGTTGAGGTATTGCAATTGGCAATCCTTAACTAATCTTTAGTTAAAAGTAGTTACCGAGAGTAACTGAATTGTAAACTATATAATGGCCTCTCCTCGCCATTTTGAAGGAGGAAGAACTTGGCTTATTTTCTGAAAGTGTAAATAAATCATAAAGAAATCAATACAGAAGGGCTTTTCATTCTTCGTCTATCTGATCTCTTTTATCCCTAAGCTTTTCATTTAATCTTGTTAAGATCATTTGTCTATATTATATTAAGAAGCTTTGTATTCTTGCAGATGTTATTGATAGAACTTTGTGTCTTTCAAATTTCATCTTATTAGTATGATACAAATGATCTTGTTTCAATTCACTGTACCTTCGCATGCATAAAGAATTACTCTGTCATCTATAATTCTAAATGGTGCCTTTCTGCTCGTTCTCGTTTTCTCATTCCTCAGTCCTTTTGTAATTGATGATCCTTATAGAAAACACTTTCGTAAATATCCAAGTTCCACAAGAAAATCATGTTTTGTATATGTGTAAATAGGTTCGTTTCTGAATAAGGGAACCTCTCCCATTAAAGAGGAGGGACTTCTTGTCCCCTGACTGTTGCTCTTCGTGAAGTCCTATTTGACGACCAACAATAGTACAATTCTACATCAATAAAAATGAATGATATCCAACACATTACATACATTATGAAAATAATCATTGAATCATATATCATCAATCACATTACGACATTAATACACAATGAAATAAAGTCATCATATACTAATAAAATATGTCTATATATATCTACTTTATAGTCATCATTACAAAACATCTCGCCACCGGGGGCAACTCCCCACATCATATACAATAAATACAAATCAAATCTCATCATCACTATCGCTCTTGGGTACTGTAAGAGCCCTAGAACTTAATGCCTCACCACTAACTCTACTTCATTTGTCACGACCTCAATATATCTCCACCGCCTATGTAATAGGGTAGTCTCCGTAGATGGCTCAACAACGCGACTCAGTAGTGCGATAAATTATGCAAACACATCTTGCGCTAATGGACCACCATATGCCACCTCTCTCGCTTATGATGTCTCCTCGCGTACCTCATCCCTTTCGCTCAACAAGATCTTGTACATGTTGTTGTTGCTATATCAACCGACTCAAACAAATCGGCATGTTTTCCTGCAATGTCATCCACACGCTCTAGTATCCCGCCACCCACAAGTACGTCACTTGGAACATTTTGTGTCAATGTGTGAATGGAGGTGTCTACTATCAAGGACCAATATGTGTCACCTACAACATAATAGAACAATGCATTAAATAACCATCACTATCACATAGGTGATTAACTAAAATTTGAAATTAATGTCCATTTCTACGCTTAATCTAAGTAGGTACAAAAATGCAATAAATGATATGAACTGAAATGTAAATGTCGGATAATTTTATTTAATATTTAAATGAAATGAAATAAATGAAATAAAATGGGTAAGATACTAACCTGAAATAACTTACCTCGTTGTGTGTCGGGACCAAACAGAATGATGTGCGGATGAAGGACAATGTGACAGAACAACCCAAAAAATTGTAGCAGATGGTGATTTGCACATACTGGGGCACCTGGAGGAGGACTGGGAACTGTGGGAGCCCTGGTCTCACAGATGGGCACCACTGGTCTTCCGAATAGCTCAGGATCTGAATTTGGTAGTGTCATTATATCTTCACAATATCTTGACCCTTATTACGTGAGTGTCACAATATCTTTGTTGATGACGTTGTAAACCTGCAATGAATATTTACCTGCAAAACCCCATACAAAACATCAAATCCCTAAAAAAGAAAGATGCATATGAAGGGGTCGAATGACCTTAGCTGCCACAATGGTGGACTTACAACTAAGCATTGCACTACATTCTAGACCCAATGTAGTTTTGTGTGCTTGTGTGCCTAAGGTGCCCTAGCTTCAATGACGTATAGGCGGGGACAATAGCTAGATGTAAAAATGCAAATGGTGGATGGAATAAAATGAATACAACCCTTCCTATGCGGTGTGTGTGATGCAATGATGCCCAAATGCAGTCCCTTACATTAATAGATAGCTAGCCCTTAATGGTAGATAGTCCACCCATAATATAGTAAATGTGTTATGTTTATATAGGGATATCTTGTTAAATTTCAACACTAATAACCCGACATGCCAACTAGTACCTAGGGGAATGAGAGGGAAAAATTACAAAGACTAACCTCAAACAGATAAATTAGATTTAAGTGTTGTCGGGACCAGGGTGCCTAAAATTAAGGACTAGGGCACCCATGGGCGCCCCACACTACCCTAGGCACCCTAGTCAAATACTAGAGACGACAAATGACCAAATAATGACAACTAGGGCTCATTGAAAGATGACTAAAACTATGTAAATAATCGACGACGTGTAATAAAAATGACGACAATGACCAACTAACTGACAACAAGACTAGGGGATAGGTCATTAGTGAATACTTTTCTTACACGAGATCCATATATAAAATAACATATTTAGCGGTATAAATGTAATAGTAAGTGCGTGATTTTGTGACTACATTTGCCCCCACTTTATGTTGCTGAGCGGAAAGCTCAATAAAACAAAGTATATAAAGATACATACCTAAGATAAAGTGGAGAATCCCATGTTGTAGTAGAACGCGCAAATGTGGTGATAAGAGCGTGCTGAAAGAACTATAAAAGCATGCTAAACTATGGATTAGCGAGTTAATCCATGAACGTAACTAAAAGTGTACTATTTTTATGAAGTCCACTAAATGAGAGTGATGATTGTAATGTTGTATGATTGATGGTTTTCAAATGCATGTGATGATGATGAGATGGGGTAGGGAGTGATCGGTTCTCAACCTTAACGCATCTCAGTATGAATGAACGATCAAGAATTTAGGCGTCTTGTCGTAAGAGGAAGAGTGTAGGGAGAAAATTGCGTTATTCTCCAATCTCTAATTGCATCCTCATGATCTAGTCATTACGAAAGAATCGATCAAATATTTGTGGTTTTGGATCCAAATAATTTCAATCAAACAATTGACCCATATAAGAGTGGTATAGAAAAGGCACTCTTGCCCCCACTCCATGGGTGTCGCCACAATGTGACAGACTTTCCAAATTAGGTCATCTGAAGCAAGCACAAAATGTAGAATAAAACTTCCCAAGTTAGGTCATCTAGGAAAGCAACAGATGTAGCTCCTAAGTTAGGTCATATGGGAGGCCAATCGTGTTGTATTGTATTGATATAGTGGTGTGATTTCAATTTTTAGAGGTTTGAGCGAGTTGATTGATTGGTTAATGTACGCACCCAAAATTACATGTGCTACATTGTTGGAAAAACAAGGTTACAAAAGTCCCCAATGATGATTTAGTTCCTTTCAAGAAGGTGTTTGAGCTCCAATTTCCATTTGTAGTGTATATTTGTTGCCTAAACATCTTTACTTAGCCTTCCCGCGCTTTTTCCAGCTTCCTTCTTTTACTGCGCATGTTTTGGCCTTCGATGCAACTAACCACCGCCCTACCCGGGAGGCGGTTCAAAACCTCCTCCCAAAATAGGGCGGCGATCCCGCCCACTTTTTCCAATTTCTTCACGCATGTTTTAACATGCGACGGTTCACTTAATTTCACTTTTTGCATGCATCCGTGAACCAAATTTCCTAAAAATAGTCTTATTTGCATGGTATTCCTTCCCTCTTCTATTTTTAAATAGATTTAATTAGTTGAACTGCCTCTTCTTTCCTTGTGCATGAAGGCACATCCCATCCTCAATGCCTATAAATTTCATGCTTGTATTCAAGCAAAGAGGCTGAGAATTTTGTGTAGCTTGCATTGTATTGTTGTTACGATCTTGCTAAGAATTGCATAGCCAACCTCTGATCTCTTGTGTTATCTCTCTTCTACCTGCATTACATCGGACTGCCATCAAGTTGCCATTGCTCAAGCACCATCCTCCTACTATTTTTCTTCAATTCCCAACCTCTTGGATTCACATGAACACTCAGAGAAAAAAGGAACATACTGAGGGGACAAACATAGACACAACTAGATTTTCCAAAGCTCTTGCTTGTCCAAGTTGGAATTGTGTGTTTGTTTGCCTTGTTTTTTGAATTGTAAATTTCAAATCTCTAGTTTAAATCATTCATATAAAATATAGTAGAAAATCATTCATATCAAATAGAGTAGAAAATAATTCATATCAAATCTAGAGAAGAAATCAATTTATTTTCATTTGCGAAGTAATTAGTTAATTTCAAGACGGTTTGAATATTTCATAACAACCAAGGTGGTGACGGATCCTCTTCTCCCCATCCATGTGGATCTCGAAAGAGAGAATATCTGTAAGAGGTTGTCTACATATCATAGATCATTTGGAAAATTTCTTGTTTTAAGTTAGTTTAGTTTCATACACTCAACACAGTGAATAACCACATCGATTTATTTCACTTGTTTAGTTTTAGTATAGAAATATTTTAATTATTTAGAATAGAAGCAAATTGTTGTTTGTGATTGTAATATTTCAGTTTTGTGATTTGTTTAGATTAGTTTCCTTTCAGCGAGCATAAATTGTTAGTTTCATTCAGGTTTACATGGACACTTAAAACTATCTTAACACGTAGATCCAAGTTAGGCAAATAAACCATAGGGAATTTATGCTACACGTTCATAGCCTCTAAATCTCCCCTTTTCCAACTCGGCTACCAAGATATCACACTACTAGATCTTAGTCACTAATCCTCCTATAATTAGCCACACACATTCAACATCGATCGCTCCAACACAACCTCGGGGTCGATTGTGGTTGAAGATCACATGTTCATTTTCATCCGTACAAATTGGTGAACCCGACGTGAAGGATTAATTACTTCTTGCTTCCTTTATTTCATTGCTATTACCTCATCTTTCCATTTCTTCCCCTATTTTGGCAGGCATTTTATACCTTTTAAAATATGTCTGGAAGAGAGTTTGATGGGCCATTTGGCTCTAATAGATATTACACCAACGTGCAACCACAACAATCCCCTTCTCTTTCAATATGGGGTGACAATTACACAAGCAACGTCCAAACCTCCCCGAGTTACACTTTGAACCCCATTAACTATGTAAGGATGGAGGAGGTTGATCAACCATTAGACATGCGAATACGGTCAACCCAATGCAAACAATGTTGTTATCACAAATGGAACAGGTTCTTACCATAGAGTCTTGTCAAGACCTCAAATTTTCATGCAATCAACAGAGGATGATCTATTTGCACGAATAACTAATCCTCTTTGTAAGATTGATGAGTCTTTGGATAGAATGAAGGCTTCAACCTCTGAGATTTCGAATACCTATCCTAAGATTCTTACTTCTGAGGAAGACAAGAATTATAACACTGAACAATTCATGACATGGTATCATGAGCTTGCTCAATCAAACCCTATGCCACATGCACCCCAACAAGGGACTCAATCCTCTCCCAACGATCTCATTTCTACTTTAGTGGGGAGGATTAGAGAACTAGAAATTTCCCAGACTTCACAACCAACACATGCAGTAGGGCATAACATGGGGTATCCAGTTGACAACAAAGGATACATCCCTTCCAATGAGCAACCAACACAATATCATGTACAACAAGGTTATCTCGGTTCATTCAAATCCGGTGATCTTCTCACAGGGTTAGACACACTAGGGATGGGTCCTCATCCTTCTCAACCTTATCCTACACAAGGACTGGCCAGAAGTGCGTTCTTGAATGCCGCCACAACAGGCAATGCAACGTTCCCTAGTTTTACGCCTGCTAGTCCATATCCTGGTATTATCCCACCTTACATGCATATGTATTCAAAAATCCCCAGATGGACCCATATACCATTCCTGCTCCCTACATGTCATATCAGGGACCCCATGCGTTCCGTCAACACTTATAATACATCTTATCCAACTCCTCCTCCACCTCCTCATCAAGGATCTTTGATGGTGGATTCTTACGCAATGGGTACATACGCTGAGTTCTTAAAGGAGCCTCTTGACTTCACCATACGTGGTGTCATGCTTCCGCGCCCATTCTAGATCTTCCAAATTTTAAGAGAGGAGGAGACCCAAACGCTCATATCAAGGCCTACGCTACTGCTATCAAGGAATTCCTTGGGATGTTGTAGTGGTTAAAATATTTCCAAAGACTCTCGAAGGAATCACATTGGATTGGTACTATAGGATACCATAAGCTTCTATACATTCCTTCAAACAACTTGTTTCCGAGCTCATCAAAGCAATTGACATTCATAAGTTGTCGCATACAGGATTAGAGAGTTCTTGCATATTAGACAAGAGAAAATGAATCATCACCCACTTCATCCAGAGATGGCACCAAGTTCTCTATTCCTCTGCAAGTGCACCCAACATGGACCAGATGGAACTTTGCAATATTTTCCTTCACTCGCTCAATTGAGAGACTAGGGAAGAGGTCTAAAAGTTTCCTTTCCATAGTTACGAGGAAGTATTGGAAGGTGCACTTGATTGACTAAGCCGATATTGATAGTGAGCGTGACACCTACGGTTCCCAATGGGAAATTGGTATCCCCAAATCAAAGTAATGCAAATTATCAAAACAATGGTGCCAACAACCAAGGACCTAAAGGTGTGAATCACAATCATGGTGCTACCACGAATAATGCTACTGATCAAACAAAAAGAATGTTAGTTTTCCGAATAATGGCAACACTAACAAAAACAACAACTCAAGAAATCAAAGAGGCCCTAACATTGTGTCTTCTATCAACATGGTCAATGTAAATCATCCATCACAAAAACAAAATCAAACCCGTGGCCCAAATCAAGTATCAAAACTCGCCAAGGGGCAACGAATCATGGTCATAAAACCAATTTCAAAACTACAACCGAGGTTATAATAAACAACAAGATGTTTATCAAAGGCCAAGAGATTACGACCCTAATTTGTACTGTGGTTTCCATAAGGTTCGAGGTCATGACGATAGGAATTACCACAATCGCAACAAGTTTTTGCAAAGACTTCCTGAAAACCAAAGGAAGCTCTTTATAGACATGTTCTTAGCGAATCCTGAAACAAATTCGCAATCGACTATACAGACTCATGTAGGTCCTCGTAATGCTAATGGTAGCATATTTCAAGATACGCTCCCTACACATCCTTAAAATTTCAAGGTGAATTCACAAAACACAAACAAAGGCATTCCTATAGGAAACAATAACCACGAAGCGTCAACTTCCAATAACTCTCATGTCACTCCTAACCTTGGTTCAAATGATAACGCAAAAATCTTGGGATTATTTGAGGTAGAAGTTGAGCGTGAAATTAATGCAACTCGGAAGAAGGATTAGGTTTCACAACCCCTACTTGATATTTCCTTCCCATAGGATGACGTTCCTATAATAGCAAAACCAGTAGGAGCCTATGATTTAATATCATATTTGAACAAGACCTTTTCTCACATTTCATTCCTAGATTTGTTGAAGAATTCACCTGTGCATCGCTTCTGTGTTGCTCAATGCACTAGGTCTTGGTCATCTAATCCATGTTACACCACCTCCTAGAGCTCAAATAAATCATATTGACTTTGACATACATCCTCTGGGACAGAATGATAGGGATACTGGGTTTGTTTTTGATATAGACAAGATGCCATCTGACGCTGAAATTTCCCGAAAAGGTGGTCCTGCCTTATTTTTACAAGCCTAGGTTTATAACAATTGCAATAAGAGAACCATGATTGATGGCAAGGCTACCGTAAATGTGGTTCAATTCTCTTTCTTGCAGAAGTTGGGATATGGAGAGATAAATTTTTCCTCTACCGAAAACACGTTACGGGGGTACGACAATCTTAAAGCGACCTCGATTGGAACCATTGTTCTTCCAACACGCTTGGTCCAAAACCATCTTGACGGAGTTTTACATTATCAATAGGAAACAATTTATAGCATGATCCTTTCAAATAAACTTGAAAGTTACAAATAATTCAAATGTTGTGAAATCATAAGTCAAAAACAAAGTGAGTTAGATGTCCAAAATTCCAAAAGAGTCTAAAACCTCAAAACCAAATTTTGTCAACCAAGTAGCCATCTACAAATCTAAGTCTGGATAAACCGGAAAGCAACTCACATTCTAAACTATGAATCAAACTTGAGTAGAGTGAGGTTATAGTGTCTAAATTTGGTTATGTCAAACCATTGTCTTTCCCTCATCATTATCATTCAACAAATTTCATAACTTGTGCCCTTTCTGGCTCTTAGTGATGAGCCCTCACATCTTACTGGTTGCGTGGTGTTATGAGCGGGCAAGTTCATTCTTCTTATCATATCATTTCATCACCACGTTTTTCCAAGACAAAATGAGGTATCGAAGGTTGCTTAAAGAAGCTAAAGTTCAAATATCACATTGTGCTTGCATCATCATATATCAGCATCATGAAATGTAAAAAGAAATCATTATGTTATCGTTTCACATCCATTGCATACATTCTAAAAGCATAGAAAATTGGAAATTCTAAACATCCAAAAGTACACACGTGAATCAAATCATCAATGTAAGCCAACTCTATGCAAGGAATAACCAAGCCAAAAATATATATATGTACATATCATGGTGTGTCATAGTTTTGTACAATGCCATTGCACACTAGGTGCGGTCAAAATGCTCACAATGAGCGTGAAATATCAAAACATCATATACGACTCATAAAATGGAGACTAAGCAATAAAAGCACTCTTTTATCCACCTTTTTTAGGCCCCTTATGACTGCTTTAGTTACGAATTTCTTAGGATTTCTTCTCAAAAGTATTCAAACAAAGAAAGGGCCAAGCCTAACACAAAATACCATTTCCAAATCCATTCCAATTCAACCATGCTTGAAAACAAAATGGTCAATGTGGGCCGAGAACTCAAAATCACCAAGTCGATATGCACAAATGGATTTGAAAATGAGTTTGTTTAGATATATATATGTTGTTATAACTTCATTTTAAGTGCATATGTTTGTAGTCTTTGGAGTGCTTGTGTAGGTATATTTCTATATCCCGCTCAAATGGTAAGTCCACTTGTCGTTTTAATTTAGTGTTTATTTTTCAATATTTTATCTATCTGCACTTGAGTCTTCTTTTTCTCTTGCAGGGTAGCGGGAGTTTGGGTAGTGAGATGGGTAGTGAGATTTCGACATACGGGCGTGTCGGGACAGCCTTCCAACTCCCCATTTCGGAACGCCATACTTAGACTCTCTACGTTTACGCCTTTTCATGGCTAAGATGCTTCTCCGAGGGGGCAATATGTCCACACCCAAAATTGCATGTGCTACATTGTCGAAAAACAATTACAAAAGTCCCCAATGATGATTTAGTTCCTTTCAAGAAGGCATTCGAGCTCCAATTTCCAGTCGCAGTGTATATTTTTTGCTTAGACATCTTTACTTAGCCTTCCCGTGCTTTCTTCCAGCTTCCCGCTCTTTCTACGCATGTTTTGGCCTTGATGCCAAGATCGCCGCCCTACTGAAGCGGCGGTTTTGAAACCGCCACCCAAAACCGGGTAGCGGTCCTGAAACCGCCACCCTACTAAGGGCGGCGGTCCTGCCCACTTTTTCCAAATTCTTCACTCGTGTTTTAACATGTGACAGTTCACTTAATTTCACTTTTTGCATGCATCTGTGAACCAAATTGCCTAAAAATAGTCTTATTTGCATGGTATTCCTTCCCTCTTCTATTTTTAAATAGATTTAATTAGTTTTAACTTCCTCTTCTTGCCTTGTACATGAAGGCACATCCCATCCTCAATTCCTATATATTCCATGCTTGTATTCAAGCAAAGGGGCTGAGAATTTTATAAACTCAATGATTGTTGGGGTTTACATTCCACTCGGTCTACTGGATTCGTCGACTTTCCCATATGTGGAATCCTCTTACAAGCCCAAAGTTAATAATTTTTCGTGGAGTCTGGTTTATCGGGGTTTCCCTTTAGGAGAAAGACTTGAAACATTGGCATTACTCCTCCTACTTGCCCCTTTGTTCTTGCCCCAAGTCTATCTTGCATCTTTGTTGGTATTGTCGGTGTGTGCTCAAGCCGTTTGGCGATGGATCCACTTGTCGTTTCAACCTTACCACCCCGAGTTTTTCCTTGGCGTCGGCCTTATTTGATGACTTTATCCCTTGGCCTAGTTATATTGTTAATTTGTGGCATTTATTCACTCATGTATATTGTTTCATATATAGAAAGCTCATAATGCTTTTTTTTAAAGCAAGATCACTCAGTTATTCATTTCTCTAATAATGACAAAGTGATTATTCTCTAATGTTTGCCTACGATACAAGCTCAAGATGCCAAGGTTGCCTTGGAATTTTCTCATCTGTGGGAGCCGCTAGATCACTCGGGGGGAGTGCGTCATGCACGATGAGTAGGGTCTTGCCGGATCCGCCACTGCCGCCACCTCGGCCTTCACCTTCGCGTCGACCACTTTCTTCGGGCACACGTCAGAGGAGTCATTCGAGAAGCCATCTCTCTGCTTCCTCGTGTGGTCGTCCTTCTGCCCCCTCCTCTTCCGGCCTGGGCCGGAGCTCGCGCTCCGTGGGGAAGGTGGTCTTAGCGCACTCCTTGGTTGGGATCTCCGCTCGTCGGCCATGCACGGACACTCGCACGATCTCCGCCCCGGATGGGGAATTATGGTGTCTCTTCGATGCGGTATCCCAATCATGATGACCGACAAGTAGATCCGTTGTCCACCGAATCGACAAAGTGGAGTCTTCATCCCTCCTCGGATGATCCTCCCCCTTCTCAGTGCGGGCGACATGTGCCTAGTTTTTATATGCTCACAGTTATCCGGTTGCCCTATGGGCTTGTTGATGTAAGCCCTCGTGACGTTCTCTTGGTGATTTTTAGCATTTTTGTTGCCTTCTTAACGCTCTTTCTTCGTTCGTGACGCTTTTGTGGGACCGTGAGTGGTTCGGTCACCCCTTTACTATGTAACTCTATTATATTTTCATTGCAGTTCCAATGGTTCCAATGGTAAGAGAGAAAAACAAATCATATCCATACTCATATTGATTCCAATACGAAGATAAACAAACTCTCTCGAGCAAGTTTGATGTTTTGTTTTACAAATTATCTTTGGTCAAAACCCACGAGTGGTCAAGCTATCTATATGAAAGGACACAATATGATAATTAGATGATTGGCGAAATTCAGCGATTGTCCGTATATGGGTGTGGGCCTATTTAAAATCCCTCTTGGAAAAACTCGTTAAGTAGAATGTTTTGAAATAGAAGAAATAAAAATATATACGAAGTAACTGCATTCAAATCATGCCACTTGACGGCCCTTCCATTTCTCTTTCGCACTAATAAAAAGCAGTTTTCTTGCATTGTGATTTGCAGCGAAAGAAATGTTTTTCAGGAACTCTTCTCTCTTGTCCTGAGCGCATTTCTTTTCCGCTACTCTTCTCTTGTAGTGGTGGAAAAAACCTCTGCCCTGCAAAAATGCAACAAGTTACACAAGAAGAGCAGGAAATTTTGAATTTAGTGTCCGATCATGATTTCTGGAAATCCATATTTGAATCTCACACTGTTCCTGCTTATGCTGATCTTGATGAAAAATTTGCCCATCCTCTCAGTATCGACATCAGCTCCAGGTAATCACTCATCCATACTTAAAAATATTTTGTGTGCTCTTTTTTTTTTTGTGGTGGACTGTGTTAATATTTCAGTATCGCAGTGAAGTGTACACAAGTTCAGATTTGTTATGGGCAGCTTCGGATCTTAATTTGATAGAGAGAGATGCAGATAGGGATGTAAAACACCTGCTGGACAACGAATTCGAGTTTGATCTTGATCTCGACCTTGATCTTGATCTTGACTTTGTTCAAGCTTTGAGCTTATTTGATCCATCACAAGATACAGAGACTCAGGAATTCCATAACATTTCAATTCCAAATGATGAGGCACCATATTCAGTGCAGGAAAGAAGTGTTAGTGGAGGTGGCAGAGCCTATAAAGCTCGGCCTGATTTGAATTACTGTGACAAATCATCTGCTGGTCAGGACTTCCTACCTAATTCAAATTCCGTGCCATTACAAAGGGTGACTGTTAAAGAATCCATGTCCAGTGAAAGAACTACAAGAAACGCAATGATGCCGCCTTCTCAACAGAGATCTGATATCTCTTACACAGAATTGTCTCACTATTTTCATATGCCCATTTTGCAAGCAGCCAGGGAGCTGAAGGTTAGCCTCACTGTTCTCAAAAAGCGCTGCAGAGAGCGTGGAATTCCTAGATGGCCTCACCGTAAAATGAAAAGCCTCGGAAATCTCATTGATAAAATTCAGGTATTGTTTTCTGCTTTGATTTCACTCTTCTGTTCTTTTCGCTCGCAAAATAATGGAAGCAATAGGCCTCAAGAAAGCATTTACCATGAAGCCATTTTTAAAAAGCTTGAAAACATTTGTATGTGATGATCAGGAACAGGCGAAGATCAATGGAGGGGCTAGCCAAGCAGTAGAGATATTGAAGGAGCAAAAGAGATTAATGGAGGAAATACCTGGGATAGAGCTGGATGAAAGGACTAAAAGACTTCGGCAGGCATGTTATAAGGCCAATTTCAAGAAGAGGCGTGCAGCTCAAAACAGTACAAGTACCAGTACCTGCAGTATCCACAGCAACAGTTCCCTTTCTTCTTCATCTGTTTCTGACTCCACCGCCGCTTCCCTTTCTTGTTCTTCCTCCTTATAGATCATTAATGTGTGTATATGGAATCATATATAGCAGAAACATTGTCTGCGTATTATTTTATTTAATTACAAGAAGATTGAAAGAAGCTTGGTAATTTTGAAAATTCATTGCATTGTCTGTCCGTAGTATGGAGTAGAAACAGTGGAAAATATAACAAGCGAGGATTATAATGTGAAGATGGTAATTGTTCTGTGAATGTTAGTGAGTACGGACTGTATAAAGTAGTAGGCCGGCGAATTTTTCTTGTATTGAAGTGGAGTTAAAATTGAAATAAAATATTATTATGATACACAACAATGGCAATTGGGTTATCTGAACAGTCAAGCAGTTAAGGGATGGTTATAAATAATTTCAGACACGCACACTCAAATGAGTTCCCTACTTCAAAATTTCAAATGAAGACGGATGCTGAGGGAATGCTTTTGGTGTTATTTTTGACAAAATGAAGAGCCAAGTCGGCAAAGCGAAATAGAAATATCAGGATTTGTGCAAAAAGCTCCAAAGAGAGCCAATCCAGTGTGTGCTAATCAAATACATATCAGGATTTGTGCGCTTTTCACGAGTGTTTTCTGTATCTGTACGCATTAATATGATTCTTATTAGGCCCAAATCTGTAGGCATTAATATTAATATTGAAGACGGTGAATATTATACCCAAACTCTACCCAGTGAATCTTATACCCAGAAAAATCTATGTGGATCAATGACCCGTGGAGAGAAAAAAACACCACATGAATTCGCTTTCACAAGTATAAAAATGTAGACATAATATGTTTCTTATTAAGTCCAATTTTGTATCGTTTTTTTGAAGCCAAATCAAAGAAATTTGGGACAATCTCAAAGAAATTGGACAATCTCAAAGCATATTGAAGACACTGAATACTGTAACCAGAAAACTCTTAAGCGGATCAATGACCTGTGGAGGGGAAAAAAATTAAGATTACTATCCTAAGAACAAAGATTAACTAAATATAAGGAGTTCAAGTAATGAAAATAAATGAGATAAAGAAAATCCCATTGTTTTTCCTCTGCCAATTCCTCAGCGGAATCAGCACACTCACCTGTGTTTCTATATGACGAAGAAAAAAAGATCGCCCTCAAATTAACACCATTCTCTACTTCATCTTTCATTTGCACATTTTCCAAACAAGCACTCCTATATTCTAAATCAAACACTTCCATACCTGAATACAAGGTATATCCACAAATGATGTGCCTTGAATATAGCTATCCTTATTGTCATGCAGAGGGTCTTCTCTGCCTTTATGTGATAACTCTTTAGGTACTTACATGTTACCACTTTTTCCAAGATCAACTTATTTTTTTATACAATCCTGCATGAAAAGAACTCTGCTCAGAGAAATTATCTTCACAGTCATTAACAATTATAACTGGTCCAGAAAAATCTTTTGTCTCTCATACTAAAGCAACTCAGAAGCATTATATTCATTACCAATAACACAATCAGTAGCATCAGCGGTACTAGTAGATATTAACAGGGATTCTGCAGAAGAAAACACAACCATTGATAGTGAAAAACTCCGGCATTACAAATAATAGGAATGCAAACTGAAAAGTAAACGTCAGAAAACTGGAGAGGCAATTCACTGCCAGAGTTATGTTTTATTGATTCCTTGGAAGAACAGAGAGTGGTGTCGGTTAACCCCGAAGGTACAGAGCCCTACATATTTATTCACTTATGATATCTGGAAGTAAAAGTTTCAGATCATATTTAGAAGCACCTTCCACCTTAAGCTCTGATCTTTGCAGATGTTTTTAGCCAAGTTCCAGCCACTGGTCTTGACCTTCTTGGTATTCAGATTCAGCAGCATCATGTCAGCTTTTGCACCAGCACAATTTGGGCATAATTCATCTTTTCCTCAATGGATATCTGCAGAACCTTGCTTGGGTTTAGAAATTGTTGTTACAAGTCCAATATCACAAAAATCTTGACTATGGACATGGTATCCTTCACATGGAGAACCTAATGCACTTCATATTCTCTCAGGCATAAATTTCTTACATTTAGGTTTGATTGTTCTCCAGTGAACATCATAGTGAGATGATGGTATCTGTGAACCATGTCCATGTTCTTGTTGATCACATTCACTTGTCCTCCCAACTTTGGTAGTAGCTTCATCAGATTCACTTGAATAATGCTTTTGTTTTCTCGAGGAAGCTATGTGATCTGCAAGCTGAATGCAACATTTGCCTTCTCTCTTCTGCTTCATTAATATTCTGGAATTACACTTCATCCGAAACACATAAAATTTTCCACAACTTAATTTTTAATGCTACTTCTTGAGGTTTCTCTGCTCCTGCTTCCACCATCCTTGCATGTTTTCCATCTCAATTTCGCGAAATTGTGCAAACCTGCTAGACCTGCTACTCCCTCTGGATTAAGAATCAACCCTTGTCACCTTTATAACCCTTGCAGCATAACCTGTCATTGTCATTTCTCCTCTCTTCCTCGCTACATTCACTGACATTCCCAGCTACAGTCAAATATTTGGTTCTTTCCTTGTCGCTACAGTCCCTTTGCCAATGTCAAGTCTCTGCTTTTCTAGTTACATGTTTCATCATACATTCTCTCTACACTCATTGCCGTTCTCATTTGCTGTCAGCATTTAGACAATTGGTTCTTTCATTTGGCCCTAAAGTCCCTACAGCCCATGTCAGGTCTGTGATTTTCTGGTTTATTTTCATCTCTTCTATCATATACACTGTTGCAATGGCCAAAATGTCAGTATGAATGGTTGAACATTTTGTCTTGCAACTTTTACATCTTTCACCATACACTCTCTTTTTCTATCTTTGCACTTCTTACATGACTTAGCTCCACAAATCTTTTAATCAATATATTGGAATATATAGTTCTAAATATAAAGGACTTGAAAATAAAATTTTAATCTTGATGCTCATTTTTCGACTTTTGTGCTGTTAGGGTTCTTCCATGCCACATTGTGCTGCTGTCTTGTCACTCCCCTTGGCCATCCTTTTCACACACGTTGGTTTCTCAAAGCATGCACACATTAATTACTAACTTTTTCATCGCCCTTTGGGACGGATTGCCTATTTAAATGGCACTAAGTTTGCCTTCTGCAACTTTTGTTGCAAACAACAACAATAATGCGCCCCCGCGCCCGCCCCAACCCAACCGTGAGAGAAAGTTTGTCCCCAAAGTTTATGACGTGGTAATGAAATTGATCCAGCCCTTAATATTTTGTTAAATATAGCTATACTATGGAACTTGTAATAAAATGGTATGAAGATTACAATATTATAGCTTATTATGTTTGGACATATTCCTTCTAAAGATTCCCATAGGTCTTGTATTAGGCTTCACTCGGAACCTCTTGGTATTAAGGTCATTGGGATAAGAAATCTTACTAAAGGTTTCTTTATGTTTTCTTTTAAAGAACATTCCCGTGTCCAGGCCCTTTTGAGCAATCCTCGTTGTTGGTTTTTGTGTAATACTTAGCTTATCCTCTCTCCTTAGACTTGAGACTTTAAAGTTTTAGACCAAGTCTCCCTCAAGGTCCCTATTTGGGTTGAGCTATCAGGTCTTCCCATCCATCTCTCGGTCATTTATTCCAGATATTGGCAAGCCCATTGAGTGTGTTATCTGTTTGAAGCCAAACCATTTTTATTCGGCTTGACCAACAAAGAGGTGTGTGTTGAGGTCGACTTAACCAAGGACTTAAAGGAGTCCATTGACATTCAAGTCGGTTCCAAATGATTTTCCTTGAAGCTGGTTTATTTCAACCTCGCCCAACACCTACTTCCAAAGTGTCATGCCCCCTGCACCACAAAGTTCGGGACTTCCCACTTATGGCTAAACCCAAGCCCATGCCGAGGAAAAATTCATGGAGAACATAGCTATGGTTCAAATGATGGTGAGAATTGGACAACTATGGCTAATAAACCTCGACGTCAACACCCAAATCCCCACCCTCTTCTTTCCAAGTTGACAACATTCCAATGTCTTTTGCTCCCATTGCGGTCATGCATGCTCATCATGAACCCTCGCAGAGCCAAGACACATCCAAGCAATTGATAGGTTCAAAAGTTGGGACCTCTACTCAACCTTCTCATCGTTCTTGTAGCCCACTTAGGGGCGGGGATAATTTTGAGGGAGTTAATGGGGCTAAATGTCACTCCATTAGAGGATTTTCTTAAATCAAACCAAAGGTGACCACTTATGTAACAATTTTTCTGCTTTAGATGATGTTTTTGACTTGCAAGACGAACAAGGGGAACTTAGCATGGACAAAATTCCTTCATGAATTTCATATCCTAGAATGTTAGAGGTCTCATAGAGTCCTCACGGAAATCCTCTATGTGTTCTCGCATGTCAAAAAGTTGGAAAGTGGGATTTCGTTTGTTTACAAGAAGTTAAAATTACAAGTTTTCTTCTACAAGCTACATTAAAGTGCATTATGTTTGATTTTACCCACTTCCACACTTCTCATAATGACGACCGAGGTGGTGTCATTCTTTCCATATCCCCTAAATTTGCCTCCTTAATTGTTGCTTCGTGGGAAGATCCATCCCATCAAGCCTTATGGGTCCTATTAAATGTCAATGACTATGCTTTGGGTATTATCAATATTTATGCTTCTAATGATAGCCCAAAACGAGCTACTTTATGGTGATGGCTAGTTGAGAACTTATCAATTGCTTTTTGGCTAAATTATGAAGATTTCAACATGATTGAGAATCCGGTGACAAAAAGGTGGTCCTGGCCGGTGTGTTGGAGAGCTTGAAAATTGGTTTTATTTCAAAAATAGATGGAATTTAATGGATCCACTTCTGCGTTGGTAGGCATTTACTCCACAATCGTGGTTCACGTGGTCCAATTTTTGATTTGGACAAGACATAATTTTAAAAAGGTTGGATTGTGCCCTACTCTCTTAGCAACACATGTTCTCCTTCAATAACATGGGTAGTTCCTTAATAACTGTCCATCATGAATGTGTCTTTCTTACCACTATCCCATCATATTTTATATCGTCAGGAGGAGTTCAATTTAAGGTGCCACACAATCAATTTTATTTGAACACGTCACTTTTACAACATGAGGGGCCTATCCAACTCATAGAAAAAATTAGAACCTAGTACCTCGGCTATCATACGCTGCCAGGTTGGACAAAGTGGTGGAATAAGGCCATCCAACACACCGCCAAATTCCTACACCACTTTGGTAAGCAGGTGGCATGAATGTGTAAGTTGTTTTGATAATGCTCTTTGACTTGAATTTCAAATAGTTTCAGATTGTCTTGAAAATTATCTATTCAATCTTCGATGCAATCTAAAGTGATTGCTTTATGACACAAGCTCAAGCTTATCAAGGTATTCTTCCATAGATGCTTAGATTTGAGTGAGATTGTATTGGCTCATAGTTGGAGATCATATGTCCAAATATTTTTTCAAATCTCTTTACACAAAATAAACTAGAGATAAAATTGAAGCCATCCAAACTACTTAGGCTCAGCCTACTAGCTTGCTCGACATTTCTAATGCCTTTGTGGAGCACTATAAGTTTGTGTTTCACGCCTAATATTGCACCCATGAACGAAAATTTGTGCTCCAAAGATTCTTGAATGTTTTTCCTTGTAAGTTATCCTAGGTGGCCAAAATCCAATGTGATTCTTCCCCTTATGGTGGAAGAATTATACTCTTCCTTAAAATGTATGGCATATGAGAAAGCCACGCGTATTGATAGATTCACTTGTGAATTCTATAAAGAAACTTCACATTTTGTTGGTCCAACTCTACTTCAAGTCTACAAAGAAGCATTAACTAATAATTCCCTTGAGAAATTATCATAAAAGGAAATTTTAAATTCATACCTAAGATGTGCAATCCTCAACTTATCACCAATTAACGACTAATAAATTTGATTAACGTTTCTTATAAAATCCTTGCTAAAACATTGGCATTGTGTGTCAACTATATTAATTTGATGATTGCTAGGCTTGAGAAGACTGAATTTATCAAAGTATTGTCATGTAAATGTGCAACAAAAAAATTCAAGCATGACAACAATACCCATGTGTCAATTTTTTCAAATTTTAGCTTTCAGACACACCAAAGTTTACTCCTCCTAACACCAAGCCTTACTCAATCTATGTAATGTTCCTCAATTGAAGTCCATCCAATTCACCTAGGTGATTTAGGAAATCAAATTCAGTCTCCCTTAGGTGATTTTAGGAATTTGTGAAGAATACCAAGTTTTGGGCAATTTTGGGAAGGGCTACCATTGGCCTTCCTAGGACTAGTGCACCCCACAGAGCGGAACGAAGGAGAAAAACTCACCACGGAGGAGTATTCAAGAGCTAAAAATGTTGTGGAGTTGATTTTGGAATAATTAGGGAAGTTTAGGAGGTGTTGGAGTTGATTCAACGAAAGCGGGTTTTTGGCCCTGAATGAGCATGCGCCGTGAAAAGGGAACCGAACTTCAAAGAAATATTTTGGGACCTCCGTAGTGATTTGGAAGCCAAACAAAGCACCTATAGAAATTATTTTCTATGCTTTATGTGATGGAAAAAATGGGACTCCTCGAAACCCCATACTTTTTTCTAGGCAACTCATTCTTCTAGTGCAAAGTTGAGGTCCCGAGAAAATATGAGAAATTTGGAGGTGTTTCAGTAATAATTTATCCTTGGGACCATCACCATTCTTCTCAAAATTCCTTTTATAGTAAAAACATATAAAGAAGCGCCGAAAACTCATCCAAGAGCTCAAGATATAGCCTTCACAAGTCGGCTCTCAAGGTACACTCTTCAACACTTAGTCAATTTTTTTATGGGACATGTGGTAGCCTATGGTTAAGGTGCATTTTCATCTCCCTCATATCACTTTTTCAAAGGGACAAATGGGACACAAAATTGCACCCATCCCTTTTTAGCCCCTGCACACCAACGTGACCTCATGGATAGTCAGTTTAGCCTCACGGGACCTAGTTGGAGCCTTTCCTCTCATTACACAAATGATCACCAAGTGTCGCGATGAGGTGCGAAATTGGAAATTGATGTCCCCTTTGTCCCTGTGGCCAAAGTGATGAAAGGGACACAAAAATGTGCCATCCCCCCTCATTTCCAGGTGGTTTCTCATATGACCAAGTCTTAGCCCCTGTGAGGAGAAGGTAGTCAAAATAGGTACATGATCTTCACAAACGATTGCGGAACTCCGTAAGGAGTTAGGAGAAAAAAAACTCGTGGAGAAAGCTGAGAAGATCCTCTACATGATGGAACATTAAGATTTTCAAAAACACTTTGTCCATCCTAGGTAAGTTCATTTTGAGTGGGAATACCGAGTGATCCCAAGGAAGAATATCATGTTTTAAAGAGTTTCAAGAAGAATCAAAAGATTAGACCCATTGCTACCATATTTCCATGATCAAATGGGGATTAATCATTAAAAATACTAAAATTTACAAAAAGAATAGATCAAAATGGTGAAGAAACAATTTTTTTCGAAAAAATCCCCAAAGTCACTAAACAAAGATTCATTCATATCATTTGGACCGTCCAACGGATTGAGATGCGGTATTTTACGGACTTCCTCATTTTTCAAGACGATCAAGATGCAACAAACGGGAGGTCAAACAATGCCCTAAATCATTTGTTTCATAAAAACCTCATTTCGTGCCCTAGCTCATGTTTGTTAGATTTCTCGACAATCTGATAATCGGATTGAGCTAAAAATTTGCACACATACTCCAAATGAAAACCTATCGCAATGGAGTTGATTTCATCACGATTGAAGACAAAAACCAGACCTACAAATTTCAAGCTCCATTAATGGCCGTCATGGCAACTCCATGCTCAAGCCACCACAAATAGAAATTTTTTAATTTTATTTCCAAGCATTCCGGTGGCGAAATCAATCAAATTTGGAGGACAAGATCATGATGACGAGACAAGTCCAAAAAAATATGTTCCATCGTGAACCGAGCACCAGAGAACCACTTTCCAAAAATAGTAAGCTTTCCTACATAGGTTTGCTATTTTTGGTTAGTCGTCATCAGAAGTAGTGGCGGCGAAGATAGTGTGCACCGAAAATGATCATGAGGTTAGAATGATTGTTCATAGTAGGAAACAATGAAAATCACCACTTACTAAAAATGGTAAGTTTCCCATCTAGGCACTCGCTAACAATAATAAGTCGCATTCAAGGGGAACTTTTGGAAAAATGAGATGCGGGCATAATCATTCAGGTCAATATCACCATTTGGGGTCCAGAGAGGCAAACTCCGACACTTACCAAAGATAGTAAGTTTCCCTTTCCAAATATAGTAAGTGTTAAGGAAACATGAATTTCAAGTGCACAGGTTGGTCTAGTTTCTCAAGTGTGATCAATCATGAAGAGATGGCGGTTTTTCATGGTTTGGAATGATCGTCTCATATTACAGAACAAGACATCCATCATAGTTTCAAGGATGTACTCATCACTTATGCAAGCATATGTATCATTCCAGAGGCAAGTGGAACATAGTAGTGTCACAGAGAATCATTGCGAGCATGGTCTACGGGTCATCTTGAACTCACTTCGGGCAAGTCTCATTTAGTGTGTTTAAACACTTATCTAATTCAAGGGGTATGTGCATCATAGAGTTTACGGTCATCACTGGATGGGGAAAATTATTCAAAGTTATTTAAGGGAGCAATCTTCATCAGTGTGGAGGATCACCATTGTCACAAATATTTTCTCAAAGTGCATGATAACATCAAGGCATTCAAGTAGTTCGTTGCGAGGAGTGATTTCCCTTTATCCCTTCCCTCCTCTTCTCTTTCCCTCTCTCCTTTCTCTCTCCATTCTAATTCTTTGTTGGGCCTCATCATTGTCTTTTGTCTTATTCACTTAAGTGACTTATTTTAATATTGTAAAAGTATTTTCTCAAATTATAAGAGAAATACTTAATTGATGGAAAATAAAAATTCACAAGTGGAATATGAAACACGAAGAGTCATATGATGATGGAGGTGAAGGGCCAAGTTCAAAGTGTATAAATTAGGATGGCTTCTCCATTCCAAAGGATTATGAATTTTGAAGAACTTTTACCCCAGCATTGTGATAGCTTTTGTTGAAGCTTTGTATTCATCACTTCACATGAAATAAAAGCTACACTTCTTCTATTTTCCCTTTCTTGTTTTTCCTCTATTTCCCTCTTGTATGCACTTTGTAAGCATGGTGATCAAAGAGAGCTTTGAATCTTTGATGAATGAGCCTCAAAAAACTTTGTGTTTATGTGGGTTTTATTTGTCTCACTAACCGTTTCATTGTTGCTTTCTTCTATATTGGATGTTGAACTACTCCGGTTACTGGGTGTGAAGCTCTGCAATCTACTCACGACAGTAATCTTCCTTGACTAATTTCCCCCCTTTCTCCTCAATGTTGTAATTTCCTCCCTTATACCCGTGCACAAGCACTTTACCACAAGTTCAGTGGAGTGTCCCCGTCTGATCCCTGGCCAATCTGGCCACCCACAACATTTAGATAGGATTAGGATTAGGATTAGGATTACGATTAGTTACATTTAATAATGGGAGTTATACCATTCAATGCAGAGGGGCGTAGCCCCGTGAACGTTGATGGAGACACCTAATTTGTCCACCCGACAAATTTTCTCACCAAGATAAAGGAAAATACAATCTAGACAACATTATTGCAGTTTGGGAAGGTATGGAGTGGGCTCAGGCCTCTTGTAAAAAATCCATTTTCCTTAAATTCAATTTCGACAAAGCTTATGATTATATAAAATGGCCTTTCATATTAGCGATGTTGGAGGCTCTTGATTTGGCAATTATTTCCTCCAGAAATGCAAACCTTATTCTTTGATGCTTATTCTTATCTTATTGTCAACATCTACAAATCCTCCAATTTTGGCCTAATTCTCTCAATCTAGCAGGGTTTCCCTCTCGTCCCAACCCTCTTTGCGTTAACAACACAATATTTTAGAAACTTGCACTGCTCAATGTTCTTCCCTTGGGTTGGTTTATGGATTTTATCTCCAAGATAACTTCTATCATCTTATCAATGGGCATTTTGAGAATGATTTCTTCCTAACACTTGCTGAAAATGAAAGTTCTTTCAATGAGGCATTGGACTATGTTGACATCTTCTCGCAAGTAGTTGGATTGACATTGCAATGAAGCAAAACTCTTTGTTATAGGAAAAATGCTCTCCTCATGCCGAATTAGATTAAACAATACTCTTAGAAGTGGCTCCAACATGGTGAACAATTCAAGTTTCAAGGCATTCATTTTTCCTTTGATTACACTCCTTCAATGCTTTGGCAATATGTTCTATATCATGTCGAGAAAAATATCCTAATGGATCACCAAACCACTCTCTTGCCGAAAAATACTGGTTTGCACCAAGATTCCTACTACCACCCATGTTTATTACTCTTCTTGTTGGGTACAAAAAATCAACCAACTTTTTTTATGATTTCTTATCTCATTAATGCCAAACACACCAAGGGGTTCATGGTGTATCCCGGGAAGTGTGTTGCATCCTAGGTAGAAAGGTGACATAGGTATTATCAATGTTTTTAGATAAAGCCTTGCTTTATGTGCTAAATGGACTATTAAACTTATGGAAGGGCACTAGGCATGGAAAATTATATTACGACATTATATCTCAGATCGGTGTTCCTTACAGAAAAAAGTGTTAAAAGAACATAGGTCTCGCACACCATTTTGATCATGACAGCTCCTATCTGAATTGAAGGCACTTTTGTTTTTAAGAGATTATGAGAGCCTTTGAGGTTGTCAAGTTGTATGTGTGTTGTGTCGGTGATGGATTTAGTTCGGGGCTCTCTTTCAACGACCATAACATCTAGTGGTCTCCTATCATGACTGGAAATGCCACCCTCTCGTGGAAACACCTAGAGTTAAAGCCTTATGTCTATTCAAGAAGGAAATTTTCTCCATTTGGAGCCTTATGCATTCTAGAGATTAGATTCCTTGGTCACAACCTAAAATCAAGTTCAATATGGTTAACTCGGACCTCCCTTCTATTATTAAAGTGTAAGAGCCTCTCCCTAGTGTGATTCTTCATAAGTTAGGTTTGTAGCCACCAACTCCTTGAAGAAAATATTGGAAATGGAACATGAATACCTTCCTCAACCATTACATGCCCAATTTTCTCTACCACTTATGAGCCTCTTTTCTCCTCTCATTTGCAAGCTCAAGTTTAGATGGAACCTCAATTCTTCTCCTCGAACATGGATTTTCCGCCTCAATCGAATGTGGAATTCCCAATGAATGAGCCCTTTTCTCTACCTATCTTGATTCAATCATGCAACTTAACAACCTCGTGAATGGCATTTCCAAAATTGCCTTTGTGGATGCCTTGAAGATGCACATGCTAGAAATTCCAACTAAAATACATTGAATTTGTGGGTGTATTTGAGCAAAAAAATTTATCAAAAAGAGCTTTTATGTTGGGTTGAGTTACAATTGAGAAAAAGTAGCTATGTCCACAAATATAACCCTACTTTGATTATTTGGCTTTGTAAGAGCCCGCTTTTTACTAGTAGATAAATTCGGGTTGTTAAATTAGGCTTTTCGTAATCCTTTCATTCCTCATTATGTTTGAAAGATAAAATATAAGTTCAAGAGAAACAACTATCTTGATGAAAAATCCTTTTTAATTTTACCCATTTAGCTAAATCATTTCAATTCGAATTGTTGTAGTTTGGGTATTGCCCTAAGGCCACATGCATTATTATTATCCCATACACAAAGCTTTCGCAAGTTTATGAGTCGTGTTTTGAGGGCAAAGACACACCAATATAGATAATTGATTTATGTCCTCTAGGTAAATGCTTTTGTATTATATTTTCTTAGTTTTCATTTAGTAACTTTATTTTGGAATGCTCCGGTTTGGGATTGAGGATAGTTCAAAGGTTGGTGGAGGTTTCATCTTTCTTCAACAATTATGGTCTCAACATTTGTTGTTATGATTATAGCCGTTACAAGTGTCTTGACTTGTAATTGGTCTAATCCTTTTTCATATGGTCAATCTCTTGACATAAAGGAGGGCCCATCTAAAGGTAATTATTTTGAATTGACTGACAAAATTATATATAAGTAAAATATTTTTATGATGAAAACTTTGAAAATGAAATAATGTTACTCCTTTTGTTGTTTTAAGTCTGCATATTACAATGAAAAGTGGTTATGAAAATTTGTTATGATGATCTTGGTGCAAGGATGAGGGTAGACATGTCAAACAGTTGTGATTGACCTTTTTAAAACAATAAACTTTAATCCTTAACATGTTGCCAAATGTAATGTGGGAGTCATTTGATTTTATTGTTATATAATATCCACCGAAATCACAAAGCAACCTCTTACGATGGCTGCAATAAAGAGGTTCTTTTACAAAACAAAATTTTCTGCTTCAAACATAAATATGTCATCCTTCTAAATCTCAAATAATGTAACCTAAAATAATGCAACCTAAAGTCACGCCGCATGTAAAATTATCTTATCACTAAATTATTAACAAATTGTACTAAACTTGTTTGATAGACTATTTATTGAAATATTCTTTTTCGAAGCTTTAAATCACATACATGTATGTTTTCTTTGTAAATAAATAACAAAATGTATTATTACTAGATTACAAATTGTACTAAACTTGTTTAAGAGACTATTTATTGAAATATTCTTTTTCGAAGTTTTAAATCACATACATGTATGTTTTCTTTGTAAAGAAATAACTAAATGCATTATATTTGGAATATTAGCTCTAGTTTTTAGAATTTTTAGTTTTTTTTTTTCAAATATATCTTGTTGAGGTAAAGCTCGTGCATCAACACAAAAATAGTGTCACAAATTTTGAAATCATTGATCAAATACTCCATCATTCAAGGGTAAATTCACATGTTATTGTTCAATTTTAACAAGATTGATAAACAAAATATATTTTCTTCACATATCCAATATCCTTGGATTCAAATTCTTTAAACATTATGTCATTCTTACATTTTTGGATGGTGAGTATCAAAAACAAACTAAGGGTCCAAAGTTTAAACTATGTTTTTAAGAATAATGCTTGTGTATTTTTGTTAATTGTACAAAGTCTATCGTTTAGTTTAAAATACTTAATGCTAATATATTAAAGTAGATTTACATTATCTATTATGCCGCTCTTGTTTTAAATAAGAACAAATTAGAAAAATACAATACACTCTTTCATTTACGTCCTTTTCAACCTCAAAATCAATTGTATTTGTTTCTTCCTCATTCCTATAGGCATGTCCATTACAACTTTAAGTGTAATTGCTAGTATGTGTAAGTAGATCGTCATTAAAATGTCAAGAAGTAATTTTTCTAATTGATGGTAAATCTTATCAAATATTGTCCTCGTATATGTACATTAACATCAAGTTAGTACAAGTTTCAATCATTTTTTTATATCATTTAAAATTAAATGCAAAAACCATTAGATTTAATCAAAAAATTGTTGGCTATTTTTTTAATAAATAGAATGATACATGTCACTTGTATTGAGCACTACATTATACATTAAAGTCATTATTCTTTAATGTTTTTGGTATTACACTCCATTATATGTTAAAAGTCCTTGGTCTCTAATGTTTTGTAATACTAGATTCTAATTTCTACTTACAATTTTGTAATAGTATTGTAGAAAAGCTTTTGTAAGGTATTTTCGTTGTCAATTAAGCATGTCTTTTTTTTTAGTTTGAAAGAGAGTTCAATTTACTCATTTTTAAAATGTCAATAGAATAGTCAATTGATTTATGTCTATGTGACACTTTTACCAAAAATTAACCAATGAAATTATACTTAAACTCTAAGATTCGCCAAGATATTATAGATAAATTTAAAGTTTCATTCTTAAAAATATCTCTAATATAAGTAATCATTTATTGATGTCAAAGCTACTTTAACAAAAGAGTATTCTAATCTTAGTTCTTAGACTTTAGTAAAAGGGTTTTTACAATAAAATTGTCATGTTTATTTATTTATTTATTTTCCTTCAGATAGCATCATGAAATAACAATGTTCTAATCTTACTAGTTTTTACTATTGGAATTGCCCTTTATATTAATTAAAATAAAATAAAGTTACAAGAGTAGGGGCAACCACACCCAATCCCACGAAAACACCACCTACACACCAAAAGAAGGCACACTTATTGTGTTTTTGAAGTTGCCTAGTTTTCCTAAAGCCCATCACAAAACAACAATGTTCTAATGTTACTCCTTTAAACTCTAGAAAAAAATAATTTTTACTTTTAGAATTGCCCTTTATATTAATTAAAATAAAAGATAGTTAGGGCAACCACTCACCACCTTCAAAACCCCACCTAGGAACTAGAAAACAGAGCACGGTTATTGTGTTGCCAAAGATGCGAGATCTCGGATAAGAATATTTGGCGAGTTGATCCTCCTTCGCTTAAGCCGTCAAGTGAAACATTCATCCCTTATCTCAATCCTCCTCCCAAAGGAGAAATAATTTTTACAATCAAAATTTCAGTTTTTATTTCTTTCATTTCAATGCAAAATTCCCCATTTAACATAATGAAATAAAATGTTGGTGCGATCTACCGAGATAATCAAACCCTTAATTGAACTCTCAACAAAGAGACCAAAAAAGTGGCACTTAAAAGCATCCATTGTTTCATTGAAAATCAAGAGCCTCAATTATACAAATGAAAAGGTACTAAAATGCAAATGAAATGGTAGATAAAATGTGCACCGCCTCATGGAAGAGGGGTTTCTATGTTTTCTCGATTGATATCAAGAGCCTTTTTCTAATTTAGCGCTTTTCTAGTAAGAAAAGAATTACTAGGCAAATAAGGATATGTACAGAGAGAGTTGGAATACGCTGATTAAAAAAATGTGGATTACATACACTACAACATATAAATTCTATGCAAAATGAATTTAAAAATAATGAAATAACAAATCTTAGACAACAAGAAACTGATAGATGTTCATAAGATAATAAAAATCGAGACCTCTAATTGTTGGTAAAGAATACGGCGGTCTTAATAAAAGAGGGAAAATTCATACAAAAGCCCTTAAATATTGGGGAAACAAATGTTACCAAGCAAAATGACCAACCGAATACAAATATTCAATTTTCGGACAAAAAGGCCTCAAATCGTCCTAGTCAAGTTAATCAAGACTGTAGGCATTCCCCGCTTTCGTATATATGCTTGTCTTTTTTCACATCATAGGCCCTTCCATTCAAAACAATAAAAACTACTCTAAGGCTAGCTTATCGGTTTTTTTTTTTCACACAATTTCCAAATAGACAAATGAAGACAGTCTAAATATGCCTTGATCGAGTCGAAAAAAAAAATTCCGTCTACACTCTGCTTTTGTGTTTCGACATTAATATTTCTCATCATCCTCAATCTACTAGCAATGTGGATTTAGTTCACTACTCTACAAATGACCTAGGAATAAAAATGGTTAAATTTTCAACTAATGAAAAGCTCATAAAGGAAAGCATTACCCCAAAAAGGATGCGCAGAGAGCCGCTCTTACCACTGGATTCGAATATAGCATTATGCTTTATACGTAACACTGTTGTGCTCCAACCATAAGTTGAAACCCTAGATTACAAGTTCAAGGAGGGAAGGTCTAAAATAGGGTAGAAAACCTTTTTTAACCAATATCCTTCCGTGGCTATTCTCTTTAACCTTTGTGTTTAAAACATTCATGTGGTGTAATGGAGATGATGATAGGGAATTTAGAGTCATTAGAGGTGAAACATGGAATGAAATGGATGCTACAATATTTGTTGACATACGAAGAGGAGGCATTATATGGAATATATGGAAATGTGATGTGTAGTTTGAGGGAGTGGTTAAATACTAGCAATTGCACATGAGTTGCAAACAACGCTGGAGAGGATAACAATATAAATAATGATTTTAGCTATAAAATATAAATAATACGTCTTAGATCTTAATTGTTGTATACATTGGCTTTTCAAAATTGTCGTGATATTCTATAATATTATTAATATGTAAATGTTTTTATAAGTTAAAGGTGTATTATACTAATTTCTTGTGTGATATGGAAATATTTTCTTTGTAAGGTTGGTTGATAGTTGTAAACACTTTCTTGGTATTTTGTTAATGTTATTTGGTTATGTGGTATGTCATGGTAATTTGTAGGTAAGATCGGGATATCTTGTATAAAAATATATTGAGTGTACTATATGTTTGTACTTTTACAAATATTGTAAACAAAATGTACATACCACTTCAACATGGGGTGAAAACCACTTGCAAGGAGAAGTCTTATTTCATTAGGACATTAGAATTGTAAAAATAATCCACTTGTGAGGAGAAGTCTTATTTCATTAAGATATTAAAATTGTCAAAATAATTCTAAGATGTATTAAAAGATATAGTCGACTTGCAATAAAAGATACATAAGAAGTGAGGGGAAGGCCCAACAAAAAATATACTCATTCCATAACCAAGCATCAAACAAATCATATTCTTCTAGAGTCATTTGTGAAATGATACCCACATGCTTGGGATAGCACTTGGGACAAGTGTCCCTACAAAATCCTATACAAGGATGTTCACAACTTAGGGTTTCTCAACGTCGCTGATCACAACGGAGCCTAATAGGTCCCATAACAAAAGAAGATTAAAATTATAATGTTGACATTTACATTCACATTTTTCCATGCTAAGAATGCATAATGATCCACATGTAAGAGTGCAACGACTATGTAAACACCTTTTTTCACAAGGTGGACATATCTTTGAACAACCTGCCATGCACTGGTAGCCACAGGGTAGATCTCTGCATCACACTTCTTTGTAGGGGATGTGGGAGGTTCCTTGCTTACATAATCTGCATGTCCTTTTGCAAATATGTTGGCATCCGGTCTTAGAATCTTCGCATAGGATTCTATGCAGGAGAAGGTAGTAGGGTCATCACAACAAGCCAATGTTACCTTGTGACCATGAGGAAAATTCTTGACAACTTTTACTCTACAACGTTTACAAAGTCCTCCACATATGAAGGAGCATTGATGACCACACTCAAACTTGATAGGACAGGGTTTGTAGTACAAAGAATCAACAAAGAGATCAGAGCAAGCAACGATTATAAGATGCCCACATGAAAGGAGAATCCTGGATACTGGACATTTCTTGAGAAAATGACATATATTTGTACACTGATGCCCACATGAATCCTCAAATTTTTTGGGGCAAGGTTTTGAGAAAACTATACTATCATGACCGAAGGGATGACACCTCCTTGGGCAAGCATGGCCACATATTAACTGAGATTCACAAGGCCTACTACATCCTCCATCCTCAACCTGCCTATAATCTTCAGCTTTCAAAACTTTGATAAACCAAATACTTCCTTTCGATCCTACTACCCTTGACACTTTGTTACTCCTTACAAGAGATAATATAATAATTTTGCATTCCTCTCCCTGACAATTATCCACAGAACATACTCTAGGAGTCTTTAATGCTTCAACATCGATCCTTTCTGTGTGAGTTATGCTAAGATTACGGTTTTAGAGTATTTATTGAATTTCACTCATTCGGACTTTGTACATTGTTAAAATACTTCTCTAACAAACGCTCCAATTCCTTCTCTACAGTTTTTCGATTCTATCCAGCCAATACAAATGAAGCCTCTTCGTTGCATTTTTTAGTAAAATCCATAAATCCTAAGTGATGTTACTGTTTCACCAATCGCAATAAACAAAAATGCAGGCATTTAACTGCAAAGCATTGTTTCATCATTACCACTTGGTAATGTTCACCGAAAATAATTACGTATCAAAAATCTGTGGGAGATCAGCTAATTAGTATGGCTCTTTTTCCAATTTCATTTCATTGGTCTTTTCTAGTTTTAGATAAGCATTAAAAAATATTTTATCATTAGAAATCAGAGATTTTTATACTTTCACGGTCCAAAAAATGGATAAAACTCTGTGATTTTTTAATGGACATTTCAGATCATTCCTATGATCCACCATTTTTATAATGTTTGTTATGCAGGAAAGAGCTGCAGGTTGAGATGGTATACTCAGCTAGATCCGTGCATCTATTGCATGTCCTTCACAGAAAAAGAGGAGGAACGAATTTCAGCCGCCCATACATTACATGGCTATAAATGAGCCATGATCGCCCAGTTTTTTCCAGGCCAAACAGACAATGTTGTGAAAAATCTCGTTGCCATGTCTAGAAAATTTACACAGAGGTCTCGATTCAATGGGAAAAGGAAGTCTTGAAATTTTGTCAGAGAGGGAACCGCAACTGTAGATCACATCAGACAAACCTCTGTCAACATATTTGAAGATCGATATAATAGAGAAAAACCTGAATCCATCCATTAAAACCCATTACAATAGATGCACCACAGAACGAATTTTAGACATGAATCCTGATCATCAACACCACCAGGGCCTATACTCATCTCCGGTTTTTTAATTCCAAAGTTGCTAGATTTAGTGACAAATTGACCAAAACGACTGCTCACTAAAAAAATTGACTCAAACAAAGTTGTTGCTGAAATTCATCACCGAGAAAGACCCTACTGAATTTGACATTTTCCAAGGGGCATCTTCAAAGGAGAACGCCTCAAATGATTAGCAATCGCACATGAAATATGTGATGTGAACGTCAAAGGGGAAGTCTAAGATGAGGTTGATTTTGAGGGATCAAAACATAAAAGGAGGAAGAGGATTATAGAAGAGGGGGTTAGAGGGAGGAGAAGGAATTGGGAGAGGATAATGTTGGGGGGGACCATTTTGTGGGAGCTAGCTTTCTTATGAGGAGAAACAAATGTATTATGTGTATTGTAGGTCAATTGTTCAAAAGAGAAAGGGGATGAAATTGTTGAGGGATATATCTTGCAATGTGGACCACAAATACTACTTGTTCCAGAACTTATGTTGAGTTGTGGAGCTGAATTGCTTCACAAATAACATGTTTTACAACTTGCATGTTTACACAATAACCAACATCATCAAATACTAGTAAGAACCAACATCACTTGGAGTAACCGCATCGATCTCCTGTGTGTGAATTTTTTTAATTTAAATCACGGGATTAGATCTAACCTTTGATTAAAAGGTGATCTAAGGGTTGTAATTGTATTGCTAAAGTGCCCTAAGTTTGTATATGCTTATATAAGCTAGAAAGCTAGGGTTAGAAGCTAGAATTAGAAGAATTGTAAGAAGGAATTCTTGGAGAGAGAAAAGAGAATCTTGTGAAGGAAAAGTATTATACATCCAGAGAGGTGTGGAAGATTGCAGATCTTCATTGTATTTCCTATGTAAAGCAAAGATTAATAGATTGGTTGTTTCTTGGTGGACGTAGCCCACACTGGGTGAACCATGTTATATCTTGTGTATTTATTTTCTGGTATATTTATGTGTTTTATTGATAGAATGCTTAATTTTGATTATAGATATGTACAACAAGTCTCAAGTGTGCAAACACCCAACAACTTACTAGGACCTGTTTTCGGTTGTGATATCAACTAATTGTAGGAAGTAGATGTATGGACATGTGTCGCTAATTGACACCTCCCAATGATTGGTCATACAAGTCAAAGGTAGATCAAGGATTTGGATTGCATGCTTGGCACATTTTGCAAGGATCGTATTGTTCTACCCCAAATATTATTTGCTATGCATATTCCACATAAGCATTTCAATCTCACAAAGAGGACACAAGGAAATTTGGGGAAACTTGGAAAGTTTTAGGGTTTGAAACCCAAGCTAAATGGATGCATCATGTAGTAATTTGTAGCCTACCTTTCAAGTAGTAAGCTCAAGTAAGTGTAGGAAAAGAGATGGTGTGCAAACAAACAAAGCTAATTGATTCATAAAAGCAATCAAAAATATTAGTAAAAGATATCTTTTATCTCATTAAGAAAGTTTGTATTTTATTTTATGGCATCAAGGTTTTTGACTGGACGAAATTTAATTGGATAGGTAAGATGTAGACATGAATGGATTATTGTAAATTAAAAGGTGGGAAATTAAATACCTGCATGCCCCACACCTATTCCATGAAGCGATTGTTCCTTCCCAAATAATATCTATTATATGTGCTCCATTTAATTGTCATAATCTCATGCGATTTATTCACGTGAGTGCAATGTGAGTTTAAAGGGGCCAAAATAAAAATTTATGAGAATTCACAAGGGTCTCAATTTGAAACCTAAACACACTACTTGTTTCCTATAGAACTTTGCGAGACATGTTTTTGCAAGTTCACACTTGAAAAATTATAGTGAAGTAGGTGAAGCAGGAGCAATCACTAATAATTGATCCCTTCTATGGAATGGATGTACGAGAGTAACAATATCACACTTGCTCCACGTATTTCAAAATGTCATCTATGTTGTGTTTCTCGATCGATAACAAACCTTTCTCTTGGACAACATTTTCAAATTCAACATGTGGTGCACCCAAATGCTTCATTGCTCGCTCATATTGCTTGATGTTTCTATTCTTTTAGGGAGGATCACAGGAAGAGTATTTATCCGATAAGCTACGCCTAACTCCAAACTCCTACGCATAGTCTTCTACATCATAATTTTGTAAACAATTTATTCCCTTGTTTTGTTTTTTTTTTTTTTTAGATTTTCTTGATTACTTTTTTTTGTTCCTCAGTTGTTGTTGCTTTTTATTTTTACCCTTCTTGAATGGTAACCCACCATCATAGAATTTCCAAGAGACTTCATTTTCTAGCTCTTCAATTCCACTTTCTAGACTTCCTTTGTCCGCCTACTTGCAGCCTAAAACTATGGAAGCCCATGACAACCAGGATAAGATATACGTGGAACAAATCCCAACACTGAGAATGGGAAAATTTAAGGGGCATGGTCAATCAGGAAAAGGCGGGTTCGACACAAATAAAATATTTTGTAGTGATTGTTTGCTCGCGAGTGCAAATGTTACACGTTTAAACACGCTATGTCGAACACAACATGGCACACAAAGGTTGCTGCAAGGTCCTCCGTCTTCGCTTCACTTCCCAACACTTCATCGACTTGTCTAAATCTCCTTAAACCATGCATCGCTTTTTCTTCCGGACATTAAGTTGGGTGCAGATAAAAATTCTAGACAACTTTGTTTTGTCTCGTAATCGATGTCCTCCTCTCTTGCTTCATATCATATGTTTGTGTCTTTGACATGTGTCGAGCCTCCCCTACCCCAACCCACTTTTGAAATGCCTTCGCCATAAAAAAATTAACAATATAAATGTATATAATTTTTAAGCACAACATTTATATGTAATGTTTAAGCTCACTCTTAAACATTCAAATATATACATTAATATGTTAATGAAAAGATCAAAATAAAATGGCTATAATAATACAAAGGGAAACAAAATCCAAAACACATCATACTAAAGTCATAACGTGGTCGTAAGGCAACACAGCTTAGTTTTACAAATGTTAAACGCAACTACATTCTCACGATTCACCACAACTTTCAACAATGTCTACAATTTTGGGGATTTTGGTTCTTGTGTGCTTAACTTTGGGGACGTTGATGGTCAATACACCATTTTCCAAACTAATTTCGAGATTATCCATGTCTATATCATCTGCCACACCGAATTACCGCCAAAATTTACTTACAACATGCTCCACTGCACCATTTCTCACCCTCTTTCTCGCTCTTCTTCCACTTGTTTCCGTTGATAGTTAAAACCCTACTTTCTTCCACTTCAATCTTTATGTCATCTTTCTTCATCCAAGTAAACATATCAGTTCCTCCATTAAAAACACTTAATAAAATAAAATGGCAAAAGAAGAAAAGGAAGGAGAAATAACCTGGCACATTGAGGTAAACACATGAGCTTAAGGGGTTTCCTTCCAATTAGTTGGGGCTTCCACATCTTGGAAAATGAAATAAGAGATTTGGTCCAACATTTTCAAGGGATCTAGCATGGCATCTCATATATTGTTGAAAGGCCCCTTACATGGAAAAAAATTTTGTTGTCGAACTCAACAAACACACTTTGTATATACAAGTAGGAGACCTAAAACTATCATTTTTTCACCATTTATAAATAAAACCTGTAAAAACCTTGATTGAAGGAAAGAAACTTATTTCAATCCATTTAAACCGCATTCGTTGATTTGGTTGTTCAATGGAAAAAGAGTGGAAGTGTGCTTGCATTTGCTTCACTAAGGGAGCGAGATGGATCGGTGACTAATACAGAGCTCGTGAATGCATATTTTACATGTCTAAACACATTATGTCAAATCAAGACATGGCGCATGTATTGTTGCAAGGTCCCCCACATTGCAGGGTTTTGCTTCCTCTACTCGGAATATCCTTCTCTCCTTCCCATCTCAACAATCCTATTAATGTATATGTTATGATATGTAGTTTTGCACTCTTTTTTTACACTTCTACCTTCCCAGTTGTTTGATGGTCATCCAATGCTCTTGATAACTCCAACCCCAAAGGTGCCCTTTCTATGATTTTTTTTTCAATTTCTAGATATGTTTCACTTTGGGTTTGTAAAGACGTCAATGCCCCCTCTGCTTCGCTTCATAGCTAAACAGAAATTCACAACATTTTTTTATCGAATTTAGTTATGATATGAAGAGAAGTTAAATCGGATCCAACTCCAAGTCCCCTACCTAATGAGAAAAGGCATATGTCAAGGATCTCTCACGTTTTGTTGTAGCTTATTGTTTTCTTTTTGTTTGTGCTCTAATTTCCTCCACATTGTGGACACGTTCATCCCAATCTTATTGTGTGTCTCTATCTCAGTAACAATCACAACAAATGAACGAGTGAGTAAACTACTACGACAAATTACACAACTATTTTATTTCATATTGTTATATTTTTGTTGTGTTTGCCTAATTAAGTGAAATATGGAAATATATGCCTAATCTGATTATTATTTAAGTGGTAAATGAATCATCAATAAGTACGAAATTTGAGCCAAGCAAATTAAGCTAGAAAATATAAAACCCTAGTTCAAAGAGGAGATAAGATGACTTACTTGTTTCACAATTTATCTTGGATTGTGTTGAAGTGATAACTGTGTGAGCAGAGAGGAAAATTTTTGCACGAGCCTCATAAAAGTGTGTGAGTTGATGATCTTCTGGACTAGGGCGCCTGAGAGGGATAGGGCGCCCTAGGCCTGCTTCTGAGCACCCGTGTCTACCAAAATTTCAAAAAACCTCTTTTGGATGGTTGCGACGTGTTAATTTTCCTTCACCTTTGGTCGTTAGTATGTCGCAAAATGTTCGTTGAGGTCGCAAATAACCTACAATCAAGGTCGACCTGCAAAACCCTAAGAAATGCATCAAATCCTAAAAAGGAATGCATATGAGGGGCCTGGATGTCTTCAATTGTCAAATGAGTAAACTTACGATCGAGCGTTGCACTACACTTCGACTCCAATGTATTTCTAGGTGTGTGTGTGTGTGTGTGTGTGAATTTTGCCTAGGTGGCTCTTATGTGTGTCGCACCCGATAGTAAGAAAATAGCTAGATGTAAAAGATGTAAGTAGATGTGTGTATGGAATAGAATGAACTTCCTCTCCTATGAAGTGTATGCAAAAGAATGTAGTCCCTTACCCTTGAATGGATGCTTGAATACTCTAGAATAGCCTTTGGATGCAACCTTAGGTGGTGATAGCTAACGTTTAGTGTTCGATCCTTTATTATGATCACATAACTTTATATTTATATGATTCCCTTGCTTGAATTTTGTAATTAACCCCAAAATTCTTACTACCAAAAAGATAATATGCTCGCTCGACCAGGCTAGAAATAACCCCAAAGATGTGAGTAAGTACAAAGAGTTTAGGCACACCCAAATGGGATGAGGGTGCCTGGCATTGGCATCCTGACTGGACGCTGGTGTCCAACCTCAGAGAAATTGAAGGGTCAGAGGTCAGATTGAGTAAGAAGGTGTGGAAGACCAAAAGTGACAACAATGAGAAAGCAATAATAGACAAATGCATGGGTTGATTAATACTTTTCTTACTTGGGAATAATATGAATAGTAGTATACAATCATGACTAAATAGATACCTATAGTCACAAAATCACGCACTTACTACTATAATTATACCACCAAGTATGTTATTTTATATATGGATCTTGTGTAAGAAAAGTATTCACTAATGACCCATCCCCTAGTCATGTCGTCAGTTAGTTAGTCATCTTCATTGTTTGTCTCACACATTCATCACTTACTTGCATAGTTCTAGTTGTCTCTAAGGGAGTCTTAGCTATCGTTATTCATTCAGTTGTGGTCTTTGGTCTCTAACTAGGGCACCTTGGAAGTGATTAGGGCGCCCTGGGTGCCCTAGCCCTCATTTTTAGATGCCTTGGTCCCCATCACACTTGGTTCTCATTTAGATGTTCGAGGTTAGTCTTTATGAGTTTCCCTCCCATTCCCCTAGGTACTAGTTGACATGTCGGGTCATTAGTGTCAATATTTGAGCAAGACATCCCTATATAAGCACAACATACATACTACCTTATGGACGGACTACTTCTACTAAGGGCTAGCTATCTACATAAGGCAAGGGACTGCATTTGGGCACTATTCTGCATCACATACTGCATTGGAAGGGGACTATATTGTATTCCATCCACCATTCTAAATTTTAATCTAGTTA
Source organism: Taxus wallichiana var. yunnanensis (assembly GCA_018340775.1). NCBI lineage: Eukaryota > Viridiplantae > Streptophyta > Pinopsida > Cupressales > Taxaceae > Taxus > Taxus wallichiana. The sequence goes on along the minus strand of CM031244.1, from coordinate 543,775,034 downwards.
TTGTCCGCTACTTTGATGTTGTTGGTGCTAGGGAACCCTAGGCACACCATAGCACATACAAAGCACATAGAAATACATCGGGACTGAGATGTAGTGTAGTGCTCAGTCATAAGTCCATCCATTTGGTAATTGAGGCCGGTCTGACCCATTCATTTGCATCTTTATTTTGTTAGGGTTTGATGTTTTTGTGTGGGGTTTTGTAGGAGATTATTCATTGGATATTTACAACACCAACGAACCAAGTGCGACACCAACAAACCAAGTGCGACACCAACTTGATTAAAGGTGAAGAACTGTGAAGGTTAAATGGCCATATTAGATCCATGTTTTGAGCCACTCTACGACTCAAGACACCCATATTTCAAACCAGGGCACCCATAAGCACCCTGTTCATCCCCGGCACCCCACCGCCAAATCTATCACTTGTAAAATATTATGAGGTTCGTTACAATATTCTACTTGCACATCACCTTATCCAGCTTTCATATTACTTGAGGTAAGTCTAATTCGAGTTAGTACCTTTCTCCTCCTATCTCATTTTATTCATTCCATTTAAAAATATCAAATACATTATCTAGCTCTTATATTTCAGCTATCTAATTATTGTACTTTCTTATATTATTACCTCAACACTGATTTTAAATAATCATTTTGGCGAATCCGTACTTTGGAACCTTTTTCCCTAGGATCCCTATTCAAACCCTAACAGTTAAGGACAACTATTCTCCATCTCGGCCCATCATGTCACACTTCAGTGTCAATCCAATCTATGATGAGGTTGTTATTGCTGAGCTCACGACTCTCTATAATAATGCTACTATACCTGATCATATTCAACAACAACTCTTAGATGACCAATGATATGTACCTACTAGTTTTGAAAATTCCCCCATTGGCATTAGTATCGTTTCGATCCGATAGCCTTCACTCATTGTACACCATGTTATACGGCTACTCATGATCCTCCTCGCTAATCTTTCTAAGGAAATTTTAGATGATTCTCTTATTGATTACATGTTAGGTCTTGACAATAGCTCTCATACTGATTCTTCTCCTCATCAAACCACTATTATGGCTACATCTCACGACTCTTCTATTTCTGATATTGCTTCTCCTAATCCATCACATACTAGTTCACATACTCTCTCATATTATGTTGATGATCCTAATGATAGTACACTTAATGAAAATTTCATATATGATGTCGATGATACAATTAATAGTTAACTCCATGAGTCACTAGTATGTGATGGATATCGTGCATGAGTCACCTTCATCTATTAGTTATTTTTCTCCTGCCATCTCATCTACTCTTAACACTTCACCTATATCTATCAATTTATCTTCTCCTATTGAGGTATCTCCATTGGTTGCTTTACCTTCTAGGGATGTTTCGATGCTAGTCCTACCACTACTACGGATGTTCCATCTTCTTCATCTACTATCGCTTCTCTGACACCTACCCCTAGTGTTTCTTTAGCATCAGGATCTCATGTATCTTCTCTTGAGATACCTATGATTACTCGCAATGGAAAGTTACAACCACTTAATACATTATTACCATCTCATATTATTCCTTCACAAGACATTTTATCTCTCATACATTTCGTAGGTCACTTATAATCTCAGGTTCAATCACTCACTTTAAAAATTAGGGCCTATTATGATTAAATTGATAACAATTCATTACATGGTAACCCTATTCCTAAGAAAATTCAGAACTCTACATTCCCTAAGGACTTTATCATGCCTACATTCACATGCTTTGATAGTATTGGTGACCCTTACTTACATATCCAACATTACCGCATGGCTATGACTTCCTATTATAATGATAAATTATTACTTAAGGCCTTTCAACATAGTCTTAGTGATGATGTTTTATAATGGTACACTCATCTTTCATTTGGGTCTATTAGTACTTAATATGATATGGACAACACCTTCTTTCATCATTTTATCATCAATAATGGCCCTAGAGTAACTTATGACCATATACCTACTTTACATCAGGGCACATTTGAACCTATCAAGGATTATATCTTATGATTTAATGCTTGTATGCACCATTTAATATTCACACATATTGATCTTAAGTAGCAATTCATCTTTTTCCGTGATCTAACTCCCACTCTCAAGCAACGATTGCAATATGATACATGTGATTCATTCATACTCTTGTGCTATAAAGTTATTGATTTATAACATGACATTCTCTCAACACATGTTATTGATATTCCATTCCCTACTTCTGTTGTTATATCGTCTAGTTCTTCTCCATTGCCACTAGTTGAGCAACCCACACAATCTCCATCTCTCGCCAAAGCAAGCAAGCTCAACCTACTACACCACAAAATTACCCTTCTCCTCCTCCTCTCGTGACTAACTATTTCATCATCTAATCCATCTATTTCACATGAGCCATTACACTTATCTCATCATGCTCGACCACATGATGTGTTGCGGGTTTTACTTACTAAGCGTCTAATTTGATTGCCCTCTAATCAACATCGTCTACAATGTCAGCGTGATTAACCCTATTGTAATTATCATTGCATCAATGGCCATAGGGACGATGATTATTTTTCCTTCATGATAGATTGCAACAATTAGAGGATAAGGGCATCATTTCCTTTGTCTCTTGCTCACGTGAGTGGTCCATCTCTCCTCTACCTCGTCGGCATGTTTCTACTCGGGTTGAGTTGTCTCCTCCATCTAATGCTAAGGTTATTATCCATCCATTGCCACAGGTTGTCACTCATGTGTGCTCTCCACCACATCCATCCATTGTTGCACCACCGCATCCACTTCATCCATCTCATCCACCACATCATGTTATTGCTTCACATCGGCTGCCACAACCCTCCGCATTCACCCATCCCACCGGTCCTCCACATGATATCTAGTTTGGTTCATATGGACACCATGCTTCCATTGCTTCGCACCGCCTTGTCTTTGGTAGGTGATTACTATCACCTTATCCCCTAATGATTCGCTTGTGTTCTTCTCGGTTCTTATATGACTATTGAGAGTTTTGTTATAAGAACCCTTCATCATGTGCTTCGTTGATTCATCTAGCACACTCAATCATTTCCCGATGACGCACTCTTGTTTTACATGGTTCATTCTTGACTGTTGAGGGGTATTAACTAAATAAACCTAATCATCCATATGTTGGGGGTATAGCTAATCTTTCCCCATTCATCACACTAACATTACATTATCATCTCAACATGTGTTCATCACAACATTATTTTGGCAATCATACATTATCTATTTTTACATACATTCCACTCTCATTATTACATTAACTATGCATCACAAATTCCATTCAACAAATACGCACATCACTCACCTTGTTAAGCATCATCAAGTTACACATGTTATCTATCATCATTCACATTACACATTTTTTCTATCACTATCAACATCATAGTACAAGTCTACATCAATAAACATGAATGATATCCAACACATTACATACATTATGAAAATAATCATTGAATCATATATCATCAATCACATTACGACATCAATACACAATGAAATAAACTCATCATATACCAATAAAATATGTCTATATATATCTTGAGTACAATCATCATTACAAAACATCTCATCACTGGGGGCAACTCCCTACATCATATACAATAAATACAAATCAAATATCATCATCACTATCGCTCTTGGGTACTGCTGAGAGCCCTAGAACTTGATGCCTCACCACTAACTCTACGTCGTTGGTCACGACCTCAATATATCTCCACCTTCCTATGTAATAGGGTATTCTCTGTAGATGGATGAACAACGTGACTCTATAGTGTGATAAATTATGAAACACAACTTGCGATAATGGACCACCATCCGCCATCTCTATCGCTCATGATGTCTCCTTGCATACCTCGTCCCTTTCACTCAGCATTATTGTACATGTTGTTGTTGCTATATCAACCGACTCAAACAAATCGGCATGTTTTCCCGCAATGTCATCCACACGCTCTAGTATCTCGCCACCCACAAGTACGTCACTTGCAACATTTCGTGTCAATGTGCGAATGGAAATGTCTACTATCAAGGACCAATATGTGTCACCTACAACATAATAGAACAATGCATTCAATAACCATCACTATCACATAGGTGATTAACTAAAATATGAAATCAATGTCCATTTCTATAGTTAATCTAAGTAGGTACAAAAATGCAATAAATGATATCAATTTAAATGTAAATGCTAGATAATTTTATTTAATATTTAAATGAAATAAAATGGGTAAGATACTAACTCGAAATAACTTATCTCGTTGTGTGTCGGACCAAACATAATGATGTGCGGAAGAGGGACAATGTGACAGTAACAACCCAAAAATTGCAGCAGATGGCGATTTGCACATGTTAGGATGCCCGGAGGTGGATTGGGAAACTCATGTGGGAGCTCTCGGTCTGTGCGAATGGGCACCACAGGTGCGCCAAATAACTCAGGATCTGAATTTGGTCGTGTCATTATTTCTTCGCAATATCTTGACCCTTATTGCTTGAGTGTCACAATATCTTCGTTGATGACGTTGTAAACTCTGCAATGAACATTTACTTGCAAAACCCCATACAAAGCATCAAATCCTTAAAAAAGAAAGATGCATATGAAGGGGTCGATCGACCTTAGCTTCCACAATGGTGGACTTACAACTAAGCATTGCACTACATTCTAGACCCAATGTAGTTTTGTGTGCTTGTGTGCCTAAGGTGCCCTAGCTTCAATGACGTATAGGCGGGGGACAATAGCTAGATGTAAAAATGCAAATGGTGGATGGAATAGAATGAATACAACCCTTCCTATGCAGTGTGTGTGATGCAATGATGCCCAAATGTAGTCCCTTGCCTTAGTAGATAGCTAGCCCTTAATGGTAGATAGTCCACCCATAATATAGTAAATGTGTTATTTTTATATAGGGATATCTTGTTCAAATTTCAACACTAATAACCTGACATGCCAACTAGTACCTAGGGGAATGAGAGGGAAAATTACAAAGAATGACCTCGAATAGATAAATTATATTTAAGTGTTGTCGGGACTAGGGTGCCTAAAATTAAGGACCAGGGCGCCCATGGGCACCCCAACACTACCCTAGGTGCCCTACTCAAATACTAGAGACGACAAATGACCAAATAATGACAACTAGGACTCATTGAAAGATGACTAAAACTATGTAAATAACTGATGACTGTGTAAGAAAAATGACGATGATGACCAACTAACTGACAACAGGACTGGGGATAGGTCATTAGTGAATAATTTTCTTACACGAGATCCATATATAAAATAACATATTTAGCGGTATAAATGTAATAGAAAGTGCGTGATTTTGTGACTACATTTGCCCTTACTTTATGTTGTTGAGTGGAAAGCTCGGTAAAACATAAAGTATATAAAGATACATACCCGAGATAAAGCTTGAGAATCCCATGTTGTAGTAGAACACGCAAATGTGGTAATAAGAGCGTGTTGAAAGAACTATAAAAGTATGTAAAACTATGGATTAGCAGGTTAATCCATGAACGTAACGAAAAGTGTACTAGTATGATGAAGTACACTAAATGAGAGTGATGATTGTAATGTTGTATGATTGATGGTTTTCAAATGCATGTGACGATGATGAGATGGGGTAGGGAGTGATCAATTCTCAACCCAAACACATCTATATGAATGAACGATCAAGAATTTTGGCATCTTGCCGTAAGAGGAAGAGTGTAGGGAGAAAATTGTGTTATTCTCCAATCTCTAATTGCATCTTCATGATCTAGCCATTACTGCATGAATCAGATCAAAGATTTGTGGTTTTTGGATCCAAATAATTTTGATCAAACAATTGACCCATATAAGATTTTTATAAGAAAGACACTCTTTCACCCACTCCATGGGTGTCGCCACAATGTGATAGCTTTCCAAATTAGGTCATCTGGAAGCAAGCACAAAATATAGAATAACTTCCCAAGTTAGGTCATCTGGGAAAGCAACGGATGTAGCTCCTAAGTTAGGTCATATGGGAGGCCAATTGTGTTGTATTGTATTGATTAAGTGGTGTGATTTCAATTTTTAGAGGTTTGAATGAGTTGATTGATTGTTTACTATACACACCAAAAATTGCATGTGCTACATTATCAGAAAAAGGTTACAAAAGTCCCCAATGATGATTTAGTTCCTTTTAAGAAGGCGTTCGAGCTCCAATTTCCATTCGTAGTGTATATTTGTTGCTTAGACATATTTACTTAGCCCTCCCGCACTTTCTTCCAGCTTCCTGCTCTTTCTGCGCATGGTTTGGCCTTCAGTGTCGTGGACCACCACCTGCCCGGGTGGTGGTTCAAACCTCCACCCAAAATAGGGTGGCGGTCCTACCCGCTTTTTCAAATTCTTCACGCATGTTTTAACGTGCGACGGTTCACTTAATTTCAGTTTTTGCATGCATCTGTGAACCTAATTGCCTAAAAATAGTCTTATTTGCATGGTATTCCTTCCCTCTTCTATTTTTAAATAGATTTAATTAGTTGAACTGCCTCTTGATGTGTGCATGAAGGCACATCCCATCCTCAATTCCTATATATTCCATGTTTGTATTCAAGCAAAGGGGCCCGAGAATTGTGTAGCTTGAATTTTATTGTTGTTACGATCTTGCTAGGAATTACATAGCCAACCTCGATCTCTTTTGTTATCTCTCTTCTACTGCATTGCACGCACCAGACTGCCATCAAGTTGTCATTGCGCAAGTGCCATCCTCCTACTATTTTCTTGCATTCCCAACCTCTTGGACTCACATGAACACTTAGAGAAAAAAGGAACATACTGAGGGGACAGATATAAACACAACTAGATTTTCCAAAGCTCTTGCTTGTCCAAGTTGGAATTGTGTGTTTGTTTTCCTTATTTGTTGAATTGTGAATTTCAAATCACTAGTTTAAATCATTCATATAAAATATAGTAGAAAATCATTCATATCAAATAGAGTAGAAAATCATTCATATCAAATAGAGAAGAAATCAATTTCTTTTCATTTGCAAGTAATTAGTTAATTTCCAAGAGGGTTTGAATCTTTCATAGCAACCCCCGGTGACGGATCCTCTTCTTCCCATCCCTGTGGATCTGAAGGAGAGAATATATGTAGGAGGTTGTCTACATATCATAGATCATTTGGAAAATTTCTTGTTTTAAGTTAGTTTAGTTTCAATACACTCAACACATGGGTGAATAACCACATCGAGTTATTTCACTTGTTTAGTTTTAGTGTAGAAATATTTTAATTATTTAGAATAGAAGCAAATTGTTGTTTGTGATTGTAATATTTCAGTTTTGTGATTTGTTTAGATTAGTTTCCTTTCAGCAATAGCATAGATTGTTAATTTCATTCAATTTACATGGACACTTAAAACTATCTTAACACATAGATCCAAGTTAGTCAAACAAACCATAGGGAATTTATGCTACCCGCTTCATATCCTCTAAATCTTCCATTTTCCAACTCACTACTAGGATATCACACTACTGCATCTTAGTCACTAATCCTCCTATAATTAGCCACAGACATTCAACATCGGCTACTCCAGGTACGACCCTCGGGGGGTCAAGTGCGGTTGAAGATCACATGTTCATTTTCATCCGTACAAATTGGTGAACCCGACGTGAAGGATTAATTCTTTCTTGTTTCCTTTCTTTCATTGCTATTACATCATCTTTCCATTTCTTCCCTTATTTTGGCAGGTATTTTATACATTTGAAAATATGTTTGGAAGAGAGTTTGATGGGCCATTTTGACTCTAATAGCTATTACACCAATGTGCAACCACAACAATATCATTCTCTTTCAATATGAGGTGACAATTACACAAGCAACGTCCAAACCCCCTTAGTTACACTTCGAACCCCATTAGCTACGTAAGGATGGAGGAGGTTGATCAACAATTAGACATGCAATACGATCAACCCAATGCAAACCATGTTGTTATCACAAATGGAACAGTTTCTTACCATATAGTCTTGTCAAGACCTCACATTGTCATGCAATCAACAGAGGATGATCTATTTACATGAATAACTAATCCTCTTCATAAGATATATGAGTCTTTTGATAGAATTAAGGCTTCAAACTCTAATATTTCGAATACCTATCCTAAGGTTCTTACTTCTGAGGAAGACAAGAATTATAACACTGAACAATGCATGACGGGGTATCATGAGCTTGCTCAATCAAACCCTACGCCACAGGCACCCCAACAAGGGACTCAATCCTCTCCCAATGATCTCATTTCTACTTTAGTGAGGAGGATTAGAGAAATAGAAATTTCCCGCACTTCACAACCAACACATACAAGAAGGCATAACATGGGGTACCTAGTTGACAACAAAGGATACATCCCTTCCAATGAGCAACTAACTCAATATAATATACAACAAGGTTATCCGGTTCATTCAAATCCAGGTGATCTTCTCACAGGGTTAGACACACTAGGGATGGGTCCTCATCCTTCTCAACCTTATCCTACTCAAGGGCTAGCTAGATGTGCGTTCTCAAATGCGACCACACAACAGTGCAATGCAACATTCCCTGGTTTTACGCCTACTAGTCCATATCTTGGTACTATCCCACCTTACGTGCATATGTATTCAAAAAATTCCTAGATGGACCCATATACCATTCTTGCTCCCTACATGCCATATCAAGGGACCCTATGCGTTTCCATCAACACTTATAATGCATCTTATCCAACTCCTCCTCCTCCACCTCCTCATCAAGGATCTTCGATGATGGATTCTTACGCAATGGTTACATACGCCGAATACTTAAAGGAGCCTCTTGACTTCACCATAGGTGGTGTCATGCTTCCGCGCCAATTGCTAGATCTATCAAATTTTAAGAGAGAAGGAGACCCAAACACTCATATCAAGGCCTACGCTAATGCTATCAGGGAATTACTTCCATGGGATGTTATAGTTGCTTAGATATTTCCAAAGACTCTTGAAGGAATCGCATTAGATTGGTACTATAGGATACCATAAGCTTTTATACATTCCTTCAAACAACTTGTTTCTGAGTTCATCAAAGCAATTGACATTTACAAGTTGTTGAATACAGGGATTAGAGAGTTCTTGCATATTAGACAGGAGAAAAATGAATCTTTCGCCCACTTCATCCATAGATGGTGCAAAGTTCTCTATTCCTCTACAAGTGCACCCAACATGGACCGATGGAACTTGGAAATCTTTTCCTTCACTCGCTCAATCGAGAGACTATGGAGGAGGTCCAAAAGTTTCCTTTCCATAGTTATGAGGAAGTATTGGAAGGTGCGCTTGATTGACTAAGCCGATATTGATAGTGAGTGTAACACCTACAATTCCAATGGGAAATTGGTATCCCCAAATCAAAGTAATGAAAATTATCAAAACAATGGTGCCAACAACCAAGGACCTAAAGGTGTGAATCGCAATCATGGTGTTACCACGAATAGTGCTACTGATCAAACAAAGAATGTTAGGTTTCCAAATAACGGCACCACTAACAATAACAACTCAGGAAATCAAAGAGGCCCTAACATTTTGTCTTCAATTAACACAATTGATGTAAATCGTCCATCACAAAAACAAAATCAAACCCAAGGCCCAAACCAATATCAAAACTCTGGCCAAGGGGCAACGAATCATGGTTATAACAACCAATTTCAAAACTACAACCGAGGTTATAATCAACAATAACAAGATGTTTATCAAAGGCCAAGAGATTACGACCTAATAAGTATTGTGGTTTCCATAAGGTTCGAGGTCACAACGATAGGAATTGCTGTAATCATAACAAGTTTTTGCAAAGACTTCCTAAAAACCAAAGGAAGCTCTTTATAGACATGTTCTTAGTAAATCCTAAAACAAATTCACAATCTGACTATACATGACCTGTAGCTCCTTAGAATGCTAATGTGAGCATATTTCGAGATCCACTCCCTACACATCCTGAAAATTTCAAGGTGAATTCACAAAACACAAACAAAGGCATTCCTATAGGAAATAATGACCACGAAGCCTCAACTTCCAATAACTCTCGGGTCACTCCTAACCTTGGTTCAAATGATAACACAAAAATCTTGGGATTAGTTGAGCTAGAGGTTGAGTGTGAAATTAATGCAACAACTTGCACAAAGGATTACGTTTCATAACCCCTGCCCGATATTTCCTTCCCATAGGATGACGTTCCTACAATTGCAAAACCAGTAGGAGCCTATGATTTAATATCATATTTGAACAAGACCTTTTCTCACATTTCATTCCTAGATTTTTTGAAGAATTCACCTACACATTGCTCTATGTTGCTCAATGCACTAGGTCTTGGTCATATAATCCATGTTACACCACCTCCTAGCTCTCAAATAAATCATATTGACTTTAACATACATCCTCCGAGACAGAATGATAGGGATACTGGGTTTGTTTTTGATATAGACAAGATGCCATTTGACACCGAAATTGCCCAAAAGGTGGTCCCGCCTTATTTTTACAAGCCCGGGTTTATAACAATTGCATTAAGAGAACCATGATTGATGGTGGGGCTACTGTAAATGTGGTTCCCTTCTATTTCTTTCAGAAGTTGGGATATGGAGAGATAAATTGTTCTTCTACAAGAAACACGTTACGGGGGTACGATGCAGGCAGGTGTTAAAGTGACCTCGATTGGAACCATTGTTCTTCCAAATCACACTTGGTCCAAAAACCATCTTGACGGAGTTTTACATTATCGATAAATAAACAATTTATAACATGATCCTTTCAAATAAACTTGAAAGTTACAAATAATTCAAATGTTGTGAAATCATAAGTCAAAAACAAAGTGAGTTAGATGTCCAAAATTCCAAAAGAGTCTAAAACCTCAAAACTAGATTTTGTCACCAAGTAGCCATCTACGGATCTAAGTCTGGATAAACCTGAAAGTAACTCACATTCTAAACTATGAATCAAACTTGAGTAGGGTGAGGTTGTAGTGTCTAAATTTGGTCCTATCAAACCATTGTCTTTCCCTCATCATTACCATTCAACAAATTTCATAACTTGTTCCCTTTCTAGCTCTCGGTGATGAGCCCTCACATCTTACTAGTTACGTGGTGTTAGGAGGGGGCAAGTTCATTCTTCTTATCATATCATTTTATCACCATGTTTTCCAAGACAATATGAGGTATAGAAGGTTGCTTAAAGAAGCTAAAGTTCAAATATCACATTGTGCTCACATCATCATATATTAGCATCATGAAATGTAAAAAGAAATCATTCTATTATTGTTTCACATCCATTGCATACATTCTGAAAATCATAGAAAATCAAAAATTCTAAACATCATAAAGTACACACATGAATCAAATCATCAATGTAATCCAACTCTATGCAAGGAATAACCAAGCCAAAAATATATATGTGTACATATCATGGTGTGTCATAGTTTTGTACAATGCCATTGCACACTAGGTGCGGTCAAAATGCTCACAATGAGCGCAAAATATCAAAACATCATATACGCCTCATAAAATGGAGACTAAGCAATAAAGGCACTCTGCCTATCCGCCTTTGAGGCCCCTTATGACTGCTTTAGTTACGAATTTCTTAGGATTTCTTCTCAAAAGTATTCAAACAATAAAGGGCCAAGCCTAACACAAAATACCATTTCCAAATCCATTTCAATTCAACCACGCTCGAAAACAAAAATGGTCAACGTGGGCCGAGAACTCAAAAATCACCAAGTCGATATGCACAAATGGATTTGAAAATGAGTTTGTTTAGATATATATATATATATATATATATATATATATATATATATATATATATATATATATATATATATATGTTGTTATAACTTCATTTTGAGTGTATATGTTTGTAGTCTTTGAGCGTTGGTGCAGTATATTTCTATATCCCCACACAGATGGTAAGTCCTCTTGTCATTTTAATTTAGTGTTTATTTTTCAATATTTTATCTATTTGCACTTGAGTCTTCTTTTTCTCTTGTAGGTAGCGGGAGTTTGGGCGGTGAGATTTTGACACACGAGCATGTCAAGTATAGTTTCCAATGCCCATTTTGGGAACACCATACTCAGACTCTACGTTTTATGCCTTTTCATGGCTAAGATGCTTCTCCGAGGGGGCAATATGTACGCACCCAAAATTACATGTGCTACATTGTCAGAAAACGGTTACAAAGTCCCCAATGATGATTTAGTTCCTTTCAAGAAGGCATTTGAGCTCCAATTTCCATTCGCAGTGTATATTTGTTGCCTAGACATCTTTACTTAGCCTTCTCACGCTTTCTTCCAGCTTCCCACTCTTTCTATGCATGTTTTGGCCTTCAGTGCCGGGATCGCTGCCCTACAGGTGGCGGTTCTAAAACCACCACCCAAAATTGGGCAATGGTCCCGCTCGCCACCACTGCAGGCAGGCGGTCCCGCCACTTTTTCCAAATTCTTCACGAGTTTTTAATATGCGACAGTTCACTTAACTTCACTTTTTGCATGAATATGTGAACCAAATTGCCTAAGAATAGTCTTATTTGCATGGTATTCCTTCCCTCTTCTATTTTTAAATAGATTTAATTAGTTGAACTGCCTCTTCTTGCCTTGTACATGAAGGCACATCCCATCCTCAATTCCTATATATTCCATGCTTGTATTCAAGTAAAAGGGCTGGAGAATTTTGTGTATCTTACATTTTATTACTACTACAATCTTGCTAGGAATTACATAGCCAAGCTCTGATCTCTTGTGTTATCTCTCTTCTACCTGCATTGTATCCAGACTGCCATCAAACTGCCATTGCTCAAACGCCATCCTCCTACTTATTGTTCTTGCATTCCCAACCTCTTGGAATCACATGAACACTCGGAGAAAGAAAGGAACATACTGAGGGGACAGATACAAACACAACTAGATTTGCCAAAGCTCTTGCTTGTCCAGGTTGGAATTGTGTGTTTGTTTGCCTTGTTTGTTGAATTGTCAATTTCAAATCACTAGTTTATCATTCATATCAAATAGAGTAGAAAATCATTCATATCAAATAGAGAAGAAATCAATTTCTTTTCATTTGCAAGTAATTAGTTAATTTCAAGAGGGTTTGAATCTTTCATAAAGAACCCCAGTGACGGATCCTCTTCTCCCCATCCCCGTGGATCTAAAGGAGAGAATATCTCGTAGGAGGTTGTCTACATATCATATATCATTTGGAAAAATCTTGTTTTAAGTTAGTTTAGTTTCAATACACTCAACAGGTGAATAACCACATCAGGTTATTTCACTTGTTTAGTTTTAGTGTAGAAATATTTTAATTATTTAGAATAGAAGCAAATTGTTGTTTGTGATTGTAATATTTCAGTTTTGTGATTTTTTTAGATTAGTTTCCTTTCATCGCAACATAGATTGTTAGTTTCATTCAGTTTACATGGACACTTAAAACTAGCTTAACACGTAGATCCAAGTTAGGAAAATAAACCATAGGGAATTTATGCTACCCGTTCATAGCCTCTAAATCTCCCCTTTTCCAACTCGGTTACCAGGATATCACACTACCAAATCTTAGTCACTGATCATCCTATAGTTAGCCACACACATTCAACATCGGCTACTCCAAAGCAAGACCTTAGGGGTTGAGTGCGGTTGAAGGTCACATGTTCATTTTCATCCGTACAATTACTCATAGAGAGATTTTACGCTAATTGCCCCCATGTTAGGTCATTAGGGGAAATCAATAGAAAACAAAGAATAATCACATGGAAATATTTTAATGCTTATTGCTCCCAAGTTATTTCATAGGGGAAGTGATGAAATGTCACATAAAAAAATTATATATTTGTTGCCCCCAAATTAGGTCATTAGGGGAATTAATGGTGAGATGTCACGTAGTGAATTAGTAAATGTTTGAAATTGTCGAATCGTAGTGTTGATTAATCACATGGTAATGTAAGGGGGATTATAGGATGACCCCAATGATATGCCCCCTTTCGGTGAAAGGGGAAGTGATGAGAAGAACGAATGTTAAGCCAAAAGTAAGCACAATATATGTAGAAAGTGGTAAAAATCACGAAATATGGGTAAGTCGAATGGAAAACAATGTCAAAGAGAGATAACATGTGTGGAATGTGTCCAATATGGTAGTAGGTGGGATTCTAAAAATAATGCCACAAACAAGGTGTAAATCGGAGTAGAAACACTCAAGATATGATAAAAATAGTGTGGTGTGTATTAGTTGTGTTAATAAGTACGAAATAATGACTATAGTAAAGTAGGTGATGAAAAAGTAACTATAAGTAGTGAAGTGAAAGAGTTTTTAATCACTTCATTTGTATTTTGTGTGATTGTGAGATTGAGTGCTAAGTGAGTAAAAATGTCACAAGTGAGAGCAACATGTCCTAGTCGGTTTGAGATGGTGGCGACCATCATAGCGTCACGTACGATTGTGAAGTTGGTATATTTGTTGTTTTGTGAAAAATGTATGGCATGGTAGTCATTTTCGGAATTTTTTTGTAAAGTCTAGTTTTTAAAGTTTCTCATCGTTTTAGACCTGGACAAGAGTAATGAGGGCGCTAGTGACCTCTGGGAAAAGAACACCCAGATCTGGGCACTAGTGTCCTACTCCTGGGCGCCCTAGTCCTACATTTGGGCACCTTGGTCCAGAATGTGTGTTGTCTGGGATGGTATAAGTGTGATTTGTAATGTATAGCAATGTGATGAGTGAGTGTGTTATGTACTTATAAGGTGTTCTAATATTGGGTTTGTTGTATGTTTGTGTTGTGCAGAGAGACATTCACTTGAGGGAGTTTTGTGGTGGGTGTCACATGAGTAATTTTCTTGGATTGGGCCTGTCAGATGATGATTAGGATGTGATGGACCATGCTGGCCTACGTCATATGGCATGGATGGATGGGGATGTGCCCCATAATATGCCCATGTTGACTACATTATATGAGAGGTGGTGTGCGAAACATGTACATTTTGGTTTTCTATGGGGAGATGACTGTTACTTTGGAGGATGTGTATCGTATATTGTGGTTTCTAGTTGTTAGAGAGAGTGCACAGGTGATGCCATTAAAGGATATGGAGAGACATATGCACGTTTCAAGATGGGATTTTATCGGGCTCGAGTACTGTTAAGGCCCATATCAGTTTGGATTCTATTTTGCGTCCGGGTTCCGTATTTATGGAATTTCATGGCGGTTGTGATTGCTTCATCTATAACAGTGGAGGGAGGAGGTGTAGGCATCTTGTATAAGATGCATGATATATACCAACATATAGAGGAAGGTACTAGACATGCGTGTGCACAAAGTGTGTGTTGGCCCACCTATACAGAGATCTATATCGATTTACTCATAATGAGCATGGTGGTGGGATAGAGCCACTACACTATTACACGTATGGGCTTATGAGCATATAGTTGTGTTGAGACCAGTTGGAGGTCCACGAGGAGAGTGGGTTAAGCTAGAGATATATGCAAGGAGGTGGATTAATATTCGTGGGTGTAGGATGGATACAAATACCTACAGGAGGCGATAGATAAGATGGAGCCCGAGGTGGTTGCATGGAGGCCATATCAAGACTATGGAGGATGGCTTGAGGATGTTGTTGCTAAGTTATGGAGCTTAATTACTTCACCGGATTACTTTTACAAACTTTTTGGAATACACAATAACTAGCGCGATTGACGAATCAAGGCGTCGATCACTCATGGACCGGTATCGGTCGGAAAGAAGGATCGACATCAGTTAAGGCTAACTGACATCGGTTGCCTATGCATGACTACTATAATTAAGTTACAAGAATTAGATCTATCTTTAGTTGTAAAGTGAATCTAATGGTTGTAATTGCATAGCTAAAGTGCCCTAAGTTTGTAGATGCTTATATAAGCATAAAGTTAGGGTTAGAAGCGATGTTAGACAAGAATTGTAAAGAAGTTTCCTTTTGTAGAAAAAAAGAGAAACTTGTAGAGAGAAAAAAGTACAGGACATCCAAGAAGGTGTGGAAGATTACAAATCTTTCTTATATTTCCTTTGTGATAATAAATTGATTATTTCTTGGTGGACGTAGCCCACACTAAGTGAACCACGTTAAATCTTGTGTATTATTCTTCTTGTTTATTTCCATATTGATTGCTTATATGCTTAGATCTGATTAATATATATGTATAACCAGTGTGCTAACCCCAATAATTGGTATCGAGCTTCTTTATTTGAGGGTTGTGTGTGTGTTGACATATTTACTCACGAGAGGTATTTCGATTGAGTGGGAGAAAACAATGGGAGAAGAAAGAAAATTCGAGTAAAGAAATTTTGACAACCATGATTACCAATTATGGAAGATACAAAGCGAGGATTATCTGTATTTAAAGATCTATACTTACCGTTGGATGAGAAGACAATACTTGCAAAGATGACTGGTGAAGAATGGAAAATTATTGATATAAAGTCTCTGGGATCTATAAGATTGAGCTTGGCAACATCTCTGTGGGCTTTGAATATTACTAAAGCAGGATCTACGGTAGAGTTGATGAAAGCTTTAGCAAATCTATATGAAAAACTTAGTGCTTCAAATAAACTTTATTTGTTGAAAAAAATGTTTAATTTAAAGATGCAACAAGGTGGATCTGCATCAAGTCATTTGAATAATTTCTAGTCTATTGTAAATCAATGAAAATCAGTTAGCATTCCGTTTAAGGATAAAGTGAAAGCACTTTTATTACTATGTTTTTGTCCGTAGATAGTTGGGATAACTTGGTAATGGTCATTAGTAATACAATGTCTCAAGCTACTAATGTTTCAAAGTTTGATGATGTGGTTAGTATAACATTAAATGAAGAAATACGTAGAAAAAGTACAGTGAATCATCATCCGGGAATGCTTTGAATGTAGAAAACAGAGGAAGGCGTAAGAAGAGATCCAAGAGCAAGAATAATGGGAAATCAAAGTCTAAGAATGGAAAATCTAAATCTAGAGATAGAGGAATAACTCATTGAACTGTGGAAAGAAAGGACATGCAAAGAAGGATTGCTAGATCAAGGAAAACAAAGAGAATGCACCGAGAAAGGTAATGAGGCAAATGTTGTTGTAAAAGAGGTAATGCAATATGACTTAATTCTCTCCTTAGATAATAAAATTGAGTCATGGGTTTTATATTCAGGAGCTTCTTTCCATGTAACCCTAATAAGGGTTATTTCATAAATTATGTCCATGGTAATTTTGGGCATGTTTATCTAGGAGATTATGAACCATGCAATATTACTTGTAATGGTGAAGTTTGTCTTAAATTACAGAATGGAAACACACAGATATTGAAAGATGTGAGGCATGTTCCAATCCTCGAGAGAAATCTTATTTCTTCAGACAATTGTGTGAAACTAGTTGCATGGTTACACTCATAGCTGAATCTTGGAAAGTTTCCAAGGATCTCTTATTGTAATAAGAGGCAAGAAGGTAGGATCATTGTATTTATCTACCTATATTACTGATTCCTTTTCTATTCTATCTTCTTGATTCGTATACAAACACGTGGCACAATCGGTTAGGCCAAATGAGTGAAAAGGGAATGCAGATCTTAAAGGCAAATGGTAAGTTATCTGATCTAAAATGTGTAGATCTTGACTTCTGTGAGCATTGTATTTTTGGAAAGCAGAAGAGAGTGAGATTTCTCAAAGTTGGGGCGATAAAGAAAAAACATAAATTGGAGCACATACGCTCAGATGTGTGCGGTCCATCCTAGGTAGCTTCTCATGGAGGATCCCAATACTATGTTACTTTCATTGATGATGCCACAAGAAAGGTATGGGTTTATTGTATTAATCGTAAATTTGATGTTTTTGAAACTTTTAAAATATGGAAAGCCCTTATGGAAAATGAATCAAATTCAAATTTAAAATGCCTTAGATCTGACAATGGTGGTGAGTACTATAACAAGGCTTTCAATGATTATTGTTCAATAAATGGAATACGCAGAGAAAGGATGGTTCCTAGAACACCATAAGAGAATGGTGTTGTAGAGAGAATGAACATGACAATCATGGAACGTGCTAGAAGCATGAGGATACATGTTGGATTGCCCTTACATTTTTGGGTAGAAGTAGTAGACATGATGGTTTATTTAATTAACCATGGACCTTTAAGTGCACTAGATGGTGGAATACTAGAAGAAGCTTGGATTGGAAAAGAGGTAGATCTTTATTTTCTTAGAGTATTTGGCTCAGAAGCTTTTGTGCATATTGATAAGGAAAATAGAAATAAATTAGATGCTAAATCCAAAAGATGTACTTTCATTGGTTATGGCTCTGGTGATTTCATTCTAGTTTTGGGATTTAGAAGGTTCTAAGATAATTAGGAGTCATGACATTGATTGGAATGAAAAGAGAATGTACAGGATCAAGTTTTGGTACCCAAAGGTGAACTGGTGGAGAAGTTTGTGGATGAAAATGAACTCTCATATTTAAAATTAACACCTATAGGTTTACACAGTAATCGATATCGGTTTACCCCTAACCGACATCGGTCCCCTATACCGGAGTCATACAGAAAAGATAGACCGATGTCGGTTAGCCAAACCGACATCGGTCATTGTTAGAAGTAGATACAAATCTACAGGATGAGCAAATTGAGCCTCCGACACCCCAAATCTCAGTGAGAAGGTCACAAAGGGTAAGTAGACCTCCAAAATATTTTCACCTTCCTTGTTTTATTTATTATTGACTGATAGTGGTGAACCAGAAAGCTTTGATTAAGTAATGCAGGATAAAGCCCACAAGCAGTGGGAACATGGCTTGAATGAGGAGATGGGCACCTTAGAGAAGAACCAAACATGGAATTTTCTTAAGTTGCCAACAGGTACAAGAGCATTGCAGAACAAGTGGGTTTATAGGATTAAGGAAGAAGAGGGTGGATAGAAGAGATAGAAGGCAAGGCTTGTAGTAAATGGATTTGCACAGAAAGTAGGTATTGACTTTGGTGAAAAAATTTCTCCTATTGTTAAGATGACTTCTATTCGTACTGTATTGAGTTTAGTTGTAGTAGAGGATTTTCATTTAGAGAAACTTGATGTCAAGATGACATTTCTTCATGGTGATTTAGAGGAAGATATTTACATGAATCAACCGCTTGGGTATGAAGTCAAGGGTAAGGATAAATTTGTGTGTAGATTGAAAAAGAGTCTATATGGGCTCAAGCAAGCTCCAAGGCAATGGTATATGAGGTTTGATAGTTTCATGCATGAGCATGGTTATTTGAGATGTGAATCTGACCATTGTGTTTATTTCAAGATGATTGGAAATGGGAGCTATATTATTTTGTTATTATATGTGGATGATATGCTTATTGCAAGATCTAGTATGTAGGACATTGGTGAGCTTAAATAAAATCTAGCTCACACATTTGTAATGAAGGATTTAGGAGTTGCAAAGAGAATCCTTGGCATGAAAATTCATAGAGATAGGAAGAACATGAAGTTGTATTTGTCTCAAGAGCATTATATCAATAAGGTGTTGGAAAGGTTTAATTTGCAAAATTCAAAACTTGTAAGTACACCTATGGCTAGACACTTCAAATTGAGAAAAGATCAGTGTCCTACATCACACAAGGAGGTTGAGTACATGGCACGAGTTTCATATGCTTCAGCAGTTGGGAGTTTGATGTATGTTATGGTTTGTACTAGACCAGACATTGCACATGCAGTGGGAGTTGTGAGTAGATTTATGGATAATCTAGGTAAAGAGCATTGGAAATTAGTCCAATGGATTCTCAGGTATTTGAGAGGGACATTCGGCATGTAGTTATGCTATGGAGGGTCAGATACTTCTTTACGTGGCTATGTGGATTCAGACATGGCTAGTGATTTGGATGGCAGGAGGAGCACCACTGGATATGTTTTCATAGTAGGTGGCACAACAGTTAGCTGGATTTCTAGATTACAGAAGGTTGTGGCCCTATCTACTATAGAGGTTGAGTATGTTGCAGCTACGAAGCTAGCAAAGAGATGATATGGATGATCGGTTCATGGAAGAGTTGGGAAAGGAGCAAGAGGATTGTAGATTGTACAATGATAGTCAAAGTGTAATTCATCTAGAAAAGAACTCAGCATTTCATTCTAGAACGAAACACATTCAGTTGAGATATCACTTCATACGACATGTATTGGAGGATGGGTAGCTGAAGTTGGAGAAAATTCATACAAAGGAGAATCCTGTGGATATGCTAACAAAGTCATTGGAAAAGAAGAAGTTAGAGCTACACTCCACTTCTAGTTGGTCTTTGAGTTTGAGACTTGAGGAGGGAGAAATAGGCCAAGGAAAGGATTAAAGGAAGGAGTTGTATGGTACAATGGCAACAATTTATCTCCAAGTGGGAGATTGTTGAGTTATGGAGCTTAATTGCTTCACTGGCATGCTTTTACAAACTTGTTGGAATACACAATAACCGACGTCGATTGTGAACCGACGTCGGTCACCCATGGACCGGTATCGGTCAGGAAAGAAGGAACTAACATCGGTTAAGGATAATTGGCATCGGTTGCTTGTGCGTGACTACTATAATTAAGTTACGGGAATTAGATCTATATTTAGTTGTAAAGTGAATCTAATGGTTGTAATTGCATAGCTAAAGTGCCCTAAGTTTGTAGATGCTTATATAAGCATAAAGCTAGGGTTAGAAGAGATGTTAGACAAGAATTGTAAAGAAGTTTCCTTTTGTAGAGAAAAGAGAAACTTGTAGAGAGAAGAAAGTATAGGACATCCAAGAAAGTGTGGAAGATTGCAAATCTTCATTATATTTCCTCTATGATAATAAATTAGTTGTTTCTTGGTGGACGTAGCTCACACTAGGTGAACCATGTTAAATCTTGTGTATTATTATTCTTGTTTATTTCTCGTATTGATTGCTTATATGCTTAGATCTCGATTAATATATCTATACAACTGTGTATTAACCCCAATAGATATAGGGTTGTGGTGTATTCGAGAGGATGATGTGGTTGAAGGATTTATTCTCGGGTGTGGTCAAGATTTTTCAAGTGGAGAGAGTATCACAATAGTTCGGCATGGCTCAGGATGTTCCCTAGAGCCATATATATGGTTGAGAGCCATCAGAGCACCTAGGAGATTCGGAGATAGACGATGGCCCACAATAAAGAAGCTAGTACCTCTAGGGCTAGATGAGGTAGACACGATGATAGATTTGATAGACTCAGATGATGTGGGTTGCACAGAGGAGTACCACGCATGGTGGGTGACACATTAGTGGGTATTGTTGTTCTAATTACTTGCAAGTCCAGTAATGGGTTACTGCAAGGAGGAGTAAGAGAGGGGGAAGCCCATGCCCCGATAATGTAGTAGTAGTTGTAGCTGAGTGTGAGTATCTATAGATAGATATGTTATGTGTGTTGTTGTTGGCTTATGTGATAACAATGATTGTCTAACGTGTTGTGTTATTTATTTTGTAGGCAATGCGTATTGGTCCTTGATAGTAGACACGTCCATCTATACATTGACGTGGAAAGTGCCGACCGACGTGCTTGGTGGAGGTATACTTGAGTGAGTGAATGATATAATGGGAAAATATGCCCATTTATTTGAGCCAATAGCCATAGCAGCGATAACATGTATGGTATTGCTAGGCGAGAGGGGCAAGGCATGCGAGGAGACTCGACAAGCCCAAGAGGTAGTAGGTTGTGGTCCCTGTACATGATATGTGGATGTGTAATTTCAATTTTCTAAGTAGGAGACGAATATTAACCTATTACGGAGGTAGGTTGAGAGGTATCGAGGTCGCAAAACAACAACATCGAGTTAGTGATGACGAGATTTGACTTGTACTATTGTATATGATGTGGGGCGTTGCCCCCAATGATGAGACATTTGTTTTGTAATGATTATTTTTATTCAATATATATATGTGTATGCATGTATGTATATGTATATGTATATGTATGGACACATGTTATGGTTATTGTTATCCAAAATCCCCAGGGTTAATTTTGGCTTTGACAAGCTTAAAAATGGACTTAGCCATTCTTTGTAGGTCTCAGACGGTTAAACAACCATCAAATTACACTTCTCAAATGCACCAATTGTTGGCATTTGAAAATTCATGGATACTCGTGTTTAATTCATTGGGTTTCTATGTTTTAACAAATCACGGAGCTTGGTCAAAGACTTGACGGGTTTTTATTAAACCCGCGCGGCACATTTAAAAGTTGCGTACAAAGAAAAAAAAAGAGGATAGTTGGTGGCCACATTAAAAAGACAAAAAGTTTCTAAGTCCCCAAGACTTAGAATCTATGATGTGAAGAGCTACACGACCTCATTTCATTAGCTCGGGCTTTCACAGATGATAAATGTGAAGGCTTGTCCAATCAGATCCAAGCACGAAGCAACAAAATGACAGGTTCTAACACTATGGAAACATGGAGCTTTCTCATTTGCTCATGTTTCGTAGTTTTCAATGGATATCAAATAAAATAATGACAACGTGAAGTACGTGGAGCCTTCCCATTGGCTCGCATTTCGCAATGGTCAGTTGAGGGGCAAATTACGAAGAAACGTGGTCATTTCTTATTGGCTCACGTTTCTAAGGGGTCTGACAAGGTCTACAATGTGAAAGAGTGTGGAGCCTTTTCATTGGTCCACGTGTCACAGAGACTAACAAAGGTCTAAGGACAACCTGACATCCCGAAGGAACATGGCAAAGTTTTATTGGCCCATATTTTCATAAAGGCTAAAGCCCACAAAAATTAAAAAGACAAGGACAAATGGTGAACAAAAAGTAAAGCCTAATATTGTGAACCAATGGGAGACCGACACTTGGAAAAATGCTAAGCAAGTACATGTTGGTAGAAGCCGATCCCAACCACGATTAGAGGCCGATAAATGTCAAATTCTTATGCTTCCCGATAGAACAATCTTCAAATGGCCATATCTTTTGATCCCGAGCTTCAAATCGACAAAATTTATATCATTGGAAAGATCTCATCGAGACCTTAAATTTGACATCATCAAAATCTGATTTTTGTGGCATTTACTAGATAAAAATGGAAAACACGGGTTCTAATGCAAAAAGAGCAATCTAGGCACACAAACAATCAAATCAGGTAGCCCAACCACCATAATTGTTGAGGCATGGATTCATTTTCTTCTACAGGACAAAATAGACTGAATGATGGCTCTGTAAGGTGCCCATGTGCTTTGTAGATGTTTTTAATGGAGACTATTGGTGGTTGAAGTCCATAAAAGTTGTGTTGCTTCTCTTTTCCCTCTTCTCTTTCTTCCTTATTTTTCATTTGAGCTATATATTGTAAAATCTTTCATTTTCATCCATTTTTGTTCATTTTTCTTTCCACATCTTTCAACTTTCTTCCATTCTATGAAGTTGTGCAATCATGACTTCATTCCCATTATGGAATTCACACTTACAACAATGCAACTAGCCTCTAATGTACTTCCCAACTCCTCCAGATCATTCCTATGATCAAATTCAAAACCATTATGCTTACCCATATGAGCAATGTCAAGATCAGTTTAGCTATGGAACCTATCAAGAAGAAGGGTATGCGTGTGATGGCGATAGTTACCTGGAGAGTATTGATGTGCAGGAGAAAATCCAAAGAATGGAGGTAGACATGGTTCAATCTTGGGCTATAACATAGATGAAAGCTTTCAGATTGGCTATAGGGCACCTTGTCCATGGGAAGGCCCTTTTCCAAGACATTATAGCTCGCAGCAGAAGCTTGACTTCATGGTTGAGATGCTGCCCCAACTCGCACGAAGGGGTGAGGAGATAGAATCCTATGACAACCTTATCAATGGGTAAGTCAATCACCAACTCCTAGTTCTTCTTTTTCTCCTTCCCAAGCTTTATCATTTCAGCATTGTCATGATTCAAGCCCATTGCATGTTGCCCCAAGTGTTGATTTCCCTTCTCCATCTTCCAATCTTCCATCTCATCTCAATTTTTCTACCCATTTTCCTTCCAAACAATCATCCCCTCCAAAGAAACACGAAATTCTACCTCCACCACCACAAAAATTCAAAAATGGTCAGACTCCAACCCACCCTCCTCTTGCGCATTCCCAAGTCCATGTTGGGAAGATGAAGATCTTAAAACTAGTCAAGGGAAGTAGGAAGAAGATCCCAATAGAGAAGAAATGATAAAATCTTGGAAGAGTTTGGCTTTGAGATTTGGAATTGATAAGATTCCCTTGTTGGTCAAGCCTTCAGAGGAGGCCAAGGTTGAAGAACCTGTGGTGGATGAGGCTGATTTTGTAGCAAAAGTGGAACAAGAAGAAGATCGACAATCTATATGTTCCAAATGCAGTGTCCATAATGGAAATTTGCTTAAGAAGATTGATGGCCATATTCCACTGCACAATCACCAAGGAATAGAAATAACAACCAGATCTTAGTTCAGTTAGGGAAGAGAAAATGAAGGAGAACCACATTGACCCAAAGGTCTTGAATGGAGAGCAGGCCACACAAAAAGCTTCAAGAATTCCTCTCTCTCTTCATCCTCCCAAAATTCTAATGATGAAGAGAAGTTTGAGCTCTCAAAATTCGTGATTGAGGATGAGGGGAACCGTGATGAACATGCTACAAATTCAGAGGTCATCATGGAGGAAGGGGAACACTTGGCACAATAAGAAAATGAGGAGACGTATTATCTTTCTCGACTTGGAGGAGTGCTTTGATGGAGAGGAGCCCATGGAAATCACCACTTTTTCTACTCCATCATTCACCCTTCAACATCAAAAGCTTTACTGCCATGGAGGAAAACATGCAAGAACAACTTACTCCTTCAAATAGTCCTCTTGGGAAAAGATTGGAGGATTCAAATCTTCTAAATTTTTCATTAGGAAAGGAGAAGGAAGAGAAAAAGATGACACCATTGCCACCGGTCATCGGGGAAAAGGATCAATTGTCTGTAGATGATCAATAAAGAGAAGGTCACTCATAGGTAGCCCCCTCTTTCTCGGAAGGTTTACGAAAGACTCCATTATTGGAGTTAAGTTTCGAGTAGTGAGAAAATTTCAAGGATCAAACCTTGTAGACACTTAAAATTGGTTACTCAATTTAGTGTCCCTCACATTCGCTTACCTCGCTTAGGTAACCCACACGTTTACGACACCACTATCCCCTTGGGATATTATCCAATTTGTGATTTAAACACCTATCTTAAATTTAATTCATCCCATTGTATCTTACCCATGAGTAATTAAATATTAAACATTTAATTACACCTCTCCCCAGGTATCCTAACCACCTATCTACCCCAAATTTATTCTATCTATGTATCACCCCTTTTTTTCTCTTCCCCAAGCGGGATATTTTCCGTATTTGGGTAATTCTCATATTTCTAGAAATCAATCATTTTGGCCATCTCGGGAGTCTATTCCGCGATCGGCGCCGACCCATATGGTCGGCGCCGATTTTCTAGGAGCGGCGCCGATTATAAAAGCAAGTCCAGAACTCAGTTCTAGGGACCGAAAAAGAACGCACGCACGAACAGAGAGAGAGACAGATCGCGAAAGAGACACAGGTTGTAAGAAAGAGAAATCTTTTAGCATCAAGTGTATCAAATGAGGGCAGATCCTGTCTGAATCAATCCCTGAGAGGAGCACTGTTACTCTGCTTCTATCACATCAACATCGCACGCATCCATCGATCCTCTCTC
The DNA here is from genome assembly GCA_018340775.1 of Taxus wallichiana var. yunnanensis. Lineage (NCBI taxonomy): Eukaryota > Viridiplantae > Streptophyta > Pinopsida > Cupressales > Taxaceae > Taxus > Taxus wallichiana. The sequence goes on along the minus strand of CM031244.1, from coordinate 543,749,331 downwards.
CGTGACTCTGTTCTCCAAATGACCTTACCAACTTCGGCACATCCAGCAGACGTCGACTATTGTCTGTCCATCACTTCCCAATTCCCGAATCTTCTTGCACTGTCCCTGATCAACTGGTCTACCTTCAGTCGACGCCGATCTTACACAGTCGACGCCGATCCTTCATCAATCGACGCCGATCACATCAGTCGACGCCGATCATCCTGCAGATAGGTAAAAGGCCACAGGTAACACAAATCCAGCTTTATTTTCATAGTTTCCTGTTTTCTGTAGCTGTCTGTCTGCTGTTTAGATTCTGTTTCATTACCATAATCAGAAAATCAAGTCTTTTTATACATCTTTCATCATGTATGCTTCTTTACTTAATTGAAAACGTGGACTGACATCCGCCGAGGAAGCTTATCGCTTCCCGGACCCACTTTTTGGGCAGTCCACCCAAATATCTTTTAACGCCATCTTTTTCTGTCAAGCATCGGTGTATTGCAGGTTACTCGGATCTATTGTGCGAATTGCTCGTGTGCGCCCGTCTTATCTACATCGACCTCTTCATCCGTCTACATCTTCGGATCTTGTCCATCAGGTATCAATTTCATTGGAGTTTTTCAGGGTTTTTGTGTTTAGTTTGGTGCATTAACTTGGACAGGTAACAAGCGCAAAATTCTTGATCTACATTCTGGCACGCCCGGTGGGACCCAACCAAAGTCCCTTATTGGTAAGTTCATTTCTTTTCTAGTTTTGAGCTTTGATTCTTTTTCTTCACTGATTTCTATCAGTTCTGCTTGAGCATTTCTTTTCGTCATTTCAATCTTGCTTTTTATGCGGAATCGTTATCTTGAAATTTTTCTATTTCCTTAGAATAGAAATTTTTCGTTTCATCATTATCTGGATACATCTTTCCGGATCTTGTTTGCTGTTTGCTTAACCTCTTCTTGCGGAGCACTTTGCTTGATCGTGGGATTGTTCGAGGGGAAGAGCTCAACAACGCGCTTCTTGAAGTCCACACACCTTGGAGAGCTAAATCTACAGGTATTTCTCTTTTGCGGTGTTTTCTCCTTTTTAGGATTTCTTTGTTGGTTGACTATCACATCCAAACATTTCAATTTTCGGTGCTTAAAAGGAATTTAATCGCATTTGGGAAAGAATCTGTTTGAACTTGTCTTCATCGAAATCAAACACTTCGTTTTTAAGTGCTTAAAAAGAACCTTTTCTTTGTCATTGCTGCATGTTTTTCACCTAGTTTTAATTCGGCTGGAAAATTGATCAAAATCGGTAGTGACACTATTTGATTTTTATTTTTCACCCTTGCACACAAAGCCAAAATCACTAGGTATAAAGCATTTAAACAAAACTCCTTCCCTGGCCTCGCCTACTTGGAAGTGATATCCAAGAGGAAGAGCCTACGCGGTACTCAGGCCGCGCTATAAATTCACGGAAGTTCTGGTATATATTGGCAAAGCACCGACTCCCTTATCGCAGCGGTGTGTGAAGTGTGGGGTAGGCCCCTATATCAAGCCACGTCTGGTCTTTTATCAAGTGCCTTCGAGACTCCTCACCAAACATTCCCCAAACCATCCTTAGTTTGGCTATTTGAGTAGTTCCTGTTCTAAAAAGCCTTCCCTAACATTTTCTTTCTTAAAAGCATCAAAACTTAAAGGAGATAATCATCTGCGCTGCTTGAATTGTCTGTGCATTAGTTAGGTCAATTCTCTTTTCTGCGTGTTTATGACGGTCATCACTCGGTTACAATCTAGAAGAATGGCTCAACTGGCTCCTTCTTCTTCCGAGATTACCACTAGTGTGGATGTTTCGGCACCCCCCAAATCTTCCTCGGGACCACTGCTAGTCGGTTCCCCATCCTGGTCATATAATCCTTTCTTTCAAGCCAAAGCAACCCCATCACGTCCAGCTTCCCCTAGTCCTTCAGAAATATCATCTACTTCTGACTCAGAGTATGTTCCTCGCGGGGATCCTGAATTTCAGGCGTTCCTCGATCGCAATCCGGTAGCCCTTATGGACTACCTAGTACACAAGTCTATTCAAATATCTGATCAAGGACCACCAATCCAGCAAGTGTACGATTATTCTCGTGAACCATCCCAGGCCTTTGTAGAACAGTTTGCATCATCTCTCTTGCCTCGAGTCACGGAGAAGGACGGTGCCCCTGTGCCTCCTTTTTCTCTTCCACCAACCATATCGACTAGTTCTCAAATAGTCTTACCTATTCCTAACACCGCAGTTACCTCGAATATTCCACAACCTACTTCTGAGAGGTCCTCTGCCCTGGCTATGATGAATGCGTCTGCGCACCCGCATATTGCTGTTAATTCATCTATGCCCTCCATTGTATCCCAAGGTCAATACCCCTTTATGAGCCAACCCCCTCCGAATAGTCAGTTGGTTCCAGCTTCCCGTCCTCTAGTGGGTTTTTCTTCCAATATTCCAGCAACAGTGACCTTCACCCATCCTATAGCATCAGCACTCTTAATGCCTAATCCGGCAGTAGAAGGCCCCTTTCAGGTCTTGTTCCCCAATATGTCCAATCAAATTGGCACTCATATTCCTCTATCTATTCCGATTCAGTCAACAAGCACAGGAGTCCACCAATCACAGGCTCCGTCCATCACCCAACCAGCATTTTCTCAACCACTTATTATCTCACAGCATACCTATACACAAGCTACTTCACAACAAATACCCCACCAGGTGTCACCCAGAACGCCTGGTTACTCCTCTTATCATCCTATCAATCAACAGATGAATCCCCCATTGACACCTCAACAACATCCACCATTTGCTTCTCATGTGGGACATACCAGTGTGCCTCCTCCTCCATCGGACGTGGTTCAAATTCTCTTCAAGAAAATCGCAGACTTGGAAGCCTCCACAAAAGGGGCTCGTCCTTCCTACTCCTTTGAAGAAGTGTGTAATGAACCCATTCACCCCTCAGTGGCGTTCAAGCCTTATCCTCCCCAATGGGAACTTCCCAAATTTTCAAAATTTCATAGTCGGGAAGACCCTCAACAACATTTGCGAGCATTCAAACATGCTTGCTACCTCATAGTCCAGGATCAGGAACTTATGCTCCGTACCTTTCCTATGTCTCTAGCAGGTCCTGCTTTAGACTGGTACAATAACATTCCTCAACATTCCTTGTTTTCTTTCTCTCAATTGGCCCAGATGTTTGTTGAAAACTTTTCAATAAATATCGCGCATAAGATCTCGATTACAGATCTTTATAACATTCGTCAATTCGATGATGAGTCTATTGCAGACTTTGTCGCTCGTTGGAGAGGGATAATCAACCAATTGTCTTTCTCCCTTCCTCAATCCCAACAAATCGAGTTGTTTACTCGATCTTGTGCTAATCATATTTCTTCCACTTTGAGGATCCAAACTTTTCATACCTTTGAAGAAGCCTTTACGATGGCACGTAAACTTGAATCTCGCGCCATTGAACAAGGGAAGCTAAAACTTCGATCTAAATCTAAACCAGATTTTTCTCGGTTTACCAAACCAAATTCTTCTCCTTCTAAAGACAAGAATCAGGGATCCACCAACGCTATCGTATTAAAAACATCACGAGCCGATAATACTTCTAATCAAACAACACGGAGAGACTCCTCGTCCTCTCGAAAAGGGACTTCATCATCTCGATCCTTCGCTCCATTGGGGGAATCATATGCCTCTATCTTAGAGAAAATGTTGGAAGTTCGCATGATCGAACTTCCCCCCATTAGGAATATTGATGAAAGCCAAGAACGTCCATTCTGGTATAGAGAAAATGATTTCTGTCATTATCATAGAACCAAAGGTCATGACATCGAACGATGTCAAACTTTCAAAAATCTTGTCCAGAAATTCATTGATAAAGGCGAGCTCATTCTGGATAACCCAAATGCTCCCCCAAATCAGGCACTGGATGTTTTTAAACAACCTTTTCCCAATCATTCCCCGAACCATAATGCTTCAGAGTCTCAAAAACCAAACACTCATACTATCAACTTCATCTCTACTGAAGAATCTTCTTCTGAAACCAAGCCATCTGCGAACACATCAACCGAATCAGAACCTTCTTCCACTGCGTCAATCACTGGAATTCCACCATCTTCCGATAGCCCGTCTTTGAATATTCCTACATTGCTAGATACGGGTTCATCTTTCTCCACTCCTTTGTCTGACCTTCCATCCATACCCGAGACAGTGTCATCCTCATCTGTCTCATCGTCAAACATTCTTTCAATGCTCGAGGCAATTACATCCCTTCGAGTTTCCACTACAGATACATCTACTTCTGTTGCTCCCATTCTCACTGCAACTATGCCCCTGGTGAACGTACCTATAATTGTGCCAACTCCGACGGAAGCGTCTTCGATTTTGACTCTTCCTGTCTCTTTTCCTACAGTAGTTCCACCCATAATTACTGCACCAGAAGTAGTCCCTTCGCAAGGAACTGCTTCTTCATCACTCACTTCTTCCACCACTAGTGCTGCTTCGCCCATTAAAGAAAAATCAAAAGAAGTAGCACCAACACCTATACGCTCGGTTCCTGAACTTAAACCGAGACAACCAAAATCTAACATTGCGCCATCAGTACCTCCCCACTTGCTTCCTCCGAAAAGGTTACAATCACCTTATGCCGTTGAGGTTGTCACCATCCCTGAAAAAGGAAAGCCCATATTTCGAACCATCAAGACCCTTGGTGCTTTCCCACAAAAATCTCTCTCTACGCCCCATAAAAGATTGGATTTATCCGCTGAGAAGGCGTCTTCTTCTACACACTTATCAAAACCATCATCTTCTTCTACAACACATTCCTCACCAACACCCCGGAAAGCGGATTTACCTACCAACAAGACGCCACCTCCTCTATCAGGATCATCATCTTCATTACCAAAAGCCAGGGCGCCCTATGTCCCTCCGATTACACCTACTTTGGGAGCTTCTTCCTCATCTAAATCAACATTATCTAAATCATCAGTAAATTCGACCAAGCAACCTCCTTTATCTTTGAAGACCACAACACCTGTCACATCTCCATCATCTTCAAAATCTATTTTAGGGGCTCCTCCTCCACCAAAATCAATCATGTCTCACTTACTTCCATCTCAAGTGCCCAAGACTGCACCTCCAAGTGTCCAAAAGAATAAGATGATCCCTAAAAAGACTGTCAAACCTAACATGCAGGTTCTTTTGCCTCGGCAGTCTGTTAAGGCAAAAGAGGCACCTTCATCACCTCTATCCTCATCTTCATCTACCGGGTTTTACACCGAAATCCTTCGCCGACTTATCCAATCTTCATCTATATCCCTTCCTCCGATTAAACCTTATAACCCTAAAGGAGCTAAACCTACCTGGTTTAACTCTGATCTAATTTGTGCTTATCACCGTACCCCAGGTCATGATACTGAGGGATGTAAAGCTCTTCAAGCTGTTGTCAACAACCTTTTGGACGAAAGTGATCTTTTGCTGGAGGAGGAGGAACAAGTATCTCCTGTCATCTTAGCCTCATCTGAGCCCCAACGATCCACTCAGACCTCTAGTGATTCCACTCCAATTGACCTTCCACCTTCTCAAATTGATACAATCCAGGTCGCCACTAGAACCCAACACTATGATAATCCATCTCCTCTACAGCATCTCGACCACGGGTTATCATTTCTGCAGCCCCTGAAGGAATTCCTCCTTCCTCATTAGCCCCACGACCTAAGGTCTCTATTCGTGCTGCCCCTCGAGCTCAAATTCCCGTGTCAGTTGAGGAGAGTGTTATGAAACAACTCACCCAGGCTCCGGTCAAAATGTCTCTTTTTGACCTCATCCAATCCTCTCCACAACATCGCCAGGCTCTGATTGATAATCTGCGTCGCATCGCAGTGAATTCAGATGAGCCCCAGCCCTACGAGTTGGTTGTTGGATTGAATAGACCATCAACCACCATTTCTTTTGAAGATTCAGAAATTCCTTCTCTTTCTTCCAAGGATTTGGAGGCTCCCCTCTTTATCACAATCCAAATCGACAACACTACGTTAAAACGCGTTATGATCGACAGTGGAGCTGCACTCAACGTCATCTCCTCCCACACATTCGAGCAACTTAAGTTACCAAAGAACGTAGTGTCACCCCCGCCTTTCACCCTTCGATCATTTAACGATCAGCTAGCAGTTACTTTAGGAACTGTGGTCTTACCCATTCGAGTAGGTAAGAAGCTGCTTCATGAACTCTTCTACATTGTCGAAGGAAAATTCCACTATAATATGATCCTCGGACGCTCCTGGATTCATGCAATGCATTGTGTCCCATCCACCCTCCATCGATGCTTAAAATATCAATATGAGGGCAAAGTATATACTCATCCAGGAGATCCTTTTCCTTCCGCACAATGCGACATGACCACAAGGTCTGCCCCTCTAAAGGAAAATACTTCTTCTCCTGACGGGGCCTCATCTTCTTCCATACCTGCAACCAAACTACCGGATTTACAAAATCTAGAAGAGACATTGCAGCGTTTCTCACTGGGAGAGCTTCCTCTCTTTTCTTTCGACGCCCATCTCAATCCTAGTGAGTATGGTAGACCGGACAAACAACCTGAGTATCAACCAGGTCTCGGTCGCATCGTCACCATTGGTCTGCCCAATCAACAGACTAATTTCATCTATGGTGGTCTTGATACGCCTCATTATCACCCAGATTCTCCTCCTAGGACCAAACCTTACTTAACAGGGTTCGATTATCTACAAAATCCCACGTTTGCAAAAACTTATCTATATCGATGCGCGTGGAAGGGTTTTGGTCTAGGAAAATATGAACAAGGTGTGCATGACCTCACATCCATTCCTACTCTCATGCCACATCAAAAATTTGGTTTAGGATTTAAACCTCTTTCAAAAGCCACCGTCACTATTCTCGATGAGCCTCTTCCTATTGAGGAACCATCTTCTCCCGCTAAGTCAGAAGCATCACTCGATGTGGACGACGACATTTCCATCCCACCTAACTTTTTTTTTTGATCAATACCATTTCCTTAGGGCCGCTAGCCTATACGACTAGCAACCGGTCCGCTTCCATACCGTTAATCTTCCCTGAGATAGTTGGAGATGACTCTCCTACTATCAACACTATCCACTGTGCGGATGATGATTCTGTCCTCACCTATCTGGGGGCAGAGGATTCATATCTTCCCAAGACTATTCCTTCTGACACGTCTACGCTTCTCAACGAAGCCACTGTCGACCTTAATATAGGGACTTCTGAAGACCCTCGCATCATTAAGGTCGGCCAATCCCTTAATCCACAAGAGTTAGGAGATTTTACCACTTTTCTTTCCAACCATCGTCAAGCCTTTGCTTGGTCATATGAGGATATGCCAGGACTCGATCCCGATATTGTGGTCCACAATATCGTTACTCTTCCCAACATCAAGCCGCTTAAACAAAATCGTAAATGCACCCTAGAGTAGCCCTTCTTGTTAAAGAAGAATTACGCGCTTGCTCTCGCTAACTTCATCCAACCCATCGATTATCCGCAATGGGTTTCCAATGTAGTACCAAGAATTAAAGCTACCGGGAAAATTCGAATTTGTACCGACTTCCGGATCTTAATCTTGCTTGTCCAAAAGATGATTTTCCTCTACCTAATATCGACTAACTCGTGGATTTAATCAAGGGTCATGAGATGCTTTCTCTTATGGATGGTTTCTCTCGGATATAATCAAATTCTCATCGCACTGTAAGACCAACATAAGACTTCTTTTATAACTCCTTGGGGGACCTTCTGCTATCGCGTCATGCCTTTCGGTCTTAAGAACGCAGGAGCAACCTATCAGCGAGCAATGACCTACATCTTCCATGATCTCTTACACAAAACCGTGGAAGATTACGCTGACGATCTCCTCGCAAATCCAAGCATCGTCAGATCATCTTTTCATCCTCGCACTCTATTTGAGAGGCTTATCCGCTTTTGTCTTCGTCTAAATCTAGCTAAGTGCGTGTTTGGCGTTCTCACTGGTAAACTTTTAGGTTTCATCATTTCCATCAGGGGTATTGAAGTGGACCCCACAAAAATAAAATCTATTCTTGAGATGCCTCCCCCTTCTAACTTAAAGCAACTCCGCAATCTCCAAGGACGTCTTCAATCAAGGTGTCGTCTTTTATCTCACAATTGTCAGACCGTTGTCAACCTTTTCATCATCTCCTCCGTAAGAATGTTCATTTTGAATGGGATGAACATTGCCAAAAGGCCTTTGATGATCTCAAAGCTTATCTTCTCTCTCCACCTGTGCTTACACCTCCACGCGAGGGGGAGCCTTTCTATCTTTATATCTCTGTGACTGACCATGCTCTGGGAGCCATGATTTCGCATCGGGACACTTGCATGTAAAGAACAAGCTGTCTATTATATCACCGCACCCTCCATGAGTATGAAACGCGTTACTCTGAAGCTGAAAAGCTATGTTGTGCTCTCTTCTTCGCAACTTCTAAGCTTCGTCATTACCTCCTTAATCACAAAACTTATATTGTCACAAGTGTCAATCCACTCAAGACAATTCATGCAAAGCCTTATCACAACGATCGTATCACTCGTTGGCTCATGCTTATGACAGAATTTGACCTCGAGTTCATCCCGCAAAAGTCTATCAAGGGTCAGGTTATTGCAGATCAATTGGCTGATGCTCCTCTTCCGGACACCCAAGACCCCCTTGCTCAATTCCCCGATGAATATATCCAACAAATTGATTTTGGTCTATCTCCATTTAAAGTAAAGCTCTTCTTTGATGGATCCAAATGCCAGCAAGGGGGAGGTGCAGGTTTCGTGATGATCCCTCCTTGGGGTACGCCTATCCCAGTCGCACACAAATTGAACTTTGAGTGCACCAACAATATGGCTGAATACGAAGCTCTTGTCTTAGGTCTCCAAAATGCCATTAATCTCGGCGCTCGTCATATTGACATCTTTGGTGATTCTGAACTCATCGTTAATCAAGTCACGGGTGTCTATCAATGCAAGAATGATATCCTTCAAAAATATCGTGACATCGTTCTTGCCCAACTCCAATCTTTCGATAAATTCACTATCCAAGCCATTCCTCGCACCGCAAATCGATTCGCAGATACAATGGCTTCGTTAGCCTCACTTATCCCACCTTTTACCGAAGACTCGCGTCTTTATGTGGCTGTGCAACGATTAGATCAACCATCTCATCTTAGGCAACTATCTTCAATCCATGCTATCACAACCCATACTCAGGATGAGTGGTATCAACAGATTGTTGATTATCTATCTCATTCGGTGCTTCCTCCAGATCTGACTTCCAATGGTAGAAGATCTTTTATCCAACGCGCTAATCGCTATACTATCCTAGGCGGGATTCTTTACAAACGCGGCTTCGAGGGTATTTTGCTTCGGTGCCTCAAAACCCATGAATCATCTAAAGCCATCCAGGAGGTCCATGACGGTATCTGTGGTGGACATTTTAGTGGCTTAGCTGTGGCTAAACGCATCTTACGTTTGGGATATTATTGGCCTTCTCTTAATCGAGATTGTTGTGAATACACTAAGAAATGCGTCAAGTGTCAACAACATTCCAATCTCACGCACATCCCTAGTCAGGCTTTACAGCCTGCAGCAGATTTGTGGCCTTTTTCGCAATGGGGTCTTGATCTTATTGGTCTCATCAATCCCCGTTCTTCACAGCGTCATCATTCTATCATCACTGCCACTGAGTACTTTACTAAGTGGGTGGAGGCTATCCCTCTTTCTTCAACAAAGGCTAAACCCATAGTTGATTTCGTCTATCAACACATCATTTGTCGCTTTGGCGTTCCACACAAACTCATCACAGATAATGGCAAGTCTTTCAAGAATGTTGATTTGCAGAACCTCTGCAACGCTTTCAATATCAAACTCAGTTTTTCTTCTCCATACTATCCTCAAGCTAATGGTCAAGCCGAAGCTTCCAATAAAACTTTGCGTAATATCCTCGCAAAGGTAACTAGTCGAGCTGGTAGGGATTGGCATTTACATATCCCTTTTGCTCTCTGGGCTTATCGGACTAGCATTCATACTCCTACTAGTGCTACTCCCTTCTCTCTCGTCTATGGGTCTGAGGTTGTCCTTCCTTTGGAAGTCCAAATTCCATCTCTCCGTGTTTCTCTCAGAGAATTTGTCTCTGATGAGGACTATCGTCAAAATCGTCTAGCACAACTTGAATTATTAGATGAGCGGCGACTCAACGCTCTTGAACATCATCAAGTCTATCTTGAGCGTGTCAAACGTGCTTATAACAAGCATTTGCAGCACCGTGACTTCAAAATTGGGGATCTTGTTCTTAAAGAAAATCAAAACGTCACTACACTCGAAAGAAGTCAACGTGGTAAGTTTGCCCCCAACTGGATGGGCCCCTACATTATCACTCATAAATATGGGTCTGGGGCTTATCGTTTATCTTCCATGGATGGTATACCTGAAGCGGAACCTCTTAATGCTTTGCATCTACGGCCCTTCTACTGTTAAAGTCTATCTTACACAAGTCTAGTCGCAACACAGATCTTTCATCCGTCTGAAACAACCAGTCATATACTTTTATGGTGATCTGAAACTATGTGGTTCTCCGCCTATTGCCTCTTTTACCTTAAAATATGAGTACCGCGGCTCTACTCATTGCATGTTTCTTTTGGATATGTTCCTCCTCATGGTAGGAATACCTTAATCACCACTTCATCTGTCCCAAGTGCTTATCCTAATCGAATCTACTCGGGGCATGAGTACATGTTCTTCTATGTTCTCCTCCCCTCCGTCTGATCTACCTAGGTCTAAACTCAGCTTCTTCCAACAAGATTTTCAAAAAAAAAAAAAAGAAGAAGAAAAGAAAAGATGCTATCCAAAAAAGATAGACCGATCCCTTGAAGGACAGCTATCCATACATTGTCAAATGAATCAAAAGGAAAAAATATAGACCATACCCTCGAAGGATGGCTATCATTAAAATTCAAAATACAGACCGCTCCCTTGAAGGACGGCTGTTTCGCAAAGAAATATTCAAGGCTTCTTGCAATTAATCAGCCTTTCAGTCAGTTTATACACCTTTTAGCATCATTGAAAGACTTCCCGCATCGATCAGTCTTTCCATATCAAGCAAACTTCCCGCATTGATCAGTTTGCTTTTCTGTCAAAATCATGAAGCTGAGATTTAGGACCTTTTGTCGATCATATGGAGAATCCTATTTTCCCACTATGGACATGTATTCTGTCCCTTGTAAATTCTGACAAGATACTTACTTACTGCTCCTTTCGTTTCCCTCCTAGATCTGTTTTGCGGCTAGTTAGTGTCAGGTTTATTTTAGCCTTACATAGGGCCTTACATGCATGATATTGTGATTTTCCTATCCAGATTCTATCTATGGTCGGTTGGGAGCCCAACTTATCATTTTCTTCCTTATCCGGGTATATCTTCTTTTTTCCTAGTCAGGGTCGTTTTCATTACATCCTTGGCTCTCGCAAAGAGTATTCCCCATTATTCTTTGTTTTTCATCCAGTCAAATTGGCATTTTACATGTTAATTTAATCAAAATTTATCTTCTATCTAATTTCATCTCATCTATCAAAGCATCTATTATCAACACATGTGGCTCTGGCTATCTATTTTCATCAAAATTAAATTAACATCTCAGACAGGCCAAGTACATCAATCACATCTATCTATCTATCCATCAAAATATCTAAAAGCTGGTGCATCCAAGTTACACTATATCCATCTATATCCATTTTTCATCAAAATAAAATCACATCTATCCATCTATCCATCAAAATATCGAAAAATATGTACATCCAAGTTACATTACATCTATCTATCTCTATTTTTCATCAAAATTATATCCAAATATCAATCACATCAAATCACATCTATTTCTATCCTCTATCAGTCTATATCCATCAAATCACATCTATTTCTATCCATCAAATCACATCTATTTCTATCATCTATCATATCAATCACATCAGATCACATCTATTCATCATCTATCAGTCTATATCTATATCCATCACAATTACGCTACATCTATCCATGTATATCAAAATCAAAAGCATGAGAACAATTATATGACAAATGAAATGATGAATCAGATATATACATGTGTGTCTGTACAACAAAAAGGGGTGGCTTTCAATCAAGCCATCTATACAATGCCTTCCAATCGAGGCTACATCAATACATGGATACAAAATCTATCAATCTCTATATCGTAAAATCCGACGCATGGAGGACACTATCTCCTCCACCCTCCTCTGGACCAGGCTGTCTCTCCTGGCCGCCGCCTATCGAGCTGGATGCACCTGCTGCTGGAGGTCTCGGCCCACCTCGATCTCTCCCGGTGCTCCCTCCGCCTGAGGCCCCGCTCGCTGTGGCCGTGGCTGATCTCCTCCTCGCCCCGTACCGAGGCACATCTGGGGCATGCTGCGCTAGGGCATCCTCATAGTATCTCACCTCAGCGAGGAGAGACTGATATGTGCTCAGGCTCACGGTACCCGGCGCTCGTAATGGTGCTGCTGGCTGCTGGCGCTGCTGGTGGTGCTCCTCCTAGGGTCGTACCCTGCGTACCGGACTCCGACATGGCACCTGTCTCCCCATATTTGGCCCTGAGGGCCTCCCTGTGTCGAAGGTAGCGATCCCTCTGCTGGATCGCTATATCTCGCTCCTGGCGAGCGGTATCTCTCTCCACAATTAGGGCATCCCTCTCCTCTGTCAAAGCCCTGATCTCCTCAAGAGCTACCTGATGTGTCTGTGTCAGGGTGGCATGCTCTCCCTCCAGTCTATCCAGCATAGCAGCTATATCATCCTCGTCGGCATCTATAGATGCCGGGAGATGCCGTGGTAGCTCAGACGTACCATGCCGCCGCGTAGCCCTCGCCCACCCCTCGTCATCGCCACTACCGCTCGTGGAGGGTGGGGCCTCTCTCAATGGGTCTACGGGATCAAAATCGGCAGATCGGTCTCCCTGCTGTCCCGCCTATAAGGCGTGTAGGTGGTCGGCACTGTCTGCACCAGGCCGAACTGTCTCAATACCCGCATAAACGGGACTCGCTCCCACATATCTGGCCTGCGACCCCTAACCACCCTGCTCCGCCTCAATGCTACCAAGTGAGCATCCTGACCAGCCCATGTCGGAAATGCCCGATATGGCCTCCAGATGACTCGGTGCAGTGTCGGCGTCTCCGAAATGCTCGCTTGTACCAATCAGCCACCCGATCTCCCTGTATCCCCTGCGGCCACGTCTGCCCGCCACCGCCGGAATCCATAATCGATGCCTCCCACTGCTGCTGGCATCCAAGGAAGCCCGGATGGCCTGATCACCGCTATGTGCTCGTATGCCCAGCAATGGAGCACAAAACTGACATCTATACCCGTCCTCCGACCTGTGGTGTACATCCATAGCTCATGGTATATCTGAGCTATCGTGGCATCAAAGAAAGGCGAACACTCGCTCGAATCGCAGTAATGTCGCAAACACGCTCTAATAAAGAATAAAGGGGGAATCTCCCACCTCCTGAATCTGGCAGAGCAAAGTAGGATATAGCCATCTGAATCAGCACTATCCGTCTGCTCCGGGGGCTATCCTGTCTATACTGTGAGGCTATCCTCACTGCCCGGACACTATCTCTGAGTCATCTGCCCTGTCTCTGTATAATCGACCTAGGGCCCTCTGCTGCTGCTCCCGGGGTGTAATCTCGATCGGGTCCCCAGTGATAGGCAATCTCAGTATCCTGTATATGTCCTCATGGGTGATGGTCATCTCACCCGTCCTGAACCAAAAAGTGCACGTGTGGCTGTCCCACCGTCGCACTAGTGCCCGCATCAGCTCCACATCCCGCGGCACTCATCTGTAATATCTGAAACCCCCGAGCCCGGCTAACTCTAGATGCCGCCAGTCTGCATCAGTCACATCTGGGAGAATAGTCTCCAGTAACTCGGGAATAGCATCCCTCATATGTAGAGCCTCTCGTGCCTGCACCCACAACAGCAAGAGCAACATTAGTCTCGAATCGCAGTATCCAAAACAACAAAAACTTCATCTTTTCCCATCGGCGTCGATTTAATAAAATCGGCGTCGTTTGTCTCTAATCGGCGCCGATTAATATCAATCGACGCCGTTCAAGAACCAATCGACGCCGATTGTACCAATCGACGCCGACTGGCTGTCCGGACGTAAATCAGCCCCTTGTTCCCATAAACACAAAAAAAAATCAAAAAAAAAAATAAAAGAAATGCAACGGGTTCAAGAAGAACCACTTACCCCAGGTCGTGTCCTCCTGCGCTTCTGACCGCTCCCAGAGGCTTCCATGATGCTCAAATCAAAATTCTGCCTCTCTCTGAATCAGTCGTCACGATGAAAATAAATCGTTTACGTTTTCCGTTCGCATATTTATATGCGCTACGATTGGTCGACGCCGATTTTTCTGATCGACGCCGTTTATATTGGTCGTCGCCGATCGATATGGTCGCCGCCGATTTTCCGCATCTATTTGCCATAGTGTTGATGCTTGGCTTATTTGTCCATCTGATCATTATTGTGTGCTGAATATTGCCTTTCGGCACATCTTTTCGATATCATTGTCTATTTCGAGTTTTGTTCCCTTTGCGTGGGACACTCGTACTTTTTGGCAGCCTAGAGTTAAACGGGTCTGTAGGCACTAACGTCGTTTGCTTTGCAGACCGTCTAGTTGTCCCTACCAATGTGTCTCTCTTTAGATGCTGACTATTTTGCAGTTCTCCTTACACTCATGGGTCTGTAGGCACTAACGTCGTCTCATGAGGAGACCGGCTAGTTTGCGCTACCAATGTGAGTTCCTTAGGTTGCTGCCTTTTTATTTATTTTTATGCGTCATCAATGATCAGATCTACTCCAGACATCCGACTGGGGCATCCTGCATTTTCATCTACCTCTTTCAAACTTGGGATCGTCTGTTCTATCACCTATCCCATCCCTAGTTTGAGGGGGATCACATCATCACTCATTCTTCCCTTCTTCCATCTCTTAGTTTTTGTCTCATAACCTTGCTTATCGCAAGTTACTTGACAAAAAGGGGCAAAATGTAGACACTTAAAATTGGTTACTCAATTTAGTGTCCCTCACATTCGTTTACCTGCTTAGGTAACCTGGGGCACGTTTACGACACCACTATCCCCTTGGGATATTATCCAATTTGTGATTTAAACACCTATCTTAAATTTAATTCATCCCATTGTATCTTACCCATGAGTAATTAAATATTAAACATTTAATTACACCTCTCCCCAGGTATCCTAATCACCTATCTACCCCAAATTTATTCTATCTATGTATCACCCCTTTTTTTTCCTCTTCCCCAAGCGGGATATTTTCCGTATTTGGGGTAATTCTCATATTTCTAGAAATCAATCATTTTGGCCATCTCGGGAGTCTATTCCGCGATCGGCGCCGACCCATATGGTCGGCGCCGATTTTCTAGGAGCGGCGCCGATTATAAAAGCAAGTCCAGAACTCAGTTCTACGGACCGAAAAACAGACGAACGCACGCACGAACAGAGAGAGAGACAGATCGCGAAAGAGACACAGGTTGTAAGAAAGAGAAATCTTTTAGCATCAAGTGTATCAAATGAGGGCAGATCCTGTCCGAATCAATCCCTGAGAGGAGCACCGTTACTCTGCTTCTATCACATCAACATCGCACGCATCCATCGATCCTCTGGTGACTCTGTTCCAGTACCTTACCAACTTCGGCATATCCAGCAGACGTCGACTGTCTGTCCATCACTTCCCAATTCCTGAATCTTCTTGCACTGTCCCTGATCAACTGGTCTACCTTCAGTCGACGCCGATCTTACACAGTCGACGCCGATCCTTCATCAATCGACGCCGATCACATCAGTCGACGCCGATCACATCAGTCGACGCCGATCATCCTGCAGATAGGTAAAAGGCCACAGGTAACACAAATCCAGCTTTATTTTCATAGTTTCCTGTTTTCTGTAGCTGTCTGTCTGCTGTTTAGATTCTGTTTCATTACCATAATCAGAAAATCAAGTCTTTTTATACATCTTTCATCATGTATGCTTCTTTACTTAATTGAAAACGTGGACTGACATCCGCCGAGGAAGCTTATCGCTTCCCGGACCCACTTTTTGGGCAGTCCACCCAAATATCTTTTAACGCCATCTTTTTCTGTCAAGCATCGGTGTATTGCAGGTTACTCGGATCTATTGTGCGAATTGCTCGTGTGCGCCCATCTTATCTACATCGACCTCTTCATCCGTCTACATCTTCGGATCTTGTCCATCAGGTATCAATTTCATTGGAGTTTTTCAGGTTTTTGTGTTTAGTTTGGTGCATTAACTTGGACAGGTAACAAGCGCAAAATTCTTGATCTACAAACCTTTCCCCATAAGTTACTTGGCTTCGTTGGAGCCAAAGGAGAAGCCAAAAGTAGTCATGCTCACTTCAGAGCATGAGGATGAGTCTCATAGCACCAAAGATCAACACCAAAGCCTTAAAACCCAAATAATGAGCATCTTGAGGAGGTATTATTTTTGTTTGATGTTGATACTTTGGCTAGGAAGACAATTTTCCACTCTTATCACAGGCCATGTCCATTGCAAAATTAATTACATGGCCACACTTTGTAAAGAAGGGAAGCTATTTCTCCTTGCCTGTGGCAAGATTTGTTTAGCTTTTCCTTGTTTTGTTTAGGATAGGGTATGTAGGTTTGCTTTTAGTAGAAGAAGTGCATTGTGCACATACTTCATGCTTCACTTGGAGTATGTATGTTTGCTCATCTTTTGTACATAGTTTTTGCATGCTTTGTTGTTGTTGTGTAATTCATTTCAATTCGGGGTAACTTTATTTGCCAAATCAGCTTTTGGGGCAGCATTATGGTTCATTTTTAGACCCCGAGATATTAGTTGTAGTCAAGAGCCCGTGGTGCCTCTTCCTTGGTCAAATTCACTACTTAGGACAGTGCCAATTGCATGCATTTCATTGCCAAATCAACATGAGATCTAGAACTTTGCAATGCTTCATTATTTGTCAAGGATTCAATTTAGTTTTTCTCCAAAACTTGGAAAAAATAATATTTGAGGCAACTTCAAATTCTTTTCTTTGTCTCAATAAATAAAAAACATAGCAAATAGAGTGAAGTCTTGGGTTTTTACAATTTTTCACTCTCACAAAATCAAAATCAGAAGACTTTTTCACTATGAGATGGTCAATTTTTGCTTCACATCGAGCTTGAGTAGTTTAATGACGAATCTGATAGTTTGGAGCAGTTTCAAAGGTTCATTTTAAGCTCCACATATCAACCTAAAGCCTCTAGACCTTCCTAAGTTCATTTCGGGCTTCATACAGCCCCAGGGTAAGAAATTTCAATGATACAAATCAATTTCTAAGTTTTTGGCTTAACTCCATGCCCAATGGAATACATAAAGGCTATTGATATAATCTAGTAGGTAGATTACCCTAAGAGGTCACCAAACTGTTATCCAAAATCCCCACCAGGTTAATTTTTGCTTTGATAAGCTTAAAAATGGACTTAGCCATTCTTTGTAGGTTTGTGACAGCTTAAACAACCATGAAATTGCACTTCTCAAATGCACCAGTTCTTGGCATTTGAAAATTAGTGGGATACTTGGGTTTAATTTATTGGTAGGTTCTATGTTTTAACAAGCCACAGAACAAAGGAGCTCAATCAAAGAGTTAGGTAGGTTTTGATTAAACCCACGACACATTTAAAATCCACAATACAAAGCAAAATAAAGAGGACAATTGATGACCACATTAAAAATCCAAAAAATTTCTAAGTCCCATGGACTTGGAAACTGTGATGTGAAGAGCTATGTGGTGCGAGTTCATTAACTCACACTTTTGCATCCGACAAATGCAAAGGCCCATCCAATCGATCGAAACACGAAGCAACAAACTCGACATGTTCTAACACTGTGGAAACGTGGAACTTTCTCATTTGCTTACATTTCACAAATGTCAAGTGGATATCAAATAGAAGACCGACAACACAAAGTACATGGAGCCTTCCTATTGGATTGCATTTCGTAATGGTCGAGTCGAGGGGAAAATTATGAAGAAACGTGGTCATTTCTCATTAGCTTGCATTTCTAGGGGGTGCGAAAAGGTCTACGATATGAAAGATCATGGAGCCTTTTCATCCATCCACATGTCATGGAGACTGAAAAGGTCTAAAGACATCCCGACATCCTGAAGGAACTTGGTGAATTTTTATTGGCCCATATTTTCATAAAAGCTAAAGCCCGCAAAAGGTAAAAATACAAGGACAAATGGTGAGCAGGAAAGTAAAGCCCGATATTACAAACAAATGGGAGACCAAAAATTTGCACAAGCCTAAGCAAGTACACATTGGTAGAGGTTGATCCTCAAACCAATTAAAGGTTGCCACGTGTCAAATTTTTGTGCCTCCCGACAGTAAATCTTCAAATGGCCATATCTTTTTATCCCGAGCTCCTTCAAATGGCCATATCTTTTTATCTCGAGTTCCAAATCAGACAAAAATTATATCATTGGAAATATCTCATCGATCCCTTCAATTTAACGTCATAAAAATCTTGATTTTTGGAATTTAGTGGATTAAAATGGCAAACATGGCTTCTAATGTAGAAAAGAGTAGCCTAGGCATGTAAACGATCAAATCAGGTGGCTCAACCACCATAATTGTTGAGGCATGGCTTCATTTGCTTCTGCAAGATGAAATAGACCGAGTGATGGATCTGTAAGGTGCCCATGTGATTTGCAGAGGTTTTTAATGTAGACTTTTGGTGGTTGAAGTCCATAAAATTCATGTCACTTCTCTTTTCCCCCTTCTCTTTCTTCCTTCTTTTTCATTCGAGCTATATATTGTAAAATATTTCATTTTGAAAGGATGGACATTCAAAAACTGTAATGGAAATCTGTAAAATTTGTTCCAAAGCAGCTGTGAGTCATCAAACCTTCATTTTTGGGCTTGGTAATGTTCTTGTGCCTTCCTCTGTAACTGTAATGGTATGTGCATACTTTTATTGCAATAAAGCTTGTTTTGTGACACATTTGTCTGTCCTTGCTCGTTTTAGCTGCAACCTTGCCTCTCTTTTACTTATTGCATTATGTTGTGTATGTCTTTCTCCTTTTCAAGTTCATTATGTTGTGTTTCATGTGAGAACAGATGGTAAATGAAGCTTTGGGTTTGTGTCACTTATGTTTGGCCTCTCCCTTCTTCATTTCTTTCTCTTTCTCCCTCACTAGAGTGTCTCTCTTCCCTTTATGGTGTTATTACTTCCTTTTAGCTTAGGATTTCCCTTTCATGCATATTTATAACCCTCTCTCTATCCCTAGTACCTTAGCATGGTTAGTTTAGAATTAATTATGTCTATTTTCCTTTCTAGGAGTAGGAGTAGTTTAGTATTAGATCAGGAAGAGGAACCAACCTTATCTGGAGGTATATCTGAAGTAGCAAGTCCCACAACTTAGAGATAGTACCCATGTTGCCTCAAAATTCTTGGTCTTTCATGATCATATCCAGGGTGCAATTTTGAGCTCCAACAGTTATATGATGAGTTTTTTGTTGTGTATTTTGGAGTCGTAATGCAATTGATCATGTATGATTTGATGTTTATTGTTATAGTAACATGTTATAGATTGTGCATTTTTATTGATGTTATAGGTGGAATGTGTAACACATAATGAATGTAATGTTGATTAGTAAGAATAGATGCAAAAATGTATAATCACAAAACTAACGTGTTGGGATGAATGATAATGTGATGTAATCGTAAAATGTTAGCATGATGAAGTGAAAAGGGGGCGGGGGCGAGATCGGTGATACCCCGTCGTGTAGGCTCATTTAGTTAAGACCCTCAATAGTCAAGGATGAGCCGCATAAGCAAGAGTGCATCATCGGGAAATGATTGAGTGCGCTAGATGAAATGATGAAGCGCATGATGAGAGGTTCTTAGAATAAATCCCTCAACAGTCGTGTAAGAACTGTAAGAACACAAGTGCGTCATTAGGGGTAAGGTGATAAACATCACCTACCAGAGACCGAGGTGGCATGTAGTGGTGGAAGCATGTGGGATGGAAGCGCGTGTGAATATGTGCCAAAATGAATGTCATATGGAGTTGTGGTGGAATGTGTGAATGTGGAGGGTTGTGGAAGCCAATGTGTAGAAGTAACATGATGTGGTGGATAATGTGAATGCAATGGATGTGATAGTGGAGCGATGGATGGATGCGGTGGAAAGTACACATGAGTGATGGATGAACTATGGCCTAAGAACCTGATGGAGAAGAGGACTCAAGTGGAGTAGAAACTCTCTCCGAGGTAGAGGAGAAATAGACCGCTCATGTGAGTGAGAGCCAAAGGAGATGATTCCCTTTTCCTCTAATTGTTGTAATTTATCACAAAGGGAAAGACAATCGTTGTCCCTATGGCCATTTATGCAATGATAATTATAGTATGGTTGATCACGTTGACGTTGTAGCCTATGTTGTGGGTGATGATGGTTAGATGGTAAGTGAATTAGGTGCTTTTCAAGTAAGGAAAACAATACATCATGAGGTCTAGCATGATGGGAGAAATGTAATGGCTCATGTGACATAGATGGAGTGGAAGGAGAAGTAACCTATCGTGGAGGAGGAGGAGAAGTATGTTGTGGTGGTGGAGTAGGTTGAGCCTACTTGCCTTGTTTATGAGGAAAAGGTGGAGACTGTGTAGGATGCTCAACCAATTTCAATGGAGGAGGACTAGATGATATAATAGAAGTAGATGTATGTGGAGGGTCAATGACATTTTTTGAAAGAAGATCTTGCTCTAGATCTAGGAATTTTTAATAGAGAAGAATGAATGATTTGTGTGTATCATACTGCAATATTTGCTTAAGTGTGGGAATCAAACCTCAACAGAAAAATAAACTACTTTTCGAGATCAATAGGTTGGAATATCAATTGATGTATAAAAGCATTGAACCGTAAGATATAATCCTTGATAGGTTCAGATGAGCCCTGATGTAAAGTAGGAAAGCAGTCATAAGTAACCTTAGGGTCGTTGTTTATTATAAACCGATAGAGGAAAGCGTCCTCCATGTCATAGTAAGTACTAATGGACCCAAAGGGAAGATGAGTGTACTATTGTAACGCCTCATCAATAAGACTATATTGAAAGGCCTTAAGTAATAATATATCATCAGAATAAGAGGTCATAAGAATGTGGTAGTGTAGAAGATGAGCATGAGGGTCACCAGTACCATCAAAACATGTGAATGTAGGCATGATAAAGTCCTTAGGAAATGCAAAATTATGAATCTTCTTAGGGACAAGGTTACCATGTAATGAATTGTTGTCAATAGAAGCATAGTAAGCCCTACTTTCTAAAGTGAGAGACTGAACCTAAGATTGTAATTGACCTACAACATGCATGAGAGATGATATCATGTGAAGGAATAGTGGAAGATGGCAATAATGTATTAAGAGGTTGTAACTTTCCATTGTGTGTGATCATAGGAATATCAAGAGATGATAAAGGAGATTTCGATGTTAAAGGCACACTAGGAGTGGGTGTTGAAGAAGCTATAGTAGGTGATAGAGATGGAATATCCATAATGATGGTAGGACTAGCATTGGAAACATCCTTAAAAGGTGCGGTGACCGATGGAGATGCCATTGTAGAAGAAGATGAATTGAAAGACGTAGATGATGTAATAGGAGGAGATGAAATGGTAGGAGATGAAGAAGTGATAGATGGAGGTGACTCATGCATAGTACTAGATGTAACCTCAGGTGAAGGTAGTGATGGAATAGGTGATTCACACTCGGAAGTATGAAAAGAAGGAGAATCATGACTATCAACTTGCTTGATCATGATCAGATAAAGACTCAAAAATGAGAATATCACTAAGGACACTATCAATAGGATCATCAACATAATGCAAAAGTGAATGAGAGCTAGTATGTGATGAATGATGAGAAGCAATATCATATGTTGGAGAATCGTGAGATGGAACTATAGTAGTATGTTGAGTAGGAGAAGAATCAGAATGCACATGTGAAGGATGATCAATACCAAGTAAGTAATCAATAAGAGAGTCATCTAAAGTTTCCTTAGAGAGATCAAAAGGAGGATCACTAGTAGTCATATAGCATGGTGTACAACGAGTGAAGGTTATATGATCCTCAACAATGTTAATGCCAATAGGAGAGTCTTCAAAGTGAGTAGGCACATATTGTTGACCCTCTAAGAGTTCTTGTTGAGTATGAGTCGGTATAGGAATATGATTACCATAGAGATTCGTGAGCTCAACAATAACAACCTCATCATATATAGGGTTGACACTAAAATGAGACATGATGGGTGAAGAAGATGAACTATTCCTAGCCATTAGGGTTTGAAATGGATCCTAGGAAAAATATTCTAAAGTACAGGGTTCACCAAAATGATTAACTAAAATATGAAATTAATATCTATTTCTATAGTTAATCTAAGTAGGTACATAAATGCAATAAATGATATGAACTGAAATGTAAATTCTAGATAATTTTATTTGATATTTATATGAAATGAGATAAAAGGGGTAAGATACTAACCTAGAAATAACTTACCTCGTTGTGTGTTGAGACCAAACATAATGAAGTGTGGACAAAGGGCAGGTGTGACGTAACAACCCGAAAAATTGTTGCGAGATGGTGATTTGCACAGATTGGAGCACTTGTGGGCGCCATGGTCTGAATATGGGCACTGCAGTCCGCATTGAATAGCTCAAGATCTGAATTTGGAAGTGTCGTTATATCTTTGCACTATCTTGAACCTTATCGCATGAGTGTCACAATATCCTCGTTGATGACATCGTAAACCTACAATGAACATTTACCTGTAAAACCTCATACAAGGCATCAAATACCTAAAAAAAGAAAGATGCATATGAAGGGGTTGAATGACCTTAGCTACCACAATGGTGGACTTAACTAAGCACTACACTACATTTTAGAAAAAATGTAGTTCTATGTGTAATTGTGCCTAGGGTGCCCTAACGTCAATGACGTAGAGATAGGGGCAATAACTAGATGTAAAAATGCAAATGGTGGATGGAATAGAATGAATACAACCCTTCCTATATAGTGTGTGTGATGCAATGATGCCCAAATGTAGTCCCTTTCCTTAGTAGATAACTAGCCCTTGATGGTAGATAGTCCACCCATAAGATAATAAGTATGTTATGTTTATATAGGGATCTCTTGTTCAAATTTTGACACTAATGACCCGACATGCCGACTAGTACCTAGGGAATGAGAGGGAAAATGACAAAGATCAACCTCGAATAGATAAATTAGATCCAAATGTTGTCGGGACCAAGGCACCTAAAGTTAAGGACCCGAGCATTCATGGGCACCCCAAGTACTACCCTAGGCACCTTAGTCAAAGACTAGAGATGACAAATGACTAAATAACGACACCTAAGACTCCCTGAAAGATGACCAAAACTATGTAAACAACTAACGATTGTGTAAGACAAATGACGATGACGACCAACTAATTGACAACAAGACTAGGGGATAGGTCATTAGTGAATACTTTTCTTATGCGAGATCCATATAAAAAATAGGATATTTGGTGGTATAAATGTAATAGCAAGTGCATGATTTTGTGACTACAATAGGCAAGTAAAAAATCACATAATGCAACTATATATAGATACTCACTCTCATATCGAAACGCTTGCCATATTGTCGGTGGCATGTGTTTCCCCCTCTCCTCCATGTGGTAGCCCAGATGCATCTATGAATGATGAAAATAAGAATACTCATCGATGTAATGCCCACCATGCGCAGTACTCCTCTATACACACTACATCATTTGAGTATATCGATTGTATCGCCTTGTCTACCTCATCTAGCCCAAGAGGTACTAGTTGTTCTCCTGTGGGCCCTGGTCTAGCTCCAGCCCTCCTAGGTGCTCTAATATCTCTCAACCATATATATGGCTCTAGGGGCACGTCTTGAGCCATACCAAATTGTCTTGATACCCTCTCTACCTGGAATAACTTGGCCACACCTGGGAATCGGTCCTCTAACCACATAGTCCTCTATATGTACTTGTAGCTCTATAACGTCCTCTGGCCATCTTCCATAGTCTTGGTATGGCCTCCATATCACCGGCTCATGTCCCATCCCATCTATCAACTGCTTTATAAGCATCATTGTCCATCTTTTCCCCATGCAAACCATCCCATCTCCTTGCATATATATCTAGTATATCCCAATCTGCTCGCGGACCTCCAACTGCCCTCAACACTGCTATGTACTTGTAGGCCTATACATGCAATAATGTAGTAGCACCTATCCCACCTCCATGCTCCTCTTGTGTGAATTTATATAGGTCTCTATATAGGTGGTCCAAAACACACCGCACCCATGCATATCTAGTATTGTTTTCTATCTGGTGGCATTTGTCGTGCATCTTATACAAGATGCCCACACCTCCCCCTCTACTGCAACTAACAAAGCAATGACCATGGCTATAAAATTCCGCAAGTTCGGAACCCTTGACCTCAAAATAACATACAAACTAATATGGGCCTCGGTAGGTACCCGAGTCCCTACAAAATTCCGTCTAGCGGCTCACATCTATCTCTCCATATCCTCCAACGGCATGGCTTGTACTCTCACCCCAACAACTAGTAATTTCGTATGCGATACACATCCTCCAACGTAAGTGTGATCTCACCCGATGGTGACCATAATGTATAAGTATCTCGCACACCACCTCTCACATAAGGTTATCAACATAGGCATATTATGGGGTACATTCCCCATCTCGTGTTATCTTTTGTAGGCCAGCATGGTCCATAACCTCCCAATCATCATCTGACATACCTAACTCAAGAAACATACTCAAATGACGACCCTGCAAAACTCCCTCCAATGAATATCCCTTTGCACAACACAAAACAACAACAAATGTAGCATTAGAACACTATACAACTCCATAAACACTCACTTATCACATTACTATATAGTAAAAATCACATTGAAATACTTTTGGACTAAATACACCCTCTCTGGGTAGGGCGCCCAACATCGGTATTGGGCGCCCGGAGAAGACACCAATGCCTAGGTTTGGGTGCACTTGTCATGAAAGGCTATTAATGCATTCACCGCTCTTGTCCAGGTCTAAAACACTGAAAAATTCAAAATCTCAATTTTGCAAAAATTCAACAAAAATGACTACTATACACTCATTTTTTGATGAAACAACACACTTACCAATGTTGTCATCGCACGTGATGTTACGGTGGTCACCACCATCTCAAATCGGCTAGGTCATGTTGTTCTGACTTGCCGCATCCTTACATACTCAAAGATCACTATCACTCCTGTGCAAAAAGACAAATGAAGTGAATAATCAATTTTTCACCTCCTATTTATAATTACTTTTACCTACCCATTTTACTATAGTCATTATTTCATGATCATTTCCTCGATTAATACACACCACATGATTTTTGCCATATCTTGATGTTTCTACTTTGATTGACACCCAGTTTACGGAATTCTTTTTAGAATTCTTCCTCCCATCGTATCATATACACGACACACATTACACGTGTGTTATCTCTCCTCAACATTGTATTTCATTCCATCTATACAATTTTTTACGATACTCATCATATGTTATCTATCTCATGCTTACTTTCAGCTCAACATTTGTTCCTCTTGTCACTTCCCCTTTTGCCGAAAGGGGAGCATATAATTAGGGTCATCCTATAATTCCCCTTATGTCATTATGCAATCAATAAACACTATTAATTCATCATTTTTAAATATTTACTAGTGTATTAGGCTATATTTCACCCTAATGACCTAATTTGTCTTTGGCAATGACAAGACATATACTTTCCTTATGAGACATTTTCATCATTTCCCCCTAATGACCTAACCTGGGGGCAACAAGTGTTAAAATCATTCCATGCGATCATTAACCATCTATCGATTCCCCTAATGACCTAACCTGAGGGCAACTAGCATAAAATCTCTCTACGAGTAACCAAACAAACCAATCAAAACAGTTAATTAACAAAACAATGTGTTCAAGTCTCTAACAATTGAAATTACACCATTCAATCAATACAATATAATTGGCCTCCTAAATGACCTAACTTGAGAGTTACATTCGTTACTTTCCCAGATGACCTAACTTGGGAAGTTATTCTATATTTGGCATTTGTTTCTAGATGACCTAACTTGGAAGCCATCATACATTTCGTGTTTGCTTCCAGATGACCTAACTTGGAATCCATCACATTGTAGTGACACCCGTGGAGTGGGGGCAAGAGTGCCTTTCCTATACCACTCCTATATGGGTCAACTATTTGATTGAAATTATTTGGATCCAAAAACCACAAAATGTTTGATCTGAGTCCATCTACAACAACTAGATCTTGAGGATGTAGTTAAAGGTTGTAAAATAACACACTTTTCTCCCTACACTTTTCCTCGGCGGCAAGATGCCTAAATCCTCTGGTCGGTTATTCATATTCATGCAATCGGGTTGGGAATTGATCACTCCCTACCCCATCTTATCATCATCATATAACATGTGAAGTCATCAATCATCCAACATCACAGTCATCTCTCTTATTTAGTACACTTCATCACGACATTACACTTCTCACTATGTTGCATGGATCAACACGTTGATCCATGGTTTGACACACTATATGGTTCATTCGACACACTTTTCTACCACATTTACGCGTTCTACTACAACATGGGCTTCTCCATATTTCTCTTAGGTACGCATCTCTATCTACTTTATGTCACTGTGCTTTCTACTCACCAACATAAAGTGGGGGCAAATGTAGTCACAAAATCATGCACTTACTACAATAATTATACCACAAAGTATGTTGTTTTATATATGGATCTTACGTAAGAAAAGTATTCACTAATAACCCATCTCATAGTCCTCTCATCGGTGAGTTATTCATCGTCATTATTTGTCTTGTACAGTTGTCACTTACACAATTTTGGTCATCTCTCAGGGAATCTTAGCTATCGTTATTCACTCAGTTGTCGTCTCTGGTCTATGACTAGGGCACTTAGGAAGGGATTAGGGCTCCTCGGGTGCCCTGGCCCTCATTTTTAGGCACCCTAGTCTCGGTCACACTTGGTTCTCATTTAGAAGTTCATGGTCGGTCTTTATGAGTTTCCCTCCCATTCCCCTAGGTACTAGCCGACATGTCGGGTCATTAGTGTCGAAATTTGAGTAAAAGATCCCTATATAAGCACAACATACATACTATGTTATGGGTGAACTATTTCTACTAAGGGATAACTATCTACATAAGGCAAGGGACTGCATTTGGGAGCTATTTTGCATCACACACTTTGTATAGGAAGGGGAGTGTATTCTATTCCATCCACCATTTTACATTTTTATCTAGTTATTGTTCACTACTTTGGTGTTGTTGGCACTAGGGAACCCTAGGCACACCATAGCACACACAAAGCACATAAAACTACATCAGGATTGAGGTGTAGTGCAACGCTTATTCATAAGTTTATCCATTTGGAAGCTGAGGACAGTCTGACCCGTTCATTTACATCTTTCTGTTTTTAGGGTTTGATGTTTTTGTGTGGGTTTTATAGGAGATTATTCATTAGATATTTACGGTGATGCCGGTGAACCAAGTGTGGCAACAACTTGATTAAAGGTGAAGTACTGTAAAGGTTTAGTGACCATATCAGATCCAACTTTTGAGTCACTCTGTAGACCAAGGCACCCATATTTCAGACCAAGGTGCCTACATGCACCCCCTGTTCATCCCAGGGCGCCCCGGTCAGCAAGATCTGCAATTTTACGAGGTTCGTTCTGACATTTAGTTCCACCTGCACATCACCCTGTCTAGTCCCATATTACTATGAGGTAAGTCTAATTTAGGTTAGTACCTTTCTCCCTCCTATTTCATTCCATTTAAAAATATCGAATAAATTATCTAGCTCTTATATTTCAATATATTTCAGTTATTACATTGTTGTACTTTCTTAGATTATTACCTAAATACAAATTTTAGATAATCAATACCCAAAGTTCGTGATTTTTGTCTACATTACAAGAGATTATTTTTCTATGGATTCTTGATGTGGACGTTGAAAGGAAAACGTTTCATAATCCTGAGCGAGAAGAAGTCGACGGTGGCGGACCCGCGCCTAAACTCTCATAAGATATTGCACACATTGTAATGTTGTGTTGGTTTATTTTCTCACATTTTATCCTCTTAACAATGCCTGAAGCCTTAAAATCCATTTCAGCACATGTAAATCCCATCTCTCCTAAATCGGAAAAACCAAATTCCAACAACACACAATACCTAGGTAACACCAAATTGATAATGGCCACACATGTCTATAATAACCATGTATGATCTGAAAGAAGTTTGAATATGAATAGTTGCCCAATTATCTATGTTGGGATATATGGAACAATAATAATCCCTCTTCACACCAAGTCCAAAACTTCCGTAGTTGTAGCATTAATGTCATGTTTTTCATCGCCATCATTCCTCTTTTCCTTTTCCAGCTCAACTACCCCTGTCGATATCAATGCATCTTTTCTTCATGATTGTGAAAATGCGAAGACTTTCCAAACACCTATTTACACTTCTCCTTAGGGATTTTATCCTACACATAATAAATTAATACCCCTGTAGAAACCAAAAGAAAATGTACTAAGAAAAAGGGTAGGGGTGCGGGTGCCTCTTGTTCCTTGCATGCGCCTTTAGCTTCGGAGGAAGAATGGTACCTCTTACACTTTTTACATTGAAAATATTTGGAAGGAAATTAGAATGCCCTTTTCATAGCTCCAAACTAGGAGGAGCTCCCCTTCTTTCCCATGTTGCTTTGCATTAATCTTTCCTTGCCACCTATGACATTCATCTTTAAGATATATAAATAGGTATATGCAACCAAAGAAATGAAGAAGAAGAAACAAAACAAATTATTCCGGGATGGAACACACAAAAACAAATGCGCACAACATTCTTTATCCAAAGGTCAGACTTCCTTCCTACTACCTGCTACTTAATGTTGAAATTACGTTGCGAGAATACATGTATATAATTATTTGCACAAAAATATTTAGAGTTGTAAAGAAACCAAATGGTCAAACACAATTCAAGTTGCAACACAAATATGATAACACTTAACAGGCAATTCGGGGTTTTGGTATCACCAGAGGATGTACTGTAGGATTTTTCCAAGTAGTCGGTGAGTCGGTGTACATGTACCCTTATTATGGAGATTTTAATTGTATTTATGAGTGAAATGGATGAAATTTTGAATAACATTGATTTGTTCATGTCAATCGTCCTCCTCTCCTATTTACATTTCATTCGTTGGTCTCGACATGCATCGAGCCCCCGCTGACCCAACCCACTTGTGAAATGCCTTCAGCGTAAAAATGAGAGAGGACCAAGTGTATGGATATTTTCATAATTTTTGTAAGGATTTTATCAAAATGTGATCAAAGAAGTAGATGTAAGGACTACATATAAAGTGAAGGAACAAGTGGCAAAATTTGACATTGAGATCAATGGTCCATATAATATACACCATAATTCTTCCTTCCAACAACAATTTACAAACATGGATTCATTATTAGTGTTATTATTCATTATACCAATTCTCATATTTAAATACGGGTCCTCAAATGATACATAGTTATTTTCAATATGGAATTTGAAATTGTACAAAATTGTAATTCCAACGTGAGACCCGAAATGCTATAAGTGGGTTTTTCACACTAATACCATTTCTGATAGCTTTAATAACTCTCTCATTTCAAACTTAGATATTAATGATTGATACAAATGACTATCATATTTAACATAATGTTTATCTAGTGTTAAATGTATTAATAGTTGTTAACGATAAAAAAATAAAATTTAGAACA
This sequence comes from Taxus wallichiana var. yunnanensis, assembly GCA_018340775.1. Taxonomy (NCBI): domain Eukaryota; kingdom Viridiplantae; phylum Streptophyta; class Pinopsida; order Cupressales; family Taxaceae; genus Taxus; species Taxus wallichiana. The sequence goes on along the minus strand of CM031244.1, from coordinate 543,719,361 downwards.
ACAAAACATGGTATTTTAAGAATAAATTTCAACACCTATTTGTAAGTGTCACATGAATTCGATAAATTTAAATATTATTAATAAAATATATGGCAGATACATCAAAGTATAGTGGACATTAACTCTTAACACACAATCAAAAAAATTGTTTTGGATATTGTAGAAGCGAAGACACCAAAGGAATATATACAAAATTGAATTTTAAGTGTAGCTCATAGTTTTAGAAGACAAAACACGCATACACATATTCATTGTCCCAAGAACTTACATAAAATATTGCTTTAAACAAGCATTAAAGTAACATATTTTTTTCCTAATATTAATTAAAAAGTAAAACATAAGATAACAACGGAACAACATGAAGCGAGAGATGTCATCTCACAACACAACTACATTGCCTTAAATACATCCACGAGATGTTGCAAATGAGGAAGCCAATGGAAATGATGCAAGACCTAAAGGTGAATGGTTGAGAGGTCAATAACATTCATGAGGTGGAAAAAAACACTATGGATGATGTTCATAACCCTCTTGTAGTATAATTATTTTTTAAGGTATAAATAAACAACATTATGCGAGACCATGGCCCAATCAACATCGGTGAATTTGAAGAGAAAATAGAATGTAATCTATGTTGAAGAGTAAAGTATTCACACTTGTTGGGAAAACTCGACAACTTGTAAAGAAGGGGAAGCCTTAGGTCGTTGCCCCTAATGTTCACATGTTCCCCGCCCTTGGAGGCAAGGAACCTCATTTCTTGAAATTGCAATGGAATAATGTAGAGTACAAATTCCATCTTACAAGACAATTAGAGGGCCTCAAACATATTGTGAGCAACAAAAATTACTAGACAATGAAAGATAAATGAAATAAACATAATAATACCTCTCTTGTAACTTTCTTGCAAACCTCAAGAATATTTGTGAAGCACTTAGGCTTGTAAAATCTTAAGATGTTTGAATTGTGGGTGCTCTTGATATGACTCTCCAAATGGATGAATGCAATGCTACGAGCTTGGATACAAAAGGATGTGGGAGGAAAATTGGCAGAAGTTGGCTATAATTTGCATAAGCTTCCAGGGATGATTTTGAAAGGAAATGACCAACATTTTATAGCTAAGGGTGAGGCCATGAAAAGTGGATCGAGTTTGACTAAGCTCCAGGTTAATAATTGTAATTACCTAGAATAGAAAGTAGACTTGGTATGTAGAATTGTAGATTAAAAACAACAATGAACATTTGGAGCGACACAAGTTACATCTAGGAAGGTGGTTACACATATAACTCAATTGCCCCTCCTTTATAGGATTCTAGAAGTGGAGTCCAAGTGGAGTTGACTAGAAAATAAGATTAATTAAATAATTAATTATTAATTGTGAGATGATAATTAACCATTTAAATAAATAAATGCTTACTTAAATTATCTAAGGGGTGTTAGGAATTAATTTAATTAATTCCAAGAGCATGATAAAATTAAATTAATTAATTCTAAAGGGTAGGAATATGACTTAAGTAATAAAATTAATTTAATTAATTCTAAAAGGGTGTATTATAGCAAGATAAAATTAATTTGATTAATTCTAATTGGATAGAAGCAGGCTAGAAATATGAATGTATTTTTAAGGTGTCTACACATTCACAAGATGTTGTGGATGGGGAAGCTAGTAATGCAATGATGTAGGTCCAAAAGGTGAACAATTCGGAGGATAAGAACATTCATGAGTAGGACAAACTAGAAAAAATTGCATGAGGCGATAAAAAATCCTAGGGGTGATGCTCATAACCATCCTATAGGATATTTGATTTGAGGTATAAATACATGACACTATGTAGGCCATGACCGCATGACTAACACTATTGAATTTGAAGAGAAGAAATGAAAAACAAGTTACATAGAAGAGTAAATATTTTCTGTGTTGGGAAAACCCAACGACACAGTGCAAAAGTGGGGAAGCACCCAGTCATTTCCCCTAACATTCACATGTTTCTCGCCCTTGGAGGTAAGGAACCCCTTTCTTTGAAACTATTCATGCAAATCCTAAATATTTCCATACTATAATGGATTAAGTAAAAACCTTGTTTACTTATTGTCCTTGTATCTAGTTGATTTTGATTCTAAATGGCCAATATTGGCCTCATACACACACTAATATTTAGATTAAAGGGTAAGTGCGTGGAAATGGGGGGCCAAAAGGGGCTCTTAAGTGGACACTTTTTTTTCTTTTTGAAAAAATAAAAACTTCAACTTGTACGAGTTATTTGAGATAGTTACACTCAAAATTTGAAGTTGTTTGAAGAACATGAATTGTAGTATTTCGAGTCTAGTTTCTAAACTACTAATTTTTTAAAAATGGTTATGTGTAAGTGGGTTAAAGATCTAAAATTTCAATAGGTGCTCCTATTTTTTAAACAAACATAGTAGATAGTCGGTCGTCCGCCCCCCAGTTTTTGAGCACTATTTAGTATTTTTGAAAACCATTTGGTAGAAAGATAGATAGGAGCATCTAGTTTGGAATAATTTTTTTTAATATTTTTTGTGATTATTTAATTTTGTATGATTTTCCAAGTAAAAATATTTTGAAAATTAACAAATAACGGATAGTAGATCATGCCCCCTCTAACTACCTCAAAAAATATCAAAAATAGATTTTTTTAATATGTATAGAATTAGTCCTAGTTTGGGATTGTATAATTTTTATTCAATTTGGAGAAGTGAAACAAAATATACATGATAAAATATAGGTGTTTACAATCACTAAAAATAGAGGTATAAAAGACATAGTTTGAAATAAATATAAATGGAAATCTTACAATAGTAAAAAAATATAAAAAGTATATATTTAGAAAGAGGATAGTTTTCTTTACATTGTAGGAAAAATTTTAAGAAAGATTGTAATCGTTTTTGTAGGATTTATCATGGTGAAAGATGATTTTTGCAGTTTTTTTTGTTAAAAACACGCGGGTTGTGTTATAATAGTTGCAAGGCTCGGGTTCAAGAAACCAAAGCAATTCCAAGCCTAGAAAAGCTTGGTTTGTGAGCATAATTTAAGGAACACGTGCGTGTTATAACATGTATGCATTGCTTAAGTATAAGTATTTCATTTATTATTATTTATACTTTATTATTTCTTATACTTTAAATTTATTTTAGTAAATATAAGAAATTAAGGTCACTCTGCACCTTATGGAACTAGTCTCTCGGCTTCATGAGTCGCGGTTTAGGAGATAGTTTTGTATAATCTAATTTGGTCAAGTCATAGGTATTTTTTTCAGATTTCAGCATTCAGCCTAGAGCTTTGAGGGTTTAAATTCTACAATCGATGTCTATTTTGGGAAATAATATAGTCATTGTTTAGGTTTTGGGGCCTTTTGGAATTTTTATGACATTTGTAGGAGTGTTAGATGTGTCAAAATTAGATTTTACAAACCTCACAACTCTCAAAGGAAACAACAACTACTCAAATATATGGACTCATGAAATTATTTATAATACATAACAAATCAAAACACATGTACATGTTTTTATTAATTTAAAAATCTTTTACGACGTCTACAAATGCTACTCCCATTATTGGGATTACAAAAAAAAAAATCCTAAAGTTATTACAAAGATGTTTCTTCATGACCCTTGAAAAGTTTCACTTGTTCCATGCGACTCATCTCGTCTCTCTACTCCTTGTCACTCTATCCCCTTAAATGGTAGAATTGACTCACTTCAGAACACATTGTGCTCTTTCGCTTGTGTAATCAATGTGCATTATACAATTCAACATCACCCAACTTTTGTGTTGCACTTTCCTTTCTCCATTATCCTTCTCACCATCCTTGTGTGTGCCCATACTTAACTAATATTGTAAAACTTATGTAAGAAATTCAATTCCCCCATGATACTCCTGCATCAAAAATTACATCTTCAATTTCAATCGAATTGACTGATTAATTCATGCCTAGATTTTTAATTAGTCCTAAATGAAGTAAAAATCAAATCATATAGTTCCAATAAGTTTTGCATGGCTCAATTTAATCAATATTTCTTCTATTATTGAGCCAATCAACTAACTATGTAATGCATGATATAATTAGGGGGTACAATTGAGTCCAAATTCACTGTTGTGATGTAAAATATCTAGCATGAAAAATTGAAAATCTTAAGCATGACAACTAAGCCCCTAATTGAAAATTAGGCTTCCCAATCATTGTGCATCCTTCCTCTGGCCAACTTACCTTCAATTCAACCTTCACCCTAGCTCAGAGGAAATTCCTAACAAGGTTTTCAAGTTTTTAGTGTGTAGAGATGATTACCCAAAGTGATAAATTAATTCGGTACGATTCAGTGAAAGATAACTTCATCTGGAGGCCTAAAAATTCCATTTTGGCCATTTTACATATGGTAAACACCCTCCGAGAATGTTCAAGGAAATTATAAAGCATCTAAGGGTGATTTTGGAGAGAATTGAAGGTGTTTGAAGTAATTTAGGAAAAATTAGGAAATAAAATCTCATTCAAGATCCATCTGTTCAACAATGGGTATTCAGGGTGCAAGGAATGAGAGTTTTAACGATGAATTTTGTCTTCTCTAGAAGATTCCAAGAGTTCCTAAATGAGTTAAGAGGAAAAAAATACATCAAAAGATAATATAATCCTCTAAGAGGGGACAATATCAAATTTTATCTAAGGCTTAATTATTTCTTGAGATATTTCAAACTTCTCGGTTGCCCCTCTTAGTTCAAGAAGGAATAAGCCATAAATTTTGAGTTGTAGGAAGAATTGAATTTTGGGAAATATTTCATTGATATTGAAATGTGATTTGGAGTCAAAATCATATAATATTTGACCCCAAACAATTTTCCTAAGCTCTGTGGTGAAAAAATCAAGCTCGCTATGCAAAAATGGACATCTAAGACAAAATTGGCTTTCCAAATCGAGCACACGAGTCACTTTGGGGAAGGAAAAGTTGATCGAGTTTGGCAGTGAGCTTGGAAATGAGCTAGATCCAAACACAAAAACCTGTAATAAACTAAACCAAGGAAAAAGTACCATACATAAGAGAATAACTTTCCTAAAAACCCCTTTTTTTAGTCGCCCAAATCCAGGGTTTTGAGAATTATTGTAAACCACCCAAAAATTGAAAACCCTCTATAATGAAATGGTGAACTTTGTACATAACCCTTGTAAATATCAATAAAAACTGATATTTCAAAACAAAACTTTTAATACACAAGTTATACAAGTGTATACCATATCCAAATTTGATACCATATTGGAGTGCTCGAGGATCCCGACTCAACGAGAGCACTATGTAATTGCAAGATTTGTGAAACCACATAGAGAAGATGCAAATGAATGAATTATAATACACAAACAACCCAATAGTAATCCTCCATGACCAGATAACAATATCTTAAGTGTCGTTTACAAATAGAAGTGATGTGTAATTCCTTAGTGGGAATATTGCCATAACATGAAGGGGAGTTACATTCCTAGAATATAAATGTAACTCTTGCAATAGACTATGATACTCCATGACATGTAAGACATGTCATAGTAACTCCTATGACACTAAGGACACCTAAGAAAGATGATTCAACAAAGGTGAGGAATTTCCAAGTAAATAAATATGAGGAAAATAATATCCTACACTAACAACCCCTTAAGCATAGCTTAGGTGGGTAGAAAAATTGGGACCCAAAAATAAGGCCTCGATGAGGTTTCCACGTATAATGCAAATCTCTCATAAAGTGGAGAAAAGAGAAACCCAATGGGAAAAAACTCCCCCTAAAAGAGAGAAAAGATAAGTATAAAAATGTCTCCTTTGAGACATGCCCCTATAAATAGATAGAGAAGCTCCTATAAAGTAGAGAGAAAGGAGAGGAGAGGTATATAAGCCACCCCAAAAGAGTTTCGATGATGTGGTCTTATGCCTAAATATTGAATAATATTTATCCAAATTGAACAATGTTTCTACCCTTAGGAAGAATAGAAAAGGTGTACTGAAATTCTACCCACTCCATGAAGGAAGCTAAAGGCAATAGTACGGAAAACTTTGAAGTTGGTCCATGACTGAAATGTGGCATAGGTTTGGAAAGAGTATGCACAAGAACTGATGGTAATGTCACTGAAGTAGATCTATCAAAGGATGGGTATGGATCATTCATTGAAAGAATGTCCATATGAAGTGAAGGCCCAATAACCCTCACAATTGTAGAATGAGGATCCACAAGTAGAGGTGGATCAATGATGATCTCCAAAATAGTAGAAGTGACTGATATCCCAGAAGGGGAACTCCCATCAATGGAGATGAAGGAATCCTCTGAAGTATAAATGTGTGAAGGCTCTACAAATGGAAGAGTGTATCCATGTATCGTAACACAAGTAGGGTTTGCAAGAATACATATGAGGTCGACATAAAATTGTCTCAAAAGGGTTGCTCAAAGAAAAAGAAGAACAATATATGACAGAATTTATCAAAACATAAGAAGTATAAGGATTAGAATATGCCTACACAATGATTGTGGATCGAGGTAAATGCAATTTTATATGCCTACACCATGGAACTCGAACATGTTTATATGGTGTTTTATGGTTCTCTCGATGGTAGCAGTCGTCGAGGAGATTCAACATTATTTGAAAGGTGATTTGGAGAGAAAGAGATGTATCCTCAACAATACTCGCGTCATCATAACTAGAAGAACAATCCTCATCATTCGAATATGAATTGGTAAAAATTGCATCAACAAAACTATCATCACATGAAGTGGGTGTGGAAAAAACAGATCAATCAAAGTAAAAATGTAATCTTTGAAGGGTCTCTAAATAATGTCTAAAGAATTCTCTAAATAGTGCGAGGACTCTGTATGCACCATAGGATGGTGGAGAGGCATGGAAATGTACATCAACAAGTGACCAAGAACCATGTCACAAGTGTCAAGTCAGTCTTTGAGTTGATCTAGGTCATTGGGGGTAGGTACTTGTCCATACAAAAATGGATAAAGGTCATCGTGAATGAGAAAATGTTCCATGTTAGAGTAGTTATTTACATTAGCTCATGTTTACCTAGGTACTTTATTTACCTTTATTGTATTTATCCTTACCCCCTTATGTGTGTGGATATTTCTTTTTATTTATTTAGATATTAGGGGGATATTATCTAGTTGTTAGGTATAGTTCTTTCCTTGATATATGGTATTGACTAGATCATTGATGTCTAGTTCTTTCCTAAATCTATGGTCTTGACTAGTTCTTTGATGACTAGTTCTTTCCTTGATTTATGGCTTGATCTATGACCTTTACTTGGTTCTTAGATCATTATTCCTTGCCTATATAAGCAACGTCCATTCTCATTGTATTTCATTGAGTTCAAAAATAATATATAATATTGTTACTCATTTGTTTGCAAAGGTTTTATTAAAGTTATTCTGGAGAATTGCTTTTATCTTATTGATCGTGGTGTTTGATTAGCTTCTAATTTCTTGGCTTGGTATGATCTAGTTATCATTCCTTTTATTCCATGCTCGAACTACATGGTACATAATCAACCCTACCAAGAAAAAGAGGTGGAGGTTGTGATGCATAATTGGTCCTACAAAGCTTAACTCGAAATAACATCCTCCATCATGCATTTGTAAATGACAACAATTAGTGCAAAGGAGTCATGGGTGACAATTTCAAGCTCATATTGATGTCGACTCAGCCAAAATGTATCTCCACTTGATCACAACACCCCTCTAAAATTGTGTATTTTAACCCACCCAATTTCGGTGCTTTATAATTTCAATGTTATAATAAAACAAATATGACCAATAGAATAAGGACAAAAAACCACACAATTTTGAAAAAGACACTCCAATCGAACAATTGATCGATTTAATTTAAACTAAATTAAATCTTAATTTTAAAGTAACTATTGAACTAATGATATACAAATGATGAGATATAACAAAGGATAAGTAATGAGCATGCAATAATGTAAAACCATAAGAGATAGAGAGAGAGAGAGAGAGGGTAACTTAGCTGATTTTAAAGTGATTTGGAAGTGATCTAAACTTAGAATTCTTGGAACAGTGGGAGGAATGTTGTTAAGGCTCATTAAGGGTTTTGGGACTCAAAAATGCACAGATACAAAAGTGCCCACAAGAGAACAGAGTGCTAATGAACAAACGAGCTCTAGTGTCCACTCACATGCTCATGTTCTAATCCTTTCTAGGTTGGAAAATCTTTGTTGTTAGTCCTCTTTATTGCTCTCCAATTTTCTCTAATGTCACTGGTTATACTTGTAACTCAGTAAAATAGATAGCTAGTTACACATGCCCACAACCCACATTAAACCTAATAAATAATATGCGAAATGGGGAGTCATATTGACCCCGATGTTCACTTAAAGAGTGAACTTAGTACCAAGCACTGCACTACATCTTAGAATCCATGTAGTTCTATATCTATGTGCGTAATGATGCCCTAGGTTGCCCCTGTGCAAGTTACACTATGATAATGGGCTAGATCTATATTGCTCTAAGTATTCAAATGTGTGTGATAGAATAGATTAAAGTTCCCTCCTATTATGTGTATGCAGAGTGATACAACCTTGTCCCTTGTGTGGATGTGTTAGATGAATACTTTGCAATGCTCCTTGTACCTTTGGATGCAAGCTTAGGTGATAGATAATGCTTATAGTGCTTTGCCCCTAGAATTTAAAAGAAGTAACTAAGTATATATATGATTCCCTTGTTTGAATTTCATAATTGACAACTGAAATCGACCCAAAGTATTAAAAGGTGACCAATAAGTAAAAGAGACCCAAAAGAGTAAGAAGAAGAAAGAGAGGGTCAAGAGCGCCAAAGAGGGACAAGAGAGCATGGACGCTTCTGTCCTAAATGGGTGTTAGTGTTTGAGGCCATAAAAGATGAATCAGTCAAGTTCTAGAAAATCTATAAGATGTGCAAGGCCAATAACAATGCAAGAGATATAAAAAAGACCCAAAAGGAATTATAAACCACTAGTTTTCTTGCTTAGGAATCATGTATACATTAGTATGCTTTAGGACCTAGAAATGTACCCAAGTGCATAAATTTTATGTCTACATTTTCCCCCACTTTATTTTGTTGAGTGAATACTTGATATCATAAAGTAGATAGAAGATGTGTAACTTGTAATCCTTTACAAAAGAGTGTAGTTGATAGAATGTCGAGGACAAGTGAAGTGTGAAGTGATCATGATGTGAAGTGTGGAAACTAGGAAAAGGAGGTAGACCTTAGGGGTGAAGTGTATGCATAGTAGGGTGTTGTTGGAGCTTGTGTTTGTTGATGTGAGTTTTTTCTTGTTGCGTATAAGGAAGGACCTACAAAAGAAGAGTGAAAGAGTAGTCAAAGTTCTGTATATGAAAAATCAGAGTAAACATGTTTGTATAAGTAATTAGAAATTGTATAAAGGAAAGAGTGCACTTGATGTGTAAGAGAGTAAAGGATAGAAAGTTATCCATTTTAAATGTCTTGTTTCCGATGGTGAGGTTTTGGGTGATCTCGTGTGAAGAACTTTTTATAGGTGATCTCATGCCAAGAGAAGAGTATTGGGGAGAGAGATTTTGTTTTTCTCTCCTTCTATAATGCTTCCTAATAAGCACCACTACAGATGGTACATCCCCGATTCATAACCTATTGTTCTTGTTTTAACCGATTGAATGCATTTTGTAACTAGAGAAAAGTTCCTGCTACTAGAGAACTATACTCGTAAACTGTTGAAGATTGTGTTGAATCGAGAAATTGATTGTTTTGCCCCCATGACACAAGTACCCACCACTACTATATGCTATTGGGTGCTAGTGTCTACTCTATGTCTATGATCCAAGTTTGATTTTGGACCACTATGTAATTGTGTGACCATGTCATTGTTGTACCGTGTTGATCTCATTATGGAGATATGAGCTGCTAGAAGGGTGATTTGTTCACCCAATAGACACCCCCTCATTTAGGGTTCATGTTATGACTATGGGAGGAGGTGGCCCAAACGATAGGACTGAAACCGATATGCATATCACGGATTGGATACCTGTAGGTATGAGATGTGCATGGTAGTGTAGACACAAAATCACACACTTGGGTACATTTATAGGTCCTAAAATCATGCTAGCATTTACATGATTCCTAAACAAGAAAACTAGTGGTTGACAACTATCTTTGGCCTCTTTTCTTTGTCTCTTTTTTTCTCTCTAGTCTTACAGCACCCTACAACCCAAATTCGGAACTTTACTTATTTATCATTCATGGCTTTAGACAACATCCCACCCAGGCAACAACACTGGGCGCAACTATCTCTCCCCGGTGCCCCCGACCCTTTCCTACCTTACTCGTTATTTTTGGGTCTTTTTATCTTTTGGGTATCTTTTTCACTTATGGGTCGATCCTAGTTGTCAATTATGGAATTCAAACAAGAGAATCATATAAATACATAGTTATGTGTTCAAAATTAGGGACCAAGCACTAAACATTACTATTATCACCTAAGCTTGTATTCAAAAGAGACAAAAGCAATCTAAAAGGAATCCATCTAGCACTCACTTAAGGGATAAGGGTTGCATACACATCATTGGAAGGGGAAGTTCAGTCTATTCCATCCCACACATTTGCATCATTGAGCATATCTAGCCCAATATCAAGTGTAACTTGCACAAAGGTATCTTGGGGCATCATTTTTACACACACACAAGAATTGCATGGAATCTAGAATGTAGTGCAACGTTCAATCATAAGTTCACTCTTTGGGTGACCGTCGGGTCAATCTAACTCCCCATTCTACATTTTCCTTTTTAGGATTGATGTGGTTTATGGGTATGTGTGGGTGAACTTTATTTTACAGGTGTTGTCACCCTCAAATTTCCCTCCATTTTCCAAGTCTAAAAATGTTAAATTTTGAGTTGGTGCCTTTGAAGTATGCTTGAAAGAGGTATTTTTGAATCTAGGACTAACCAAGGACTTTAAGACTTTTGAAAACTCATTCATCAAATGGGAAATCTCTTCCCCTTTCCAAAAAGTTGAAGAAGTCCTCCTAACTCCTTGTATTTTACAAGTTATGGCTCGCGGACCTATGTGGTTAAATTTTCCCTTTGGCGGGTTAGCGGACCTACGGAGTTCCTTGTGATTTTTGCACTTTTTCGCCAAAAGGGGTAAGTTAGCAAAAGTGACCCATGAACTCGCATGGAGAAATGGAGAGATAAGTTTCGCAAGCCATCAACCAATCAAAAGCAACCACGTGTCCTTGGGGTTGCAAGCTGGCGGGAGTAATATTGTTTTTTGCACTTTTTGTCAAAAAAGGGTTAAAGGTTCAAGTTTTTCCGCCCTCCCTTTGGGCCCGCAACAAATCAGGTGCTACCACGTGTCCTCGAGGTAGTGAACCCGTGGAGGAAAATCAAATTTTGTGCCAAAATTTCAAAATGTCTCAAATTGAGCCATGCCCCCTTATCTAATCAAAAGGTGACACGTTTCCTATTCAAATTGGGAGGCGACCCACGGAGAAATTTAAGATTTTGAACTTCCCACCAAAAGGGCTCAAATGCTTGTTTTTGGACCACGTTTCCTCATCTAATCGGATGGCGCCACGTGTCTAGCCTTTGGCAGAGCTGTGGAGGGGTTGAGGAAATTGAGAAATCACGCCTTTTCTCCCAAATGTTGGGAAACATATTTTGTCCACCTAGCTCATCCTTTCTCTAATTCGACACGTGTAGGGTGCCGATTTTGAGGTAAAAAGAGGAAAATGGTTTCTTTACATTTGCATCTCGATTTTTTTTTTATCACCATTTTTATCTCGAGCTCTGCAATGGACAAGTGTGGATTGTTTTTGTCCTTTCTCTGTTTGTGGTCGTTTTTGTGGAAATGCATTTTGGGTCTGTTCTAGAACAAAATTGATGATTTTCAAAGGGAATATGATTGATTTTTGAAGCGATAGGGTAATCAGGTGTTTGCAAACAAAAAGGAGAAATGTGCCAACTGGGCACTCAAACATTTTGGAGGCAGTTACAAAGGTGAAATGATGAGGGAAAATGAATGAGGAAACCGCCATATACTTCTGCTAAAGCATTCATGTTTGAAATGATGAATTTCAACCGTTTAGGGCATCTGCATTTTCCATGAGTGCATTCTTGTTTTTGTCTCTTTCCAAACGAATCTCCAACAAATTTGATCCCATTGGGATATTCTTTCCTTGGAGGCAAAGCAAAGATGAAATAGGATTGTTATAAAAACATGCTTTGCCATTGTATACGGGTTCTGGCATTTTTTTTGGAAAGTTGTAAAAGTCTGAAAGTGATTCAATACAGAGGTCTTTTCTTTCTCATTTTCTCCTATCACTCTTTCTCTTCCCTTGCTTGGTTCAATGGATCATTTACCTTACATGCAATAGAAACTTTGTGTTCTGATATGTGCAATCTTAGAACTTTGTGTCTGCAGATTTACATGGTGTGAAGTAATTGATCTTTCCTTATATTTTCTTGTTTCAGTGTGAGTAAGGAAATACTCTGCTATCTATATTTCCCCAAAGCATTGTTGTTTTCTTCCTTCTCCCACCTCTTCATTCTTCCATTCCTTCTGATTGATAACCTTTCAAGTATAAAGACTTTCTAGAATTCCATGATCCAAACATTGAAAATCTTTATATCTGTACATTTGTTTTTCCAGTTTTCAATAAGGGAACCTCTCCCATTAAAGAGGAGGGACTTGTTGTCCCCTGACTATGGTTTCACCTTCATGTTCCATTTTGAAACCCAACAGTTTTTGGTGACTCTACTGGGGAATCCATTGTGAAGGATTTCCAATTTTGAAGAATTACTTCTTGATCATCTCTGATCTAGCGACTCCAAGATACACTAGGGGTAGGAGAACCCTTGGAGAAGAAGATCCTCATTTCTAGCTGCTGGACAACCAAGGTTTCTCTCTTCCTTCATCAACAAGAAAAATAAGAGGAGAAAGATCTGATAAGCACTCCTCCTGATAGAGATAAAATCTCTAGGAATGATAGTCCTCAAAATCATATCAGTCCCAATCGGCATGCTTTGATCCTTGTTGGTGTTATTGTTCCTCTCCAAACAATATTTCCTATAATGGTAGCTCCTCTACCTTGGGGCCAAAGGGTTGGGCCTCTTGCTCTTCCCACCATTGCATGAATTGCCTAGAGGCAATAGAAATAATTTTCCCAAATTCAGAGGTGATGGGAAAGTTCATCCGAGATGAACATATAGCAGCCTTCATTGTTGCTTGTGGTGTTCTTGGGGTTGAACACGAGGATGTCTCTATTAGAATTTTTGTGGAGACATTGCAAGATAATGCTTTGCTGATTGGTTTTATCACCTACTTGTTATATCTATCACCAATTGGAACACCATGAGAACCAGATTTGAGCAACGCTTTAAACTAGTTGAAGATGTGCATGCCCTCTTGGCTCAGATTTCCCAAATCAAGAAAGAAGCTCATGAGCCTATGAGGGAGTTTGTAGCTAAATTCAATAGGTTGATCAACAAGATTCCATTAGATACACACCCTATGGATCAGATTCAGAAGTTTTTCTTCCTTAATGCTCAACTACATGAAGTGAACTATGTGCTTAGGAGAGCTAATCTTGCCACTTTGGATGCTGATCGATGTTGGTTGTTAGTGTAGAAGATGATATGATAATGTCCGGAAAGTTGAGGAGAGAATCCTCTAAATCCAAAGCATCTTCTTCTTCCACATCTTCTCCTGGAGTTAATGCATATCGGTTAGTCCGTGAGCTTGCTAATGATCTTATTTCTCTCACGAAACAATTAGCTCAACATGATCCTTATCAAGATATGCCTAGAAAGAACTTTCAGCCCACAAATTGGTTAGCCCCTCCTCGGACTAGATTAGCAATTGAAGGTCCACCTATTAAATTTCTAGTCAATGCCACATGTAAAGTGTTAGAGCCTAATGATGAAGAGGAGAATGAAATCTATGAAGAATTGGAAGAGGTGATGAAGAATCGGAAGAGCCGAGTGGATCCCATGTCCATTTTCTCACTACTAAAGGTATAGATGAAGAAGATGATTATGAGGAAAGAATTGTAGAGATGAACAATGAATCTTATGTTGTCATGACTCGTGAGCAAACGAGCAAGAAAGAAAAGGTAGTGCAACTCGCTAAAATATCTAAGGATCCTCCTACAACCATTCCAAAGATTGCAAGGAGGGGAGATCCTATTCCAACTTCTTCCATGAAAAAGGTAGGCTCTGTTGTTCCTTCTTCTTCTCGCTCCTGCTCCTAAAAAAATTTGTCATCCTAGTGAGAGAGTTGATAGATCAAAAGTCCCATCTATTACTCATTAATAATGTTGCATCTACCTCGACTCATTTGATATTATTGACCATCTCAAGAAAACTAAGATTCGGATCTCGTAGGCTGAATTCTACCAAACTCATCCCAAGGCATTTGCTAAGATGGTAGACTTTGTGAATTATAAATCTAAACCTTCACCCCATGGTCCTAAGGGCCTCTTTCCAACTCCTTCTCCTTCATCTCAACCCAACCTTGTAAAGAATAGCTTACTTCATTTGAGGAGAAGATCAAACCATTTTATGTTACCCTCCTCATAGTTGGTCATAAACTCGAATCGTGTCATTGATTCCGGTGCTTCAAACAATGTGATGCTCGCCAAGGTAGCTCATGCCCTAGGCCTGACCCTAACCCGCACTTTTGGCTCATGTTATTCAATGGAAAGTAGAGAAGTACCGTTGGTTAGTAGAATCAAGGATGCATAAGTTGCATTTGCCTTTGCTATGCCGAGAAAAGAGTTTTAGCAATCATCTTGTAACTGATATACCTTCTTCTTATGGCATACTATTGAGTAGAAACTTTTGTAAGGATGTTGGAGGAGATATCATGATGGATCGTCACATGCCTTCATTCCAGTGAATGGGAAGATGAAGAAGCTATTTCCTGAAAAGCAAACTGAATATATTATGCAAAAGACGGATGATCCAAAAGCACGATACTTTATGAAGACAGAGGTCATGATAATTACATGGTTGTCTCACAAGATGAGGTAAATCATCCTAAGGAAGTACTTCTTGATCCCAATGGCGTTTAGATTTTAGAGTTTGATGGGAGCTGCTCCTCACCCAATTCTCGGAGCTAGTGTTGTGCTCATTTCTCCCGAAGGGAAGCTTCATCCTTCCTCTTTCAAGTTCTAATTCGAAAACACGCAACAACAACACAACAGTAGTATGAAGCTCTCTTTCTCGGTCTTAACTTGGAAAAGGAAATGGGGATTAAGAATATCCTTGCTTGTGGTGATGCAGAGCTGATTGTAAAGTAGGTTAGATATCTTTTCCAAGTAAAAAAATAGAAGGCTAAAACATTACGTAAATCTGATTTGGGATTCAATTGAGTTCCTTGATGCCTTCTCCATCGAAGCCATGCCAAGAGAAAGAAACATGAGGGATGATTCATTTGCTGTCTTGGGTCTCTATTAATTCCTCATCCAGATTTCTCCTAAGAGAATTTCACCATTGAGATGATTCATAGGCCTAGTGTGACCGACAATGCAAATAATTAGCAAGTCTTCAATGATGATCAACAACTGTTGTCCTTCCTGGAGCTTAGAGATAATTTCGATCAGCTGTACTTTTAAGGGAGTGAAAATCCGCCTAGGGAGTGTGTGCCTCCAAACAAAGAAGGTAGCAAAGAAGAAGAAATAGATCATGATGGTTGTTTAAAATTGAAAGGCAATAAAATACCCAAGGGGTTGGTGAGCTTGGAGGAGTTATTCGATAAACATGACAAATATATTAAGTCAAAATCTGCCAAAGGAAACCAATAGTCCGCTGAGTATGAGAAGATAAATATTAGAAGTTCTCATGAGCCCAAACTGATAAACGTTGGAAAATGTTGCACACAAGAGGAGAAGGGAAAAGTAGCAGATTTGTTGAAGAGGTATGTTGATGTTCTTGCTTACTCATATGATGATCTTAAGGCTTTCCAACCAAAATAAATGCAACATTTCATTCCTCTCAAACCTAGGATCAAACCCTTCAGGAAAAAATAGAGGCAATAACCCTAAGATTGCTGACACAATCTTCCAAGAAATTTAGAAATTATTGAAAGCCAAGATCAGTTTTCCTATTCACCATTCAACGTGGATTGCTAATATTGTGCCCGTTAGGAAGAAGAATGGTGAGATCTGAAATTTGTGTCGATTTTAGGAAATTTAACCAAGCTTCTTTAAAGAATAATTATCCTCTTCCCGTCATGGATCAAGTATTGCAAGCTGTCACGGGTTCAGAGATGTTATCCATGCTTGATGGGTTCTCGGGTTATAATCAGGTCGAAGTAAATGTTGTTGATTAGCATAAGCTCGCCTTCAAGACTTGGGCACCTTCGCTTATAAGAGAATGCCATTTGGCCTCATCAATTCGTGCTACTTTTCGAGGGCTATGGACCTAGCCTTTGGCAGCCTCAAGGGAAAGTGCATAGTTGTTTACCTTGATGATCTCGACTATGTTTTCGAAAATCGAATCGATCATTTCAAACACCTTGAAACAAATCCTCCAAAGGTGTAGAGAGCATGACATCTCCTTGAATCCAAAGAAATCAGTATTTTATGTCACCAAGGAAAATTTTTGGGACACATTGTCTCTAAGGACGGGACCAAGATTGATTTGGAGAGATTTCGAGCAATTCAAAAGATCCCTCTTCCAACAAGCAAGAAAGGCGTGCATTCTTTCTTCTAAGCAAAATCAACTTCCTAAGGAGGTTCATACCTGATTTTGTAGAGTTTACTTTGAGAATTTCTCACATGATGAAGGGAAGTAGACATTTGGTTGGTCCTCTAAAGGTAAAGTTGCATTTGAAGGTATCATTTATCACAAAGATTTATTTTACAATAATATTTAATTCTATTTTTTATTAAATCATTTGGTGAACCCCACTCATGATTAAACACTGGATCCTTACTTTCCTATTCTATCCGATCCTCTTTTATGGCTCCCAAAATTTCTCAAATCTCCTCGTATGAATTACTTCAAATGCACCCACCTTGCAAAGATGCTCTCTAAAAATCCCTAGATACTATGATACTCCCTCGTAATACGCCACATGCACAAGTAAGTTCCATCTTTAATTGTCTCTCTAACGACTCTATTAGTCCTAATACCATAACTAATCAACCCATCTTAGAGTCAATTCAATCTTTACATTGTGTTTTTCAAGATAAATTTCAATCTATGGAAACCATGATTAAATCCCTCAAAGTTTAAATCTAACATCTTAAGAATACTTCTCATGCTCATGTTAGTTCTTCTTCTCCACCTCCTCCTACTCCTATGTCTTCTACATGTCCTCATATAAGTGAACCTCAAGTCTTATCGTTACCAACACCTCTTAAGTTTGATCTAAATGCTAAGCAACATGATATTCCCCCTGAGCTCCTCAATCACCAATTGATCAAGTTTACAACGACTCATTGTTACCCTCCTCGGCTTGGCTTGCCAAATAAATTTGTCTCCCATTTTTCAATCATCATAGACTTAATGGGAAACACCTTGAACATCGTGGTTTTATTTCATTTTCTACACAACATTCAACCACATGCTCATCTCCAATTGTTGAATCCCAGTGGGATCCTAAATATGCTCCTTGTATGTCCGATGAGCATCATGCCATAATTTCTAATGTTCTTTCTTTGGTAAGTCAAGAGCCGCATATCCAACCCATTCCAACTAAGCAACTACCTCTTAAAATTTGTCCTTTGTCCCCTTGGTGTCCCCAAATTTCACCCTAAAATCTGGGACTACCCATTTTTTTTTAAATGTTCTTTTAAAATAACAAGTCTTTTTGTGTTTTATTGCCAGAAGATGTATGTATTATGTTAGGATATTCCCAGTGAATCATATGAGCCAATTTCAACAAATACCCAGATACCCAAACTCATTTTATCCCTCCGCCAAGTTTTGTCTGCAGGAAATTTTTATTTAATTATTTATTGAATAAATAATGCCCCGTTTGAAGTAAATTGTGCTCCAGTTACATCCTGTTGAAGTTTTGCATGTCAGTATTCACTCATCTCAATAGGGTTTTCACCAGGAATGAATTCAGGGTATTATCTGTAACTTATGGCAACATTTTTTGCTTTTATTTATTTCTTTTACGTTTTTCTCCGAGTATTCTCTCGCAATTTCTCTGTGAAATTTCCCTAGGTCTCGTATTTGTTTAACATAGTTTGTTTAATCACCAAGCATTTGGAGATCATCTACTAACGCAACACCAAAAGGAATTAGCCTCAAATGCAAACTTCTGACCAAAAAGATGAAGTCATGCATAAAAAGCCTCTCCTAAGCAAGTTGCATTTTTTGGAATTAATGAGTAGTGTAAGCTGCAATGGGATTTTGGTAATGGCAGACAGGCGGGAATTTCTTACCTACCTTGCAGGTACTTTTTCCAATGAAGTCAAAATCACTTAAGTTGCGATGGGAAAATTAGAGACGGCAGTGTAGGCGAATTTCTTACTTGCCTTGCAAGGTACTTTTTCCCATGAATGTTGGGATTAGCACACCGGTTGTATAGACAATATATTAGATCTAAGTGTTAGCCAAAAATCACAACACCCCCAAATGAGTCATCAGATCTGATTTTCTATGGCAAATTCATTTGGTGTGATTGCACAACATTGAGATTTTCCCAAAGT
The DNA here is from genome assembly GCA_018340775.1 of Taxus wallichiana var. yunnanensis. Taxonomy (NCBI): domain Eukaryota; kingdom Viridiplantae; phylum Streptophyta; class Pinopsida; order Cupressales; family Taxaceae; genus Taxus; species Taxus wallichiana. The sequence goes on along the minus strand of CM031244.1, from coordinate 543,700,684 downwards.
GTGGGACTTTATAGAATCGGAAAAGCTCTCCAAAGGTTAAAGGTTGGTTCCTATTCCTCTGTTTAGGTGCATGTGTGAAAACTTGCAGAGGGCCTATTCCTAAATCTACTCTAAGTTTTACCAAGGAGACAGGATAAAAGGGATGCGAGAAATCAAACTAAGCTATAAGGTGATGCACCAAAGGAATGATGAACATTTGTTTTACTGATAGACACAAACCAACAAAATGCATACAATAACCAAGCATAGATAACCAGATGTGTAATGAAAGACCAGATGAAAGCAAAAGAGACAAGAAAGGATCTAAAATTGATCAAAAATGTGTTTTATTGCTCTGTAGATTGATACAATGCATCACAAATGGCCAGAGGTAGGAAACGTGTCACAATCAAAAGAGGTCTGAAACTCCACGAGTTCCTTTACCAAAAGAAAAGGGGAGCCTACAAAACAAAAGAATGTCCAACCCTTTACAATGAGTCCCGACCCTATATTTATAGACTCAATCAGAGAGAAGAAAGAAAGAGAGAGAAGTGGGAAAAGTAGGTCAAAGCTCAACCACTGCTATTAATGTCTCCTACAAAATCTACCCCAAATCTTCCTTAACTACATCAATCAACCATCGGTTCGACACTCAAGGAGGAGGAAACGATAGAACAGATCGAATATGATCTAGTTTTTGGGGTAGATAGATCCCGCATTAATGGCCCTAAAGACATTTTCTCCATTTTCCTTTACCTAACCTCCCCAAACTTAAAGTTTCAAATCTCCATGGCATGGGCGAGGCCGAGATCTTTCCAACAGTGTCAGATTTGCAATATTTCAAGCCCTGAGTCGAAAGATATGCCCCTTCAAAGTTTGTATCGGTCCATACAAAAGGGCGGGAAAACTAGTTTGAAAAAATGGGCCCCTTTTAATATGGGACACATGGAGGCTAGCGCTTATCTCAGGTAGCCTCTATATTTTGCTCTTAAAAAGGTGTAGGGTTGACACATGGCTTCCTCCACCGACCCGCTCAATTTCTTTGTTTCTCGGCTAAGTTCTTTTCTCGACGGGGTCATATTCCTTGACTGGGACACACGCGGTTTGGTGCTTGTTTGAGAACCCTTTCTTTGATTCACCCTTGAGTTAGCGTCGTTTTGACACTTGGCACTCTCCGCACGGCCTGCCACTATGCATTGACTATTCAACCCGACTTTGTTCCCTTTGAAGATACTAGACGCGTGGAGGCTCTACGCTCACTAAAACTCTCAATCAAGATTTGTCCCTTGAAGGAGCATCGAGTTGACACTTGGAAGCCTCCATAGGATTTGGACTTTTCAACGACCTTTACCTTACCTTTCCAAACCTGGGCTATGTGGTGAACTAGTGCTTGTTTGAGCCTCCGCATTTGGATTCAACTTTGGAGATGCGCCACTGAAACACGTGGATCTCTCCGCTAGTACTTCTATACTTAACTCCTTTTGAGGCCTGTCATGTCTACCTTTTGACCTCTGTTGACCATTTGCTACGTGGAGGGCTGGCGCGAGTTTGAGAACCCACCTTTGGCTCCCATCTTGGATTTTCGCCGAGTCGACACCTGGCACCTTCCTGTCTAGCCGAAGAATTTTCAACGGCCACACAACTTTTGGGGTTTTGGACACGTGGAGGCGTGACGCTCATTTGAGATTCCTTTCTTGGACTCACCCTTAGAGAAGCGTTGTTCGACACATGGCTCTTTCCGCAACATCCTCCATACTTAGCTAATTTTTGGACTCATTCTAAAAAATTTTGAGCCCGAGGACTTTGGATCTTCGCCGTTTCTGCCTTTAATTGCTCCTGGCTTCTTTGACACTATTCCTCCACCTCTAACCATGTTGTTCTATTTCTCGAGCCTACCTAAAACCTGTAGAATGGATTTAAGGCTCAGGTTCACTCGATAGAGTTGTCTTCTGGATTTCTCCCATACAGGGTTGTTTGACCTTCGCAGGCCTTGCCACTTCCATTATAGAGTCCCTCTATAATATTTTTTGCAGGATCTGAACGTGATTTCTCAGGTTCTTTCAGTGCGGGGTCATTTTGATCCAATATTTTTCCCAGGGGAAAATATGGATAACAATTTGGTGACTCACAGGGGTATCTGCCTGCTAGATGAAAAGACCAATTGCCTTGTCATATCCATTGGGCATGGAGTCGAGAACGATGGTCTGATACTGATTTTGCCTCTGATTCACGAGCCCAACTATTTACACTCTCAATCTTCATAAGAAATCTTAAAACGATGGTTTCTAAGAGTAGAAAATTATTTTGACCTGGGCTTCATCTAGTTTCGAATGAGCTATACAAGAGCAACAAAACAACACCACAACTATATACAAAATTTGAAATCATACATGTTCCAAGTAGAACATGCAGAGTGTGCAAAGCACTTAGGAGAAAAGTAACCTAAACTACAACAAGACAATGTGCACAAGCACTTAGAGGAATGAGAAACTAAACTAATATATACAAGGTGAGAACTTCCTTCTAGTAGCAGTGTTTAAGATAGATTCCATTCACTGGAATCAGAACTCTTCACCATCTAATGTAGACAATTAGAAAGCATTTCTACTTTTACATCCTGTGACCATGTAAGGGCCACTCCAAATGGAATCAAACTTGGAATGCCTTCCTGGTTTTGCCCGATTGCATCCCATTTCAAAACTAGGTCCCCTTCTCAGAAGGTCCTTGTTCTTGCCTTCTTGTCAAAGCATCTCTTGATTGAAGCTTGATCCTTCTCTATTGTTTGAAGTGCATGTTCTTTGGTCTCTTCCAATTCCATCACTCTTCGCATACCTAGCCTCCATTGGTTCAAACTCGACACCTCCAGTTGCTTCATGAGTTCCAATGCTGGAAATTCAAGTGATATAGGCAACACTACCTCTTTCCCATAGACAAGTTTGAATGGAGAGTTGCCTATAGACCTCTTGGGTGTTGTCCTATCGCCCATAAGGTTGATTTGAGTTTTCATGTGCCAAGTTCTCTGATTTTCATCCAGAGTTCTTCTGATAATCTTTAGCAGGTTCTTGTTTGTAGACTCTGCTTGGCCATTACCCTAAGGGTAATAATTTGATGAAGTGCTTAGGTAAATCCCATTCCTCATGGCCCATCCTGTGATTTTGGAACCTATGAATGCCAATGCATTATCTGATATAATAGTGGCTAGCACTCTAAATCTGGTCACTATCCCTTCATAGAAATCTAATATGTTGACTCATTAGCCTCTTTGAGTGCCATTGCCTCGGTCCACTTGGTAAAATAGTTTGTTACCATCATAATCCATTTGTGGCCTTGGCTCGAATTTGGATTGATGACCTCAATAAAGTCCAATCCCCATTGCATGAATGGTCAATCTATTGATATTGGATGTAATGGAAGTGCTAGTAGTTTTCCTTGCCTATGAAGAATGCACAACTCTTGCACTTTTTGATCCACGCATAGCAATCACTAAACACCCTGGGCCAATAATAACCCACCTTCATGATCTTAAGTATTGTCACTCGTGGAGCAAAATGGCCTCCATGCTTCATCGTGGAATTCTTGTAATACTCTCTCAACTTGATTTGTCCCAATGCACCTTAACAAAATGCCATTGATGTCCCTTTTGAACAAGATGCCAATGAGCACATATGGGATGGCTTGTAGTCTAAAATGTCTCCTCTTTGTTTTATTCATTTCTGGAGGACACATGCATGTTTGAAGGAAGTGCACCATGTTTTGAGTCCAACAAGGAGTAGGCACATCCTCATTTTCTTCCTCCTGACTATCCTGTAGGACCAAAACAACTTCTTTTCCATCACTTGCTTCTTCTTGTTGACTCGAGGCCAGCTATTCACACAATCCCTTCCCACGGACTAGCTTAGTGACCTTGATCTCAATGTCATACTCCATGACATAAGTGATCCACCCTGCATGCTTTTCATTCAGATCCTTACTGAGAAGGAAGTCTTTAACCCCTGCATGGGAGACCAATAGTTAGATTTTGTTGTTTGAAACCAAATGCTTAAACTTCTTCAATCCTCTAATCACTATCAGGACCTGCTTCTTGATGAAGGAGTATCTCACTCATAATCTTCCCCTGGCTGAAGAAAGCAATTGGTTGCTCCATGTCTTCTTTGTTCTTGTACTAGGATTGCAGAAATTGTGTCACTGCCACCAAAGGCATATAATATGAAGTCCTTAGAAAAATATGGATTCACGAGAGTTGGGGCTTGTGATATGGCTTCTTTGATAGCCTCAAAACTTGCTTTTCCTTTAATTGTCCACCTAAACGCCAAAATTCTTCTTTAACATCAACGTTATTGGCTTGACAAGGGCAAAAAAGTTTGTACAAACCTACGGACAAAATTGATTTTTCCTAAGAAGCTTTAAAGAGCCTTCTTGTGGCTTAGCAATGGCAATGCTCTTATAGCTTCAACTCTTTCTGGGTCAATTTCCAAACCTTCCTTTAACACAATGTGGCCTAGAAGCTTGCCCTCATGGGCCAAGAATATACATTTTTGGGGTTCAATGATACCCCAAATCTTCTACACCTTTGAAACACCTACCTTAGGTGAAAAAGGTGGTCTGCTAAATTTTTGGAGAACATAGTAATGTCATCCAGGTAGATCAATACTATTTTTTTGATCAGCCCTTTGAATGCCATATCCATTGCCCTTTGGAAAGTGGCTCCACATTAGACAATCCAAATGGCATTTTTCTATAGGCATAAGTGCCCCATTTGGTGGTGAAAGTCATTTTTGAACTGATCATCTTCTTTCACCATGATCTGGTTGTACCCTGAGTAGCCATCTAGGAGAGAGAATATCTCTAATCTAGACACCACCTGTAAGATTTTCTCCATTGAGGGAGTGGGTAGTGGTCTTTGAGGGAAGCTCTATTCAAGTCACAAAATTCAACACACAACCTAATCTCTCCATTCTTCTTCCTAACTGGGACCAATTTTGTGACCCATCTTGAGTGTTTGATTGGAAAATGATACTTGCCTCTATCATCTTGTTCAACTCTTTCTTCATCAGAGGCTCAATATGTGGATTGACTGGTCTCTGCTTTTGCCTGATGGGCTTAACAACTGGATCTAGCTCAATTGTGTGTTGGGCTAACTTTGGATTGAACCCTCTTAGGTCTTCATAGCTCCAAGAAAATATATCTGGAAACTCTTGGAAAAGTTGTATGAATTCATACCTTTCTTGCTCGGTGGCCACCTTGCCAACTTGTAGTGTTTTGCCTTCTCTAACTAGAATTGGCTCTAAATCTTCCCCTTTGATCTATATGTTGGCCTTTTCTTTTCAAAATTGATCATTGGGATTGAAGATAGACTCCAATGTCACTAAGCCTTTGGGAAGCTTGTTTGAAGGAAGCTGCACTACGTGATCTCCATATTGTCACTCCAATCTGCTTTGATTTCTAGCTGAGAATTCAACTTCCTCTTGCAAAAAATTGATGATCTACTGATCATTCTCAACACCTGCCAGCATGTGTTATTATCTGGCATTGCTGGCCTCACAACTACATGGATATGTGTTGCCCTTTGTCTCTTTTTATGCTATCAACCACATCAAATGTGGCTCCAACTGTTATAAGCCTATCAGCAGCTTTCATTCTCCTTTCTGGGTATGGACACAATGTTGAAGGCTTCAAATCCTCAATGAGATCCCATGCCCGACTCTTGTAGCTTTTGAGTACGTCATTCTTGAAGGCATTTTGTCCTTTGACTTGATTGATAACCAATTCACTATCACCAAACACTGCAGGTTCTTGATTCCTCATCTTCTAGCCCAATGTAATCCATGAACCAAAGCCTCATATTCTGCAGTGTTATTTGAGCAGGAAAACTGAAATATGAAGGTCGAATAATACTTCATACCTTGGGGGGACACAATCATAGCTCCCCTCCTCTGGCTCCTTATCTACTCCTTGAGCCATCAAAAACAATTTTCCATATACTTCATTGTCATCTTTGTGTTCTGGCTTGATGATGTTAGGAAGAGGATGATTCTCCTCATGTAGGCAGTAGACTCCTAGTTCAGATTCTTCCATCTCCTTATAGGGATCAAAAGCATGCCTTTTGGCTACCCATTCATCAAGAGTCAGGTCCGGATACACCCTACTTTGGCCTCGTAGTGTTTAGGAGGTCCTCTTGATCAAAATATGAACAATTTACGTTGATTAGACTAGGCACATAAGAATCAATGTGATAATCCGCTATGGGCTCAGATCTGATTGTGGCCTTTGCCCCATACCTTGTTCTAAAGAGCATATGCTACCAGTCAGCAGACAAATATCCTCCAATTTTGGCAGTGAAGTTCCTGACAAACACAATGCAAAATGTGGTGGCAAGTCTATGATTGATACATTCTACAATACAGTCACATTAGGGTAGGCATGCAGAGTGAGACTCAGATCCTTGATGAATCCAACAGTGGTCACTGTTGTCCCATCTAATTGTACTACTCCTCTAGAGATGACTTCATACTTTGAGACCCAAATTGATCACTATTTGTTTGGGCATCACGAACTACTTGCCCCTGAATCAATCATGTAATTATGCACCATTTTTTCTCCAATGATTAATGAAACATAAAATGGAGGAGGCTTCAGATTCTTACCTCATTGTTCTCCATGGTTTCTCTCGTGTTGAGCCATATTGGTAAGCACTTTCTCTTACTGGCTGGAGGGTTGATTTGAGCTTAATCAATTTTGCATGGCAATCTGCAATAGATCCTTTGCCCTGGAATGGCCAATGACTCCCATAGTGAAATGTGTACACTTTTCCTCTTCATTTTCTCAATGATATTAAATGGATTGTCCTTCTGCTGCCACTTCCTGGTACATTTTTCTCTTACACATGGGTTGTTACAACCGGTTCCTAGAGTAGGACTAGAAGGTGGCTTGGATTGACTATGCACATTGGGAGTTATATTTTGAATGCCAATACCTTATGGAGTAACGGAGGGTTGAGGATCACCTAAGCTTGGTGAATTTCCTTCTCCAATATTTCTCTTTTTGGACCGTGTATTGGCAGCTATACTTTGAGAAGGGGTTTGATTCATTCCACAAAATCCTCATCCTGCCAATTGACAAGCATAGTTTCACTTGGGGGTCCCTCTTGTTGAGATCCTTGTTGATTTTCTTCCTAGCTAGGTTCTTGTGACACACCAATGGTTTGCACCATCAGAGCCTGATTTAGTACACCATTGAAACATATCGACTGATTATGTGGCTGATTGCATGGGAAACACCATGCCATGTTATTATGTCTGTCGAACCAATTCTCTCGATGTTGAAGCTATGTTTGGATCATATGACTTGAAAGGTCTAGCGGCTTGAGGTTTCCCTTGGTGTTGACTCTGATTTACAGCCTGGGCTAGTGGTCTATTTTGCTGATACGGGGGTCTAGCCTAATACTGAGCCTGGGGCTGATATGGCCTAGAACTTTGAGCCTGTTGTCTTTTGATGGTTACTAGCTCATTTCCTAGGTTTTGCAGTTGTTTCATAACTTCTTGAAGCTCCTTTGAGGTGTTAGATGATGAAGTGGAGGCTTCAGCTGAACATTGACTCTTAGGGTGGGTATAGGAGCTAATGTGGGTGTTTGGCTGGTACCTGGGTTTCCTAACTCGGGGTATAGATGCATGGATGGCCTAGGAGCAAGTTTTCCAGCCTGAATCAAATGGTTCTCAGCTCTTATGGAAAGGCTATAAGTTTCAGGTAAGGTTGTGCCCCCATTGAATGAATCATCGAAGAAATGTCAGAATTTAAAGCTCTAAGGAAGTACAAGAAGGCACCTTCATTAGTGGGCTTTACTGTTATTGGAATCATGTCCCAGGTCTGTTTAAATCTGAGGTTGAAATCTGTCAGTTGCTCATTTGGAGCTCTCTTGATTGTTGTCAACTGCTCTAGCAAGGATAAGTTATCCCCTTTTCTCCAAACTAGTTGTGAAGAGTTGTGCACAGATGGTCCCAAGATTGAATAGAGCCTGCTTCTATGCTCCTGAACCATTGTGAAGCTTTGCCCTTGAGTGAAGAGGCTAGAAACTTGACCGCAATGTCCATCTCATTGATCTCATGGATTGTATAGACATTTGCAATGTCTTGAATGTGGTCACCGGGACAAGTCTGGTTTTCTCCAGTGAAATATGGGATGCTCTTCAATGCTGCCATTGAGACTGGTTTTGTGCATTCAGAGCAAGTGGGCTGCTGCCAGTGAAGTTGACGTAAGGATTTGGTTGTTGGTGTGCCATCTTGATCGGCTGAGCACTCTCCTTGATTGAAAGAATGACCTACTAGGAGGAGGTGTTGATAAGGCTCTATTTGGTGGAGATAGAGACTTCTGGGCTCTTCTTCTCTCCTTCTATCTGGAGACAAGTGTATGTGTACAAACTATCCTTCTACTTTGTTCTTAACCAAGTTTGTATCCTTCTCATGAACTTGGGAAATTTAGACTGCTGAAACCAATGGATTATGTCCCTTTTGGAGTCGTCAAATGTGCAGTTTTTAAGAGCTTCTTAAAATCTAGAATCACAGCAAGTGCACATCAACCTTACTGTAATAAAGATGGAGACTTCTTAGTCCCACTAGGCATTCCAAAATTGTTAGCGCAAAATCACAAAGCACCCCCCAAATGAGTCATCGATCTCTTTTCTAAGGCATATTCATTTTGTGTGATTGCACAACATTGAGTTTTTTCCAAAGTGTGGGACTTTGTAGAATCGGAAAAGCTCTCCAAGTTAAAGGTTGGTTCCTATTCCTCTGTTTAGGTGCATGTGTGAAAACTTGCAGAGAGGGCCTATTCCTAAATCTACTTTAAGTTTTACTAAGGAGACAGGATAAAAGGGGTGCAAGAAATCAAACTAAGCTATAAGGTGATGCACCAAAGGAATGATGAACATTTGTTTTACCGATAGACACAAACCAAAAAATACAAACAATAACCAAGCATAGATAACCAGATGTGTAATGAAAGACCGATGAAAGCAAAAGATACAATCAAAGGATCTAAAATTGATCACAAATGGTCGGAGGTAGGAAATATGTTCAATTCTGAAGGGATGTCTGAAACTCCATGAGTTCCTTTGCCAAAAGAAAAGGGGAGCCTGCAAAATAGAAGAATGTCCACCCTTTACAATGAGTCTCGACCTTGTATTTATAGACTCAATCAGAGAGAAGAAAGAAAGAGAGAGAAGCGGGAAAAGTAGGTCAAAGCTCAACCACTACTATTAATGTCTCCTATAAAATCTACCCCCAAATCTACCTTGACTACATCAGCCATTGGTTAGGCACCTCGAAGGAGGAGGAAATGGCGTAATGTATGGAATCTCGATTTGGTTGTTGGGGCAAATAGATCCCGCATTAATGGCCCTAAAGACGTTTTCTCCATTTTCCTTTACCTAACCTCCCCAAACTTAAAGTTTCAGATCTCCATGGCATGGGCGAGGCCGAGATATTTCCAATGGTGTCAGATTTGCAATATTTTGAGCCCTGAGTCGAAAGATATGCCCCTTTGAAGTTTGTATCGGGTCCATACAAAAGGGCAGGAAAACTAGTTTGAAAAAATGAGCCCCCTTTTAATATGGGACACGTGGAGGGAGCGCTTGTCTGAAGGTGGCCTCTGTATTTTTCTCTTGGAATGGCATGGGGTTGACACGTGGCTTCCTCCACCAGCCCACTCAATTTATTTATTTCTCGGCTAACTTCTTTGCTGAGCGGGGTCATATTCCTTGACCGGGGACACACGACAGTTTGGTGCTTGTTTGAGAACCCTTTCTTTGATTCACCCTTAAGTTAGCGTCGTTTGACACTTGGCACTCTCCGTCGGCCTGCCACTATGCATTGACTATTCAACCCGACTTTGTTTCCTTCGAAGAGACTAGACACGTGGAGGCTCTGCGCTCGCTAAAACTCCCGATCAAGATTTATCCTCAAGGAGCATCGAGTTGACACTTGGAAGCCTCCGCAGGATTTGGACTTTTCAACGACCTTTACCTTACCTTTCCGGACCCTAAGCTATGCGGCGAACTAGCACTTGTTTGAGCCTCTGCATTTGGATTCAACTTTGGAGATGCGTCGCTGAAACACGTGGATCTCTTTGCTAGTACTTCTATATTTAACTTCTTTTGAGGTCCTGTCATGTCCACCTTTTGACCTCTGTTGACCATTTGCTACGTGGAGGGCTAGCGCGAGTTTGAGAATCCACCCTTTGGCTCCCATCTTAGATTTGCGCCAAGTTGACACCTAACACCTTCCTGTCTAGCTGAAGACTTTTCCAAGAGACATAAATCAACACCAGATTTAATGTGGTTCACCCCATGTGAGCTACGTCCACCAAGAAACAAGCCAATCTATTATCCAAAGTTTTGACAAGATATACAATGAAGATTTACAATTTTCCACACCTCTCGGATGTACAATACTCTCTTTCTATCAATATTTTGCTTCATCACCAAGAATTCTCTCTCACCAACTTTTGCAAATTCTTTATAATTCTTGTTAATAATCTTCTTTCTTACTTCAACCCTAGATTTTATGCTTATATAGTTGTTTATAGACTTTGGACACTTAGTAATGCAATTACAATCAATAGAAATACTTTAATGCTAAAAATAGATCTAATTCCCGAGAGTTAATTAAAACATCCTCGCACGGTGTAACCGACATCGGTTAGTCCTAGCCACCGCCAGCCTTCCTTGCTTGACCGATGCGGTCCATACCTAACCGATGCTACTTGGGTGACCGATGCCGGTTCCCCCTTAACCGATGTCCGTTACTTCGTATTTTCCAAAGAAGTTTCCATTGCATGCTAAACCGAATTAATCGAGCTCCACAACTCAACAATCTCCCACTTGGAGATTAATTACTACACCATACCAGTATAGCGTCATTCTTGGATCCTTAGCTTTGTTTCTCCCTCTTCATGTCTCAAACTTGAAGACAACAAAAAAGTGGAGTGTAGCTCTAACTTCTCCTTTGTTAATGGTTACGTTAGCATATCCGCAGGGTTCTTGCTCACATGAATCTTTTCCAGATTCAACTATCCTTCCTCCAATACTTACCGTATGAAGTGATACCTCAACTAAATGTGTTTCGTTCTTGAATGAAATGTTGAGTTCTTTACCAAATGAATTGCACTCTGACTACCATTGAACAATTTACAATCACCTTGCTCCTTTCCTAACTCTTTCATGAACCTACTCATCCATATCATCTCCTCACTAGCCTCTCAGTAGCTGCAACATACTCGCCTTTATAGTAGACAGCCACAACCTTCTCGCAATCTTGATATCCAAATAACTACCATTTCACCTACAGTGAAAATATATCCATTAGTGCTCCTCCTACCATCTATATCTCCAACCATATCTCGAATCAACATAACCACGTAATGAAATATCTCAACCTCCATAGCATAACTGCATACTAGATGTCCCTTTCAAATACCCGAGTATCTATTGACTACTTTTCAATTATCTTTACCTAGATTAGCCATATATCTACTCACAACTCCCACTGCTTATGCAATGTCTAGCCTTGTACAAACCATAGTATACATGAGACCTCCAACTGTTGAAGCATATGGCACTCGTGTCATGTATTTGACCTCCTCATGTGATGAAGGACACTGATCTTTATTCAATTTGAAGTTTCCAGCCATAGGTGTGCTAATAGGTTTTACATTTTGCATGTTGAACCTTTCTAACACCTTGTAGATATAATCCTCTTGAGACAAATACAATTTCTTATTTTTCCTGTCTCTATGTATTTGTATGCCAAGGATTCTTTTTGCAGCTCCTAAATCCTTCATAGCAAATGTGTGAGCTATCTTTCTTTTAAGCTCGCTATTGTCCAGCATACTAGATCCTGCAATAAGCATATCATCTACATACAGTAACAAAATAATATAGCTTTTATTTTCAAGCTTCTTGAAATAAACACAATGGTCATATTCACATCTCAAGTAACCATGCTCATGCATAAAACTATCAAACCTCATGTACCATTGCCTTAGAGCTTGCTTGAGCCCATATAGGCTCTTTTTCAACCTACACACTAATTTCTCCTTACCCTTGACTTCACACTCAAGAAGTCAACTACATATAAATCTCTTCACCCAAATCACCATGAAGGAAAGTCGTCTTCACATCTACTTTCTCTAAATGCAAATCTTCTACTGCAACTAAACTCAATACAATATGAATAGAAGTCATCTTAACAACAGAGAAAATATTTCACCAAAGTCAATACCTGATTTCTATGAAAATCCCTTTACTACAAGTCTTACCTTGTACCTTTTTGTCCACCCTCTTCTTCCTTAATCCTCGTAAACCCACTTGTTCTACAATATTCTCTTACCTGCTAACAACTTGACCAAATCCCAAGTTTGGTTTTGTTCCAAGGATTCCATCTCCTCATCCATGCCATGCTCCCATTGAACGTGAGTCTTATCCTGCATTGCTTCTTCAAATCTCTCTGGTTCACCATTATCACTCAACAATAAATAAAATAGAGGTGTAAATATTTCTCGAAAGTTTACTTACCCTTTGTGACCTTCTCACAAGAGTTTGGGGTATCGAAGACTCAATCTGGGCCTCTTGGACATTCCTATCCAAATCGCAATGACCGATGCTGGTCACCTCTAACCAATGCCGGTTCTACTAACCGATGTTAGTTTAGATCATCTCGTAACCGATACTGCTTCGTCGACTAGTGTCGGTCAAGGGTCAACTCGACACTCGGTTACTATGTAACTCATCGATAATTTTTTTAAATCGAGAGTTTATTTTCATTCACAAACTTCTCAACAGGTTCATCCTTGGGTACCAAAATCTGATCCCTGTACATTCTCTTTTCATTCCATTCAACGTCATGACTCCTAATAATTTTAGAATTCTCTAAATCCCAAAAATAGAAGCCGAAATCACCAGATCCATAACCAATGAAAGTGCATCTCTTAGATTTTACATCCAACTTTTTTCTATTTTCCTTATTAACTTGCACAAAAGCTTCTGAACCAAAAACTTTAAGAAACGAAAGATCTACCTCTTTTCTGGTCCAGGCCTCTTCTAGTATTCCTCTGTCTAGTGAACTTGAAGGCCCACAGATTAATCAAATAAACCATCAGTATCAATTGCTTCTACCCAAAACTGTAAGGGTAATCCGAATGTATCCTCATACTTCTAAGCATGTACCATGATTTCCCTTTTCATTCTTTCTGCAACACCATTCTCCTGTGGTGTTCTTGGAACCGTTCTTTCTCTATGTATCCCATTCACTGAACAATAATCATTGAAAGCATTACTACAATATTCACCACCATTGTCAGATCTAAGGCACTTTAACTTAGAATTTGATTCATTCTCAACAAGGGCTTTCCATCTTTTAAAAGTCTCAAAAACATCGATTTACGTTTAATACAATAAACGCATACCTTTCTTGTAGCATCATCAATGAAAGTAACATAATATTGGGATCCTCCATCGAAGCTACTCGACTGGTCCCCACACATATGAGTGTACAAGCTCTAATTTTTGCTCCTTCTTAGTTGCCCCAACTTTGAGAAATCTCACTCTCTTTTACTTTCCAAAGATACAATGTTCACAAATATCAAGATATAAATATTTCAAATCTGATAACTTACCCTTAGCCTTTAAGATCTCGCATTCATTTTTGACTCATATGACCCAACCGGTTATGCCACATGCATGCATATGAATCTGAAGTAGATAATACAGAAAATGAATTAGTAATACATGTAGATAAATATAACGTTCCTACCTTCTTACCTCTTGCCAAAACAAAAGCACCCTTGGTGACTTTCCAAGAGTCTCCCGTAAAAGTAACTATGCAACCAGATTCACCTAGTTACCCTACGAAATAAGATTCCTCCCGAGGCTTGCACATACCTCACATCTTTAAATACCCATGCATTTCCATTCTGCAATTTTAGATGAACTTCCCCTTTACCAGTAATATTGCAAGGTTCATAATCACCCAAATAAACATGCCTAAAATTTCCCTTGACATAATTTATAAAATAACCCTTATTAGGTGTTGCAGTATGGAAAGAATCTCCGAATCTAAAACCCATGATTCAATTCTACTATATAAAGAAAGAATAAGAGCATCTTGCATTACCTCGATGCAAAGCAAGATTTACTTCTTTACCTTTATCCGGTTGTTGGTTCTCTTTATCCTTTGACCAACAATCTTTTTTTTTCGCATGTCCTTTCTTTCCACATTTCCAACAAGTAATTCCCTTACTTCTTGATTTAGATCTCATTATCCCTTGAATTTGATTTCCCATTACTCTTACTCTTGGATATCTCCTTCTGATGCCCCGCTTTCTACATTCAAAGCATTTCTAGATGATTGCTCTGTACTCTTCCCGTGAATTTCTTCATTCAAGATTATACTAACCACATCATCAAACTTCAAAATATTATTAGTAGATATTGTATTACTAACAACAATTACCAAGTTGTCCCAACTATCAGGAAAAGAACATAAGAATAAAAGTGCTTTTACTTCGTCATCAAATGGTATAACAACCGATCTTAACTGATTTACAATAGATCGAAAATCATTCAAATGACTAGAGGCGAGATCCACCTTCATGCATCTTAGAACTAAATGGTTTCTTCATCAAATAAACTTTATTTGAAGCACTAGGTTTTTTATATAAATTAGCAAGAGATTTCATTGACTCTACCGTAGAAGCCGCTTCTATAATATTGGAAGCCACGGATGCTGCCAGGCTCAATCTTATAGATCCCAAAGTCTTTCTGTCAATAATCTTCCATTCTTCATCAGTCATCTTCGTAGGTCTAGACTTCTCATCTAATGGTAAATACAAATCTCTTTGATACAGATAATCCTCAATATGCATCTTCCATAATTAATAATTTTGGCCGTCAAATTTCTCTACCTTGTATTTGTTATCTTTTGCCATTACAGTAGCTCCCACTCAATCGAAAAACCCTCTCTCGAGTAAATCACAACACACAAAACCCTCAAACAAAGCTCGATACCAGTTGTTGGGATTAGCACACCGATTGTCAGACATAATATATTAGATGTAAGCATACATGCAAATAAAGTGGATATTCTACCGGAAGAAATATACAAAAGAAGAGACATAAATTAACACCAGATTTAACGTGGTTCACCCAATGTGGGCTATGTCTACCAAGAAACAAGTTAATCTATTATCCAAAGCTTTGACAAGATATACAATGAAGATTTACAATCTTCTACACCTCTCAAATGTACAATACTCTCTTTCTATCAAGCTTTTGCTTCATCACCAATAATTCTCTCTCTCACCAACTTTTGTAAATTCTTTCTAATTCTTGTTAATCATCTTCTTTCTTACTTTTAAACCCTGGCTCTTATGCTTATATATTCGTTTATAGACTTTGGACACTTAGCCATGCAATTACAATCAATATAAATACTTTAATGCTAAAAATAAGTCTAATTCCCAAGAGTTAATTAAAACATCCTCGCATAGGTAATCGACGTTGGTTAGTCCTAACCGTTGTCGGTTCCTTCCTTGCTTGACCGATGCCGGTCTTGGGTGACCGATGTCGGTTCCCCCTAACCGATGTTGGTTACTATATTTTCTAGCAAGTTTCCATTGCATGCTAAACTGAAGTAATTGAGCTCCACAACTCAACAATGAAGTCAAAGTCACTTAAGCTGCAATGGGAAAATTAGAGGTGGTAGGCATGCAAGAATTTCTTACCTGCCTTGCAGGGTACTTTTTCCCATGAAGTCAAAGTCACTTAAGTTGCAATGGGAATATTAGAGGTGGCAGGCAGTGAGAATTTCTTATCTGCCTTGCAGGTAAAAATCCCATTATAAAAGTCAAACAACTTAAGTGAAAGAATGGATTTTTGGAGCTGTAGTGTAGGGTAGAAATTCCCATCAAAGTTGACTTCCTATTTTTGGAAATTACCCTTGTTGAAAAATGCGACCCACCTTGGGTGAATAACAATGCAATTAATAATATTTATTAATGGTTTATTCACCCAACTTTGGTGCCATAAATAAAAGGAAAGTCAATGCAAGTGGGAAAGCTAAGGAGAAGTCAAGGATGTAAGCTATAAATAAATAAAATAATTTATTTAAAAGCAACCAAAGAAGATGCATAATTGGGTGTCCAATTTGGGTGAATAAACATGATTTTTTATTAATTAAAATTGCCGAAATAGGAAGGACAATTATCAAAAATAGTATGTTGAAGATTATATAAGCATGGGCTGCCATAATGAAGAAGCAATTAATTATTTTTGTAAAGGATTGTAGCCTAGACAGGTTTGGTGCCAAAAGAAGGAGGATTTTGTATTAAAGTTTATTTTCCACTCACGGGAAGCTTCCAGTTTTGGCGCCTAGGGTTGGACTAGCCTATTTTTTGTCATTCTAAGCATATACATGTTGGTATATGTGCTCGGGTAAATTAAATAATATTTTTGCTTGCTTTGCATGTAATCAAAACCTCAAATTTTAGGGCAGCAGGGCTTTATATGTAGATTTTGGTGATAAAAATCAAGTATTCATGCCATGGACTCCATCTTTGTCTGAATAAATTACTGGTATTCATTACAGGTGTTCAAATCAATGTCAAGTACATTGGATATATCTTCCAAATAAGAAGAAATTGTCAGATCAACACAAATCGATCCAATCGCAAGGGATTCTAGCAAAATTAAAAGAAAAAGAACCGAGACAAAGATTGTTCCGCCATGTTGAAGCATGATGAAAGAGAAGGATCAACAAAATCATGCATAGCTTCCAAATTTGTTGAATTCAATGATACAGACATAGGCCCTGAACCTATCACCAATTTGATTGACAGATCCAACTCTCATAATTGCAAAGGCTTCCGGCAAAAATTCATCCTCTTGTTTCTAACACATCCCATGTAGAAGTCAGTGCATGGAAAATTAATTTTAGGAGCTTGTGCATGTGCTCCCAAGCTTCCAAATAAGCCTTCATTGAATTGACTTGTATTTTCCTTCACACAAAATGATTTCCTGAATTTTTAATCGCTCATATGCAATTGAAAATTAAAAATGATGAGTTTTTTTCTAAATTATTTACAACAAATATTACACCGATGTATGTACCGAGAAGAACTATAAAAGCTTCAAGGATAGAAGGGTAAGACATGTCGATGTAGCACCCGCAAGAAAATCACAATCACCGCTTCTAGATCCAAAGATGGTGAGAATCAAAGGAAAGAATTCAACAACATATGGGAGTATCTCAAATCCACGACAGAGATATCATTCAGATCATTCATTGCTAAAATAGATGAAGCAGAAGTACAATACAGGTTGGATCAACATGCAAAGTATGGAAGGAGAACAAGATTGGGAGGGTTGTAGCTTTCTTCTAATTTCTTTTCCTCTTTCTTTTATTTTCTCTCGATAAAGTAATTGAGCAATCAATTAAATTATAATACTTAAGTGATTGGTTTAAAAGTTGTTGCTTGAAGAAGTCAATTACTTGAAATAGGTGGCAACAAACTAAAAGGTTTTATTTTTAGTTATAAATCATGCATGTCATGCAAAGTGGAATTCTAGGAGGAATATTTCCAGTTGTTTCCATTTTCATAGCTTCCGCATTCAGAATTCATTTAAAACTTTCTATTTGTAATTGCCCTTTATACACTATAAATAGAGGAAGAACCTACGAGTTAAAGGATCGGAATTTGTAATCAGCATTCTTGTGTTCCAGACTTTGAGCTGAGACCCTTGATAGCTTTCTACAAGCAGAGGAATAGAGAAGAGATTTTCGGAGAACTTTGTGTCAACAAAGACATTCGCTTGTATTTATTTCTAAATCTATTCATAAGCTTTGTGTTATTCTAGATCTAGATTTGAAAGTTTCCTTTGCTTTGAATTTTGTATTTCATGATCTATTTGTTTTAATCTATGTGCATGTGATCAACTCTATAAACTATTTATTGGGTTGCACATCTTCTCTCCTTTATTCCTGTTTCCTATTATTTTCCTCTTCTGTAGATATTTTCTTTCTCTTACAGTTGCTTACTTGCTACAAAATTATCTAGTTGTGGTTCATGAGCTACATAGTTAAAGTAATACCAACAGATAGATACTAGAAAATATAATTGACAAAATATTACATGTGAGTCTCACCGGTAAATGAGGGAGATTTATCTCATGATCGCCTAGGTTTTCACCAGCAAAATAGAAAATCTAGCCAACACCCCTTCTCCTATCAAGTCTTCTACAACATTACCAATTCCAACTAATAAACCTCCTTTAAAAAAATTCCTCCATCCTCTCCTCCTATCAAATCCTCTTCGACGTTACAAATTCAAAATAATCAACCACCAACAAAGAAAGTCCAACCAATTCACCCCGTGATATCTAACCTTTTCAAACTTCATCCTACAACCCAAACTCCAACCATAGTCCCGCTTCTTGCTTCTACCTATCATTGTGACAACAATATAATTTCTTATGATGCATCTCAAACCCCGTCACCATGGTGTGTTCCAACTTACCTTATCACACGTATATCCAACTCTCACACACTTGGGGAATCATGCTCTCTTCCCCACCCCCTTCCATCACTATCAATTGTCTCTAGTCTCTCAAGCTTTACTACACTTTACGCTTCGTGCTTTACATCTAATATTTATAAGCACTCCAACACCTTTGTACACACATTATACCGTAATTACCCTCGACACACTTTAGTTCCATGGTTCCTACTCAACCGATAAGTGTCTAAATCTAAAATGAAACTTACATCACCTTCACACTTCATGCTTTATGTTTCATGATACATATTTATAACATCTATTTTCACACAACCCATTTCTCGATGATGCACTCTTTTTCTATTGTTCATTCTCGATTGTTAACGGGATTTTATAAATGAACCTCATCCCATACACATCCACTAGGGGCACGTTGCTCCTATCATCTTTACACATTATATACCATCCCATCACACTCACAACATTTACATATCTTGGTTGCATTTACTCTTGCTAGATTTTCTACTTGCATGTTGCACTTTGCTTACTATGTTAGCCAGATAATCAATATGCCATTATATTTATCATATACACGTGTGCATTCACTTAGTCTTTAGATGTTAATGCATATCTCTTACGATCCTTTCACGATGCATGATGCTCGACACTTAATCCATTTCCAAATTCCCCACCGAGGCTCGTGGGGGCATCTACTTTTGCTATTTTCATGCTTCGTATATCACAGGTTCTATCTTTACTATCTCTTGACACTATTACTATATTTTTGCTGATTTATACATGCTTTGACATACTATTTATATTTTTAACATGCTAATAGGTGCTTCATGTGTAGAGTTTTCTTTACGAGTTTATATACAACCATGGTTATCTGATACATTTTGCTTGTTATTATTTTTTATTATATGTTATTATTTACAGGCTATGCCATATGTCTTATGTGATCATTGTATGCTTTTGGCCACTTCAACCCTGATTGTCTTATGACATTGTGAGCAATGTCCCATGTTTAAAACCCACTTTTCACGGTCCATCTTGTCTTTATACTTGCTTATTACATTTCCTTCTCTTGCACGCTAACTTTTCTACTAACACTTATTACTAGCCCATTTTGTTTGCATGTGCATTGGTTTCTACCATGCACATCCCCTACCCCCGTAGGTATCCAATTCAGATCAACATCAGGTCCTCTCCTTTGGGCCACATTCTCCTGCTTATCTTCACATGCACCCCAAACGAGGGAGGCATAAATTAGGTGAAAAATCACCCTTATAACATCTCAAAGATACAACACAAATCAAGATGCAAGATCAAAAATTAACACAAGCATACATTCATAGAACAATTTAAAAACATACTTGGACCTCACACACAGACTGCAGACACTAGCACCCAATATCGATAGGAGTGTTTGGGACCCCGTGTCCTCCCTTGTGCTAATATTATGGGGCACAAAATTCATTTTTATCGATCAACACAATTCACAAAATTCTTTAGAGTAGTTCTATAGTAGTAGCCATTAGCCTTCAATTACAAAATGCATTCTATCTCCTTCAATCGGTACAATCAGAACAATTCAAAACTAATTTGGAACAAATCAGAACTAAATCGGGACACACCAACTGTATTGGTGCTTATGAGGGAAGATTCATGGAAGGAGAGTAAAGGTAGACCTCTCTCCCCAACACTGGAACTGGCATGAGATCGCCTAAAAAATCACACTTGGCATAAGGTCACCCAAAAAACTCACTCTTGGTGTGAGATCGCCCAAAAACTCATCATTCGCAGATTTCAGGACATCTTTCTATTGTTTATACTCCTAAACATCAGTGCACACTTTTATTTGATTACTACTTTTACACATTTTTACATACTTTACTCGATATTTCATAAACAAGACTTTGACTATTCTTTTGGTCTTCTTTTACATGTCCATCCTTAATATGCAATAAGAAGCAACCTACATCGAAAAATACAAACACAACAACAAGTACAAGCTACACATATGCTTCACCCCTAGGGTCACTTTCATTTCCTATCTCCACACTTTACTTTACAGTCACTTCACGATTCACTTGTCCACTTGACACACTATCATCTACACTCTCTACTGGATCATAAGGTACGCATCTTCTAACTACTTTATGTTCTTGAGTATTCACTCAACAATATAAAGTGGGGGAAAATGTAGATACAAAATCATGCACTTAGGTATATTTATAGGTCCTAAAAGCATGCTAGCATTTTACATGATTCCTAAGGAATAAAACTAATGGTTGACAACTATATTTGGCCCCCTTTCTTTGTCTCTTGTTTTATCTCTAGTATTACATACCCTACAGTCACTCAAAACTTGTATTATTTATATTTCATGGCTTCGTATAGCAGCGGTTCCCTAACGTTCTTATCCAAAATGGGCACCCCTAACCCTTTCTTACCTTACTCATTCTTTTTGGGTCTCTTTTATCTTTTGGGCATCTTTTTCACTTATGGGTCGGCCTTATAATTGTCACTTACAAAATTTAAATAATGGAATAATATAAATATATAGTTATGTGTTCAAAATCAGGGACCAAGAACTAAACATTACTATTATCACCTAAGCTTGCATTTAAAAGGCACAAGAGTACTC
This sequence comes from Taxus wallichiana var. yunnanensis, assembly GCA_018340775.1. Lineage (NCBI taxonomy): Eukaryota > Viridiplantae > Streptophyta > Pinopsida > Cupressales > Taxaceae > Taxus > Taxus wallichiana. The sequence continues at coordinate 543,679,515 of CM031244.1, read as the reverse complement.
CAAAAGGAATCCATCTAGCATTCACTCAAGTGTCAAGGGCTACATACATAACATAGGAAGGGGAAGTTCATTCTATTCCATCCCACACATTTGCATCATTGAGTAGATCTAGCCCACTATCAAGTGCAACTTACACAAGGGCATCTTAGGGCATCATTTTTACACACACACACACACAAGAACTGCGTGGATTTTGGAAGGTAGGACAACGCTCGGTCATAAGTTCACTCTTTGGGTGACCATCAACATCAGATTCGGATCCCCATTCTACATTTTTCTTTTTAGGTTTGATGTGGTTTGTGGGTATGTGCAGGTGAACTTCTATTTTGTAGGTTCAAGTATCTTCGGTGATCAAGGAGTGAATATCATGTGACTGATAGAGACCAAATGTGAAACCCTTGTGACATAGAAGAAACCAGATCTTGAGCATTTACAAAGTCACCAACACCTAGTGTTTCGATCCTTTTACATACAATCAGAGACTGAAACAGATAAGGGTGTAGGATGTTTACCTGTTGTTAGGTTGATGGGTGGAATGCGTGTGTGTAGACTTCCGATCTTGGTCGATCGTGTGAACTCCTTTTTGCTAGGAAGGACTACCCTGTAATAAGAAAGCAAGACCATAAGAGAGAGTTAAATAGTATATGCAGTGGACTGCCTAGCGTATGCTAGATCCAAGAAGTGTGATACTCCCTAGAGGGCTATCAATCCACTATTTTATAAATCAATATTAAATGACAAAAGCATGTAAATAAAAGGAATCTAGTGCTAGCGTTCTGATTTGGGTGCCTCAGGCTGCTATCAGCATCGATTCAATTAAATACTAAAACAATGCAGGTAAAAAGGTATTTGGGTTGGGTCCTAGGTAGGTTGGGTAGTCTACAGTCACAGACAAGGTCTGGTTGGGGTTGGGTAGGGTATTTTAGGTGGTTTGGGTGAAGAGGTAGGTCATGGGTCTGCTCTGTGTCAGTGGACACAGAGACCGATGTCGGTTGAGGGTAGACCGATGTTGGTTAAGGTTAATCGCATCGGCCACCGTAAGTGACAGACAAGTCTAAGCGTTGGTGTTTGGGTCCCACTCATCTTAGAACAGAGTGTTGAGAGAGTATGGGTGAGTGTTAGGTGAATGGTGGGTTTAGGTCAGAGTTGTGGGGTCTCTAGAGGTGGTTTTGGGTGTATTTGGGTAGAAGGTTGGTGAGTCAGGCAAAGAACAGGGTGACCGATGGCGGTCAAGGTAGACCAACCACGGTTAGGGTTAACCAAAACGGTCACTGGTATTGGGTCAGAGTTTGGAGATGGGGATTAGGGTGCCTTCTGTGACTAGCCAGAGGGTTGATAGGGAGCGGAATAGGCTGAGAGAGGGTCCTGGGTGTAGGTGTGGGCCGAATCGGTGAGGTTGGAGTGGTAGGAGGGAAGTTTTTGCTCTCGGGGAGTGAATAGAGAAGCAAAGTACCAAAACACAAGTGCAAGATACAGGATCCACTTACCCGAGTCTGATACGCGTAGAAGAGTGAGTTTGATGGAGAAGAGTGATAGATGTCGATGAAGGCTGGTAGGTTGGTTGGAGAGCTCTTGCCCGAGCTCTGTCTGGTTTAGGTTCCTCCAATGGATGTTCTCACAAATATTTCTTGTGAATGCTTCCACCGATGGTCTTAGCTGGGAGTTCTGAAGGTTTTATTATGTTCCAACCAGTGCAATGATCATGTGAACACCGCACCGAATACCAATCAACTAAGAGAATGTACAACCATGAAAATGTGAACCAACCAAGCTAGTGTCCAACAATGAACCAACCAAGGGAATGTCCAACAATGAACCAACCAAAAGAATGTCCAACAATCAACCCACCAAGGGAATGTCCAACAATGAACCAACCTTTTGGAATGAGTCAAAATCGGGTATTTGCAGTGACCGGCGCCGTCCCACTCCGACCGACATCGGTCAAACTGTAACCGACACCGATTATGTTAGGGGATTTGTTTTTGAAAAGTGGGGAATATGCCTTCCCCACTTGATTTTGAGTGGCGAAGCACATGCATCCTCCGCCCTTAGCATGGATAATAGGATAGAAAAAGGTCCTATGAGTGGAGTGGCCACTATTAGGGTTTTCTAGAAGGGTATGGGCTAGGTATGGGCAAGGTAGGGAGTGGAATGGTGAGGTGGAGGGGCAAGTGGGGTAGTGGAAGAGTGAGGTGGAGGGGCAAGTGGGGTAGTGGAAGAGTGAGGTGGTTGGGTGAGGTGGCTGGTCCAGTGGCATGGTGAGGTGGCTTGATGAGTGGGTAAGAAGGGGGAATTTAATTAATTGATGTTAATTAAATCCTTGAGTGTGTGAATGAGGGTCATTGTGATGTGTGAAAGGGGTTGTGAGTGACCAAATTAGGGTTAAATTGATCACCCGTGTAGAATGTGGCTATTAGGTTATTTTGGAGGAAGATGATGAAATGTGACGTGTTTTTGGTGTCTACACCTAGATTCATCACCAAAGACCTAGTGCCCCTATCCCGCTCGACACCCCTATCCGGCAGCCTTTCTCCTAGATTCCAAAATTTACAAAGTGAGCAATTACGACATTGTTTATAGTCCTGCTCATCATTTTACCCTACCCAAATTACTTCCGATTGCGTGAATATCAGCTAATTCCATCTATATCCCTCTCTTGCTTAGGGTTTTATATCATGCATTCTAGTTTGCTTGTGTATTACTATATATTAGCACTTGTACATCATTTATCCTAGTAGTTACTCCGTAATAAGGTTTAATTCTATTTTATATTAAATCGGGTAGAAACCAAGGCACATGCAAACAATGTAGGCTAGAAATAAGTGTTAGTGTAAAACAACTAAAGACACAATATAAGACAATGTAACAAGAAAATGTGCGACACAAGAGGTACCGCAAAAATTAGGTTGCATACATATGACATCGCTCATAATGTCACAAGAAAATCAAAGGGCCAAAATGAACATAAACAAACAATGATCAAGCAAGAGATAGGGCATAGCTCATAAAAAATAACAAACAATAACAATCAAAAAGTGATAGATAACCATGGTTGTATATATCCTGCAAGAAAAATTATACACATGAAGCACTTGTTAACATGTTAGAAAGATAATCGGTATGTAAAAGCGTGTATAGATCAATGAATAGTAAGTGATAATAACAATAATTAGTAAATAACTTTAAAATGGAACATGTAATGCGTGTAGTAGGACAAGAAGAAAGGTAGATGTCCCCAAGAGCCTCGGCGGGACCGGTAAGAGCAAGTGTCGAGCATCATGCATCGTGTAAAAATCTATAAAGGTCATGCATTCACCTCAAGATACAAATTGGAAGTGTATGTGTATATAGAAAAATATAGTGACATACTAAGTATCCAACTAGCATAGGAACCAAAGTGTAACATGTATATAATATAAGATAACAAGAGACAATGCAACCAATATGTGCAACTATTGTGTGAGTGTGATCACGTGTTGCGATGTGTAAGATGATATGAGCAACAGCTTCCCAGAAGAGATATGCGTGAGATGAGATTCATTTAGGAATCCTTCCTCAACAGATCAAGTATGAACCATGGAACTAGAGTACGTCATCGGGTAATGACGACACAATGTGTGTACCAAAGGTGTAAGGACACCGAAAAGATAGACATGAAGTGCATAGCGTGAAGTGTAAAGAAGCTATAAGTAGATTCTAGAAATATCCAATAGTGATGGAGGGGGGAAGAAATTGCAATTCCCCAAGTGTGTTATCGTGGAGTCGTTGGCAAATAGATGTGATCATTATGAGCAATAATAGCTAGAGTATATATAGTGAACGAAAGGATGTATACCATAGATAGAAATTAGTATGTGTATCATGAGTAGAAGGATCCATAAGTAAGCATGACTAACAAAATGTGTATGGAGTAGCATATGATCATAGATAGATGTAGCAAGGTGTGCACATAGTGTAGAAAGAAAGTGTTGCTAGAAATATTGACGTGAATTACAAAACAAGAGTAATGTATAGATGTGTATGTGAATAATATGGATAGGTAATTGCTAATTAGAACATGCCATTGTGGGGGAGTTGGATTCCCCCGAGTGTGCAAGTGATGGAGATCTATAAGATGATGCAAGAGAGACCATGCCATGGTGTCGGAGTTTGAAATGTGTTTCACCATTATATTGATAAAAAAGAGGAATTATGCACTTAATTGGAGGAGGTTGGTGAGGGATCTCAGCTTGTGGCAATGAAATTGGTTATTCTTCCTTTAATGTTGGTTGCTTATTTGGGATTGGTAACACTATAGATGACTTAATAGGAGGAGGTAATGGGGTAAGCATTTTTAAAGGTGGTGTGATATTGGGTTGGGTAGATGGCTCTTAAATTACCAAAGAAGGAACATTAGTAATTACGGTGTGGTGCTCGCTAGACATAGAGGGATCGGATTTGGGATCCCATCGAGGTTTAGTAATCAAAGATGAGCATGTAATGTAATGTGGCGTAACAAATGCAATAAATCCTTGATGCTCAAGTTGTTTGATTCTTCATTTTAAAGCATAGCAATCATTGTCACAATGTCTATTAATTTGATGATAATTATAAAATGGGTGACCTTTGTATTTTGTAAGCCGATAAGGAGGGTAGTAATGAGTAGGTGGCAAGGTGATTGATTGGTGATTGAGAAGCTCAAAAATAATATCATGTTACTTACAATTTTATAAAAATTGAAAGGTGTTTGATGGGGTAAGACCTTGGCTTCACTTGTACAAGCACATGTAGTAGACATGGGGTTAGTATGAGGTGTAGAAGAAGAACTAGTATCTACCCGTGAAACAGCCTTGAGATGTTGGATTTCAGTTGTGAGGGATGTAATCATGGTTTTTATAGCTTGAAATTTATCGTGAAATAAGTGGTGCAAAGCTTGAATTGACTTGAAGATGGATTGATTGGATGTAGTATCAAAACTAATAGGGTCATTGGAGAGACGATAAAAATGGCACTTACTTATGTAGGTGGTGTATTGTGAGGGAGTTATATAGTGTCTAAGGATTTTTGGAGAACATCTTTGCAAGGTGGGTGCATTTGAAATAATTGATATAAGGAGACTTGAGGAATTTTAGGAGCCATGAAAGAAAAAGTAATGTGCAAAATAAGAGCCCTAGAAAGATAAGACCAAGGATGAAACCCTATGAAGACCTATGCAAATCAGAGGTATGATAAAAAATAGATGGAAATATGAACCTTGATGCAACTAGGGTTTGAATTTAGGAAAAGACAAATCCAATAGAATAGGAAAACTAAGGATTCGAGTGTTCGACCAAGAGTTGGGGTTCACCAAATTATTTAATTTAAACTAAATTAAATCTTAATTTCGTAGTAATTGTTGTAGATAATGATATACACATAATAATATATAATAATGGACAAACAATAAGTATGCGGTAATGTAAAACCCAGAGAGAGAGAGAGAGAGGGTGGCTTAGCTGATTTTCAAGTGATCTGGAAGTGATATGAACCGAGAAACTTTTGGAATAGGTGGGAGGAATGTCGTTAAGGCACACCGAGTGTTTTGGGACTCGAAATACATAGGATAGAAGTGCCCATAGGAGGACATGAATGCCAGTGCTAATAACCAAACTTGGCGCTAGTGTCCACTCAAATGCTCCAGCTCCGATCCTTTCTTGGTTGGAAAAGCTTTGTTGTTAGTCCTCTTTTATCACTTTGACTTAACTCCAATGTCATTGGTGTTACTTGTAACCTGAAAAGTAGATAGCTAGTTACATATGCCCACAAACCACATCAAACCTAATAAATACGATGCGAAATGGGAAGTCGATTGACCCCGACAATCACCGAAGAGTGAACTTAGTACAAGTGTTGCACTACATCTCAGACTCCATGTAGTTATGTGTGTATGTGTTTGTAATAATGCCTTGGGTTTCCCTTGTGTAAGTTGTATTGTGATAGTGAGCTAGATCTAGATTACTCCAAGTATGCAAATGTGTGAGATGGAATATAGTAAACTTCCCTCATATGTTGTGTATGCAAAGTGATGTAGCCCTTATCCCTTGTATGGATGTACTAGATGAATGCTTTTTAATGCTCCTCGCCTTTGGATGAAAGCTTAGGTGATAAATAATTATTATAGTGCTTGGTACATAATTTAGAAGAAATAACTAAGTATATATATGATTCCCTTGTTTGAATTTCATAATAGACAACCCAAAGGTGACCCAAAGTACTACTTGGTGACGAATAATTAAAAGAGACCCAAAAGAGTAAGAATAAGAAAGAGAGGGTTAGGAGCGCCCAAGAGGGATAGGAGCACTGATAACTTATTTCCTAAATGGGCGCTAGTGTCCAAGGCCATAAAAGATAAAATAGTCAAGTTCTGGAAAAGTCAGTAAGATGTGTAAGGCCAATAATAGTGCAAGGGATAAAGTAAAAGACCCAAAAGGAGTTGTTAACCACTAGTTTTCTTTCTTAGGAATCATGTATCCATTAGTATGTTTAGGACCTAACAATGTACCCAAGTGCATAGATTTTGTGTCAATACCGATCAAAAGATATGAGTTTTTTCATTTTCTACTATTAGGCCTATTAACGAGTTTGACACTTACAAATTTAAATGTAGTACAAGTGGTTTTTGTAAAAATAATAAACGGGTGGAGTTTTGAACACCGGACCTCTCACATACAACTCATGTGTACTATCCAACTCACCTACAAGCTTTTAATTAAACCAATAACAAATCAATTCATTTTAACTGCTTATAATGCCACCAAAGACTATTTCAAATAATTTCAAATTGCTTTGAAAAGTTTTTAGGCAGGAGTTTACTTTGAGAAGTGGTTAAAGTTGACCGAGTTAGATGTTTGGGTCGGTGGGCACTGAAATGGTAGAGTGGGTGAGGCCTTGATTTGAAATTGCACAAACTAAGATGGTCAAGTTAGGGCATGGGACCATAAAAACCCAAGTCGAGGGTAGGGAACCAAAACAAGTGAGGTCGAGGTCGAAAAGCTCGGGCAAGGAGAGTGAAGTCGATGTCAAGTTAGGGCAAAGTGAACTCGAACCATCATTGAGCAGGGGCCAAATGATTTAATTTAAATTGGATTAAATCCAATTTAGAGTAACCATTGTAATTAATGATATACAAATGATAATATACTCGTAAATGGACAAACAATAAACATGTAATAATGTGAAAACCTAAGCAAATGAGAAGAGAAGGTGACTTAGCTGATTTCAGTGGCCTAGAGGTGTTATGGTTTGAGAAACTACAAAACAAGAGGAACACATAATCATCAACATTCATTGAGGGTTTTGGGACTCGAAAATGCACATAATAGAAGTGCCCACGGGAGGACAAGATCACCTAGGTGTCGGTGACTAAACTAGGTGTTAGTGCCCTCTCGTATGCTCGTGTTCTAATCTTTTCAAGGTTGGAAAAGCTTTGTTGTTGGTCCTCTTTTGTGACTCTGGTTTAGCTCCAATATCTTTGGTTGTGTCTCGTGACCTGCAAAATAGATAGCTAGCTGCACATGCCCACGAACCACATCAAAACTAATGAAGAAGATGTAGAATGGGGAGTTGGAATGACCTCGAAAATCACACAAGAGTGATCTTATGACTGAACACTGCACTACATCTTAAAATCCATGTACTTCTCTATGTATATGTGTGTAATGATGCCCTAGGTTTCCCTTGTGCAAGTTGCACTATGATAGCGGGCTAGATATAGATTGCTCCAAGTATGCAAATGTGTGAGATGGAATAAAATGAAATTCCCTCCTATACTATGTATGAAAAGTGGTACAACCCCTTGTCCCTTATCTAGTATGTTAGATGAATGCTTTGTAATGCTCCACATGCCTTTATGCAAGCTTAGGTGATGATAGATGGTGCTTATAGTGCTTGGCCCTTGATTTAGAAGAAGTAACTAAGTATATATATGATTTCCTTATTCGAATTTCGTAATTGACAAATAAAAGGTCGACCCAAAGTGTAAAAATATGCCCAAAAAGTGAAAAAGAGCCAAAGGGGTAAGAAGAATAAAGAGAAGGTCGGGAGCACCTAAGAGGAACAAGAGTGCATAGGTGCTTCGTCCTAATATGGTGCTAGTGTCTCGAGGTAATAAAAGATAAATCGGTGAAGTTCGACAAAGTTGTAAGATGTGTAAGGCCTATAATAATGCAAGAGATAAAGCAAAAGGCCAAAAGGAGTTGTCAACCGTTAGTTTTCTTGCTTAGGAATCATGTATACATTAGTATGCTTTAGGACCTATAAATATACCTAAGTGCATAGATTTTGTGTCTATATTTTCCCCCACTTTATGTTGTTGAGTGAATCCTCGATAACATAAAGTACATAAATATGTGAACTGTAATCTTGTAGAGAAGAGTATAGCCGATGGCATGTCAAGTGGACAAGTGAAGCGCAAAGCGATCATAATGTGAAGCGTGGAAACTAGGAAATGGAGGTAGACCCTAGGGGTGAAGTGTATGCATAGTGGTGTGTTGTTGGAGATGTAAGCTACTTCTTGTTTTGTATAAAGAAGGACATGCAAATGAATAGCAAGAAAGTATTCAAAGTCTTGCATATGAAAAATCAAAGTAATGTATGTATAAGTGAATATGTGTGTAAAACGAAAAATGCACCTGATGTATGAGAAAGTAAAGAATATAAAGTTGTCATGTTTGCTTTGGAGATATTGTTGGATTTGAATGTCTTGTTGTCAATAGTGAGGTTTGTGGGTGATCTCACACCAAGAGCGAGTTTTTTGGGTGATCTCACGCCAAGAGATGAGTTTTTTGGGTGATCTCACGCCAAGAGCAAGTTTTTGGGCAATCTCATGCCAAGAGAAGAACGTCAGGGAGAGAGTTATTTTTTTCTCTCCTTCCATGCCACTTCCCAAATAAGTGCCACTGTAGATGACATGTCCCCGATTTTAAGATCAGTAACTTGTTGTACCCTTTTGTAATTGACTTGTAATTGATTGACTAAATTTTGTAACCAATGGCAAGTGTGTGATACTAGAGATCCGTGTTGTAAACTACCGGAAACTACATTGAACTGATAAATTGATTATTTCCACCTAGGTTACAAGTGCCCGGGGGGACACAAGCACCCACCACTTTTGTTTAATAATGGGCGCTAGTGTCTACTCTGTGTTTGTGGCCCAAGTCTTATTCTGGACCATTTTGTGACTATGTACTTGTGTCAATTATGTATTGTTTTGTTCGATCTTTATCTCTAAGTTGTTGTAGGGGTGATTTGTTCACCCAATAGATGCCCCCTCATTTGGGGTGCATGTGACGACTGTAGGAGGATGTGTCCCAAAAGAGAGGACCTGAAGTTGATATGCATAAACTATATTGGATACCTACATGGGGTATGGGATGTGCATGGTAAAAACCAAGGCATGTGCAAACAAGATAGGATAGTAACTAGTGTTAATGTAAAAGGACTAACATGTATTAGAAAACAATGCAATAAACAACTATGAAGACAATATGGATCACAAAAAGTGGGTTTCATACATGGGACATCGCTCACAATGTCACAAGACAATCAGGGCAGAGCGGCCAAAAGTAAGCAATGGGAAAGCAAGACATAGGGCATAGCCCGTAAACAATAGTAGAAACAATTGCAAAGCAAAAGTGAAAGATAACCATGGTTTTATCATTCATGTAAGGCAAATGCTACACATGAAGCACCCGTTAGCATGTTAGAAAGATAAATAGTATGTCAAAACATGTATAGAGAAGTGAAAAGTAAGTGATAGTGACTAGAAGTAGTATGTATTGAAACAATAGGACTTGTGATGTGTGATAGGAGAGTAACAAAGGTAGATGCCCCTAAGAGCCTCGGTGGGACTGGTAAAAAGTAGTTTTGAACATCATGCATCATGTAATAATCAGAAAGTCTTGCATTCACCTCAAGCTATCAAGTGAATGCATGTGTGTGTATAGAAAAGATAATGGCATATTAAGTATCCAACTAGCTTAGGAAACAAAGTGCAACATGTAGATAGTATAAGCTAGCAAGAGTAAATGCAACCAAGATATACAAATGTTGTGTGAAATTGATGGTGTGTTATGATATGCAAGATGTGAAAATGATAGGAGTTACATTTCCCCCAATGGATGTGTGTGAGATGAGGTTTATTTGTGAATTTCTCCCTCAAGCTTAAGAATCAACCATAGAACAAGAGTGTGTCATCAGGAAGTGAAGGTGTTGTATGCAATTAAGAGTAGGTGCTAAGAAAGATGTATCATGAAGCAAAAAGAGTGAAATGTAACACAAGTATATTATGGGACGTTCATTTCAGAATTGGACCTCAACAATCAAGTATGAACCATGGAACTAGAGTGTGTCATCTGGTAATGACAATACAATGTGTGTACCAAAGATGTGAGAATATGTAGAAAGGTATACATGAAGCATAGAGTGTGAAGTGTAGTAAAGAAGCTATAAGTAGATACTAGAGACAACCGACAATGACAGAGGGGGGAGAAAGTATGATGCCCTCGAGTGTGTGAGTGATGGAGATCTATACAATGATGTGAGAGAGACCATGCCATGGTGGTGGAGTTTGAAATGTGTCCCAGTCATTGACATAAGCATTATTTTTATTGAAAAGAGGAATTATACGTTTAATCGGAGGAGGTTGACGAGTTATTTCAGCTTGTGGTGAGGAAGTGATGGTTTTGCTTTTGATGTTGGTTGCATATTTGGGATTGGTAACATTGTAGATGACTTAATATGAGGAGGTAATGGGGTAGGTACTTCTAAAGGTGGTATGACACTGGGTTGGATAGGTGTCGCTTAAATTACTAGAGAATGGACACTAGTAAGTATGTCATGATGCACACTAGATATAGAGATATCATATTTGGGAGCCCATTGGGGTTTAACAATTGAAGATGAGTATTTAGCATAATGTTGTGCAACAAATGAAATAAAGCCTTGATGCTCAAGTTTCCCAATTATTCGTTCTAAATCATATCAATCATTGTCACGATGTCCATTAACTATATGATAATTAAAAAATGGATGAATTTTATATTTTGTAAGCCGATAAGGAGGGTAGTAATGAGTAGGTAATAAGTTGATTAACTGATGATTGAGGAGCTCACAGAGAATATCATGTTGCTTAGCATTTCAATCAAACTTGATAGGTTCTTGTTGTGAGGAGATGTGGACCTTACTTGTATGAGCACATGTAGTAGACATGGGATTGGGATGAGGTGCAAAAGGAAAACTAGCACAGGCATGAGAAGTAACCTTGAGATGTTGGATTTCATCTATGAGGGATGTGATCGTGGTTTCCATAGCTTGGAATTTATCTTGAAATAAACGGTGTAAAGCTTGAATTGAATCGAAGATGGATTGATTGGTTGTGGTATCAAGACTGATAGGGGAGTTAGAGAGATAATTGAAAATGGCATTGAATTTTGAAGGTGATGTATTATAGGGGGAGGTACATAGTGTCTAGGGATTTTTAGAGAACATCTTTGCAAGGTGGGTGCATTTAAAGTAATTAATACAAGGAGACTTGAGGAACCTTAGGGGCCATGAAATAAAAGGTAATGTGTGAAATAAGAGCCCTAGAAAGATAAGACCAAGGATGAAACCCTAGGAAGACTTATGCAAATCAGAGGTATGATAAACAATAGATAGGAATATGAACCTTGATGTAACTAGGGTTTGGGGTTAAGGAAAGACAAATTAGATAGAATGGGAAAAAAGGATCTGAGTGGTCGATCACGAGTTGGGGTTCACCAAATGATTTGATTTAAATTGGATTAAATCTAATTCGAGTAACAAATGTAAGTTCTAATGATATACTAATTATAATATATAGTAAATGGACAAACAATAAGCATGCAATAATGTGAAACCTTGAGAAAATAAGAAGAGAAGGTGACTTAGTTGATTTCTGACCAACCTTGAGGTGATCTCGGTCCGAGAAACTATTGAAATAGGAGGGACACAATGTTGTTAAGGCTCACTGAGGGTTTTGGGACTCACAAATGCACAAGATAAAAATACCCACAGGAAGATAGGAGTGCTTAAGCACTAGTGAATGAACCGGCGCTAGTGTCTATTTAGATGCTCAAGTTTTGATCTTTTCTCAGTTGGAAAAGATTTGATGTTTGTCCTCTTTTGTCACTCTTGTTTAGATTCAATGCTATCACCATGCATGTGACCTATAAAATAGATAGCTAGTTGCACATGCCCACAAACCACATCAAACCTAATAAATAAGATACATAATGGCGAGTCGATCGACTCCCAACGGTCACTCAAAGAGTGATCGTACAACCGATAGATACACTACATATTATTCTCCATGTAGTTCTATGTGTCTCGTTTGTGTAATGATGTCCTAGGTTGCCCTTGTGCAAGTCAAGCGCTATGATAACGGGCTAGATTTAGATTGCTCCAAGTATGAAAATGTGTGAGATGGAATAAAATGAACTTCCTGTTCTATGTTGTGTATGCAGTGAGTGACAACCCCTTGTTCTTTATATGAGTGTGCTAGATGAATTCTTTGTAATGCTCCTTGTGCCTTGATGCAAGCTTAGGTGGTGATATATGGTGATTATAGTGCTTAGCCCTTCATTTAGAAGAAGTAATTGTAACATCCACATTTTACACACACAAATACAACAATAAAAATACCAAAATATATTTTTTTACTTACATTGCTCACTACACAACACCACAAGGGCTCCAAGTAGAGAAACTCAACAACACATAAGACACTTACATAAGTCATCGACTCACATAGACACATGACAACACCATATACATGTCGATGCCACACTTTCCCCAATGAACGAATGCTAACAATGACCCAACCACAAGAAAAGGGACCCAAGGATGGGCAAACCCACAACACATCATTACCATGATTACAACTTAGTTACGATTAACATTCCAAGAACATTATTATGCAAGGATAATTTTATCTCTTTTTTCACCTACGATTCTTAAATTCATTTCACATTCAACTTATAGTTTGACCATTTAAGTTGGCTCTTTATCCCTTACAACAATCTCCATAACTTACATAATTATTTTCCATATTTCAAATTGCATACAAAGTTCTTAATTCTTGTGTTCTTATGTTAAGCTTGTGCTTCAAACATTGATTAAATGTTTGATGGATTTTCTACTACAAGGAGTGTAACCTAGCACGAGACATCCCATTTCTTTGCTCTTATACACAACAATGTTAAACACATGCTGCAACCAAGACATCCACTTGTGTCATTTAAATCCCACCACGAGATCAATCATAAGAGTGTCACCTACTACCTTTGTTTGGTTTTGGGCCTCTCACTAGGGTTTAAAGGTCAACTAGGCACATGGGGTTACGAGACCATATTTCTAGTTTCTACACTTCTCTTAAGTCAACATATTTTAAATACAATTGCATTTTCTAAGAGTTATGTACAATTTCCACCCACAAGTTAACCCCTTAATCAGCCAAGGTTTGGTTTAATTCCAATTGCACCTAAGGATCTACGCCCCAACTATATATGAGTTTAAGGTGAGAGGACATATTTATGCTAAACAACCTTCATGAAAGACCAAGGTGTTATGTTGTTAGTAACCAAGGTAACACATTTAGCTATGAGGAACTAAAGATATCATTAACAAGAGTTTAAGTCATAGTACAACTATTTCACTAGCTCCATTTGTGTCATCTAGATCCCACAAGGAATTCATTTGATGATGAAGTTAATTTCTAGATCTAACTTCGTAAGACTTGGTAGTCCACTAGGATACTAAGGAAGTGTTAGTTCTACTTACTCCATATATGGTAAGGTTACACCACATAGTCGTTGCTTTGAAGAATGACTCTTAAGTTATAGAAATGATCTATTGAATACATTTCTTAGGTGTAGTACTAGAAGTTTTAGTTGTGAGGATTTATTATCTCTTAGGATGATAGCGCTTTGCAAACTAAGGTGGCTAGAATGAGAGGGAGGTACAACTAAGTGTTAAATATTAACTTCATTAAAAATCCCAACTGCTAAAGGTGACTTTCAAGAGTAGTTGGTGATCTTTGCCACCTAACACGTAAGTCGGACTTGAAGAGAACATATTCTCCTTACTACACACATGATAACCAATCTTAAGGGAACCACATACCCAAGAAAAAGTTTAACCATGTCATTTTTAATTGATGGGTTCATGACGATGTCGCTAAACATATAGGCTATGGTGATAAGTCAAACCAGGGATCCTATTTACTTAGGTTAGAAGGTGCCATCGAGAGCAAAATTTTAAGTTCATTCTACGGTTTCAAATTTTTCTATGTTAAGAAGGATCCACATGAAGGAGAGTTATGCATGAATCTTATACTAGGGATGACTGTTGTGGTTAGATTCCTTTAATACATTTTCATGGTAAGAAACACAACACACCAATTATGTAATCATCTATTGCACACTGGAAATGCACTACAAGATATTAAATTCAAATTAATTTAACATGTATATATCCAACCTTTTTACCCTACGTAAATATGAATCAAAATTGCACCTATGATTAAATGCACATTTCCCAAGGCATCCCTAAAACTAGCATCTCATACATATTACCAAATTTCAAATATAAATTTTCTATAATATGGCAATACATTATACATATATACATTCTACAATGACCTATATAAATTACAATAATAAACAATGAATTACACCACGCCTTTTTGCCATCTTTCTTGCATCCTGCAAAACCATGTGAGCATGAAATCGCGATAAATCGTGACATGGCATCCACCTAGATCTAGCATAATTAACGTTTTTAGTTTCCATTTACATAATAATAATAATTTACATTCGAAAGGAGAGGGTTAGAGACATGTATTGATTTCACTTCATTTCTTAACCAATGAAAGAGAAAGAGATAGGGAGAGAGAGAAACACTATTTTGCCAAAAGTTAAATTTCACACAAGAACTCACATGATAGAGTTTTAAACAGTTATTTACAAGTGTCAACAAGTTTCCACGGTGGTTTGGTAACCCGACAGGGTCCTAAAACTTTCTTTCTTTACGTTTTCCTGCTAGTTGCAAAAATTTCAATTTAGGCTCGAAGGCTAAGAAACCACTTTCAAATGTTGGCTTCCGATGAGAAAACACACCACAGGTGAGTTTCTACTTGTCCTCTTATACACAAATAATTTATAGGAACTGACAGAATTCAGAACTAGCAAATGGTTTACGATTGGCGATCCGTATTTTGAGGCCATCGGCTGTAATTGACGCACTTGTAAATGGTCAAAAGTTAGCTCGAGGGCTCATAAAACCACGTCTAAAACTAACACTTATTAGATGAATGTGCAACAAGAAATTTCCTACAAGTTCCCCTATATATGGATAATTCACCGACTTGACAACACTGAGAACTGGAAAATAGTTTTCAAATGATGACGGGTTTTATGGAGCCACCGATCGTAATTGGTCTAGTTTGACCTAGTCAATTGTGACTGGAGGCCTACAAAATTCCTTTGCCAAACTATCAAGAAGAGTTTTTCCCCAAACTGAAGGTTCCAGGTAATTGTCTAGTACAAATACTAGAGGTTTGCGAAGGCGGATAAGCATTTCATTGCTCAGGGTTCAAACGTTGAGCCAAAACAAAACCTAACTTTTTAGTTTTAGCAGCTTCTTGAGAGTGCAAAATGGGGTAACGAGACTCTTAAAGGAGCAGCGAAGAGAGTACAAATGGTCGATTGGGATCTATCTAAAGTTTGATGTGACTCTCCTCATATCAAGGAACACATACGATGTTTGACCTCTCTTTTACGGGGTTTAGAAGGTTGTTTTGCAAGCCTCTAAATGTGGTATTTTTCCAACTTTGTAAGTAAATGAAAAAGGTTGTGTTTAGTTGATGAAACATCTAACTCTCGATAATATCAATGTACACAAGCACTTGATTCGAATACCTGAGTTAAATCGTATGAGGTTATGGTGGCAACCATAGTTGATGTTCAAATGGTAAAATAGTTTCGAAAATCACAAGGTGGGGTTTTATTGCTTTACACTATTTAAGTTTGGTTACATATCCAATTGTAAAATTATTCAATGGTTTAATGTTTCTAATATAATGCAAATGAAGAACCAAATTATGAAAACTATAGAAGATGAAGGCAAGGAGACCATGCTTGTCCCTAAATGACACAGTGAAAGATGGGCTCCACGGAGGTCCACTAACATTCCATGAGACTCCAAATCTCCTTTAGGCATTCCGTCAAGTAGATCACGAGCAACAAGAAAAAAACTCCCCCATTTGAGTTTTGTTTGAAATATTATATACCCATTTCCCAAAAACAACTCAAGCATTCTCCACCATGATTGTAGCCCATCAAGACAAGTTTGTTTGGGGCTCTCCCCTTTAAAATTACCATTCCATAGCCATTCTTCTAAGCACCCACAATTCCACACCCTATTTCAAAACTCCCCATTTGGTGCAAGTTGGGAGGAAGCTAAAATATTGTGGGCTCTTGGCTTTAAACATGCTAAAGGCATTTACTTCAAACAGTTTCATGGCCTCAACAATGTTGATTCAACCATTTTCAGAAGGAGCTCCTGGGCTTCTTACATTTTTTCTCATTTGCAAAAATGCTTAAATCACAACACCCAAACTGTCCAAGTCAACATTCACCAAATTTTTAATCTTCATGTCTTTGTACACATCCAGGGCCAGTTGGGTCGGTCTCAAGAATTACAACAAGGCGTTGTAAGTGGAAAGAGAAAGCACATGAGATGATCTGTTATAGGTTGCAAAACCACCATCCACGTCACCTACTCGAATGTATTCCTAAACGAGGAGATGGTAGAGGGAACCCTCTAGGTTAGCATCTAGGAAAGCCTCGCCTATTTGAATGGGCATGCATGAACCAACATAGAGAATAAATCCCTGCATGTCAGAGGGAGATGACCACCATATCCTTTCTGAAGGGCGGCTAAGTTAAAGAAGCAGAATGCAAGCTTGGCCTCTTTCTCCAAGATTATTGACAATGACATGTAAAGCAATATGTGAATATAACCTGGCACTAGAATTATGTGCACCATGTCAGACCAACATAATCAATTACTCGTGTATAAGATCTAAATGCATTTGCCTAAAAGTTTCTAAGGCCTTTTCAACAAACCCAAATCATGCATATCCTGAAGTCTATACTGTCTACAAAACCATGTTTTTTTTTCCTTCTTTTAACATTCTTTCAACAGTTCATGTGTCCGTATATGTTCCCACATCTTGCATCCATGTTAACCAAAGAATTTGCATAGCACAACATCTAACAAAATCCCTCTATCTATATGTTTTGTTGGATGTCGATACCCAATTCCAGAGCTCAGATTTTGGCACAGGCTGGGAGGAGGCTGGAAAATGTGAATTGATCAGGTTGGAGCCTGTTTGTTGCAATGGTGAAATAGTGTGACTGTTCCATGAGGAAACCCATGTCTTTTGTACATTGTCATTGCTACGATTATCCAATTTCGGTAGACTTGCAACATTACTTGGGCTTCAGTGTATTTACTGACCTTTGGACCGCAATGATGTGTTCGTATTATTATCCAAGGAAAGTGACATGCTTGATCGGGCCGTTGATAGTTCCCATGTTATGCACCCGCTCTTGGTACACGCCAATTTCCTTCCCCACATGCCTCCACCGCTCATCAGTAAATTCTCCAACCACTCCCACTCAACTTCCCCTACGCTTCCCCCTTTTATTATTTTATTTCATTTTTATTTTTAATTTAAAACAAATGTTGGGCACTACAATAACTAAGTATATATATAATTCCCTTGTTTGAATTTTGTAATTGACAAATAAAAGGCCGACGTAAAGTGTAAAAAGATGCCCAAGAAGTGAAAAAGAACCTAAGGGGTAAGAAGAAGAAAGATAAGTTCGAGTGCCTAGGAGGGACAGGGGTGCATAGGTGGATCTGTCCTAACTGGGTGCTAGTGTCTGAGGTAATAAAAGATAAATCAGTCAAGTTCCAACAAAGTTGTAAGATATGTGAGGCCAATAATAATGTGAGAGATAAAACAAAAGGCCAAAAGGAGTTGTCGACTCTAATTTTATTGCTTAGGAATCATGTAAACATTAGTATGCTTTAGGACCTAGAAATGTACCCCAAGTGCATATATTTTGTGTCTACACCAATTATGGTTAGGGTGATCAAGGGTAGAGGAAGCTATGGTTCTTATGGAGGACATAATGACCTCGGGAGTTGAGATTTGCATGAAATAGGATGAATGCTAGTAAATCGAAGTGAGACGAGCTTGGGACTCGAGTTGTGCGAGTCATGGTAGAATTTGAGTTGGGTCCAAACAAAGAAATTTGCGCGAGTCGAGTTGGAGCTAACAAGTTAGACAACCGAGCTAGGTTTTCTTCATCGAGAGTTGTCACCATCAAGTCAATGCCATAAGGGTTGATTAGATTTGAGGAGTGTCAAACTAAGATCAAAGCTTTAGATCGAGTCGGGTCTAGATGGTGTGAGCAGAGTCAAAGGAAAACTAAGGTTACCTTCATCATGACTAAGAAACAAGAGCATAACTAGACTCGACTGCAAGGGTGAAGGAGAGACCAAGCTGAGTTGAGTTGGGAATATACAAAGTTCACCACTAAGAATGAAACTCATTTGGGTGAAGGTAAAGTTGATCAAGATGGGTAGTGATTTGGCTCTAAATTGTAGACACAAAATCACACACTTGGGTACATTTCTAAGTCTAAAGAAAACTAGCAATTGACTATTGTCTTTGGCCTCTTTTCTATCTTTCTTTCTTTCTCTTCGGTCTTACACAACCCACAACCCATTCTCGACTTCACTTTTTATATTTCTTGATTGTAGACACCAACGCCGATCTAGGACGCCAACGTCCGTGCACCCTCATCCCCTTTGGGTGCCCCCAACCTTTTTGTATCTTACTCACCTCTTTTGGGCTTCTTTTATCTTTTGGGCATCTTATTTTCTTATGTGTGTCGGCCTTCCAATTTTCAATTGTGAAATTCAATGAAGGGAATTGTATAAATACAAAGTTATGTGACCAAAATAAAGGACCAAGCTCTAAGCATATTTTATCATCACCTAAGGTTGCATCCAAAGGCATTATAAGAGAATCAAAGCATCCATCTAGCACTCACTCAAGGTACAAGGGACTACATTTTTCCATACATGCATAGGAAGCAAAGTTCATTTTTTCATCCACACATTTATTTACATTGGTACATTTAGTTGTCGCTCACTATCAATTGCATCTTGCACAAGAGCTTCCTAAGGTATGATTCTATCACACACAAACACACACACTAGAACTACATAGAGTATGAGATATAAAGCAATGCTCGGTTGTAAGTTCACTCTGTTGAGTGACCATCTGGGTCGATCGACTCCCCATTTACATCTTTTCTTTTAGGATTTGATATGTTTTGGGTTTTGTGGTTACCATTTATTTTTCAGGTTATAAAGCGATTACAATCATCATCTAACGACACATGAATGAATGACCAACATCAAAGGTTAGCAACCACCTTTTGACATAGGAAGAATCATTTTATGAGCTCCTACACACGTCACACAGCGCCCAACTGAGGTCTCTAGTGCCTAGGTGCCCTTGCCCCATCCGAGCGCCCTAGTCTCGAATCATCCGACAATTCCATATTTTATTAGGCACGATTGCAGCAATAACTGCTCATCTTGTTCATCAAGATTCCAGTCCAAAATATTTCAGATCAAGTACGAAATAAACTAAGTATTATTCCCTCTCTCCCGCACTTAGGGTTTTATACTTACTTTTCTTATTGCTTGCGTGCTCATATATGTACTTTATCGTTTATTTATCATATGTGACTAAAATATCTTAGGGTTTTACAAATTCCATATTTGTTAAATCATAAACACAAAACCCGTAAGAAACTAAACCAAGGACAAAACATCATACATAAGAGAATAAATTTCTCGAAAAACCCTTATTTTTTTCAGTGACCCAAATGTCGAGGTTTTTGAGAACTATTGTAAACCCCCGATTTTTTTGAAAATCCTCTATAATGAAATGAAAATATTTGTACATAACCTCTATAAAGATTAATGAAAACCAAGGTTTCAAAATAAAATTTACAATACACAAACTAGACAAATGTATACCAAATCTAACTCGGATACCATATTGAAATACGCGAGGATCATAGCTTAGTGAGTGCACTATGTAATTGCAAGAATCATGAAACCACAAAGAGGAAGATGCAAATGAATGAATTCCAATACTCAACCAACTCAACATTAAGCCTCAATGACTAAATAACAATAACTCAAGTGTTGTGTACAAATAAGAGTCTTGTGTAACTCCTTTATGGGAATATTTCCAGAATAGGAAGGGGACTTACATTCCCATAATAGAAATGTAACTCCTATGAAAAAATATAACACTCTATGACATGTAAGATGTGTCAAAGTAACTCTTATGACACCAAGGACACCTAAGCAAGATGAGTCAACAAAGGTGAGGAATTTCCAAGTAAATAAATACGAGGAAAATAATATCCTACACCAACAATACCGTGTTCAAATTTTGAGTGTGAGTACCTTAAATAATAATAAAAAGTACACATTTCTCAATTTTACGAAAACATGTCCACTTAAGACCCCATTTTTGTAACCCATCTTCATGCATATACCCATCATACGATGGAAAAATAAGGTATATCACTATAAGGCCTTAAAGGTTCCTATAATATGAGAGGGTTTCAATATATAAGCATAAAAGAGTATCATTATACACAATCCTAACATTACAAGGCATTTTAATATGAAATTACATATAACGATGTTTTTAACCACATCAATGTCTAATATGTGCACATGATTACCTAATCTACAATTTTCCATACAATGAACAAATAAGGTTACAAGAATATGATTTTAAATAAAACCTACAAAGAAACATAAATAAACAAGGCATAATTAAATAAAACACTATAAATGTAAGTCATATGACAATAAAAAAGAGTTAAGAGCAATGCTTTAGAATGTAACACGCAAATGTGGGCTCACACAAAGTGAAAACATTAAGCTAAGTACTAACTAACTAAGGTTTATCAAACTAAATCCTAAGGGATAAGTGATTGATATAAGTGTGGGTTCATTAAAATATAGACGTGGAAAGTGGGTTTATATTAAAAATACTAAATTAACCATAACACATTGCGATGAAGCATAATTCAAAGTTATCAATAAACTTATATCTTATCGCATAAAATATGTCATCTAGACCATATAAAAGATGTAAAATAGTGAAGTACTCATGATACTTAGGAAACATTTAGGGTTTGTGGGATAATGCTTGAATTTGAATGAATCTAGAAGCATTCGTTAGTAAGAGTATATATGGAAAATATGTTTAGGAGGAAAGAAAAACAACTCCTGAAAACTAGGACCATAAAAGTTTGTTGACCAAAGTCAATGCAGATGTGACAAGATTTATAGAGATTAGAATCCTATGAAAATGGTGGGATCTCTATCAAAATAGATTTATTGGTGTAAGGGTAAACTTGTTCACATGGATGCATTCTTTTGCCATGATATGTTAAAGCCTTTTCATTTGTCTAGTTCTATCCCTGAATCACCAAGAACTTGGTATCCTTCTTCAAATCCCAATCTAGCCTCTAGGTTTGTAGCGTGTGTAAGGAAAAAAACATGTTTTGGGGCATGCACCAAACCAATGAAAATTCTAGCTTCGATGATATTTAGCATGCCTCTCAATCGGAGAACAAATTGTTAAACAACAATCAAGTACAATGTGTTTAACAAAAGTTCTCATGTAGTGCACTTTTGACCCAACCCTTATCTTTTCAATGTGCATAACAATTACGAGAATTTATAAGATTGAAATATGATGTTTGGTATGTAGATGCTTTTGAAATAATAAGCTTCTATAGGTTCGGGAAGACGAATGAGCTCTGGAGTTGGCTCTATTAGGGTTTCTTGCTTAAGGTTTAGAACTTGTCATTTTGTGGCTTTCTGCACTCTGCAGGATATTCATACCATCATTTTTTATAGGGTTTCCCACCCGTTGGGCGCTCCTAAATAATTACCTCTCCCTCTTCAAGCCCAGTTGCTACAACCGTGCCTAGAGATAGTGGAGCTTTGATCAATGGCGCCGCCTACGAAACGTCCTCAGAAGTTCATCTCAAAGGTCTTCCACGAGGTAATGTTTCTCCTCTTTATGTGGTTTTACATATTCCTGATTTTAATATTGCTTACACTGGTTGGAATAATTTTGTCTCATTGGGTATTTTATGGGTCGCATCCCCTCTGAGAGCATGCTTAAATCCTGGGTTAATACGACTTGGACTCCTCATGGGGTCCGACTTGATAGCATCCAAAATATGACCAAATGATTCTTCCTTTTTCGCTTCTCTAACCCAACCAATGCCCCCAACATTCTCGCCCCTAAGAGACACCTAATATGTCTGCAACTCTTTGTTAGTCCTGTCTCCACGACTAAATACTTTGTGGTCTTTGAGTATCGCCGCACTTAAAGTGTCGGTCTCGGTAGAATGTCCCGCCTACCCTTGCTTTGTGTTCATTTCTTGCATCGATTGCTTCCTCCATTAGGCGGGTGGTTTACCTCAAACCAAACCGGTTTTACCATGCTCGTCCATAGAAGTGTGTTTACATTGAGGTAGATCTTTCTTAAGACCTGAAAGAATTTGTGGAAATCCATATGGGAGACACGTGTTACTCCCAACATATTTTGTATATCAACTTTCCTAACACTTGCTTCCGTTGCCATACCTATGATCATAAGATCAAGGACTACCCTCTTTATGTTCCTTGCAATCACCTAGTTGCCAAAACAACCTCTAAACCAATCAAACCACAGGAGGAAAGTTGGAAAACAACGGGGCCCAAAAACAAAAATCAGCAAAACAAGGCCTCTGGTTCAAATGATTAACGTGAGCCAACTATTAAGGAACATAACCTACAAGCTAAGGAGACAATTGTTGTTGCTAAGGAACCAATTGCTACTACCAACTCATCATTCCAGTTACCAAAATACTCCAACACGCCCAAGGCAGCCTCGGTTCTCATGGACCAAAAAAATTATGTTTATAATGTCACCATGTCACAACCTTCATCATTGTTTTTAACAAATAGCTCACAAGGGCTAACCAAAAGACCTCGAAGTCCTTCTAACATCTCTTAGGATCATAGCCCGGAGCACAGTGTGGACTCAACAGAAGAGGAGTATAATATCACCTACGTTGAGCGGAAGAAAATTGACTTGCATGATTTTTTGCAGCATAACACTGCTCAATTCCTGCAAAACTAGTTCGACGCCCTTGATGGCTTGGATGTTGATGGCATGGCTCTTGACCAACGTCTTCCATGAATTGTTTATCTTGGAATGTTTGGGGTCTAATAGAATCCTATCGCAAGTATGTTGTTCATGAAACTCAGAAAAGATTTTCCAATTTAGATGTTTTGTTTTTGCAGGAGGTGAAAATTATAAGTTTTCAGTTACAGATGGTTTGTAAATCCATCCGGCCCGATAACTTTTCCTTTGCGAGTAATCATGAAGCGGGGTGTGGGGATTTAATTTCCCTTTTTTCTCCCAAATAATGACCCTTAATCATGACATCAACCCCACCAACCGTGCCATATGGGCCCTCTTTAATGTTGACAACTGCCCTTTTGGCCTCATTAATATATACACCTCTAACGATGTGGTGACAGGGGCCAATCTTTAGCGGTGGATAGCTTGCACAATTCCCGACGCTTAATGGGTTATAAGTGGTGATTTTAATATGGTTAAGTCACCCACCGACAAGTGCGGTCACCTACCGATGATATGGATAGCTAGCGAAAGGGAGGCGTAGTTTCACATGTGCAATAAGTTTGGGTTTTATGATACTAATGCTTCTCGCACTCCCACTTCTGAAGCATGGTACACTTGGTCCAATCTCTAAGAAGGATCGGATTGGGATCTTAAATAACTCGATAGAGCCAAGTTGTCAACTCAAGATTTCTTTGATTTGGATAACATTTACTCCATGCCCGATTTTGTACTATCTAATCATTCCCCTATACAATTTCGTATCACTTGGCATGATAAACATGCTTTTTATCATAAAGGCCAATTCTTTCTTAATACTTGCCTTGATGCAACATGGGCCCACACTCAATCATATCAAGCGTGTGTGGAACTTAGCCCCGTGGCCAATTCATTGTTAGCGCTTTCATCCACCTATGCATGCCAGTTGGACTCAATGGTGGGAGGATGTTATGACTTGGACTACTAGATTCCTTAGAATCTATGGCGACAAACACCTCCTCCACCAACACCTCCACTCTTAGCCGCACGGTGGTGGCACTTCAGGGTAACCCCTTCTCTGAAACTCTATAACTTTAATTTGCAATGCTTCACTAACAAATTCAAATTGCTGATAATTACAATGACCGGGAGCTCAAATTCGTGCTCGCACTGCATGCATTGGTTTGAAATTGGTGACCGAGTCTTGAAAGAATTCTTTCTTTCTCTCATAGCCAAAAATAATTCTCAACAAATTTGGGCCATCTTTGATGGTGGAGCTCAACTCACGACCCTAAACACATGCCGCAAGAATTTGTGTGACATTATAAGCTGGTCTTTTAGGCTCAATAACCCTCTCGCCAATAAACAAACAACCCTTGAATAATGTCCGGCCGTGGTGCCATGCAAGCTTTCTCAAGCTCAGAAGGTGGTCTGCGATCGAATGCTCACCATTGATGACCTCCACAAAGCAATCATCATGCAAATGGCCAATGGTAAAGCCCCGGATGTGATGGCTACCCTTACGAATTCTACAAAGACTTATGATATTCTTTTGGGCAAGACCTTCTTCAAGTCTATCTTGAAGGGTTTTAGAATCCGTCATTGGGGTTGTGTATCAACAAAGGGTAAGTGCACAAAGATGGGGGATCGAAAAGCGAACACAAATATGCTTTTAGCCATAAATTTTATTTTTTTAGATAATTGTTGATTTGTTATTTTTTTCATTTTCAGATGTTTCTTTACCTCCAAATCAATCCATCATCCAACCCCAAATGAAGAGGAAGAAAAAAACATCCCTAGAACACCCCCTTCTATTGTCAGGCATCCTCCTAACACCCAACAACAAATTTTGGGGGAAATTGCAAACCACAAATTACAAATTCAGGGTTTAATAGAAACTTTAAACAACCCTAATGCCACGAATCCTCACCATCAAAACCTAGCCACATCATTAGGATCATTGTTATCTAATATTGACAATGTGGTAGGAAAAATTAACACATGGGATAGTTTCAAAAACAATACTACAATTTTTATTCAGATAAGTTGTCCTATGATGCGGTGAAAAAGAAAAAAATCACAAAGGACAAATTGTGTGCATTATTTACAGATCCCAAAACTAATGCACCATTACGATTGGATTGTAGAAGATTCCCCATACACTGGTGCAATCACGAGGGGATTAAAAATAATTTTTGGGATAGGTGGTGGATGGTTTTTGACCAACCACCTTGTAATAATTTTGAGGTGCCCCAATATTTCTTGAGGAAACTCTATTGTGAGTTCATCCTCAATGAAATACCTAACTATTATGACATTAGATATTTTCAGGGAGAGGCCAAGGCTCTGCATAGGATAGGGGGGGCACATCATTTACAGAACCATCCAGCTAGGCCCATTGTTCACCCTCCTTTTCAGCATGTTTCAGTCCCTTTTGTTGTGATGGAGACAATGGAGGTTCAGACCCTCGACTCCATTAGATCATTGACTCATTCACTACTTCATCATGGCACTCATCTCTCCCAGGGTGATGAGGTTGGTCCTTCTAGGGAGAAAACATCATATACTATAGAGTGTCATGTTTGTGGGAGCATAGACACGTATGTGGTTGATGTGGCAAGATGCACAACATAGCGAGACAACTCCACAGTCTCACCAGATAGATCCACAAGCCTCGTGACACAGCTCCACATCCTCACGAGGAAACTCCACAGGCTGAGCAGGGTGCCCGATTGGAGGAGGCACATCATGATTCTGTGTTGCAAAATATTATCATCACATATTCTATACTAGATTCGACATTTGGTATTGACCTTCAGGTAATTTTACATGAAATTAGTTGCAATTGAATATATATTTTGTACAAAATCTTATAATAAACCATGTTAATCAATTGTGAATGAAAATTAAAGAGATACCTGTGTTTTTTTATAAATTACAGGGTCAAAGTATGCATCCAGTGTCACATTCCCCTTCTTCACAGGTGAATGTCGGTATGGGTTTGCATGTTGGTGAATTTACTAATGTAAGTTTTATTATTTTTATTAATCATATACATGAAGAGAACATGAACTATAGTTAACATATGAATTTACTAATGTGAGTTTTATTATTATTTTAGTTGATGACATCATTACAATTTCCTGTTGAGATTCATCGATCATTAGATATCGGAGTTGATATGGCCATAGCTTTTGTCGTCCCTCTTACACAGGTATATGTGTTGGTAAATTTATTTATATAATGAATTGATTGTATTAAATAACATCATTTATTATTATTTAATTACATTCACACGTGTATTCTAATTTTTTCATCATGGTTTCCACAGAGGAGTTTTCTACTCCAGTTTGTGCATCTGGTACTGATGTTGATGATATTGAGAAGCAAATGATGATTGATAGTGATCATCAGATAGCAGTAAGTATTTATTTTTAAGTAGTGTCATTTTATATATGTCATTAATTGTATACTAATGGGTATGTTGTTTATTTATATTAATAGATTGATCTACAAAGCATCCTATGAGTGGAGGAGGTCTGAGTGAACTAAGAGGGGGCATTCCACTGATGTGCTTGAGTCATCTTCCAGGTGCCCAAAGAGAACT
The DNA here is from genome assembly GCA_018340775.1 of Taxus wallichiana var. yunnanensis. NCBI lineage: Eukaryota > Viridiplantae > Streptophyta > Pinopsida > Cupressales > Taxaceae > Taxus > Taxus wallichiana. Next base: position 543,652,576 of record CM031244.1, on the reverse strand, counting down.
AAATTATTTGATGATAGGGTCCCATAGTTTAGATGTATATGGATTTTGTTGTCTTCCTTCATGGCATATTGGCGTAGATGTATACGATTTATGTTTTGTCTATGTATATCATTGTATATGGCTACATGGCTTTGTTAAGACATTGATTTTGATCAAATTTTGTATGCTATCAAGCATTTTTGAAACAATATAATATATGCAAAAAAATTGTTTTAAAACTTGTATGTAAGTGGATTAGTATGATATCATGTATGTATGTTATTTTAATATGTATTATTAGTGTTAATTTATTTTATGTTTTAAACATGGGAATTAAAATCCATATGTAACTAATTTTCAATTTTTCCAAGTTGTAATATAATCATTCAATGCCATCAATTATAATAATATAATGTCAATGTTAATGTTATCCACTTCTTGGAATCTCAATAATTCAAATGAAATGTATGTAATGAGATAACACAATATTACATTAAGTCTAATAATTAAATTGTAATTGCAGAGAGAAAGAGAGAGGGGAATGTAAGAGGGGTAGACATAGAAAGAGAGAACGGGGTGAGAGAAAGAGATAGAGAATGCGAGAGAGAGAGAGAAAGAGAATGAGAGTGAGAGAAGAGAGAGAGAGAGTGAGAGAGAGAGAGAGAGAGAGAGAGAGAGAGAGAAAAAGAGAGAAAAAAGAGAGAAAAAAGAGACAAAGAGCTATGTTGTCAGGATACTTAAGATTTTACATTAAGTGTTCAAAACATTCAATATAATTAAGATTTAATAGTACGATCAATGTTCAAAACATTCAATATACTTAAGATTTCACATTACATCTATGATATATAAATATTATATTCTTTATGTTTCTTCCATTTCCTTTGAGATTAATTTTTGTGTTGTGATGGTGGCCATAAAACCTGTATATAGGAGCTCTTGAAGGACCTATTTAATTAGGATGATTCTAACCTGCCAATGATAACTAAAGAGGTCAGTCCACTAGTTGGTTCTTGCATTCATATTATCCAAAATCACTTTCTAATCATCGTTAAGGATGCAGGAAGGAAACAATGTTGTGCCTTAATAGTTTCTAGGACAGGATGATCTTTGAAATTTCAAGCTATGCAATTTATAGTTACAAATATTTCTATTAGTATTGAAGATCACCTGAGACATTATCTCATAAATAACTTGTACGTAGGCTGAGATATATGTCCAAATTTAATTAAATAGCTTCTTTCCTTGGCCAATTGATGATCCCAAATAATTACCTCAAACGTTCTTGATATCCTTTGAATATTTTCTTTTCAATAAAATACAAGGATATTTTTATAGTTTGGACTCCAATGTTGAACATCTATGTGGCAACGACCATATATGTCATGAGAAATGTGAAGTTTCTAGAGTATGCGTAATCCTTACCAAGTTAGTGAGACAAATAGGCACTTTGATGTGGAAGAAGAGGTTACCTTGAATATGAACATGTATTAGAACAAAATGGCTTGTGTAGAGATTGTTGTGTTCTCATCCCACCTTTAAAATGAATCATGAAGGTACACATTTGCACACCAAAGAGAGAGAGAGAGAGAGAGAGAGAGAGAGAGAGAAGAGAGATGATAACATTAGTCCATTGATTCATATTATCGAAAATCACCTTCTAATCATCCTTAATGATGAAAGGAGTCAATGTTGTTGCTTATTATTTTAGAGAAAAAATTATCTTTTTGGTCTCTGGGAAAAAAATAAAGAAAGTAGTCAAAAGCATAACTAAAAAGGTGTACCGAAACAGAGCCTCCATTGGTTTACTTTAAAATACATATTTTGTGCATTTACAAAAATCAAAAATCATCCTTAATGATGTAGGAAAATAGATATTATTTTATAGATGTCCCCACATGTTTAGAATCAAATTAGTTTCAGGAGAAAAGATATCACCCATCAAAGTTACATCTTTTTTGGTCTCTCGGGCTAAGGGACTACTCCCGTATGAAGTAGCCCAAAAGAAATGGCTCCATATCCAAAAAAAAAAATCCTCCACAAGTGTTTTACAAAAATACCACCTGTGTTGGCAAGCCAAAATTCAACCTCCACATTTGACAAAATATTACATTTGACAATCTTACACTAACTTAAACTACACTATTTTGCACATTTGCAAACAATAGAACATTGAGAGAACCAAAAGGAGATGGAGAAAAAAAATGAGATATTATTTTGTAGAGGGTCCCCACACATGGTGTAGGATCAGACAAGACATCTCTAGGTGCCACGGAGACCGAGATATCACCCATCAAAGTTACATCATTTTTTGGTCTCCGGGCTCTTAAGGGACTACGCCTGGATGAAGTAGCCCAAAAGCAAATGGATCCATCCTGCATCAAAATGAGCCTCCACAAGTATTTACCAAGCCACACCTAGACATGTTGGCATAATCCATTTGGTGCCAAGTGCCACCGTTTGCAAAATATTGCATTTGAAATCTTACACTACTTAAACTACACTATTTTGCACATTTGCAAACAATAGAACACCGAGAGAACCGTAAGGAGATGGAGAAAACTGAGATAGGATTTTTATAGGGTCCCCACATGGAGGTGTAGGATTAGACGAGATGTCTCTAGGTGCCACGGAGACCAAGATATCACCCATCAAAGTTACAACATTTTTTGGTCTCCGGCTCTTAAGGGACTACGCCCAGACGAAGTAGCCCAAAAGCAAACAACACCATCCTCTGCACCAAAAAATGAAGCCTCCATAAGCATTTACTAGGTCACCTGGATGTGTTGGCATAGTCCATTTGGTGCCAAGAGCCACCATTTTGCAAAATATTGCATTTGACAATCTTACACTGACTTAAACTACACTATTTTGTGCATTTGCAAACAATAGAACACCAAGAGAACCATAAGGAGATGGAGAAAACTGAGATAGGATTTTGTAGAGGGTCCCCACATGGAGGTGTAGGATCAAGAGAGACATCTAGGTGCCACGGAGACCAAGATATCACCGTGTCAAAGTTACAACATTTTTTGGTCTCCGGGCTCTTAAGGGACTACGCCCAAACGAAGTAGCCCAGAAGCAATGACACCATCCTGCATCAAAAAAATGGAACCTCCATAAGTGTTTACCAGGCCACCTAGATGTGTTTGGCATGTAGTCCATTTTTGGTGCCAAGAGCTACGGTTTGTAAAAATATTGCATTTGACAATCTTACACTGACTAAAACTACACTATTTTGCATTTGCAAACAATAGAAACACCGAGAGAACCATAAGGAGATGGAGAAAACCAGAGATATAATTTTTTAGAGGGTCCCCACATGGAGGTGTAGGATCATGAGATGTCTCTAGGTTCCATGGAGACCGAGATATCACCCATCGAAGTTACAACATTTTTTGTCTCCTGGGCTCTTAAGGGACTACGCCCGACGAAAGTAGCCCAGAAGCAATGACACCATCCTGCACTAAAATGGAGCCTCCATAAGTGTTTACTAGGCCACCTAGACATGTTGGCGTAATTCCATTTTGTTCCAAGAGCTACGGTTTGTAAAATATTGCATTTGATAGTCTTACACTGACTAAAACTACATTATTTTACGCATTTGCAAACAATAGAACATCGAGAGAACCGTAAGGAGATGGAGAAAACCAGATATAGGATTTTTGTAGAGGTCCCCACATGGAGGTTTAGGATCAAACAAGATGTCTCTAGGTGCCATGGAGACCAAATATCACCCATCAAAGTTACAACATTTTTGGTCTCTAGGCTCTTAAGGGACTACGCCCAGATGAAGTAGCCCAGAAGCAACGACACCATCCTACACCAAAATGGAGCCTCCATAAGCATTTACCAAGCCACTCAGACATGTTGGCATAGTCCATTTGGTGCCAAGAGCTACGGTTTGTAAAATATTGCATTTGACAGTCTTACACTGACTTAAACTACACTATTTTGCATTTGCAAATAATAGATCACCGAGAACCAAAAGGAGATGGATAAAACCGAGAGATAGGATTTTGTAGAGTGTTGTGACATGAGGTGTAGGATCAGATGAGACATCTCTTGTTTCATAGAGACCAAAATCACCCATCAAAGTTAGAGCCTTTTTTGGTCTCAGGGCTCTTAAGGGACTACACCCGGATGAAGTAGCCCGAAAGCAACAACACATCCTGCACCAAAACAGAGCCTCCATAAGCATTTACTAGGCCACCCAAATGTTTGGCATAATCCATTTGGTGCCAAGAGCTACTGTTTGGAAAATAATGGATTGGAACAACCTCTCACTCTTTCTTCCTCTCATGTATTCTTTCTCTCTCTCACACACAATCTCAATATCACTCTCACTCTCTTTTCCTTTCTAAAACAAATTTCACATTTCTCATATTTCCATGTTTGACACCTTGTGTCACATGTTCCCACCTCCATAATGTATTGAGCTCACCATGTTCTTGTTAGTTGTTACTAAGTAGCACTACCAAAGTTTTAATTTTCAAGGTACAATGATTACATTGACAGGAAGTGGGAAGCCATATTAGTCTTGTTGATAGTACTCATTACCCATGAAATCAAGTTCTCCATATTTTCATTTTCTTTTCTCATCTTCCATGTCATATTGATAAATGATTTGACAGGGAGCTTCCCTCTTTGATGGTGATACACAAATATGAATATGATCCTCGAGAGTCATTCCTCATCCCACCATAATACCATTACAAACTTTGTTGTTGGTAATGTTACACAGTCATTTTCCTTTTTGAGAGAGAAAGACAAAGTTGAGGAATGAAAATAGGAGGGCCATTACCACCAAAAAATATTCCAAGGCCTCAGACACATGGAAATTACAATCATAGCAATATGTGACATGGAAATTATGATGAATCTCTTTGAATGTTCTACCTATGAAGCAGATGAGCCATTTTCAGTTGAATACTCTCTGTCAATACTAATAAGATATATGAACCAAATTTCCCTTGTTGGTTTCCAAACAACTTGAAATGCATTCTTAATGAGAGAAGAATTAGAGGAGGAGGTTACCTATAAGATGGCATACCAGTTGATGAGGCCTGAAGATAGTTTAGAATGAGCAACAAGGTGCACCTCAATGAAAGTTATCATGGGTGAAAATCCCTCGAGGGAAGGGTACAACTTGTAAGCATTATGGGTGAACTTGTAGCTTCCTCCCACATCATTTCCATCAACAACTTATCTCCATTCTTCATACCACCATCTTCTGCACTACAAGGATCGAAAACCTCATATATTTCTAGCAGGTCTCATAAGTGAGTTCATCTTTTGGAATATCAATATTAGGACCAACCAATATTTTTCATTCCTTAGCTTCTCTTAGCTTTGAGAATAAAAATTCTCTACTAACAGTGCCAACCACGTGAAGGTGGAAGCTTTTTTGGCACCACTAACCTACATAAACATGTTAGTAAACAATTAAATAGAATTTTAAAACCTACACAATTTAAAAACAAAATAATTAAAGTAAATATTCAAATTAAATTCATGTAGATGTACATATCTTGAATCTTAAGTGAACATACCTTTGACTTGAGAAAGTATGCCACTTGGCAGGCTCAAGGGCAGTTTTGTGTATCTTCATTTGTACAAATTCAATCCAGTGAGCCATCTGGGTCCGATCTAATTTTTAGGGTGTCAAGTATTGCTTCATGGTCAAACTCATGAACTTTCCACAAGACCTTATTGCGTGGTCTACCTCCATATTTAATCAATTGAACATTAGATGCAACAACTAGGTGAGAATAATGAAGAATCTTTCTATGAGTTTCAAAGTCCTCAAACAACCACACATTGGAATTATTTATTGGGTATCTTCTTAGCCATGTTCCGTAGTAATAACCACAGACCCCGTAGGATATTCTAGGCCTTCTCCATCTATGATTGGGGCTATCAATTTCTTTTTTTCCTCAACACAACGACACAAATAATAAGTTGTTCCTTCTTTATTATATTCTTCTGCAACAACCACAAAAACATGACCTACATCACATTGTACACAAAATCATTAGTTTCAATAATTGATTCATTTATAAGTTCCCTAACATGAGAAAAACTATAAATTTTTACAAAATAATGCAAATATATAATACCTAGTTGCACTAGATCTGATATATGGTCAAATTCAATTGTTGCTTCTCTCACTTGTGAGTTGTAGAGCTAGTGGAGGTTGATAGGTGTCAGTGGATATAATTTTCTACAACACCATTCATCAACCCACTCTTTTGACTCACATTCATCCCAAAATGAATACGTACATGAAGAGAAAAAGCATGTCATTTTCCTTGTATAAATAGTCCATGAACCTGCATTTGAACTTCTAAAAGAGTGCAACTCACTAGATCCATTAGTGTACTGCAATCTTCAAATTTTGTAAAATTAGCTTCTTCTACCAACCAAAAAACCTACAAACTATAGAATTACCCTCATTACCTAGACTCATTATTGAGTTACACCATTCCACGATGGATTTTGCATCGATCAACTTGGCACCATCTTTGTACTTCAATTCTTCTCTTGTTAGGGATCTTTTAACACATGCTCTACACCATCATGTTCTCCTTTTCCATGTCCAACCTCAGTGAAATTCCAAAAATGTTGAACACCACTATTCCTATGCATCCTGCTCAACCAATAGAACATTCATGCATTCTTGAATTGTGAAGTACAATTATCTGACCATATGATGTGTTTATCAAATATGATGTTTATGTTATTCAAATTGCCATAGAAGATCTCAAAACAACCTTGTACAAACTCTGATGAATGTCCACGATCATCACTAATATAGAAATGGTATTCCCTCAAAATATTTCTCTCTTCCTCTGTATTGTCGAGAGCATGAGTGAATACTATATGTACAAATATGGAAACCTGAATAGAGTAGTAGTATTGCGATTGCACTTCATTTTGTGGTTGTAGAGTATAGTTCTCTACAAAATCAACAACTAAAACAATGGTACCAAGAGGAAATGTGTCCTTGCATAACCTGAATTGCTCATCTAACCATCGAGCTCTGTGTGTATGTCATGCATACTCATACACTAGCTTCTCTCAAAATATAGTGATAAAATTTGATGCACTTATTTCATTACTCACTAATTCACACCTCTTGGATTCATTACCATCTTTTGAAGTGTATGTCACTGACTTGTATTTTCCAAAACTAACTAGTTCATTTCCAATTACATGTGTATTCTTTGTGTGTATACATCTTTGCAAAACGTTGCAAACCACCACAACTATCACAAGTTCCTTCTAAACATGATTTGTTATAAAAATATTGTCCTTCTTCTCTTGTACAAAAAACACTTGAGATGAATTCTCTTGCTGATTTAGGTGGAACATTTATCATACACTCCTACAAAATATTCTCAGTATGAAAATTAACACATATATGCGAAAAATATCATAATGCATAGCAAATTCAATATGGATCCTACAACAACAAGTAGTCATGAGTGATTTATTTTAACATAAAAAGGTTTTAACATTTCAAAATACCTTTGACTAATTTGTATTTCTAGATGAGCCTCTTTAAACTTATTAAAAATTGTGTTTGTGTCATATCCAAAAAAATGTTTAGGATGTGCTTCACGGTTTCTAGAACCAATTCTTCTTTTTAAACATATTTTTTGATTAGGTGAAACCCTTGTATTTATTTTCCAAAATTCTAAAAAAATTTATTTTAACTCATCAACTATGTCTTTGTCTTTTTGTGGTAGTCTACTAGAGAATGCCCATAATTCATTGTTATTTGTATCTTCAATTCTTTCACGATGCTCAAGAGCTTTGTATAGTGTTTTCCTATTTATTTTTAGTGCACTACTTGTTTTTCTAATTAAACGAGATTTTTTTTTTCTTTACTTACTATAGTCGATGTAATAACACGTCGAGTAACATTACTACCTTTGGTACGTGAGGTTGAACCTACTGATTGGTATGCATTCATTAGATTTTTACAATAGATTTTTCACTGTCGGTCTTAGATGTTCTTAGACCAAGGGTTTTCATTGTAGGTCTATAATTAATATTTTTCATCATTTCAACAAATAATTGACATCTACCTATTTCATTTAAGTCATTAAAATATGTTTTCCATATCTGATTAGCTTTTCTTCTACAAGTGCATTGAAAAATCTTATTAGGCATTGGATTTAAAATATTTTCATCAATCTCAAGTAAAAGTTTGGGTGTTTTCCACAAAATTTTAATCGGTGATTTCAATGGAATTGATTTTTGAATATCATCTAAACATTGTTCATTTTCTATTTGTCATTCATCTTCATAATTCGGTAAAGAGTGTGTGTTTTCAATAGGTTGGTCAACTGGTGTAACATCTATGTTTAAACTTGGAATTGCATCATCATTCATTCATTCATTGACTCAATTGGTGTTTGAAGATATGTTGCACCATCAATTTCATTTGGAAGAGATGACATACCTTCATCTTCATCATCAATTTCATTTGGAAGAGATGACATACCTTCATCTTCATGCGTTGATTTCTTTTTTTCACGTATTTTTTGCATTCGCTCCCTTTTTTTTTTTTTTTTTTTCTTCTTTCTTGGCTTTGTTGGATGATATACGATTTTTGGCAACATCTTCAATCTCTCTTAAAGACGCATTCAATTTCTTTTTTTCACGCCCTTTTTTCATCCGGTCCCTTTGTTTTTACAATTGCTCGAGTGATTGATTTTTTGGTTTCCTCCCCATAATTCTCAAAAATACCTCACCACTACAAAATAATTCAAATAAAATGTTAGTGACTATTAGGAATATATTAAATAGTCAAAACACAATTAAATATATCAAATAATGCTTAAATATTTCAAAAACAATCTCTATATCACATAAACTATACAAAATTGTTAACAAGAATCAGAATGTGCAGGAATTTGTAAAAAACCCACCATGACCAGTGGGACCAATATCAAATATTATTTTTGTCTTGTTGGGGTTGACTTTCTATTTTAAGCAATCCATAACATGAGCGCATTATAACGCACTCACGTTATAACACAAGTGCGTTATAATGCGCTTTATTTCATCTTGTTGGGGTTTGGAACACCCAATCCAAAGGCTTGGATTTTCCTTGGATTTCCAAACCAGAGGTTTGGACTGTGTTCTACGTGATGAAAACCATGTTTAATAAAAAAAAATCTAAATTTCACGTGTGCACCCCAATATCTCATGCATTAAAACATAATATTCAAAAATAAATTATACTACAATGTCAAGCTCGTTTTACCTTGATGACAATATAATTCTTTATAAAATCCAATTAGTTTAAGGCTTTCATCCATAATTTCTTTTACTAGTGCCTTGTTTTCTTGCAAAAACCTATGCATACATTTTGGTGCACAATTTATGATTTTTTCATCCAAATTTTTAAAAAAAAGTGGTTTTTTCTAAACTCCATTCTACACACACTAAAAAAAAAAAAAAATGACTTTTTTCTCAAAGTTATGGGGTGCACACACAAATATTTCATTTTCGGGATATGTGCACTTTGAAAATTAATAAAAAAATTATATATTCATCCAAAAATTATGAAAAATTAGTGGGACCTCATACATGGTCTTAGCTAACTTTCTACCAAAGGGATTTGAAAAAAATTATATAACTCAAAAAATGGGGGGGTGCACACACACATAGGTTCTTATCTTTTTTACACAAAAATAGACATACTTTGTGTGCACACCACATTTGACCCTCTTAATCTCAACCATTTTCAAAAAAAAATTAGTAGTTTAGAAACTAGATTTTGAGATCTACGGTACTTATTCTTATCACTTTGTCAAATTTTGCATATCCAATCAATCTGCCATGTTCATTAAAATTGATTTTGAGAAAGCTTATGATCATATTGAAAGGTCGCTTATCCTTTCCATGCTACAAGCCCTTGGTTTCACCCAAATTTCATCCAATCAATCAAAATGCTATTTGTTGATGCCTTTGCCCAAATCACTATTAATGGCCTCAATTCTAAGTTCTTTGGATTGTTCCGTTCCATTAGACAAGGGTTCCTGTTAGCGCATGGGCTCTATGTGCTTGTGGCTGAAGGTTTTGGGTATTTGCTGGCTCACACCAAAACCCAAGGGCTCATCAAGGGAATTTCACTGCCTTCTACGAACAATTCTCAATTGCTAAATGGTAACTTCGTAGATGATTCCTTTCTCACGCTCATTAAGGAAGAATCCAATGTCCGTAATGCCATGCACTGCCTTGATATCTTCTGTTTAGTGTCTGGTTCTTCCATTCAATGACAAAAAACTTAGTGTTACTGGAAATCTTTCCTCCTTACTCCTACTTGGCTCGCCTCTTTTGAATGGAAGATTCTTGCACACAATGAAATGTTTAAATTTCTAGGCATCCCCTTTGCCTTTCAAGCTTCACTGATTGAGCTATGGCAGTATGTTATTTAACGGTGACAAAAAAATTGGATTATTAGATTACTGGACCTTTGTCCTCGGGCAGAAAATTCCAAATTTGATCTAAAGTTCTGACAGCCACACACGTTTACTACTCTTCGTGTTGGGTGCCTTCTAAAGTCTCTATTTAGAAACTAAAAAAACTCCTCAAAGCCTTTATCTGGGCCAACACCTCCACTGCAAAGGTTTTCATTGAGTGACTTGGGAAATTTGTTGCCTTCCCCACAGGGGCTTAGGCCTTATTGACATATAGCTCCAAGGGTGAGCACTCGTGTCAAAATGGATTATTAGATGCATCACCGACCAAGAAGCGTGGAAAGTTCTTTTGCGCCATGATATAGAAGAAGGATCTCCTTACGACCACCCCGGTGCGTGGAAAGGCTTGCGGTTTGTTAACCTCTTTATTGCTTCTGCTGTTAAAGTGGTTAGCACTTTTGTTCTTAAAAGCATTTAGAAGGCATGTGAATGCATCAAACCATGGCTTCAATGGAAAGGTGATGGTTTTTGTAACGAGCTTTCCATTAACCATCATTCCCTCTGGTGGTCGCCAATATATCGGGCTCTCATGATAAGTGTTTCGTAGATATTTAGGGGATTTCGCACTCAAACTCTCTAAGCATGGAATTCGCACCATCCAAGACTTATTATGTAAACACTCTCAATCCTGATATTCTAGGCCCGAGCTTAAAGCTCGATTTTGGCTGATCAATCGGATCAAGCTAACATTAATGAAGTGCTCAATTCGGTCCCTAACCATATGTTGCGCAAAATTTCTGTGCGATCCTCTCGCCACGGGTGGACCATTGGAAGTGGTATGTTGATATCCCGTTTCACAATTATTCACCAAGAAAGGCTACCGATGGATTTTACCTCATCTCGCCCATGGTTGAAAAACTCAACACTCGATGGAGAATTCCTTCCACTCCATCTTCATGGAGTTGATGATTTGAAACTGTTTGGTCTATTTGTGCGGAGCCTAAAATTTATCATTTTCTCTGGTGTGTTCTACACTAAGGTCTTCCCATGGGGTCTCAACTTGTTCAAATTGGGATCCCAGCTCCCAAGTGCCCATTCTATGGCCACTTGGAAACTCTATAAAGATCTCTTCTAGTTTTATACGAAAGTGCAACTTGCTTGGAATTTGATACACTCATTTTCTTTCCTCCCGATCGCATTACTTTACTTCCTGTGGATATCCTTTTAGAGAGATAACCCCAAACTTTTTCTTATGTTCACCCATATTTGGCATGTTTTCAGAGGGTAAATTATGTTTTGGATATGGAAAGAAAGAAATGTTGTTTTATTTGCTAATTCTGAAGTTGATCAATAATTTTTAGTGTATAACAAATCTATAGTTATCTCAAATGTGTTCTTTTCAAGTACAAACTAACAAAGTCAAAGTTCTTTATGGAAGTGGACCACCTTCAGACTTTGTTGTGGCATTGGGGTGATGCCCCTGTGAATGTCGCCCGAGAGCCACCCTTGCCATCTCGACGCTCCTCGTCGCATGGCCGTGGTGGTCATCGCAACCGTTCTCAACGACGTTCTTTCAGCCGGGCTCGTCACTCGCACCACCCTCAACAACGGAGGAGTCACTCGTCACTTGCTCGCCAACAAGGCTAGGGTCCCCTACTCGCTAACTCGGGTGGGGCTCATTTGTCAGCCACGAGCCGCACACGTTTGATGGTTGGAACTTGCCCCCACCGCCACCCCTCCCTCTAATAAGTTTCCCCACATCTCTCTTGTCATTCCCACTCGGGAGAAGGCAAAAAAGAAGAAGAAAATCCCCCTAGTTGGGACATTCCATGAGACCGACAAAGGACCTCCTTGGCTCTGGTTGGCCGGATGATCATGATCCTCCTACTTCGGAATGTTTGTTGTTGTTGCATAATTTTGTGTTCTGATGGTTTTCTAGGCGTTGCCTAGTTCGTTTGTTTTTGTCATAGGCTCGACCTAATTTGTTTGTGGTTTTGGGCGTGCTCTCATACCGCCGCTTTTTAGCTTGAAAGTTATCTTGTATCTTATTGCATTAATATAATATAAGATCTCTTTTCATTAAAAAAAAAAGTTTCTTCCTTATAACTCCAATATAGATCTATTCCTCTCGTGTGATATCTATGTGTCCTAAATGCAACCGCACCTTTGTAGTATATACATCATGAATTCAAACTAAAACCCTATTGCGGCGCTAAGCTAACACAATAAGGGAGAAAGGCGACAAAAAAACCAAAAAAACGTAGGGAAATCAAATCGGGTAAAAAGGCCCATAAAAAGAAAATGATAGCTTTTATAGAGATGTCACTATAAACATAGGTAAGAAAGTGGTCAAAATCGTATGAAACTTGAAAATAATCCAAAACAAGTAAAAATTAGGGAAAAAGAGGAAGTTAGGGGAGAGAGAAAACAAAAGAGATTGGAAGAAAAGAGAGAAAATGAGGCTCACATGAAGAAGAATGAGAAGTCGATAAGGAAAAATGAGGACAAAGATGTCGAAAACACAATTAAACACTTGTTTAAAGTTGATAATCACAATAAAAATATGCCAATAAGACTCTAACTCAAACCAATGATCTAAAAACACATAAATATACTATTACCGTATCAATCGACTCCTTTACTAAAAGTAGGTGTCTACTATACAATATTTTGATTGTTAGCGAAAAATTTCACCACGCATCTGGTTATGATCTTCAAAAATATTCTACTTATATTTTGCAAATCAACTAAATTTAAATACAAAAATAAAATATACACAAATACATTTTTATAATTTTTGATAATTTCATTTAATTACTTGTAAATACCTTAACTCAATTGTATTTGGAACAAATCCCATACTAATAAAAATTCATTAATATAAAAAAATTATGTGTTCCTAAAATCCAATAAAAAAAAAAAGTTTGAAAATAAAAAGCCAAAAATATGAATTATATTTTTGGATGCATAGATTTCCCAAACATTTATAAATAACTTCATTACCTTATGATTAAATTGTGAGTGTTTTAAGATATAAAACTTAATTGCCTTATGATTAAATTATGAGGGTGTTTTCATCATGTACCTGTGGAAATACTATTTATTTGATGATTATTAAGTGTTCCAAGCCAACCGCGGTTAAGAATTTAAAGAAAAAGTAGAAGAAAGAAAGAAAACACTAAAAATCTAGTATCGTAGGGCCATGAATCTAAACCCATGTCCCCGATGGACCATTCCTAACAAATTTTGATGCTTAAATCATTGGACACCCACGTGAAAAGTAGTTGCCTAAGGTCCATCTCCCATGTACGATGCTCCCCAATAAATTCATAAATAACATGTTTCTTTCGTAAAATCCCCGCCCCAAACGTTTTAAAATCAGAAACCTTTGGACAACAAAACCAGTCGGTTTCATTCCATTTTGTGGGTCACCCTGGAGTAGGTTTTTAGTTAAAATCAATCGAAAACGTTAGTTCGACAAGTCCCTTCCGATGACCCCGAAATCGCACTATGTCCAAATTTCTTCCAGCAATCCCACTAATTTAATAATAATAGCTTTTGCCGAATTCCATGAAATGAAATGAAACGCAAATGAACGCCAAATGCAAAAGCAAATTAAATAGAAAAATACAGTTTTATGTTTAGTTCAACAATGGTGATAAAGCGCAGGGGTTTGGAATACTACATATCTTTTGCAGAACAATTCAGATCAGAAGCAGAACGGCTCCAAACCCTAATTGAATGCAAACCCTAGTTAAATCCTTCTGCAAATCCGTCAGGGCTTCGATATTTCGTACCAGTTTATTTCGTACGCAATTCGATGAACATTCTCCCACGTACAATTTGATCTTTCACCGTCGTGTCAAGATAAATGTTGAAATAAATCGAGTACATTAATATCGAAAGTAAATAACTTACAGAGGGGGATTGAACGAGAAGGGAAAAAAATAATGGCGCACAGCAGCGGCAACAGCACCAGCAGCAATAGTAATAGCCATGGCAATAATCCGGCGGTGCTGCCTGTAAGCGAAGTTTACTGGGGACTGGTCGACAAAGCCGACAAAAATTCGCACGCGTGAGAGATTTGCCCTCGTACGGACGCAGCAAATACGATTCCTATTTTCACAAGGTCTTCAAGGTTTACACAAAATTGTGGAAATTTCAGCAGGAGAATAGGCAGAAATTGGTCGAGGCCGGGCTTAAGCGGTGGGAGATTGGAGAAATCGCCTCGCGTATAGCGCAGCTTTATTACAGCCAGTATCAGAGGACCAGCGAGGCCAGTTATCTTTCGGAATCCTATATTTTCTATGAGGCGATCTTGAGTAGGGAGTATTTTAAGGAAAGCGGCCAGGATATTGCATTGGCTAACAAGCAGCTCCGTTGCTACGCGCGCTTCATTATTGTGTGCCTTATGCTGAATCGCAGAGAGATGGTTCAGCACCTGCTCAATCAGCTCCGAATGCTGGTGGATGATTATCGTCGGACTTTTCAGGCAAGTAAATGATAATTCAAATAAATCTCATGGAAAAGACTTGTAGATCTTCTTTGTCAGAGGAAATTCTAAATCGAGAAATTAGCAATTAAAGGACTTATAGATTGTCTTTGCAGAGGAAATTTGCAGGGTTTTAGATAATAATTCAAGTAAACTATAAGGAAAGGACTTGTCGATCTTTTTGTCATAGGAATTTTGTCAATGATATCAACCAAAATTGTTGTATTTTTTTCAGAATTTATTTTGTCTAGAAGAAATTCAGGGTTTTGTTACATAATATCGGTGAATTTTGCTTCATTTTTGGAACTGTAAGGTTTTTGTTGATAATGTCCGTGAATTTAGTTGCTGAGGTAAAATTCGCAGGGTTTTGTTAGCAATCACTACGATTTTTTTAATTCTGTCCAAAATTACTCTGTCACAGAAAATAAACCCAGGGCTTGTGTTAGTAATCTTGATAAATTTTATTGTATTTTTGGAGGAAAAAAGTCATTTCAGGTAAAATTTGTAGAGTTTTATCAATAATATCTGCGAATTTCGCCCATCAATGCAGAAAATTTTATTCATGGAAATTTATAGGGTTGTAGTACTCTTCTAGAATTAGTTTATTGTTTCATATAAGTATGCACTATTGGTATATATAGATTTCAATTTCAAATAATTTTAAATTCAAAGAATGTTAGTTAAAGAATCGATTATATGTTGAACTTTGAAGCAGTAAATGCACCTCAAGTTCAAAAATATCCGAAAGAAATGTGCATATAAAATAAGATGGTCTGCTTTCTGAAAAATCTAAACCAGCCCCAGAAGAAGATTAAATAAGAGGTTTGAAACAGGATGTTATACAGAACTTAAATAGAAAAACAAAATAATCAGCAAAGAATAAGAATTAAATCAGTAAAATTTAGAGATTTGGTTCCAACACAATATTGCAATGGAAATGAGAGGCTTGGTTTCGTGAATTATCTAAACAAACGGAAGTATGTTGGTCTGATACTCTGCAAGGCTTAATGAGTGCTTCAAATTTTAGAAAGCTCTGGCTCATTTTACTGTACTATGCTTGATTCTAGCACTCAGTTTGCTTGTATTTTTGTTTTTTATTCTTATTTAGTGATCTGCATTTATGTGTTTTACTTTTATATTATGAATTAAGATTCCCAAGGTTGGTTTTTATCCAAAGAATTAGGGCTTCATTTGCCATAGAGCCACCTATGTCAAAGAACAGAGGAGGAATCATTACTAGAGTTGGCACCTTCAGTACTTTGACAGTCCTTACAGCTTACAATGTAGGCATTTGAAAAAAGGGAGTTTTGTCCTCCTATGCTCTGATTTTGGCAATGGTTGGCCATATCTTTAAAAACTTTAAAAACTCGTTCTTTTAGAAATCAAATGGTTCAAAATTGCTTATGAATAAAGCCAGACATATAAACACATTCCTTTTCAGCTTTATAAAATATCTAACAACATCTGAAGAGAAATGGGAACTTGTGTAAGACCGATGTAATCAATTGAACAAAGAGTTTTGATTTATTTGATTTCAAAATCTTCATGAGAAGATCGGAAACCAACTAATTCAACAACATGAGAGATTATCTGCAGATTTAGAAAGAATCTCAACAACAACTGTTTGCTATTTAGTTACGTGTGCAAGAGTGAATTAGGAACAAGTTAAAGATTGTTACAAGCTGATTATTTTCAACTAATTAATTAACATTAACATGCGCATTCAGAATAAAGCATTAATACTTGCAAGTTGCAACCATGCTAAATGATATGACGATTGCTTAAAACACACAAAGGGATAAGTGCTTAGCTGCGCAGATTGATACAGGGCTGATCTGGGTGTGTAGACTGGGAGAAGAGCTATTCTGGATCTAGAAATATTGTCTCTGGTTTTCGAAATATTGTCTTTGGTTCTGGAACTGAAACTATTCTTATCCAGGACCGTACAACTCCTTTATTGGCTTGATTGATTTTGTATGACCTTGACTTCTTCTGTGTGGTTTTGGTTCTGTGCACAATGGTGTTTTGCAACTTCTCTGCCCTTCACTCACCTGGAGATGAGAGTTGCTATTTGTCACTAGGGCTTGCACAACTTCGGCACCATCTGTAATAACCTGCAACAAGTAGAAATCCTAGATACCTATCCTAGATACCTACAACAAATTTCATGAAAGCATTAGATAACCAATTGAGAAATCAGTGTGTGTGTGTGTGTGTGTGTGTGTGAGAGAGAGAGAGAGAGAGAGAGAGAGAGAGAGAGGTTGGACTACTCTTGGTGGTCAACCCTTGTTGAACATATCCAAGTGTTGCACTACATTCTCTAATGCAAGAGCAAGCCTCATGTAATTATCCTAGTGTAGGTGCAAGTGTGCATGCATATCTAATCCAACCCTTTATTGGTGCCCTTGTGTCTCTTGACACAAAGATAATAGGCTAACTATAGAGTAGAGAATGTACCCAATGTGGTAGTAGTGTGATGTGGTGTGCTTCAGATGCTTAGACTATCCCTTTTGTCCCTTGAATACCTTTGACAATGCTTGGAGTGACTTGCTCTTGCTAAGACATGGCTCTAAGACCTTTGAGTGCTTGGAAATGGAGGAAGCTAGACTCTTGAACTTGGTTTGAGTGCTTCAAACCTGTGTGGTGGCTGCTCTAACTGATGTGCAATTGTTTTAGGAAGATTTAAGAGAGCTTTAAGTGCTTTAGTGTTGATATTTGCAATAGGAGCTTATGAGAATGCCAGGTGAGTTATAAAGTGCAATTGACTTGCTTATATAAGCTTCCATATGTCAAATTTCCGCATTAAGGATGACCTAGGAAGTTGAAAGGACACACATAAGATGTTTAAATTGGAAAAAGACTCGTTAGTGAAAGGGGCCACATACTCCACTATAGCCCTGAGGATTACAGTTTTGAACAGGCAAATAGTGATGCAAAAGTTAAGAGTTTGGGAATGATTCTTGTGAATAGATTATTGCTTTGTTTAATATTTCCTGGATGAACGACATAACAATGTGTAAAGATGAGCCAGTGAGGAGAGAGAGGGATATATTGATTGAGCTTAGAATGTGAGCATTTGTCTTAGCATAGGAACAAAGCCAAACTTGTCATTGCCAAAGGATAAGTTACCAAATTTGAGTGTCTATAGGCACACCATCACTAAGTCAATGAGCAACACAATTAAGATAATGATTTGACATATCCATTTGAGCATGTTTTGGAAGTGGTCAACTATTACTTTTCGCTATTCATTTTCATTTGCTGACAGAAATGACCTCAAATTATTATAAAGTGTTTTTCTATAGCTGTTCATTTTTATAATTTGCTAGCTCAATTTTTAAAATGCCACTGTTTTTCAATAATTCATTTTTCATTTGCTGACAAAAGTAGCCTCAAATTGTTATCAATTGTCCCCTTGTAATGCTTTATTTTCACAATTTCCAGATGCCATTTCTAAAATGTTGTTCCCTGATGAAATTGTCTCCGTACAACATTGCGTTTTTATAATTCATGTATTCTTGTTGTTACTCATGAGTACTTCAAAGTCTGTAGGAGATTCAATTCCTTGGTAAATATATTAAAGAACAAAGAGGTTATGCTGATTAAGAGTTCAAATTCCTAAATTGTCTTAGTCAAGGTTTGTAGAGTTTTGAACTGATAAACAAATAAACGAGAAGCTATACTTAACAGAATATTCAAGATAAACAGAAAACGAAAATGACATACACAAGATAACACAAGATTTATCTTGGGAAACCCTTTCGGAAAAAACCTAGTACTTCTCTCTCTTATTGCATTAACTTAACCATTTACAATACAATAATGTACTTCCAAGTTCTGCTCTACCCTACTACATGTCCAGCTATATGTAAGCACATCAATAGGAAACTCAAAGCGGTTTTACAATAAAATGGGTACCAAAACCACGGGCTAAGAAAACAACCCATAACGGTTCCCCATAAATCATTGGTTCCACACCACCCATATACACGTATAGATAAAAAACCACATATCTATAATTCTGAAAAAATAGGGATCCAATTTTTTTATGTAAAATATACAACATATTCTAGCAAGGTTCTATATTTTTGAAGCGCATTAAAGCATTTCTTGAAGCAATAGAGAGAGACAGTTGTAGCCTCACGATGACTTATAAACAAAGAGACTTTAGTCCAAAACACTAAGGAGCAAATCATGTTATTGATAATGTTTTTTTATTTCCTATTCCCATACAAGTTCAGTCACTCCAAATAGCAAAGAATATTTCCATATAGCCATAGTCCACTATAAAGCTTACAATCAAATTCCACTGATCATCTGTTCTCACGAATATAGTGATATTATGGATCAAATTCGTGCTTCAATAGAATCAAGAAAGAACCCTGCTTCCTTACTTTTCATGTGACAGTTACAGGAAGCAAAATGCAAAGAATTAAAAAAACAGGGAGGAAGTAAAAAATAATCAGAGCGGAATCTGGAGGTTGTAGATGACTGGCACTGAATGAAAAGGGAACACCATATGAGATAGATTCAGAGAGCTGATAGAAGAGAGAAAATTGAGGGAGCTATACATTTTTGTCTGTCTATAGATGAGATCCGGAGAGCAAAGGGTAAGTGAGGAACATGATTTGTCACGCAGTTTAGTGTCAAGAACTTAAAGAAAAGAAAATTGAAGGTGCATGAATTTTTAACCATTGTGGAGGTAAGCGACCGTGAAGCAAATAAAAGCTTTCTCTAACATTGGATAATCAATATATTCTTGCACTAGAATCATGAAATGAAATTGGATAATTAGAGCATTCTATAAATGTTGTTATTAATGCCACTGAGGTGAAGGATGGTATAATCACAGGAAGCAAAATCTCTGAACAGTGGGCATAAATACTTCGCCATCTATCTATATTTTGCCATCCATATAGATAGATCCGATCTACTCAGGTGGGTGAGATATCCAGGTTTATTAGCCAGTAGGCCCTAATATCTATTTATGGCAATTGAGGAGAGGCCCATATACCATATATCTTGAGGGAGGTCGAGGTCCCAGATATAGATAGTGGGGCTCCCTGTATAGATATGGTGCATTCAATTGATGAATTGAGGAACTCAATTGCCATATAAATATATAGGGTCAATTGAGGGCCCCCATGGAGGCACTTGCCTGCCCCCATGCAGTAAATTAAGCACAATAAGTGACATATGCAAAGAGAAAAAACACATGAAAATGGTCAAGGTATAAAAACTGAGCAAAACCGAAAGGGATTGAAGAATTTGCACACAAAATGTTACACTTCAAATTGGGGGACAAATTGAAAAAGGAAAATATTTAGTCATGAAAAACTTTCAAAAAAGCACCTAAAGTCCAAATCTAAAAATGCTAATACTAAAAAAAGGAGAAAAACTGAGGTTGTGGAGGTCCTTCCATAAGACCATGTATTTGTGGAATGCAAAATGTGGATAGATGAAGTGAAACATTTGCAAGCTGAAATGAGTGACCGGAAAGAGCAATAATATAAGACAAAAAGGTTGTAACAGAAGAGTTGTGAATGAAAGATGAAAATTTGAAATAGAATCTAAATTTGCCAAGTAAATAAATTTGAGAATTCTATACACAAACCAAGGTAAACTAGAAGTATTTCAAGAAAATTGAATCTACACTTTTCTTGTGATGAACTAGACTACATGTACTTAACACTGAGTATATCATTATAAATAACTATGTCTGCCATAGTCTTAGCAGCCCTTGCTAGACAGAAAGATCATTTATTTATTTGTTGTAAATACCAACCCAATTAGACTGAGGAAAATATCAAGTCTGTTATTTCTTTGATCAATAGGTCTTTGTTTGACTCTCATTTAAAAATAGGAACTATGGAGGGATTTTTAGCTTTTCCACTCTTGTTTGTGAACATCAAGTTTTTTTTTTTTGGGTTAATTGTAATTTTCTCTGTGACTCTGACTTCGATTTTTTGTTTGTTTGTTCAGGAGGCAGATGCTAAAGAGTGGAAGCGGGTGGTGCAAGAAATTATTCGATTTATGAAAGCAGATAGTGCCTTTTCAAACAGCAGGCCTTTGCGTTACAGCGTGCGACTTGATCCACATCCAAATTCGATTCCCGTGTTGCTAGCTTGGAAGGCAAGCAGGTTCTGAAATTACGAGATGCAATATTGACAAGTTATCATCACAATGAGGTTAGGATGCCTTCCATGCTTACATTTAACATAGGATCTTTATGTCAAGCAGTGTTCCCAAGTGCTAGACTGATCAGGAGTACTAGAGTACACAGGGTTTTAAAATTCTGGCTGAAAACACTACCTGAAGTTTTTGATGCTTCATGTCCTATGTACCATTAGATTTAACTGACCGTGGATGTCGTGGTGTTGTTTTCAACAGATTAAGTTTGCAGAGGTTACTCTGGATACATTCCAAATGCTTCAGTGTTTAGAGTGGGAGCCTAGTGGTATCTTCTACCAGTCGCGCACAGGAGACTCGGGAATGAATGGATCTTTCACTGGTCAGACAGGATCAAGTCGCATGAACCCGGCTGAGGATATAACTGATCCAACTTTGCCTCCAAATCCACGCAAAGCAATCCTATATCGCCCTTCTGTCACTCATTTTCTAGCTGTATGTAGTGACAAGTTCCTGTCAAACTCGTGATTTATCGCATGCCAGAATCACAATAATATATCATTTAATGAAAATGTAACCTCTGTACTATCTGTCCATTTTGCTTGGCCTTGACATGATTACGAAGCTGCCAACATATGGCCAGTATTTTCTGATTGTTCATGACATAATGGATTTGTCCATATTGCATTGAAACCAATGGATAGAGATTTTTGCACTGTAAGGAGGATATTGATCCATCTCTCATACGGTAGTAGATCTTCTTTCTGCTTGTAAGGTTTTGATAGAAGGTACTTAGGTAAAAAAACAAGTGTCATGCAACATTTTCCAATTCTTGCTTAGTAAGTAAGAAAAAATCCCCAAAAAACATGCATGCAATTTCTGCATGTGAGTTTTCCATATGCAGATGATTGCATTTCATGAGGAAAGTTCTTGCAGTTATTAATACCGTGTTGGATTTTTTTCTGTGTGGATGTGGCTTTGGAGTGTTCAATCTCTCACAGACCAAAGTTACATGCATGACGGGATATCCTTAATGCTTGGCATTCTCTTGTCACAGTATGCGCCTTTCCTAAGCTCCCTAAAACCATTTCTAAATGATCTGCCAAGATGATATTTGATTGGAAATATGTTACTCTAGCTTTGTAGGAAGTCTAATGTCACAAAGTATTAAACAACTATTTAGTAAGTAATCTTTCCTTCTTTGAGGCATGGCTGGAATGTTCCGGAGCTGAAGGGTATGTGCTTCTTGGAGTCTTCACTCTCGAGCCAAGATGCCTAAAATCTTTTCTCTTTGCATGGGTTTTGGTATTGCAGATATTTGACACATCAATGTATCTTTGCAAGAATAACTTGAATTAAGGGAGATTACAAATTCCTTTTTTGGTAAGGTATGTTTCATCTGTCCAGTAAAGGGTCCCCAAGATCGACATACTTTAAAAGATGCAGTATAACAGTTAATGTGAAGATTTGATTTAGTTGCTGATACACCTTGAGTATTTGAGAAGAAACAGCAAACCTTAGAATCCAGTATTGCGCACAAGCACATATTTTACTTCTTATCAAGGGTGCCACAACTTGAAATGAAAAGGATAGCTTTTGAAAACAATCCTATTTATCATCAGATAAATTTCGTTAGTTTTGCCTTGAAAATTATCCAATGTTTTGAGTCTGTGATCCATTTGCTGAAAATTTCTGATGTTTTTTAAGAAGTCAATTTTGGAACCATTTCATCATGTCTTCTAATTCCTTTTCTGTATTCAGTAGCATTGTTCAATGGAGACCTCGTCTTGCCAAGAATTTTCTGTTTATAATGTGTTTGTTCGTTCCTTCTGTTCCATCGTTTTCTAAGAAACTGCATCCAAGATCTCATTAAGACCTGTTAGTCCTGCTTTTTATCAGATTGCATTATGTGCAAATGTTGCACACCTTTGCATTTTGAATATTAGATATTGATTTTGAATATCAAGAATAGCTTATGAAGTTGTTTGTGTATACTGTAAGTTTTCAAATCAAATGGATGAACAGATGGGATATCAGCCTATAGATGAATGCCCAAATCTTAACAAAGACATAAAAACTATGTGAATGAAAAGTTTAAAACGGTGATGTGGAAAACAAGTAGGAAGCATCAACATTATATTACAGAGTTCAACCCGATGTATGAACATTGTGAAAAAGCATATATAGGGGCTGAAATTAAATGGAGGGAAAAGATTGTCATTGCTCAGCTAAGGACTAGCTCCCACAGGCTTAGATGTGAGACAAGAAGATGGACAACGCCTAAGGAACCGTGGGAAGAGAGGACTTGTGTTTTATGCAATACAAGGGCAGTCGAAATGGAGGAGCATTTCATCCTTGAATGTCCAAGGTACATGGACATTAGAGCCAAGTATGAGGAAATTTTAAGAGTTGATTCCATGATAGAGCTATTTGAGGAAAGCAAAATAAAAGGTTTGGGGAGATGCTAACTCAATTCGGCAACAGGAGGAGCAGCCTTCTAAAAGATACCACTAAGCCCGCAAATTTTTAAGCAGTTGGAGTTTTCAGTGGTCCCATAGACCTTTGGTCTTGTGGACGTAATTCAAGCAATTTCATTTCAAATCAAAGACAAGGTTTGTAGAGTCCCTCAAATTAAGAAATGAGATTTTGGAAAAAAAAACTGTGTAGCAGATGTTCAATCAACGTTTTGGATAAATGCTGATTGAACATCTGCTACACATTTTTTTTCCCAAAATCTCATTTGTTAGTTTTCAAATCATCCTGCATAATTATCTCTATTTCTCATATTCTTGTAGTGACCTACACCTTTAGGCCTAGGTTCACGTCAAATTTTCCTATTGGTTTAGTATTTGATTATAATTTTTTAAGCCTTAAATTTATAAAAGCTGTGCATCAAGTACTATATCCATCTCTCTAAGCAGAAACTTATGTAATGACATTCCTACAATTCTTTGCTTTGGAATCTGGACGTGTTTCAGGTGTATCTTCATTTTAAGTGGTCAGAAAATAGTTTCCAACATAGTTACACTCTTGCAATTCTTTACTTCGAATCTGGACTTGTTTCAGACTTCCACTCATATCTTCATTTTAAGTGGACAGAAAATAGTTTCTGACACATGGAAACTGTAAAGAATGTGATCTCTGATTGGTTTATATTATATTCTGATTGAGGGCTGCATGATTTTCAATTTATTTTTGCTTATTCTGATATTAGAAAGGATGGAATAGAATGGAGAAAGCAGCAGTGTGTGATGGGCCCATCACTTCTTGTGTATCAATTAGAACACTTTCACACAGAATTAAATGGCTGAATTTTTGCACTGGAGAAGGTCTTATTTAGTATCTAATGAATGACTTGTTAACATGTTCAGGTATTAGCCACGATTTGTGAAGAGCTACCGGCTGATAGTACAGTGCTACTATACATATCAGCATCAGGTTTGATAAATGACATGACCACTCATTGATTTTCTTTTCTCAGCAATTGTGCAATCTTATCTTATGTCCTATTAGTGAAAAATTTATGCAGGTAAGCCAACTCGAGGATCTGTTTCACTATCTACATCTGGCATTATTTTGAATCGTGCAGAGGAAGAATCTCATGGTGATCAGCATGCAATGGATACATCTTCAGACGCAACCTCTGTTTCTCCAATGAGTTCACCACATGACAGCCCCACAACTCAGAGACACCATGAGAGGGGAAGTTAGGCACTAGTGGTAGTGGTGGGCTATGGCTAAGTTCTCAAGGAAGCAGAGGTATTTACATTTGTAGAAATTTTGAAATTTATGTTGCAATGGTCAATGTTGTGTTTGTGTCCAGTAGCTGAGATATTTCTTGTTTTAGTGGTCAATATTGTAATTTCATCATGCACTGCTAGCTGAAATGAAAAGTTGTTGAATAACCTGAAAAATGGTCACAACTATGATCTCTGAGTGTTGCAAATTGTAATTATGGAAATGGAAAAAAAAATTGACATCGAGACAACCGGTTATGTTAAAGGATATATGTCTAAATCAGGAGTAACATGTGGTTTTTGCTAATTTTAAAAGTTTTTGAAGGCATGTTTTCAATGATATTTCTGTCAGTTCTCATTGATCTGGGAATAGTATAATGTATTCTCTCCACATGCAAGTTGTTGCTGGTGTCTTTTTTATAACTAAAGTTTGAGTTAAGAGTCCTACCTTACTACAAGTAAAACAAAGATAGCATATGGAAAGAGAGGGTCGAGGTTGTTTTGTTTTTTTAAATTTGGTTTGGATAATTGATTTTTTTATTGAAAACACCGTAAGGTGAGTTACAAACTAGATTGAGACATAAGGCCGAAAAACAACTAGAAGGGGCCACAAGGCCAACAGACAAACAGAAACATCGAGCAGCCTGTCAGTGGTTACAGATTATTTACAAGGAAGCCGTGTTGCTACAATATAAACTCAAGAAAACAAATAGATGGGAGGTTGGATTAGTCTACCTCATTCTCCTTATCCACCACATCCTCCCCAATAAGGTCTTCACCAGCCACATTCCTATGACTATTTCAACATACCTAGTAATGCATATGATTTTTCACTTCAGCAATATCTTCAGACACACCTAAAATATTTGTATTTTAACTTTCCAGATCACAGCAGCTTATTTTAATTGCTTCAAGTAGGCCAGACTGCTTGATAAGCTCCTTACAACTCTTTTTGCCTCCTTACGAAGCTGAAATATGTGGTTGTTGAGGCATTCCATCCAGGGTGCTTTGATTGTAAGTATAGAATATATTTCAGCTCCATTTCTGAACTCAAGGATAATATTCTTAAAAAGGGTATTTTGTTATCACAGGTGGTCATTTGGGAGTTTGTAGAACATATCGACAATAGAGCTGTGTATTTATTGCAAATGTTTGAAGAGGTTTACACATATTTGTAGCCCAATGTGACATGTCAAAGAAATAAAGGAAAGTTGAAACTTCTGTGTTATTACAATCTTAACACATGCCTTGTCAAAGGCGGAGAAAGTTTTTGATGAATTTGATTACCATCCTTTGTGAATCAAAAGGAAAGAACCCCAGTTGAGTGTTTATGCACAAACTAAGTATGCATGCACATACTTGTGGAGTTACCAAGGGAGATTGTGAACACATCCATGAAATAGGTACAAAAAATGCACGATGTTCCTCAAAGGATTATAAATGACTGTAACTCAAAATTTACGAATACTATTTGCATCTACTCCATAAAATATTTGGCACAAAATTTGCTTGAGTTCATCATATTATCCACAAATAGATAGCCATACAAAAGTTGTTGGCAAGTATTTAGAAGGCTACCTGTGGTGGTGTTAAACAAGGACACTGGTACATAGGACTTGTTTTGGTAGAATAGTGGCGCCATGTCACTTCCCAATAAATCTCAAAAATGAATCCTATCCTACCTTTATATGGATACGAGCCAGCAAGCATTAAGAGCTACCTTACTGGAGCTTCCCGGAAGTTTAAAAACAAACGCTTGATATGACTTAAATAAAAAATATTCCCTTTTACTCCAGGATAATCTTTTAGTGGCTAAATACGATGAAGCAACTAGCTGACCTGAAGAGAAGTGAATGTGAGCTTGTACTAGGAGATTGGCTATATTTCTGTTTGCAACCCTACAAACTAATCCATATTAAGATGAAAGGTTGTAAGAAGCTAATACAAAAGTTTTATGGGCCTTATATGGCGTTGAGAAAAATTCAAAAATAGAAGAGTAGCTTTTACTTTTTATCTACCCCATACCTGACAAATCCAGAAGGTCTTTCACATATCATATTTGAACAAAATATCTGGACAAAGCGTGGTCATACAAAAAGGGATTGCCTTATTATTGATAAGGAAGAGTGCACCAAGAACTGGGAGCCATCCTGGACACTGCTCTAAACAACTTGATTTTGGAATAATTTGGGAATCTCTTGTTAAATGGAAGGATGTACTTGTTGAAGAAGCTAATCTGTGAATGAACAGTTTTTGCAAACTCATTCGGAGGTTTCAGGAGATTATGTTTTGGGGCAAAGCACGTCTTTTCTTAGGATAAAAGTTCAATATGTATAGTATAATACTATAATAGAAAGAGCAGGTTACATCTGACAGATTTCTGAGGAAAGTAGAAAATCCATTACTAACACAAAATTTGTCTTTTTAGACATTTTTACAAGAGGATTATAACGTTTTGATCTTGGAAACTATCCTAGAGACTCGCACAAAAGTGGCTTCTATATTGTTAGCTGTCATACTATTTTCACCATGCTTACTAGTCACATTTACTATAGCTGCAAGCTTTTCATAAAGACAGAAAGGAACATATAAGATATAACCTATATGGCATTATATTCACAAAAAGCATTACTTTTACTGATTTTGCAACACCAAAAGGGGAAAAGCATGTTTTATAGTTGAGGGCAATGCAATGAACCGATATTTGAAGCTGACAACCAATAAGAATCAATAACCATTCATAGACTATTATATTTGATTATAAGTGAATATTGTGCTTGGTGACACGGCCTTTCTAAATTGGATAAAAGGTTTTTTTCATTAGTATATTCAGTTTGTTTGGTATGTGCCAGCGGAAATAAGGAGCGAATGTGCATTCCTTTGTAAGTAAATGCATGGAGTTTAATTCTATGCAATTTAAAGTGGGAATAAGCGCACATGTATGTATGCTATGTTGTAATTAGTATGAGAGTTAGATAAATGAAAATTGATCAAGTAAATAGGTAGTTTTGGCTAGTTACAGCTGTGGCTTACAGCAGTGAATATATATTTGTACTTGCAAAGAGGAATGCATGAAGGCAAATAGAGTTGTGAGGATACATAATCTATGTACCATCTGCAAGATCTATGGAAAATCTTTGAGTGTGCTCCAGAATATTCTGTATTATATTTATTAATTAGTCCTTTATGGGATGTTTTTTTCCTTTATTATAGTCTGTCTCTACTTTCTATTTGCAGCAATGGATTGTTTATTTCTTTTTCTGTATGATACCCACACAATGGCAGAGACCTCAACCCTCTTAGTCTAGTTTTGGTAGGTTGACCAAATAGAGCTAACAATATGTTCTGTTATCAAGCTCAATCTAATCTCTTTGGCATTTGAACTCATTGTTGAGAAACTATGGTTAGGCAGTCATCAACAATTTGCGTATCTTGCTTGGTGGGAGGGCAGATGGCTGAGGAGATTCATTGCAGAAAACTAATAGACAATTTGTAATCTTATGATTGAGGTTAGGCACCACAAATATGTATTTGACAAGTTGATGTGAGGAAAAGTTGTAAAATCACTTCATTACCAAGATGATTTGATTAGTTTTCTTAAGGTATTGCTCAAACTTGAGTAGATTTCAAATGCTGCAGCCAGATCTGGGTGCAAACATTTTTAAGGGTTATGGTGAATAAATTTACTTGGAGGTTCAACAACGTATGAAGAAATTGCTAGTTCTGAATGGGAGGGCAGATGGCTGAGGAGATTCATTGCAGAAAACTAATAGACAATTTGTAATCTTATGATTGAGGTTAGGCACCACAAATATGTATTCGACAAGTTGATGTGAGGAAAAAGTTGTAAAATGACTTCATTACCAAGATGATTTGATTAGTTTTCTTAAGGTATTGCGCAAACTTGAGTAGATTTCAAATGCTGCAGCCAGATCTGGGTGCAAACATTTTTAAGGGTTATGGTGAATAAATTTACTTGGAGGTTCAACAACGTATGAAGAAATTGCTAGTTCTGAATGGGAAAGTACAGGAATCCAACCCAGATGGGACTCTAAAGCTCTACTACATTTCTAGCAAAGAATAATTCAAACCAATGGGGAGCAGACAGCGAGATTATTAGGACAAAATCTAAGGACCTCTGTTTGTGATTTGAGCAGCAGGATCAGTGTCATGAGATATAAACAGAAAAAAATTATTTTGACATGTTTCAACTACCAACCATGGGCTTTCAAACTATACATGTTCTCTGCACGGTCTTTGAAGAAACTTAGTTTAGAAAATACACACTAAAGCATGATCAAAATGTTTACTATATCAAGAATACTATGTAAAATAAATAAACACACCAAGGTTAGGGCCAGTACCTTGTTGAATACTTTTGGGACAAACTTTTGGCTTTCTTGCACACCTTTATTAACTTCCAAACCCATTGAAAAAGAGGCTGCAATTGGGAGGATTTGGGCCATTTTTTCTTTTTAACTAAACAGCACTCACAGGGCATAGAGTATGACACAGCATGTAAAGAAGGCTGACGAAGTCTTGGGGTACTCAAAAGCCTGTTTCCATCTAATAGTTGTTTATGTGGTTGTGGCCACAACTTTTTCTAGTTCAGTAAGATTAAATTATTCTTTCCAGTTAGACTTGCACCCAGACCCAGCCGTTCTTGACCTGCATTATGATAGCTGATAGTAATACGAAGGTATAACTGATTGGGTTTGAAGGAAGCTCTCCATCATGGCAATTGCACTTTCTTACTGCTAGACTATGGCTGGCTGGACAAAACGCTAGTAAGAGCCTCAGCTTTAAGGATGCATTAAAGTTTATCAGTACTGCTAGACTATTGCTGGCTGGACAAAACGCTAGTAAGAACCACAGCTTTAAGTATAGATTAAAGTTTATCAGTACTGCTAGACTATGGCTGGCTGTACAAAATGCTAGTAATAGCCGCATCTTTGAGTCTGCATTAAAGTTTAAACTTTATCAGTATTATATAAAGGGATGTTCAGTATCCACTGACTTTGAAGTGCCTGTAGATAAACTTATTTCATTTCATACAATTAAATTCATTGCCCATACAATTGCAATACTTTCTTTCTACTGCTGACATATCTGACTGCTTGGACATTGTTTATATGTTTTCATGGTTGCAAGTCGCAACTGTTAATGCCCTTAGTTATTACTGACTTTATTCCTGAGTTGCATCATCCAATTGCAAATCAATTTAGTTTGTTGACATCCTATGGTTCCAAATGTTTATTCAATACATACCTACTATATACTGGGATCATGATTTCCTCCGCTATTGTGGGCATGTTTATATTTTGGCTTGAATTTGGGGTAATTTAATTGGCACAGGCTCATCTTGCATTTCTTGTAGTTGAAACTAAAATTTGTTTAACAAACTTTGCGCTGTATATCTTTGTCCTCCAAGAAATCATATGTTTAGTTTCAATCTCATCTTCATATCTGCTCTTAGACTGTCCTCATCTTCAAGAACACTGCCTGGATTTTCTAAAATAAAAAGAAAATTAGTATGTGAATGCCACCAACACAGAAATTGACAAAAACAGAAAGGACTTAAAATGCATGACTAAGTTGACAGTCATTTCCAAAATCTGTCTCTTGTTTGATTTTGTTATCAATCTTGGGTATGCCCTTGTCCTTTAATTGACGAAGTCATGATATCTTGAGTTGTAAACCCACCTTCATATATTCTCACGGATTGTCCCTATGTTTAAGAACATTGCGTGAATTTAGTAGATTGAAAAGTCCATGAAAACCATCGACATAGAAATTAGCCAAAAACATTAATGCAACATTAGTGCATAATTGTCAATTGTTATGATTCTGCTTTGTCAGGCCCACATATCACTAGTTGTGGGTGTTACTAGGGATGCTTGGGTTTGGGTATTTTCCCTTGAAGAACTAACTTATGCTGTTTACCTAGTTTTATTACAGTGGATCCGATCAGGTACAAGTTTGTATTGCCTTGGGATACATGATTTCTAAACCATATACCTTATGGTGTGGTATATTTCTAAACCATATACCTTTGAATAATATAATAATAGTTGTGGCCTATCTAATTCATTATTATGCCTATCGGATGGTGGTGGGCGCTCTAATTTCTGTCCATACAAAATTAATTACGAAATTAAATTTGACGTCCATTTGGCTGTCATAAGGTTATTTCAACCTTAAGTTTGATATCCATTTGACCGTCACTTAGAAGTTTTTTCAATTTGCTTTGAGAATTCAATCAAAAAATTATAATATCTTGGCATACAGAGGAGTTTGAAGCCCACACTTCCCAGAAAGATTTTTTCAAGGCTGACACATTGGTGCAGCTAGATTGGTGTCATTTTTCACCAGTGAATGGAAGCTTTTTTGGAGAAGGTATTGGAGTTTTTAATTAATGTGGTATGCATAAAATCCAAGATAAGAGCCTTGAGATTGATATCTATTGGCATTTTTCAGATAAATGTATTTAAGATATCTGTATTAGTTTACGTGCTAAAGTGATAATTGGTGTATTGTGTACCATCCTTATCACATGTGTGCCCATGTTTGTTTTTCTCTATATTGTTGCGTGTTGGTGTGTATGAAATGTTTATGGAATATATTATCTTGCAGCTTATCACAATTTTTTAAAAAGGAGATCTTGAGGTTAAAAGGGACCTTTTTTACATGGTATGCTAAAACTAGTGGTTGGGTCTTCTATTTAGTGTTTGGATAAAAATCATGAAATTTGAAGTTCGTAGGAGAACTTCCAGGTGTTCCAGTCAGGGTGCTATGTATGCACAGGAGAGGGTCTTATGGTTTTGATGGCATCTCCCAAGTCCTAACTCTTCACGTATTATTAATAATTGAGGAAGTAGGGGTTTTCACAAAATCAATATTTGGGGGTTCCATAAAGAATTTGATTGAACAATCTACATGTTTGGGCTTTAGGTGGAAAGTTGAAGGGGGTGGAGTTCTGCATTTTTTGAGTCTGTTGTTTTGGCTGTCAAATTTGTTGTTGAAGAATCTGTCTTTTTCCCTTTAAAATTCAGTTTTTTTGAATTTTGTATTCAGAATATTCTCTTGGAACCATTTCTTTTAGCTGTTCAAGTATTAACCACCACCAGCAGTTGATTGGCTGAGTACAGGTGGCTGAGTTCAGGTGGTTGTGTAAGAGTGCCACTTGCATTGGCAGTGGAGTGACAAAACATGGGGAGGACAGGTGGTTTGGATGGCACCGCCACTAGCAAATGTCAACGAATAATTTAAAAATAAAACTGAACACTGCTACAACTGGCAAAGAGTAGGAGCGTCATGACAATTAGCAGCAGCTGCAAGCACAAAAGTAGAGAAGCCACCAAGTGGTGGCTTTTCCAGCCATGGAGGTGCCACCACTCATGGTTCACTAAGCAGAAAAGCGGTAAAACATGGGTGGAGCCAGTATTCAATAACTTTATAAAATTAAATCACTTCCACAATTGGTGGTAAAGTAGGAGCGGCACCAATGATGGCCATAGGGGCAGAAGAGGCAGAAACCACCAAGTGGTGGCTTCTTCAATCACAAAGGAGCCACCATTGGAGGCCTGCAAAGGAACAAAGGCTGTAGCCTGCAAACGAGTGTTGTAGACAAAGGAGTATAATTGGCATCATTAACACGATAGAGGAATGCAGGGCGATGATCAGAGGAGCACAAAACTTGATTGGAGCTTGGAGGCAAGCGGAGATTATAGGTTGCGATAGTGTGGAGGGTCGTGGGAAAAGTGGCATGTGTGAGAGGAGCTAATTAGAGGACAATGGAGGAGTAAGGCCAAGTCACCAACAAAGCTTGTGAGGAGTTGTGGAGAGCTCAGAACTCATGAGCTTGAGCAGAGAGGCAAAGGGCAGAGCACTGCAATTTCAAGTGCTTATACAGTAGTAAACAAAGAAGGAATTGAGTTTGGTTATTGGGAAAAGCTAGGCCAAAGGAAATGATTGGTTCGCAACCAGATAAGTTGTGGAAAACCCAATCGGCAAAGTCTAGCTCAAGGAGGATGGCAGCTTGAAGGCACCACCACCAATGAGTGGTGGTGTATTGAGGTAAGGTAATCACATGCCTCAGTCAAGTGGCTAACCCGCTTCGGTAGTCCATCGAGTTTTCAAACAACCTATCTTGATTTCAAGCTCCAAGCTATTATTATTATTATTACATTTGAGGATTACCAAGTAAATAATTCTTTTTACTTGTCGAATGGAAGGAGGACAAGTGGTGTAGCAGTATTGGAGGATTTGTTTTATTCATCCCAAGTGGCTAGTTGAGAGTGGATCTAGGAAAGAGAATTACAATGAGTGGTTATGAGGTAGCAAACAAAATTAGGCAAATCAACAAAAACAAGGTGCACATATTTTTGTTATTATTATTGATTTTTAAAGGAATTAGCAACAAACTCATAGGGTCCATGTATTTTTGTTCATACTTTGTTTTGGGCATTGTTGGAAAGCTCTCTCCAAGCCCTTCAATTTGAAGTCAGAAATTTTCAATTTGGTGAGTATTACGAGATTATACGATCAGCAAAGATGGAGTCTGATTATGTTAAATTTCCAAATTGTTCTACACCTGGTTAGTTTATAAGAGACTTGGCTAGGAAAGATGCGGCTTATGACCAACTATGCAACAACATAGCGATGAAAAAGACAAGGAGATCCAAGAATTAAGGGTGCTCAGCCAAGTTCTAGCAAATTAAATAGTTAAATTTAATGATAGAATTTGCATTGATAAATGAGTTCAAATTGACATTGATCCCTTCCCTATAATTCATGATGTTGAATGTACTATATCATCAATGGTTGAACAATAATATGTTATTGATAGCTCTCATATTGTGATTAATGATTGTTTGCATTCTCATACTTGATTATACTTCCCATTCTCATGATGTAACTTCTTATCCTAATTTTGTTGGGTTTGAGAAGCGTACAAAGGCATTGGTTCAAAGTTGATGCGACAAACAGGCTATAAAGGAGAAGGTATTGGTAAGTATGCACGAAGGGATTGTTGATCCTACTGAGCCTTTTTTTATGTCTTAGAGAGTAGGACTTGGATATCCTTGAGCGGTAGTTGTGGGTATACTTCTATTGAGCATTTTTTTGAGCCTACACTAGAGCCAAATTTCAAGGAGCAATTAAACCATGACGTATTCATGAAAGAGAAGTAGCATGGTTCATCTACTACTACACAGGAGCAATTAAAGCATGCTGCATTCATGGAAGAGTAGTAGCATGGTTCATTTATGACTACACCATTATCGACATCTTCATTTTGGTGAGCAGAGTCTTCCAAGGTCTGGAAGCATTTTGGAGAGGATAGGCAGGTCATATTTTGGAGAGGAGAAAATTCTAGGACTTAGTCTAGGTTTTGACATTTCAAAATATAGAAATGGCATGACTCAAATTTGGCACCTATTGTAGTGACCCGTCCTCAAGTTCCTGGAAAATATGTCTGAATTTTTTTATCCCTACTGGAAGACAAGTGTTACTTATCCTTTCATACTCGCTATTTATTCCGCTTCATAACTTTGTTATGGGCTTGATGTAAATGCATCATTAACTGCTCATTAAATTGTTAATGTGCAAACCATGTACAATTGGGCTAGATATCCTTTTTACACTACACAAGTACTAATTCATTTTATTTGTTCTTTTCATTTATTTCTCTAGCTAGTTCCAAATCAAGTCTTGTATAATGATATTTATGCTTCAGTTCTTCTACAAAAGTTATACCATTCATCCACATATTAAGTGTCAACAACACTATAGTTTACAAGTTCTTCTACTAAGGGAAAAACCCTACTAATATCCTTAATCATGGTATTACAATTTACAAGGTGATACCCAATTACAATTAAAATAATAACTATGTCAAATTGATTTACTGCTTATTTTATTTCCGGCATTATAAGAATGCTTATCGGAATTGTCTTAATTCTTAACTTGAATCATTGTTCTATTTACAAAAATATGAGAACGTTCTTTAATACCTGCTACCAAGCTCATGACTCATTAGTATCTTCCGCAACCGAAGATTGAAGAATTTATCATTCCAATGAGTCATGCAGATCTTTTCTTTATATTCAAAACAAGAAACTCCATTCAACTCCTATTGCTGAAGATAAATCTTGCCACCCTTATTTTATGGTTATGCCCATGACATCTAGTTATTTGCCTATTTGTTTATTACAACAATATTTTTCTTAGACCACAACGATTACTCAACTAATACCAAAAGTAGTATTCATGTGATTAGACTTAACCATTACCAGTCTTTCCTTCATATAGATATCTTCATAAAGATGAATTCCATTTATATCTAAGGCTATCACTATGCAACAATGCATAACCAATATCATAACAACTTTTTTTCTTTTGTTTCTTGAACTCAAGTCCGTAAGGAGTTATATTAGCCATAACTACTTATATTCCTATTTGTCTCATAATTAACTTTTGGAATATTGATTCTTTGGAGCGAGGAGAACACCAAATACTACAAGAAAAGTCTTTTCCTCAATTGATCATTTTACTTAATTAATTCCCTCAACTTTAGAACTATTGTCAAGGAACAACCTTAGTTGCTATAGAAACAAAATACAATCTTCATTAATATGATTATCATTTCATTAAACATTCCTTCATGAATATGCTAGGGAGGCTTAAACTTACATTTCTCGTTCCTAACAGTTCCATGGTCTTTCCTTGCGAGTACTTGACCAATTAATCTTTCTTATAAGATTATTACAACCTCTTTACAAAACAATAATTCATTTCATCTCTCCTTTTGAGTTATAACGATGGGAACAACATTGTTCCATCTAATGAGTTCTTAACTTAACATTATGTCGTAAATTGCTATAATTGTACTTTACCATTTCATTTAAGATTCACAACTAGGACTATCATATAGCTAAGCAATGACCTAGTATTGGAGTTCCCAACCTATCAACAATGTCTTACTACCTGTTCAAGAGTTAATCCAACTCCATTAAATTAATATCTTCACGATATGAACAATTCATATATTCATAACCGTTCCAACTCATTAGTATCTACATCAAGTATCTTGCTTATTGAATTCAAGTTGCTTAATCAAATATATATAGTTTCCCATACTTGTCCCAATTATATAAAGGTTAACATACTGCCACTGAAGATAACCATCTCAACTTGTAGATAACGATTGTGAATCATTCTTATTATTATGAAAACACAATAGTCAAATGGTTTTGCTTCTCATCATGGAGGCTTAAGTAATTCCTCACAAGATTTGCCTTACAGTTTTAATAGTCTTTTACATTTTACTCTATCTTGTAGTCAAATGATAGAAACAACTTCCAGGATATAATTCCGCATTTCAAAGTTCAAGCAACTATTTCATGCTAAAGGAAGGTTCTATTATGCTTCCTTGAAAGATCCCCAATGGGTCTCCCTTATACTCCAATGAATTTTAAATCAAATAAAAACAACAAATGCAGATTTATGGATGTTATGGCAATTACCCTAATGCAGATCTGAATTTATTTGAGAAAATGCGACTAGGGTTTAAGATAGATCTTAATGCAAATGACACCCAAAAGTAATATTTTTGATTTCAAATGATTACCCAAATATTTAGAGACTGAACCATGCAAGAAACTAAATTTATTGCAGCCAAAACAACCCAGAAAATCAGATCTGAAGTCTGCTAATATTCTGCCTGAAACCCTCAAAATATACTTCAGAAAATGATGAAAATACAGCGATTTGGTTTACAGTATTATGGAGAATATTTGACAAATATTTTTGAGGAAAATACCTCTGAAATTGCTGCCAAAACTGCCCACAATAGATCGACCCAACTGCTGATCAAAACCACTGAAAATACCTTCAAAACTCTTCACAAACACCGTTGAAATGAACCCGGAAATCTGATTAACAACGCTGGAAATTTCTGAGTGAAATCCCCTCTCAATCCCTTGGGGTCTTCGTCCACAAGAGATGAAATCCACGAGGGTTTTCGTCCTTGGAATCTATGATAAAAGCAAGAGCTCTTAACAATGCAAAAATCTGATAATAAAAATTTGGAATGCTTCTAAGCAAGTCGACTTGCCCATATAAAGAGTTTGTAGTGCTAGGAAGTGGGTTGCAAACCTTGTTACCTCTAGCCGACAAAAGTATTTTGCCATCTCGTGAATGTGTGGACACCCTTGTGTGATTGTATATGAACTTGGTAATTGTGCGGGCCTTTTGCAAAACCTCTTTCACCCATGGAATTTTGCCTATGTCCTCCAAGGTCAAATCAAGACAATGTGTTGCACATGGAGTCCAAAACATAGTTCCATATGTAATATCCCCTTCCCAATCGAAGACCTTTGGCCTATTTTGTCAACCCGACGGCTAAAGGAAAAATATAAGGGTGACTTAAGTTTTATTAATTTTATTATATTGTGCAAAAAATTAAAATATAATAGCACATATAATAAATTAATAAACTTAACATTAAAATAGAACCTAGAAAAGTGCATAAAAAGAAAAACACTTATTTAATTTGTATTTTCTAGGGAAAGTGGTGACTCCTTTGGGAGGAATAATGGGAACTAAAAAGGATAAAACATTTCTATTTTGTATTCCCTCTAGGGAAAAAGCGACCAGACTTGGGAGAGAAAAAATAATTATTAAATGCCTTTTGTATTCTCCCTAAGAGAAATGGAGGGTGGAAAATGCATTGAAAGAATCATGCAAGTTGATTGGTGGCCTTGAAGGTTGTTTTGAGTCTCTTCTTCCTTTAAAAGGAGAAGTAGACTTGCTTGAGAGGCATTTGATATTCACTTGATAATTTTTGATTTGTGTCTTAAGCTTGTAGCTTTTGCATAAAAATATCTAAGGACGAAAACCTTTAGTATTTCCCTCTTGTGGACGAAAACCCCAAGAATTTGAGAGGAATTTTCATTCAGGAAATTCTATTGGGCTTTCACAGATTTCTACTATTTTCAGCAGAAGTTGTTGAAGAATAAAATTGCAGCAGTTGTATGTTCATTGTACCAATTGGAGCGATCCATCTTTTGGCTGGTTTGCAGTGTATTTGAGACATTCCAGGTCTGAAATTTATTGCTGCTTATTGTACTGAATTTTGGGAATCAAAATAAATTAATTTCATAATTTTTGGAGTTGATTTGATGCCCTAAATGTGCTGGGCGACCTACTTTTTAGGGAAAAATTAGGGTTTCATGTTTGCTGTGCGAAAAATAATTTTAGAATATTATTCTTCATATTTTTGTGGCCCAAGATCCAAAGTTTCAGCTCATTTGGACTTCTCTAGCAAAAGATATGAATTTTTGAAGTTATGTTGCAGACATGGTTTTTAAATAATTTATTGCAGCATTGTTTATATCAGAAATCTGCATTTTTATACATATTTGGGCTTTATAAATTAGTGGTATCAGATTTGCGTGGAATGATATAGATTTAGGGGCTGATTTGTGGTGGTATTTCACTCCACCCTAGTCACACTTCTCATATAAAATTCAGATCTGCAGTGTTTGATTTGATAAGTAATTTATTATATTGCTTCTGGGGTTTGGATTTGCCCAAAATCCAACTTGGGTCAAATATGTTCATTTGGGGACATTACAGTGGTATCAGAGCAATGTTCCTCCCACCTGGAGGGTTTTTTATTTGATGCAGCCACGAGAGGTTGGTGATAGAGCTGAATCATGGGAGTTAGACAAAAAAGCTTTCCATGGGATATGGATAGAGATCTTCTTAGGGAAATGGTAGACACCCATCAGCAGATGATACGGACCATGCAACAGATTATGCAGAGAATGGATGTGGATAGGTCAAGAGGTAGGAGAGACAGTTTGAGGGTCAGACAAGATCGGAGGCCTAAGTCATCATCACTTTCTATTCACAAAGGTCCAACACCACAAGACAAAGAAGTAGAATTGTTTATGCATGGAAGGAATAGAGAATCTTCACATATGGTTGATACAACTCTTCATGAGAGTGCTTTGGTGTCTTCAAGTTCCAATGAGGTATGTAAAAATTTATATGATGAGTTTGATAGTGCTGATTTGAATTTGGTCATATCATCTACACATGGAGAAAAATCAGATTATAACAGCCATGGATGTTCTGAACAAAGGCCTATGATTTGGGAAGAGGTTGATGCTTGCAATGAAAGCGTGGAGGAGGATCCTAAGAGTCTGATTTGGGACAACATTAATTTATCTCCCCACTCTCATGAGATGGCAGCGCTTACACATGGAGAAACGAATGAAGAAGAGTCTACAAGTGTTGGCATTCAAAGTACATGTGTTGGATATGAAAATTCCACGGAAGATGCACTTGTGAAGCTTGAAGACATGGCAAAAGAGAATGACAAGTATTCTGATTTTTATGACAGCAGTCATGTTTCTTTACCCCATCATGAGAGGGTGCTCATTTTACATGAGGATGACAATGCCATGGGGCCTTCCATAGGTGGCATCCAAGAATTGGGTGTTAAAAATGGGTTTTGTGTGATGAATTCAAGTCATAAGAACTCTGATTTTTTATATCAGACTTGGGAGGATGTGACAAAGACAACTTTTGTGTGATATGTGGTCACAAAAAGCCAAAGAGGCTAGATTAGTGGCTGCCAATGCAAGACAACATCTTCAAGAAGTCAAAGAAAAGGTCAATCTCATCAACATAGCAAGGCAAAAAAGGATTGAAGAATGTGTGGAAGAAGATATGCCATCTCATTTATCGCAGCAGCTGGTTCACAACAATATTCATCCCATTCCAGACAAGAATGAAGGGGAATTGGTGCAACAAAGTCAAGCCATTGTGAAGTCCAAGATTGACGTGGATGTTGGCGATACTCCAAGGTATGATGAACATAATAATGCATCTTATTTATTGCTGCCTAGTCCAATCTATTTTCATCATGAGATGCATGATATGGTAGAAGATGAAGTCTTCATTTTGGAGTTTGTTGAACCATTGCTCCAAATATATGAGCAACTTGTTGATGGAATATGGTGGCAAGTTATAGCTCACTTGACAGGTACAGGGGCTAGGGCAGAACACTTGAAAGATGTTTTGTCTCTTGTGCATGACACTTGGACAAAACAAGATTAGAATTGCTTGAGGGCAAGCAATTTTGGGAAGGGAGGACTACTGTAATATCCCCTTCCCAATCGAAGACCTTTGGCCTATTTTGTCAACCCGACGGCCAAAGGAAAAATATAAGGGCGATTGAAGTTTTATTAATTTTATTATATTGTGCAAAAAATAAAAATATAATAGCACATATAATAAATTAATAAACTTAACATTAAAATAGAACCTAGAAAAGTGCATAAAAAGAAAAACACTTATTTAATTTGTATTTTCTAGGGAAAATGGTGACTTGCCTTGGGGGAATAATGGGAACTTAGAAAGGATAAAACATTTCTATTTTGTATTCCCTCTAGGGAAAAAGCGACCAGACTTGAGAGAAGAAAATAATTATTAAATGTCTTTTGTATTCTCCCTAAGAGAAATGGAGGGTGAAAATGCATTGAAAGAATCATGCAAGTTGATTGGTGGCCTTGAAGATTGTTTTGAGTCTCTTCTTCCTTTAAAAGGAGAAGTAGACTTGCTTGAGAGGCATTCAATATTCACTTGATGATTTTGATTTGTGTCTTAAGCTTGTAGCTTTTGCATAAAAATATCTAAGGACAAAAACCTTTAGTATTTCCCTCTTATGGACGAAAACCCCCAAGAATTTGAGAGGAATTTCCATTCAGGAAATTCTATTGGGCTTTCACAGATTTCTACTATTTTCAGCAGTGTTGTTGAAGAATAAAATTGCAGCAGTTGTATGTTCATTGTACCAGTTGGAGCGATCCATCTTTTGGCTGGTTTGCAGTGTATTTGAGACATTCCAGGTCTGAAATTTATTGCTGCTTATTGTACTGAATTTTGGGAATCAAAATAAATTAATTTCATAATTTTTGGAGCTGATTTGATGCCCTAAATGTGCTTTGGGCGACCTACTTTTTAGGGAAAAATTAGGGTTTCGTGTTTGCTGTGCGAAAACTAATTTTAGAATATTATTCTTCATATTTTTGTGGCCCAAGATCCAAAGTTTCAGCTCATTTGGACTTCTCTAGCAAAAGATATGAATTTTTGAAGTTATGTTGCAGACATGGTTTTTAAATAATTTATTGCAGCATTGTTTATATCAGAAATCTGCATTTTTATACATATTTGGGCTTTATAAATTAGTGGTATCAGATTTGTGTGGAATGATATAGATTTAGGGGCTGATTTGTGGTGGTATTTCACTCCACCCTAGTCACACTTCTCATATAAAAGTCAGATCTGCAGTGTTTGATTTGATAAGTAATTTATTATATTGCTTCTAGGGTTTGGATTTGCCCAAAATCCAACTTGGGTCAAATATGTTCATTTGGGGACATTACACCATATTTGTCCATAAGAAGCCTCCCAATGAGCCACACAAGCAACAACATTATTTGTAATGAATTGGACCACATTTTGTGGCCCCACCTCAATCACAACCTCATCAAATAGATGAAAGAGTGTCTTGCCTGATTTTATCATATTAGATGCATCGACACTTAAGAAAAATTGTGCCAATGTCACATGACACAAGGAAGTTGATGAGTGTGTGGTTCCTTCTATCCGTCCATCCATCTGACATGATAGTGCATCTTTTTTTTGCCATTCCTTGCGATGTTTTATTAGAATATCGCTCATATCCTCGTTGACATCCTTCAACAAATCAACTCAGTAAACGTCATATGATGGGGCTTTGAACCTAGGACCTGCAACTGTGATTACATCCACCATATTTTGCCAATATGAAGATTTAGTAACATTAAACAACAAGCTAGGATAGTACCAAAAAATTGAAATTGTCTTCTTTGCCTGCTCTTGAATAATCATTTTCTAACGTGTAGTCTCTAGTGTGGTTTGCGCTTTAGGTGTAGTGCAAGGGTTGAAGGAGGCATGAATATTTATCCCACTTGTGTTTGGCCCACAAGCTACTGATCCAGGGGTAGATTGAGGCCTTGCCTCCTCTCTCTATGCATGTTCTATAGATGGCCCTAGCGTGTCATCAAATCGATCAACCTTGACATCTGAAGAGAGAGCCTACCTCCGTGACCATCTTTTCCTTTCTGGCTCTCACCTCTGTAGATGTCTACAATGCTGCTATAGCTTGACTAGTGACATTTATAGGACATTCATTAGTGCAACGTGTAATCTCATGCCTTTTCTGTCTTGTCAAATGCCATTTGAAGCGGTATATGCCTCCATTGCATACACGTCCACAAAAGTTGCATTTGACCTTGTTTGTGCCTTTGATTGTCGCTCCATAGTTCCATGCAGATTCTTTCTCATGTGGCATGATGATCAAATTTGTAGTGTGCATAAAAAATTCTGTTTAGGCGCTGAAATGTTTTGAAGGTGTCCAATTTTCCCTTATCACTCCTAGAAGAAACCCTTATCACTCCAACTTATCACTACCGCCTTTTGATATATCTAAATCTCCAATAACCAAATTGTCCAATATAACATGCACCTTTCTATATACTGAAAGGTACATGGAAGACTAATGATATGGAAGAGCAGGCCTCTTGATATACCACGCCTCTCAATATACTAAACCTTCTCATATGCCTCACCTTCCTAAATACCCGAGGGTGCGTGGAAGAGAGATGTATTTGAGAGCATGGTGATATGTGAGAGTAGAATGGCATCAAAATATATGGCACGTGAAAGGTCTCGGGTCAGTCTAATGGCATACTTGCACACAAGGGGCAGTTTAGAGCTTGTAGGCACTATCACTCATTTGACACTACAATCCCTTTGTTAGATTTATAGCCGAGTGACAGATCATTGAAAGAAGAGAGAAGAAAAAAATGTTTTAGAGATGCTTTGTTTGTTTTTTTGTTACGCTCAATGTCTTCCGAATTTATAAGCATTTCAATGTTTTCCAAAAAATTCTGATTACTGAAAAAGTAGCATTCAGGGTTAGGGTTATTTAAGTTATGTTCAAAACCCCAGGCATAATTTTTAAAAAAGGGTACATGGAGGTTTGAGGCAAAGAGAATGACCAAATGTGATACGGGTGTACCAAGAAGCTGGTGAATGCAGAAAATTGTCTGAAAATCTCAAAATTATGACAAAAAGCGTAAAAGGCTGTTTTCTATATTGTATATTGAAAAATCATAATTTTTTCGGAGCATGTTTTTTCAAAAACTGTGATTTTGTTTTTCCTGATCAACCTGTTTTACCTAAAAAGACGATTTTTGAGCTGGATTGAATGGTTTTTACGGTGAGCTGCAATTAATTGCTGATTTTTGTAACTATGCTCTCTACTACCAAATGTTGATGTGTATGAATGAATGCTATGGAGTGTTAACTCATATGCAATTTTTTTCTTTTATCAATAAAATACTCATCTCCACAATTAGTGGAAACAAGATTCTCCCTAGAATCTTGGGTGTCTCGTGATTGCTTGATCAATGGTATATAGCTGTCGTATCTTATCTCAATTGTCTTTGAAGGATTCAGCAGACCTTCAGGATAAAAGTCAACCTGTTATGACAAAAACTTAAAGAATAAAATATGTGATGTCTAAGTTGACTGTCCCATCCAAAATTTATCTTTTGAACTCCTCTGTTTTAATAACCATTCATAATCATATCCAACTAATAACATACTGAAAGCTATATTATATTGGTTCAGTGTTTTGTATAAGGTAAAATGTCAAAAATAACTTTGTAATAACAAATAAATTATAAGTGTACGTTACAAGACTTTGAATTAGAATGAAAGTGGGTAGATTTTGGTACATTGTCTGGGTAGTGGAAAACTTGATCTTTAATGCTACTTGTTTGTTGGAAGAATGGTCCACAAGAAACCCTAAGGGTTAGTCTTGACTAAGATGTCTTGAGAAGTGATAAAGGAAATTGTGTTACTTCCTCAATAAAGAATAAGAAGACATTTTCCAATATATATATATATATGCAAATTCCTTTGCTACAATCAATGGTTTAAAAACAAGGATAAATTTTTCCCAAGTTATTTTTATAAATGCAATTTAATATTCCTGTTGGTTCTGATGAATTTTATGTTCAATGTCGGGAAATCAGGGCTACTCAAATGTTACAAGCCAGTTATGCCCAAAATGGTCAATTAGAGATGGGCAGTCTCCTATGTACAACCAATTTTACACAATGGAATGGTTGTGGTATAAATACCATCTTCC
Source organism: Taxus wallichiana var. yunnanensis (assembly GCA_018340775.1). Classification (NCBI taxonomy): domain Eukaryota; kingdom Viridiplantae; phylum Streptophyta; class Pinopsida; order Cupressales; family Taxaceae; genus Taxus; species Taxus wallichiana. The sequence goes on along the minus strand of CM031244.1, from coordinate 543,608,530 downwards.
CACTTCTTATCAACCACTAGGTTCTTATGTTGAGACTTTTAACAATTACAATACCATTTTAAACTATCCCTAATCTACTAACTTTATTGTATATTACATTTAACGTTATACCAAAAAGGCAGGTGCATGAAATTTGTATATGACATACCTTCTGTCTCTTTCTTATTTGATGGCCATGTTAGAGGAACTTAGCTCTGAGACATACTTAAGATTATATTTCTTGATTAAAATTTGTTTTCTGTCATTTGTGAAAGGATTATTCCTTAACATCCAATTTCAACTTGGCTATTATTTTCAAAACCAAATTTCTTGGAATTGTTTATTCATCATATAATGGCTAAGAACTAGTTTTCTGATCATATTATTTTGATTTACAGGTCTCAACTGTATTTATCCCGCGACATCATTCCCTTTACAAGAAAGCCTCTCTTTGTTATTATTGATAGTGACAATAGTAATGTCTTCAAGGCAGGTCATCAACTTAAGTAAGCCTTTTCTGATATTTTCTTTTTCAGCATCTTGTAGAGCAGTTCTCGTAGAGAAGGGTCGATTTTTTCATCCATGCTTCCGCTTCCTTCTATACTCAACTTTCATCCTTGTGAGAGTGCAAGTAAAAGGTTTAGTTATTATTTTTAACTTAATGTTGTTTAGCTGAAGTATTCTTAGCAGTTCTTGACTATTAATTTCATTAGAGCAGGTAATTAATGGTGCAGAAAGAGGAGAGCCTGCAGCATTACTCCTTTCCCCAACAGTACAGCCCAATTGTGTTAACACTTCTAATATAGATTGTTCTCGCTACCCGAACAATGGGAGTCTTTTCACGCTTTTTCTCACAGCCCCTTTACCAGCTTTCTGTCGTCTGGTTGGTGTGTCAGCACACAACCTTGGGACAGTGAGTTTTTCCTCTATTCTGATAATAGGTTTCATTATTTGCTTTTATTTGATCTCTTCACATTTAAATTAATCTCATGCAATTCTTATTTGATGAAAAATGCTTTGTTACCTATTCTTGGATTTTTCCAGGGTGCATATGACCAGGCAGACAAATTGCTATCATCTTTCCTTTCCGAATGGGGAGAGATTCTTGCAGTGTCTAACTCTCTCGACTTAGTTTGGGCACGCATTCTGTCCGACCCTTTCTTGAGGCGTCTCATTCTCAGGTTTTAGCTTATCCATTCTTCTTAAGACAAATATAATTGCACAAGTATATTATTTTGTAAAGCACGCTTTTAAAACTGTATTACTTTGTATTCCAGGTTCATTTTCTGCCGTGCATGCCTTTCTCTGTATTCCCCAGCTTCCAACAAGAAAGAGTGTCTCCCAGAGTGCCTACCTCGACTTCCAGATCAGTTCTTGCCATCTTCTTCAACTGTAGAATCTTGCATATGTAACCTTGCAAGCAGTCTTCAAGTTGTAAAGCATTTTACATTTTCAGCAAGCATTTCCGTTTCCAAGGATGCAGCAGCCAAAAGGCAACAGGATGGTGATTGTGCTTCCAGTGAATTGAACAAATTCCAGGCTTCAGATGTGACTTCGAATTCTGGGAGATAGAAGAACATTTTGTTGATGAAAATGGTCACTAGAATACCGTCGAAAAGATAGCTGGAGTCTGTTTATGATTTGAGAAATATTCTGATGGAGTTCGTACTTTCACAGGAATGCCAGAGAGTTTTACCTTTTTCATACCAATGCAAGGATGGGATGTAAGTATCACTGACTACCTTGAAAGACATAATCTGGGTCCCCACAGGCATTTTTATTCGCCATTTATTTACTGACTTGTATACAAGGCTTTCTGGAAGAAGCTATTTTCTCATGTGGCAGCTAGCAAGACAACTCAGTATAGACGAGGTTTCTATATCCTCATGTGGCAGCTAGCAAGACAACTCAGTATAGCTACGATGTTTCTGGTGCAATTTGCACGTATGTTTTTGAAAATTTATGTTAATGACTTGGGTTGGCTTCATATATGTATCATTACTTTGAGAGCAGTAGTGTACAATCTCAGTGCTGTTGTTAGACCAGATGTGAAGTCTGAGGGCGTCATCGGACAGGATTTTGGATGGTTGTAAAGGAATCAGTAGGGACATGTAACATGTTTGAATATTTTTAAATGCTTCAGTTTATTCATGATGTAGAATGTCGGCCTTCAATCTGGGGCCTCTTATGTCTGTGTTTGAGAAGGGTACACTCCAAAATATTTCTTTGGTGTGGCAAAAGATTATATTATTCATGTCTAAAAGGATTAGTAATCACGATGAGATGGGTTCACATCAAAATTTTTCTTGTGTGTGGCAAACAATTATTTAATTCATGTCTAAAGGATTAGGAATCATGATCTCAAGTGCTGATGTGTGTTTACAATAAAATGCCAAAAGTACCAAATAATTGCAGAAGATAAAATGCTTGCAATAGGGAGGACCTGTCACATCAGTGCCTTTACCCCAAAATTCGACATAAAATATATAAGACCAAATGTGGTGGTTGTGTAAGATAACCATCGAATCCAATCCAACCGCACATAAAACCAAGAAGTGATTTAACACACTACATAAGCCGACAATACAATATCAAGAACACAACTAAGTAGGCTACAGAACATTTATTTCATACATATGGTAATAACAAATCCTAAATGATAACAGGATATGGACTATATCTTCCCTTGTTGAAGTTCCACTCAATCACAATCCGGATACTAAATGATGATGGGGAGAGGAGAAAGAAGATGACCTCAGAAGAGTTGCTGCTGCTTCTCTATTTGCTGAGAAAAATCAGAAACTGTTTATTGATGAAAACTTTCAGGCACCCATCTGCCTGAGAAAAATTGAATAAACTGACGGCGCTGATTTTTATAAAAATTGCCCTCTACTGAATTTCTTTGTATAAATCCTCACCTCCGATAACAACTTGTATCTAAAACTCTTATTAAGCTTGGTAACATACATATGACTCTATCTTGGCCTTAAAATGATTAGAAATAGCATATAAAGTAGTGAGTTATTTTTCCTACCATTTTATTTCTTATTTTAAAATACAAACAAATGACAATCTTTCTACACTAATGGGGAGTTAAATGACTGTAATAAGAATTATGAGCGAATCATCGTCAGAAATTCCTGTGATTAGGGAAAATGTTTTTATGAAAATGGTTTTAGAATGCAAATAACTCTTGCTGGGGAAAACATGTTAATAAAACAATGCTCCTTTCTTAACACTGGTGAATGTCGGACAACAATAACAATGTTGGTAAAACAATGTTCCCAATCTTTAGTGCATATTTCCTTGCATTTGATAAACACGTTTATAAGTAACAAACCATACAAATTGCAATGATCCTCTCTTTTTGATGCCTATTGGAAGTTTGAGATATGGTATCAATGATTTGAGATATAATTTTTTTCAAAAGAGGTTTAGTGACGGTTGTTTCCATCTCATTCGTTAAGGTCTATCTTTGAGTTTGTTCAAGCGGTAAGTTATGTGGAAAGCCATTATAAGGTCAAATGTCTATCTTTCATGTCCTAGGTTATTTGGATTTTAAGTAAATGCATACATGTTTGTTAGGATATTTTTGAAGTTCAAGGTCAAATGTCTATCTTTCATGTCCTAGGTAAATGCATACATGTTTGTTAGGATATTTTTGAAGTTCATTGCATGTAGTGCACCTAATTTGACACAAATTCTTGATGTAGTTCAGATTAGAGGTGATAAAATGATTGAACACATTTCTCTGCAATCTAGACCCACTCAATCAAATAGACACACACAACATCCACTCAAACTTGTGGGTCAAACTCATAACTTCGTCGCATAAACAACTTCATTACAAAGGTAACACACAACATATGAACATGAAAGTCACCCCCACCCCCACCGGACTCGGAACACTTGCTATTTTGTTGTGTTGAACCCACCCCCTAGTAAGATTGCAATTGAACTCTATCTTTGCTTCCGCCTCACTCCCTTACTCAACCAAAATTGCTTTGTTGATCCCTTAGGATCTTTGTAATGTCTCTTGACTATTCCAAGTCTCTTTACATTCCCAAGATGCTTGAAAACACATGAAACTAATAATTTGTGAGTTCCCATCCGTTACTCACACGTGGTAGAAAACAACATTTATGTTTTATTGGTTGGATGTAGCATCTATGATTTGGTGTTGGCACCGATGTCCCTAATTGCTCGACCGATGAAGTTGTCATGAGCTTGAAATTTGTAATTTTTGTGAGCCATACCCTTGGCATACAAGCTTGTAGTGATGTGACATTTTTTTCAAAGTGCACAACTTTTAAAGGAGAATTGAAATGTGCAATCACATTCCAATGTGGAGATATTTTCCTTGCTGTTTTTATCCTCTATACTAGAACCTATCATTTTCATATCACAAATGGCTATAGTTGCTCCTTGATTCCTATTAGTAGTCCTAACTCAACTAAATGAGTGGAAACCATGTTGCTAGTTAAAACTAGTCCAATCTTATGTACTTGATGCCCATAAAGTGTTTGAGTCATGATGTCTCAATTGGAAGAACTTCTATCATGCCAAAACGAAAAACAAACTGACTAGCATACATCAACACAAACCTACATGTCTTTGGTTGATGCAAGATTATTGTTACCACTTGGATGCTCTTGCATCATACATTTGAGGTAAAAATTTTGTGAGTTTATGCTCACAAAGGTAGGGTGAGTGGGAGAACCACTCTTTTTGCCAACTTCCATGGCCACATTGTCTACTATCACCTTGTTAGGCACCTCTCGAAGATTTTCAATTTGTTTCCTTTTTCTTTTCCAACCATCTGTTGAATCATAGACCATCTACATCCACCCAACTCCGATTACCCTTCTCTATATCTTGCCCATTATTTTGGCAATCTGTCCACTTCCTTCAACATGCTCTCTTTCTTATTTTCCAATCTCTTGTGGGTCTTTGCCCACCTCTATACCCATCCATCTCCACCAATCATCTTATATATTGTTCTTCTTTCCATCCACACACTCATTTCTCCCAAGAGTATACTTCATCCTCCACTTCTTCTATTATAGTTTTTTTGTAAAAAATATCTCATTTCTTCTTATAATACTGCAATCATTTCCAATGTTTGGCCTCCAAAGGCCCATTCATTTGAAATCTTCTCCACTGACAGACTTCTCTTCTTCTTTGATTGTGTATTCATGCATCCCTACGATAAATTCAACAACTCAAGCCTTTTGGTTATCAACAACTCCCATTGGTACTAGCTCTTTCAACACTATAACTATTGCAACACCACTCTTTTGCCACTTTTCTTTTGGTGCAACTTCCCTTTGCATGTTCTTGACCTCTTTCTCTCTCTCAATTGTTGCATCATACATAGTATTATGGGAATAAGAAATCCCCATCATCTTCTCCAAAGGTATTTCTACTACAACACTACCTTCTTCATTCAACGCTCACTCCACATTGACATCATGTGCATTTAATTGCACTTCATTCAACTCTACCTTCATGTCATCTAAAAGATGTGTCCGATGAATCATCATCCTTTTTGACACAATCTTGGGATGGTAATGATTACGGTTGCCCTATCACATCCTCTTATTTTCTTTATTCTCTCTTATTTTCTTTACCTCGGCTATAGGCTGATTGGTACCTCATTTCTTCCTCCTCTTTAGCATCACATGTATGCCATGTGTAAAGAACCTTGCACTTTCATTGCCCATGTGAAAATGATACAAACGAGAGCCTCTTCTTCACCTCCTATGGGAATGCTCCCGCATGTGCATCACATTGTTGATCCTTCAATTTTCTTAGTAGAAACACATCCACCACCTCTATCTTGTTCTCTCTCTCTCTATTCCACGTGTGACATTCTTCATCTTCCCTTGTTATCCAAATGTTCTTTGGATCAACCTCAATGATATTTTTTGGGACTTTTCTTTCTACAAGTTCATTCTTTACCTTTCTCTCAAAATGGAGATTGAATGCATACCTTTCACTATCCAATGATGTTAATGTAGGTGGTATTCTTATTGTCAATCTCTAGCAATTTCTTTTGTGAGAGCTTCTCTCACAACTTCAACAATTGTTGTAAATGAACTCCCACTTGCATGTCCTCTCGAGGAAGTCTTTGACCATCAAATTTCCACTCTCTATTGCCTTTATGTCAACTTGAGGATAATTGTATACCACTTCAATAGTTTCCTCTTATTTTGCTTCTCTTGGGTTCTCATGAATGAGTTTATTCGAGTGATATGAACTTCTATCATTCCCTTATGTGTTGTCGTACTTACACAAAAATCAACAACACTATTGGAATAGAGTTCCCACAAACATTTTTTCCACTCCTTCACCATGCCACATAGGCACGTTCTCTAGGGTAAATTTTAGTGGCAAATATTTATTAATTCACAAATATTCCTATTTTTAAAATTTGCATTTGGCGACTTTTTAGTGTAGGAATTAGGACTGGGTCGCCTAAATTTTCTAGGTACAATTTAATTTTAGAGGTTGGTTTGCCTAGCGTTTACACCAATAGCCGATTGTTTTAATTCAAATCGCCTTTAGCGTGAAATTAAAATTTTCCAAATTTGCCTTCATATATATACTAATTATGTATTTACAATTCCATATGCAAATTCTGACTATCAAATATTCTTCACAATTTCTTTTTGCTTAGTGCAAGATCAACTGGATATTGCAAGTTGCAACCCTGCTGACTGCATTAAGGTATTTTTAATTGTTATGGTATTGTATCACATGCTACTGGCTGATAGCATGTTCAATACTACTGGACCATATCATGTACAATGCTATTGACCGGTACCATTGAACATGTTATTGGACCGATAACAAAGACAATGCTACCGACCGGTAACATTGTGCATGCTTTGTCATTTGGTAAAGACTGTGTATTATGCCGAAAACTTTTGCAGTGTTAAGATTCAAACCTTTTTCACTGTCATTTTCAAATTTCAAATATTCTTCTTTAAAAACTAACCTATTTGAAAATTTCAATTGTATAGGTACAATGGACTCTGTGAATAATGAAAACAAGGCATATCAACTTAAAAAAGTAGCATATTAAATTATTTCAACCAACCAAAAAAATGAGGACTCAACTTGCATCCATTGCAAATAGTAACACAAGTAACATATTTTCATTAAATTTTTCTTTATTTTATGTCAGTTTTAATTAGCTTCTCAATGGTATACTTCTATTTCATTCAAAATTTTGCACTGTTCATGATGCCAAGCATTTAACAGATTCAATATACCTCATGCCTAGTATTTCAGGGAGGTACAAGATCAGATTTGCTCAAGAGGATTCCAGGATGTATCACAAATGATCAAATTGCTTTCAGGATTCCAATATAGACTCCATGCCCAATGGATGACTTAAGGCTACTGGAATCATGCTTAGCAGGAAATCATCCCCGAGAGATCACAAAAAATGCTATCCAATTTTGCACACGTGGCAAAATTGGACAACAAGGTCCTATTATGTTCAAAATGAAACGTTAGTCTCAAGGACCTATTTCCAGTTGTTATCAAGATAAAATAATCAAAATAATTAATTAATCAAAAGGTGATGAGGAGCTTTTCCATGTCTCTATGATCCTCAGTTTCCAAAAGAAACTCAGGGAGATCTTAAGTTTTAATAACAAGTGGGGAATGCTCCAAAAAAGGGACTATGAGCTCAAATAGCTCGTTGAGCAGCTCGGTGAGCTCGCTGAAGCTAATATCTTGTAGAAGGTCGGAGCTTGGTTGTGTTACCTCAGTCAAGCTAATGAGAATGGGATTGTATTAAGTTTGATGTGACCAAATCATGTCATGGAAATAGACATTAAGCCTAAGTGCTAAAGCTCATGATGAAGTCGAGACATAGCTCGGTTTAGAGCTCGGCCCCACCAAATTACGAGCTAAAGAGCTATATCACTCAGTGGCATATAGGCAAGAACGAAGGGAGTGGCTCGAATCATGGATTAACTCGGTGTCAGGATGAGCTACAATGAGCTTACAAACAAGCTCATATGGCTCAAGGTTTTGTTGCATGGAGATATTGTGAAATTCGTAGGGGACGGTAATGAATGGCTCGACTCATCAAGTCATTGAGCGAGTAGAGCGAGTAGGTCAGGAAGCTCGAAATCATATGAAGCGGCGAGCCTTTGGGAAAAGCTAACTTGCTCGACAAGCTAAATACGAGGTCGGCAAGGTAGATTAAACGAAGATGGGTCGGTTGGCTCTTCACAACCAGAATCTGTGTAAGGAGTGGCAATTTTCTTGTCCGAGTCATTCTTAGAACTCTTTCGAGATGGAAGGAAACAACGAGCCTGTAGGATTGAAGCTCGGGATCAAGTAAATGTGTAAGTGCATTAGGGAAAGCTCGAAAAATTATCTCGCTCAACCGAGCTAAGATGAGTTGGGGAACATGCTTAAGTTAATCTGCATGGGAAATTTGGGGATCCGCAGCCAAGCCAAGACATTCCAAGAGCTTGGGCCCACCGATGAGATCTTCCAACAAGCGGGTAGCATGGTGAAACTTGTTTGACGAGCCAAGTTGGGGATTTTCGGGATGGCTTGACATGTGGAGATAACGCGATTCCAGGCCAAGCCAATAACTCCACGCATGGGAGATTCGTGTAAACATGGCCAAACAGAGTATTAACGATGGCAAACCAATGTGATACTTCCGCATGAGCTGCGTAAACAAGAAGACCAGAGCATGTTGGCAAAATAGGAGGAGGCGGTTGTTGACCGGGTCATGGTGAGTGATCCGCCATGTAAGTAAGCGGTTAAGATACAACACCAAAAGTGGAGGATCGAGTTAAGTGCTGAGTGGTGTGGCCACGGTTGATCAAAGACGAGAAAGACACAAAGACCTCGGGGAGAAAGGTGGCTCGTGAGTGTCATCTGAGCTCACTAGGCAAGGCAGAGGCTAGTTCTCAGGAAAGCTCGATAGTAGCTTAGCTCTTATGGAGTGTACCCCGGAAGAGATTCACATGGAGAGCTCATTTCAAATCAAGCTACAAACTGAGGGATTTTGGTTAAGACCAGTCAAGCTCATGAAAATAACACAGTTGAATGATGGAGCCTGGTTCAGAGGTAGGAAAGGCTAAGTTCACTCAGAATTGGCAAATCATAACCAAACGTTGGGGGCTCGATGCTTCTTCATTCGGAGATGAACTCAGAGTATCGGGAATGGCATTGCAGACATACTCACTTGGGGGAATCAACAGAAGAACGAATAAAGGATCTCAAGCCATTAGAAAGGAATGAGATCACTTAAGGATGGCTCGGTTTTGTGAATGAGTTGCTCGGGACGCAACATGCAGGGATGAGTCAGCGATATGTTTGACGGAGACCAGGTCACGTTGATGTGTCAAGTTCATGCACATCGAGCCAAGTTATCAGAAGTTGAGAGTGCTCTTGTTTTTAGCTCCGTAAATGCTTGGAGGGATAAGCTAGAAGAATACTAGACCAAGCGTATTACACAGGTCGACGAGCTCGTGTAAGGATGATTTGGTGAGTCAAGTGGGATTTTGGACAGGGCTAAGTCTACAAAGCGCACATGTAAATATTTAGGCTCAAGTGGTAAAATTGTGGAATGGGAACTTTAGTTCAAGTCAAATCGGCGTGTAAAAACTTGGCATATAGTCATGCACCGAGCCAAGCTGGGTGAATATGTTCAGGAATAGAGCTCGGGCCAAGTTGTATGGGAGTTATGTCGAGTTGAAACCAAGTAACGAGCCAGTTGAACACAACGAGCTGATCAGGTGTCTCGATCATGCGAAAGGTAAGTCCGAGTTGGCACGATAATGATCTACGAATTATATCATCTTGGAGGATAGCTTGGCAGTTGGTTGAGCTCGACGAGGGCGTTGGACGGACAAGCTAGAAGAGATGAGAGTTAGCTCATGGGTGTTAAACTGAGGCATGCTGCAATGGAATAGTAAAGTTTGAACCAGCTAAAGATTACAAAGATGAACAAGAGCTCGTGTTAATAGGTTAGGCAAGTTATTTGTCGTTGAATCGTAAATAGGGTCTATTCAAAGTTAAGGCTGGAAAGTGTGGACCCCGAGTCGAGCCCGTTAACTCACTCAATCAATCAATGCGACTAGCGAGGTGTAGGTTCAGAGCTCACTTGAACCGAGATAAGCCGAGTTTTTGACAAGGAGCTCATGTGTGGAAGCAGAGGTACGCTCTGTCTCGATAGAGCTTACATGAAGAAAGGAGTGAGCTCAACAGATATAATGTGAAGACTCAACACGTGAAAAAAAAGTAAGTTTTGATCAAGAATGCAAGCTCATGAAGGTCGGGACAAGCAAAGGATTCGATGGCGCATTTCAGGACCCCAACTCGCTCGAACAATGGAAACTCATCACTAGCTTGGTAGGCGGTTGGTACGGTGGAGTCGGAGAGGCTTTGCGTGAACGATGCGTGGAATTAACTCACAAAGTGCCTCGACCCTTGTAGGGAGTCATTGGGGGCTAACTTGTTGGTGATGGCTCGAAAGGTCCATCTGGATTGGCAAGGTAAGGAAAGACTTGGTGTGGGGTTCAAGATCGAGTGCAACACCGAGTTAGAGGATTCCAAACTCATTGAGTTGGCATGGTTATAGCAGATGTGGAGCTCGGCTTCTGTATGATGACATGCTTGAGAGCCCGCCAATACATAAGGAGTAACTTGGCTCAAGGGTGAGCCAAGACATTCCAATAGCTCGTGGAGAATAGCTCGATGCGGAATGGGATTTCGAGTCAACATGGTCGCTTATAAAGAAACTCAACACGAATGAGGTCAATGGAGATCGAGCAGAGTATAGCTCGGCGAGATCAAGCTATCATTAAGACAAGAACTTGAGCTCAACTCGGTGAGTTGGCTTGGTGAGCCAACCACCGAGTTGGTCTATTTTGATCTTTTCTCATGAGCCCCTTCAATGGAAACTGATCAACAGGGGGGCCCAGCTGATAGTAATTAAGTGAATATTTTTATTTTAAATATTTTAATAATAATATTTATTAGTATTATTTAAATATTTTATTTAAATATTCTTTTAATTAATTAAGGAGAACTAGTCAACTTGGGTATTAATGATACATGATGGAACCTTCTAAAGTGGTTCAACCAACTGTAATAAATACATCATGTGCCTTCCATTTAGAAGGGAATTTATGACTCCTCTCCTCTCTCTCAACTTCTTCTATAAATGTAAGTTGGAAGCTCATTCCAAGGGGTTCCAACAGGTCAGATAGGTTGGACAATTAGATATCTTAGGCAAGTGTAAATTTTCAAGAGTCCTCTCTCTTCTACAAGTTGTCCTTGTATGTTGAGAGAACTTTCAAGCCTCCTTTTCAAGACTGTTAATGAAACCATTGCCTCTTCTAAATGTATGAGGCATTGTGCATGTTGTTGAAGTAATAAAAGTTTGTGTTTTGTGACTAATCTTGGTCCTTTCACCCTTCTATACTTATTTGTGCCTTTTTCTCATGCTTGTAGGTACACTATGCAAGTTCACATTTCTATTACAGGTTCTTAGAGCTTTGTGCTTATCAAGTGGTGGAGCGTTTCATGCAGTTGAGTTGTGGTGCTTGTTCACCCTTCTCAAGTTCATCCTTCTTCACTGAAGACTGATAACTTGTTTGTCTGATCAAGTTTAACAAAGGGAACGTGTGCTTCCTAGTCTGTGGTATTATGTACCCTCTCTAAGTTGCAGTAGGTGAAGTTGACTTGTGGTGCACACACCCTCTTCAAATTAACCCTTCTTGAGTTTGGCAACACCCTTTATTTGGTGCATCACCATCCCTAGTATAGTTTCATTTCTGCAAATCTCTTTCCCTAAAACCCATGAAAATGTTAGCATAGGACTAGATAGCCATTTTATTACACTAGGAGTAGTACAACACTTAGTTTAGGAAGAGGAAGCCGACCTTCTCTGGAGGTTCACCTCGAGCCCAAGTCCCACAACTTGAGAGGTGATCCTATGTGTCCTAATCACACCGAACGCCTGTTCACATTTTGGCCATTCAGAGGGTGTAATGATTTGGCGAAACAATTTTTGGCACACCCAAAGTGGGGACAGAGAGTTTGTACTTCTCTTCTCACTTACACAAGTCAAAGTACCTGGCGATTCTATATCTCTGGATTCCAAATCTCAGTGCGTTAACTTATGCGAAGAATTCGACAAGAGATTCTTCAAAGCAAGGAAATTATCAACATATCTACTTTCCTTGTCTCCTCTAAAGAGAATAAGAAGAGGCATTTCAACATCACCAGTTGCATCTCTACCTCGTAGGGGACTCCTTCGTACAGAAGGTTTCCTCCACCAAGGAATAATCAACCTCTTGTTGTTATGGCACGAAACCAAGTTTTCCCCCCTTTCAAAGCAAACAATTTTCTTTTATTGGCTTAACGTGACCCTATACCTGTTGTGGCACTCAAAAGTTTACCCTTTTACATAGGGGAAACTCATGTTACTCCAGTGGAACATATTCTTGATGTAGCCAACATTTGTATGCAATACATAATATCACAAAAGACAATGTTGCGGTTAGACTTCTTGCTACCTCTTTCAAGGGAAAAAAACTTTCAATGGTTTCGAGGGTTAAGTGTTGGCACTATAACCACTTGGGACGTGTTAGGAGAAAATCTCTGTAAATAGTTTGAAGACAAGAGTGATCACCTATCACTTTTGGAACAACTCACTACCATGAAGAGAGCTCCCCAAGAATACATGAGTGATTTCAACTTTTGATTCCACAGACCTGGAATAGGATTCCAACACTTATAAAGCCTTCTCCACATAATAAATTCTTGTATTATTTGCGACCCTTTAATAGAGATGTAGTAGTTATGATCTAGTCCATGGGAGGGACTACATTACTTGATGCCTACGACGTTTCCATAAGAGTGGAAAATTCCTTGATTCAGTTGGAAAGATAGCTCCACGACCGCCAATGCCATTGTCTCCAGATCTTACGAACAATCAACATATCATTGCTCCTATTCTAGCATCCTCTAATCAACCAAGTTCAATCGTCCCCCGCCTCTTCAAATGATCTATTTGAAGTCAAGTCATTACTTGTAAACTTTTTGAAACGAGCTCATTGCACTCAAAGAGGCAGGCAACAATTTCAATACAATCGCTCATATCAGCCACAAAATTAGCAGTATCAGTCTAACCATCATCCTTTTCAAGGGAGCAATCAACCGCAAAATCAAGCTAAAAATCAAGCTGTGAATGTCAGGCCTTTGAACTTTCAAACCCTCTTGCTGCTAGCTCATCTAGAGCCATAGTACCTGTCCAAAATAATCTAGTTCAAGACTACGAATGGTGTTATCCTTGTTCTCAACCCCACAATAAAAATCTTTGTCCCAATGGAGCTCTTGGCTAGGCCCTTATGGTTCAAAGCGTATCTACCCCTTTTGAGCTAACAGAGAACACATCTACAGCAAGAAATAATAAATCAATCATAGATAATTGAAGAAACCACTTTGCTAAACTGACAACTAGAAGATTTTTGTGCGTTGAATACGATTCCTCATCAGTGGCAAAAAAAAATTGTTCTAAGAAGAGAGCAATGGAACCTCAACCTTCCAAAGTTGATCAAACATCCACTCCATATCCTCAGACACAAGTGACAGTTGATAAATATGCGGGAAAAAAACCGCCAGAAATACTTGTTAGCCAAGCTATGAGGAAATAAGGTCCTTCAGGCATCACAGTACCCAATAATCACTTTTAAGGAGGATCCCAATGCCCAAAGAAGTGTCAAAAAGTTGGAGCAATTCCTTTCAACATAGTAGAATAGATGAAGAAGACCAACTCTGAGCATTACTATGTGGGACGCACTCTCAATTCCTTCTCAAAGAAATTTGTTGCGAGAGGCTCTAAATAGTTTTGGTACAACCGACAGATTGTTAGGTCGTGGAGCAACAACTACTATGAGTTTGTGTCAACCGGAAGGGAAAATTATTCCTAAAGCCAAAAAACCACCGCCATTCTATATTTCCTTGATCATTGGCAACCACCTAGTGCATAATTGCATGATCGATTCTGTGCCAGTAGCTCAGTCATGCCCAAACAAATTACAGATGTACTAGGCATACAATATGTGCCGATTACAAGAGGAGTTATTTAGCTGGATGAAATAGCTGTTAAGACTATTGGAGTTATCAAGGGAATTCAACTTACCATCCATGCATGCCCAAGTTTGTCATTCACCCAAGACATATTAGTCATTGATCTTCCTCCTCTCTTCGCCATCTTCCTATCACAAGATTTCACTACCAAAATGGATGGTTATCTATCAGCCGATTGGTCACATATGATTCTCAGGACTCGATACTGGAACCAAAGTGACTATAAGAGCGGAACCAATTTTCCATAATCATGTAAACCCTACACCGCTAGTCCTATAAATGGAAATTATACCATTGGAGATCCAAAAGAAGAAGATTTTGATCATGAACCAACCACTCTTGTTGAAGAAGTCCCTAATACTTGTGTTAGATGAAGTAAGTAGAGATCATTAGTATGATCCCTACACTGATGTATTGGAAGAAGAAGAAGCTGGTTTGCTACTTTTGGAAGAAATGGATTGGGTACATACTGCATTCATGAAGAAGATACGATCATATTACAAACTTGTTAAAAAACCAAGTGATTCAGAAGGATTGTGGCAATTGTTCTTTGATGGCTCAAGAAGTAAAAATTGATCCGGTGTTGGTGTTATGTTAAATTCTCTAGAGGGAGATAAATACTTCTCATATTTTTATTGCAGTTCAATTGCACTAACAATGTTGCTGAATATGAGGCTCTTGTGTAAGGAATTCAACTAGCCCAAAAGAAGGGAATCAAAGCTCTGACTATTTTTGGAGACAATGAGTTAGTTTTTCATCAAGTGACGACATGCAATGCATCCAAGAATTATCTTTTAAGATCATACAAGAACTGAGTCTGGGACTTGATTGAAGATTTCAAAGCTTTTGGGATCCATGCAATTCCTAGAAATCAAAATCAAGATGCTTGATAGGCTTGCTAAAATTGGCTCGCAATACGACATACCTGTTGATATCATGAAAGAAGGGCAACAATTTTTCAAAATAGTGGTTCGACCTGCAGTCCCTGATAATGTGAGTAGTTAGCAAGTGTTCGATAGTGACAAACAAATTGTCCTTTTCCTACAAGAAGAGGCAGAGTTTGCTGCAAGAAATCAGGATAAGTTGCAAGAGTCATATGGTGATCAAATTATACAATTGAAGAGCAAAAAACTACCAAAAGGATTAGTCACTATGGAATCCATTTTCAATTCAGATGATCAAGCCAAAATATAAAGCTCTAACATGTTGGTCGAAGAAGAAGATTTTGAGGAAGTCAAAGTAGCGCATGAGAAGTTTCTGAAGATTGGCAAAGTGTGTACTTCTGAAGAGAATGAAGCTTTCATCAAACTTAGTCAAGAGTATCATGACATTTTTGCGTGGAGATATAAAGACATGCGTGGTTTAGATCTAGGCCTGACACAACATAACATCGAATCGATCCTAATGCCAAGCCGAGTTCGCGAAACAAGGCCCATTAATCCCAAAATCGAGCCACTAATGAGAAAGGAAATAACCAAACTCATCGAAGCGTGTATTATTTTTCCCATCAAGCACTCCTCTTGGGTAGCCAATTTGGTGCCCGTAATGAAGAAGAACAAAGAGATTCAATTGTGCGTAGATTTCAGGGATTTGAATCGTGCGTCATTAAAAGACCATTATCCTCTTCCATCAATGGAATAGATCCTTCAAATGGCGGCAGGAGCTCAAATATTTTCTTTGCTCGATGGATATTCGGGTTATAATCAAATTACGGTCCAAGAATCCAACCAATTTACATCGATTTCACTACCAAGTGGGGCACATATGCCTACAACAAAATGCCATTTGGATTGTCCAATGCTTGGGGCTACTTTCCAAAGAACCATGGACATGGCATTTAAGGGACTAATCAATGATATCATTTTGGTTTACCTTGATGATATAACTATATACTTTAAGCATGCATAAGATCACATCATGCATCTAAGGAAGGTCTTCCGAAGGTGTAGGGAATTTGGGGTTTCACTTAATCCCAATAAGTGTATTTTTGCAGTGCACGAGGGAAATTTGTTGGGGCATGTTATTTCAGGGGAAGGACTATTAATCGATCTCCAGCCGGTATTCGTTTGATTATGTACTTATCTCTCCCAAGTCACAAGAAGGGTCTCCAGAGTTTTCTGGGAACCATAAATTTTGTGCAGAGATTCATCCCTCAATTCACGACATTGGCTAAACTACTGACAACCATGTTGAAGAAAAAAATTCCATTCTCATGGACAAAGGAAGGAAGGGAGAGCTTAAAAGCCATCAAGATGGCCATTTCTCAAACTCCCATGCTGGTAAACCCTAGGTTTGATAAAGACTTTATCCTTTATGCTTTTACAGGTCAAGAGAGCATTTCAGGGATCCTCACCTAGCAAAATGATGATCTAATGGAGTAGCCAATTGCTTTCTTCAGTCAATCCCTCAAAGACTACGAGCTCAAATACTCATTAATTGAAAAACAAGTCTTTACGGTTATTCTATAGATCCTTCTAAGTAAGAATGGGTCATGTTATAAGTAATAATGTACATCCTTTTAAGTAAGAATGGAATTGCTTTGTAGATCCTTCTAAAATTATAGTTATAATCGAGTGGCCTACACGAAAGAATGTACATGAAGTTAGAAGCTTCATGGGTCTTCTTTAGTTACTTATAGGAATTTGTAAAAGATTTTTCCAAAGTTCTTTGCACGAATAAATTCATTGCGAGAAAAGGATAAGAAATTTGTTTGGAATGAGAAATGTGAATTTGCTTTTAAATTTTTGAAGGATCAGTTAACTTCAACACCTATTTTAGCTATACCAAACCCTAATGGAGACTTCACTGTTGTAACGGATGCATCCAGGGAAGGTCTTGGAGGTATTTTGCTACAAAATGATCATGTCATAGCTTACAAAAGTAGAAAAATTAAGTTCGATGAGTTGAATTATTCTCCACATGATTTAGAGCTTGCTGCCATTGTTCATGCACTTTAAGTTTGGAGGCATTATTTGCTTGGTAAACCTTTTGAATTAAAAATTGATCATCTTGGGATGAAGTATATTTTCACTCAGCCAAATCTGAATGCAAGACAACGAAGATGGTTAGAGTTTTGTCTCAATATGATTTTGACATAAGTTACATTAAAGGCAAGGAAAATAGGGTAGCTGATGCTCTAAGTCGTAGGAAGCACATTTATGCTCTTATAACATTAAGAACTCAGTTTAAGGATGAAGTAAAAAGTGTTATGGAATCTTATTCTTATTTTCAGCAAGTAAAAACAACACTTGCTGTAGATCCAAATGATGTGAGATATAAAGGTTTTCACTTTGATAACGAAGGAATCTTACGATTTGAAAACAGTATACATACCTTTGCTAAATGATTTAAGAAAGAATTTGTTAGTAGAATTTCACAATTCACCTTTTACGGACACCCCGGTATTACAAAGATGCTTGCTGATATAAAACAACAATATTTCTGGAAAGGGATGAAAAAGATGTTATTGATTTTGTGACACATTGCTTAGAATGTCAACGTGTAAAAACTGAACATATGCACCCAACTAGGTTTATTGTATCCTCACAACATACCGTAGTACAAATGGCAAGTAATAAGCATGGATTTTGTATAAGGGTTGCCTATGTCAAGAAATAAACATGATGTTATTTTGGTTGTTGTGGATAAACTAACAAAAGTGGCACACTTTATTGTTGGTAATCTTAAAGATGATTCACTTGTTTTAGCAAAAAGGTTTGTACATGAGATTTTTAGATTACATGGAGTACCTAAATTAATCATATATGATAGAAATCCTAGATTGACTTCAAGATTTTGGTAAACACTTAACGTAGCTCTAGGAACTAAGCTAAATTTTAGTTCTGCATATCATCCAAAAACGGATGGACAAACTGAAAGAGTTAATCAAGTTTTAGAGGATATGTTACGAATGTATTTCATGGATCAGCAGTATAAATGGGAAAAGTACCTTCCATTAGTTGGGTTTGCATACAATAACACATATCATGCCTCTCTTAAGAGGGCACCTTTCGAAGCATTATACGGAAGAAAATGCAGAACCCCTATTAGTTGGGACAACATTGAGGATAGAGAGGTAATTGGACCTGAAATCCTTATGGAAATGGAACAACAAGTTAAAATGATTCGTGAACGCTTGAAAGAAGCAATGAGATAGGCAAAAGAGTTATGCTGACTTGAAGTGGGTTGATAGGAAATTTAAACTCGGTGAGAAGGTCTTTCTTCGGGTTAAACTGAAAAAGAGTTCTATAACTTTTGGCAAGGCTGCCAAGTTATCACCTCGTTATGTGGGACTTTTGAAATAGTTGAAGTAATCAACCCTGTAGCTTATCGTTTAGCATTACCTCCTACTTTATCACAAATGCATGATGTTTTCCATATTTCTTTGCTTAAGAAATACGTTTCAGATTTATCACATGTGTTAAATTGGAATTATTTGCAGGTCCAATACCCAGGAATAATCGTGGTTAAACCCTTGTGAGTGCTAGAAACTCGCTAGTTGCACTTAAGAAATCATGAAATAAGTCAATGTAAGGTCCAGTGGGACCAGTTTAATGAAGAAAGTGCAACCTGGGAAAATATGGAAGATATGAAAACTACTTTTCCATATTTATTTGAACAAAATTGATTCTGTTGACTGATAAAATTTGTGATTTTATTCTTTTATGACAATAAACCTGCTAGTTTTGGCCAGATATTTCATTGTTTAAAATAAACAACTAAGTAAATGTTGATTGTTTTTGGAATTTTAAAATTCTGATATGTTTTGAACATATGAAAAGAAAGTTAATAAATTGATTGTCCTTGATGCAAATTGTTTTAAAGAGATAATCATCGGGATGATGATTCTTTTTAGGAGGGAAGCATGTAACATCTTTGACAAACTATTATCTTTCCCTTTTTTCATTGCAAGCATTGACATGTGATTTTTTTATAAGGCATGTTCCTTTCATTGTTGGAAATCATGCTTGTCATGGATGACTCATTTCTACTCTTGGATTCATTAGGTTGAAATGATGTTGCTTGCAAAGAATCCATTTTTACTTTTGATAGATAAGTTGTAATCTGGTAATGATGGTTGCAAACTTATCTCTATTTATTATCACATCCTTGGACCAATTCCATTGATCCAAGGTATGTTTTAAATCCTCTTACCTGATCTGAATGGTAAACTGACATTCAGAGGTTTAAAGACATAATGGACTAAACTCTTGTATGTTTACAAATTCTTTTATCTTCTTGAAGGATCGTGCTTGCATTCTGTTGTATGTTATGTGCTCGGATCTTTTTGATTGATCTCTTCAGGATGCTTTATGGCATTAAGTGGAACGAGGCCTACTTCAGGACTATTGAGGAAAAATCTAAGTCCTAGACCTATGAGATCTATCCTAACGGGATTCTAAACTAAGGTAGATGTACCTATTTTCTATCTATGTCTACTTTATTTGGGATAGCATCCTATCCTAAGTTGCATGTTCTAAGTTGGGATGTGGGGAATAACCTAAGGTGATGCTAGGTCTATTTCTAACCTTATACCTAATACTAAATTGTTGTGAAGTATGACCTATCCTAGGATGGAAATTTACCTATTGTAATGTTTGTAAACCTATGGTAAATACTTCTAAACTATCCTATGGTCATATTCTAAGCTAATGGTATCTATCCTAAACTAATGAAGTGTTGGAAGGGGACCTAAGGGTCGTATGGCAAGTTGGAAGCTTGGTAACGGTTCCTAAGTTATTAATTTGATTTGATTTTTGAAATAAATGGACAACATACTGCCAGTTTAGGCAGAGGCATGTAAATTTAGTGGGAGTCTACGTGGAGTCATCACTAAAATTTAGTAATGCATGCAGAAGTTGAATTAGGATTCACCAATTTTGGATGGCGGTGGCATGGAGAGATAGGCAGGAGTTTGGGAATTAATGGCATTTATGAACCTATTTTTGGTGAGCAAACCGCCTTGGAAACCATGCGGAAGATTTTTGGAGGTTGTTTGGTCATTCATGCTTTCCAATTTTTGCTCTGCATGGAGCTATCTGGTTCTTCGAACCAGCAGTTCTATTTTCAATTTGTGGCTATTTTTGATTCCCTTGGTCTATTTTCAATTCAAGGGAAGTATATGAGACAATTGAGAAAGAGGTATTTGGTTGTTGATCTTGCTTGGAGAAGAAGTTTTGGAGGCTCGGATGGAAGTATTCTTCAAATCGATAGAAGCACTATCAGGCATGATAGGCTCTATCCATTAAGATTTCTTACTTTTCTCAAAATGTTCCATTAAAACAACTCTGCTCTCATGAGATAATTGGGTTTCTATTTTTATTCTAGTTATTTGTTTTTCTTGCTGAAGGAACCTTTGTTTTCTTGGTTTATGGAACCTTTGCATGATAATTTTATCATTGGGTGCTTTCTCTGAATGAGTCGATGGAAAAATACACTTGGGGTTGTTTGAGACTTGAGTGTTTTTGATTGAATTTGTATTCTGGTTTGTTTGCTCGAAAAAGGGTTTAAGTAAGTTGTTTTTGCCTTGAGCTTGAACCGAAGTCTCTTTTGAAATTAGAAGGTAAATGAATACTCTTCTCTGATGCATCCTTGAGTTATTAAAGTTGTATTACTCCTTTGTGGTCTGTATGGGTATATATTTCAAATCATTGCTTGAACATGAACTTGTATGAAGGTAAGGAATGGATATCTTGTTTCATCTGTTCTGGGTAAACCTGCATTGTTCAAACTGAATTTTGGAAGGTAGAAGAATACTCTCCTATGTCATATCTTGTTTTGTAGAAGTTTAAATACTCCTTTTTGGGACTTTGTATTTGTATACTTTGATCTATAGTATGAACTCGAACTCGTGTTAAAAAAGGTTAATGGGTGAATGAGGTTTATGGAATTGTCTGTATTATGTACTCTAAACTTGTATAAAACCATGAAGGAATAAATTGCTCTATTTCTATACTTGATCTCCACTGCTTGAACCTTAAAATCGATGGGAGCTGAGTAAGTTATGGTATTTTGATTAACGGTTTTAGTTTGAGCTCGTGAGGGAAATAGAAGGAAAGTTTGACTTAAAACTTTGTTGTTTGGTTTTAGTATTCTCTTTTGAAACTCTTGAAAGGACTTCGGGTTTTAAATGGTCTTGGAATTTAACTGTGGAAACAATAGTGATGAAGTCTTCGTGTAGTTCATTTCTGTTTGAGTCTTCCTTTAAAATTTTGGAAGTTGAGTTATTGGTAGATAGTTGAAGTTATGTTGTTTGAATATACATTGGTAGACGGTCTTCTCCAAGTCGATACCGTTATTATCATTCTTAGCTCTGTTCGACTTTCTTAAGTTTGATATTTCTGTCCTTAACACTTTTAGGACTTGGATGTGGTTGGTAAACTTACTCGTCCAGAGTTGGGAAACTACCTAGGTAATTTGTTAATGTATCATGTAAGATATGACTGTTGTAACTTCATGGGATTCGTTGAATGGATAATTCAACTCTTTGATTGTTTGTTTTGTTTGTTGAATGAACCAAATCATTTCTGTTGTAAGATTTCTTGATCTCTGTTCACTCAAAGGATGGTTCCTTCCTTCTCTGAATGATTACGAATATGAGATGATCTTTTCATAGACTTACTTTTCTTGAAGGAACGAATGGTTGTGGATCACTGACTGGAATCTTCAATGATGTAGAACAATTCACTAAGGTTGTAGTGAGTTGATAACTGTTTTTGTTTCTCGCATCCTTCTTGGAATGAAATAAGTATCTGATTAATGGTTGTTGTTTCTTTAAATGGTGAATCTCTTTGAAGGTTTATTTGAAGATACAATTATGTATGTAATCGGTTATGTATCTTCTATACCTAATTTCTATATCTTAAAAGAATTGGGGGTATGGTGAACTATCTCTACTGGTTCTTTTACTACCTTATTTCTTTTGAATGAACAATAGAAACCTCTTCTTGGCATAATTCCTTCCTCTTCCACTCTCAGTGGTAAGCTCTCCATTGTCATTTTTGGAAACTGTAGGGTAGGATGTTGATTCTTATTTTCTGAAGATGCATATGGGAATTCGGTTTAACCAAATGATGAGGAAGTTGTAAACTGTTTACTCTCCAGTTTGATCTTCCTTTCTTTATATAAACCTTGTTATAGGTTTAATAGAATCAATTGCATTACTTTTATTAAAGTAATTGAGTAGTAATTGTTACTACTTACTTCTCCACTTAAATTGTATTGAAGGAAATTAATAATTGTTTCAGTTAATTGAAGTAAAACATTGTGCTAGGAAATACTTTTCTAATATTAATAAGAGGCCTAATCTAAGAACCTAGGCTATATATTTTGACCTAGAATTAGGTTGCCACATCTGAATTGTGAATCTCTTAATTATTTAAGTTGTTGGATGATTCATCCTATAAACATTACTATGCTAGTGTAGACACCTAATTTCACATCCTGTCCTAAATCAATTAAATCCCCTTCCTCATTTCCCAAAAAAATACACTTCGAATTAATAAAATATAATTTGATTAATTATCCATTTCAAAATCCAAAAAATAACCCAATCCTCACCACATGTCATTATTCTCCATGTTTTTCTACTATTGAATTAAAAATTCAAATTCAAATCCTCACCCATTCTTCATGGTCCCCACTCACCTAAAATCCTCCACTTATGAATTAAAAATATAATTCAAATCCTCACCCATTCTTTGTGGCCCCCACTCATCTAATCTTGCCCACATTTTCAAACCACTCACCTAATCTTGCCCACATTTTCAAACCACTCACTTAATCTTGCCCACATTTTCAAACCATGATTACTTAAATTACTCTAAGTTAATCACTCCCCAGCTATAAATACAACCTTACCCCTCCCCTCTAAGGACACGAAGAATAAGCTTGAATGCCCTATCTAAGTTCTTACATCCTTTGAGCAAAGAACATCCTTCTGCCTCGTCCTAATGCCCAAATAGCCTCATAATCCTTTTTCCTATCCGGCGCGAAGTAAGAGGATCGTTGTTGCAGGAAAGGTCTTGCTCTGTCTTGAAGAAAAGCACCTACATATCACACAATCAGGGCTCAATCCAAGTTTCCTAGCCCATTCTGAGGTTTGCTACGGAATGCGAAGGAGGAGGTATGATTATTGGTATTTTACTTCCTTGTTAGTAGTGTATTTTTCCTAGCTTACAGTTTGAATGAACTTGACCGTACATGTTTTCTTAAAACTTTGTAAAGATGAATAAGAAGGTCTTTGTTTATGAAAGTAACTCTTTTTTTATATAGTGAAGTTGATTTTGTATTTCAAATTCAGAAAGAATTATGAAATAATTAATTGATAGGAATTGTTATTTGATATAAATAAGTAATTGTTTGGGACAATACTTATCTGATATAATGCAGATTTGCTTGATTATATTATGATCTCTTCCTATAAAGTGAATTCAGATTTATTATTGTGCTTCTTTTATGGTTGTTATTACTTATGATTTATTTGTATGATTTCACCTGTTGTTTCGTAAAAGCAGAGTTGCTTTAATGAAACAATTAGTTGAAGGCACTTTATTTTAATGCTTAGTGCTTATCATGCTCAGTTCAATGAACTGACCTATGCTAGCAATTTTTGTAGATGGACTTCGTAGTGATAAAGGAAGGCAATAACTTGTATGATGTATTGGTTGATTTAAAGTCTGGCTCTTTTATAGAAGAACTCTGATTCATTCTTGAGTTGTATTGAAAAAGAAAAGTTGTATTCTTTAATGATCTTTATGCTATTTGACATGCAGTATGTCTAAAATGCATAGTCTTGTAAATTGTGTATTTCTATCATGATGAATTGAAAATTTTGGAGATTTACTACAAATTGTTGTGTAATTTCTCTTGTACATTTTATGAAGGAAATTGGAATACTATCTTGTTGATATTTTTCATATTTGTTTGTATCCTTATTTCTGTTGTCATTTAATAAGTTGGATGAAGGGAATTAGTTCATTCTCCCTTACTAGGATGCAACTTGCTAAGTTGCATAAGATGACGTTCTTTATCTAAACAAATATAATATAGTAATGGGATGTAAAATGAACATACAATTAAATTATAGAAGGTGTGAAAGATAAAAGGGTATGATAAACCCTAAACACTTAACCATAAAGAGAAAGATTCTTCTCTCTCAAAGGAATGTAAAGCAAAAGAATGGTGTTTATGATCGTTAATCATTTAGACTTCATTTTCTATGAAGTCTACTCTAGTAGAACCTGTGTGGTTGACACACCTTCTTGGAACAACTGAGTTACATTAAAATTAACCTTATGATGTATGTTGTTATGTTTTTGGATAACGCTTGCCAAGCCAAAGTTAATAAACATAAAAGCAATTTTGAGTTAATGAAGTTCTTTAATATTAATTAAACCAAATATGGATGAAGAACTTAAGGAGTGTTGGATTTAGGGTTTTGCAAGGTTGTTGTAATTTGAATCTTAAACCTAAACTAATTATGTTTTAATGACCTCCTAGAGGTATGTACATCGTGATGAAGTAGTTCGGTCAAATGTTGGCACACGCCAACTGTAGAATTATACCTTTGTGAAGACTAGGGTCTTCACGAGGATACAATGTTGCAGTTGACATGTTGCAACACCCTTCCGTATTAGTTCATCTAGATCTACACACATCTGGACTTGAACTTAGTTTCTCTCTAGGACAAGTTAGTAGTATGAATTAGAATAGGAAGTAGCTCTCTATGACTTAGGGTAAATAGGCACATTCGATCGACTTAGGTTGGTTGAGCATGCCCATATGCCCTAAGTCATCGTGAGCAGTTCCCTATACCAAATTATATCGCTAACCTGGGTTAGGGTCAAACCTAGGACAAGTGGACTGACGAAGTTAGTAAAGACCATCCTAGATAACAGAAGAGTGAGGTGAAGGACGTATTCCATTTTGACGAATATGCCGTCTAGGAATAGTAACATGAACAGTATGTTGGAAATCTTTGGCCAAAGTATCGCAAGTTCTTTGGTTGCATTGTCCTATGTCACCTAGTTTAAGGAACGTGATTTCAGATGAATATTGGTAACAAATATTCAGATAGGTTCTTTAAACAGATCACTCAGTACCCAGAATAGGGTAAGAAAACCAAGTATACGTAGTATACATAAAAGTATTCAATACTTAAAGACAAACATGAGAGATCGGTTAGAGACCGAGTCATGAAATGAGAGATCGGTAATTCACCGAGTCATTTACAATTACATATGGTTATCTGTTACGAGATCGATTGGCATGGAATGTGTGTTCTAAATTATGTTTTATTTAGAACAAAAACATTGTGTAATTTTTTTCCCCCTTGTTTCTAAAGTCTTAAAATGGGAATGTTACATTTACTCGATGGACAGAGGCGGTAGCATTGAAGGAGAGAAATGAGAAGGCAGTTCTGGATTTCTTGGAAGGTATAATGACAAGGTTTGGTGTTCCATTTACAATCATTTTAGACAACGCGTTGGCTTTTCTTGGTATGAAGTTGAGTGAATGGGCTGTTAAAAATGGGGTCTACCTCAAGACTTCATCCAATTACTATCTGCAAGGAAACAAATTGGCTGAGTCTAGTAACAAAAACCTCATAAGGATTATTAAGCACACGATGGAAACTAACAAGAGGACTTGGCATACACAGCTTAAGACTCGCCTTATGGGTAGATCGGATCACACCTAAAAGGGCCATAGCAAATTCTCCTTTCGTGTTTGTATATGGAAGGGAAACAAAAATTCTTCTCTCTTTGGAGTTACCTTCTTTGGAGTTATCTCATCAACTTGAAGTTATGGAGAGTGAGCCTCTGATAGTAAGGTTTCTTTGAACTCATGGAATTAGAGGAAGTGTGAAACAAGGCTATGAAGACTTGGAGCAACATCGAGCTCGGGTTAAGAAATATTTTGACAAGAAGGTATCCTGAGACATTTTCGGGAGGGAGACTCGGTTCTCAAATGGGATGAAGACAGGGGGCAAGATAGGAAAACACACCAAGTTTGGCGCTTTTTGGAGCAGGCCACACATCATCATGAGTTGCAAAGAGGCAAATTCATTTCATCTATCTAGGCTCAATGGAGAAGAACTGGCCATTCATGTGAATGGGATACATCTCAAAGCTTACTTTTGAGAAAGCATTCCACCCCCTATACAGTTTAGTTAGGTTTTTTCCTCCAAGTGCTTATGCACATTGTTGTTATATGTTGTTCTTTATTTTCCTCGTTTTTGTGTTTTGTGTTGTTCTTACACAATGCATTATTGGAAGGTGTTAAGGAAGGAAGGTTCAAAGTTTCCCAATGGTATACATCTGCTTCATTCAAAATTTTGCAGTGTTCATGATGCCGAGCATTTAACAAATTCAATATACCTCATGCCTAGTATTTCAAGGAGGTCCAAGATCGGGTTTGCTCAAGAGGATTCCGAGATGTATCAAAAGGGATCAAATTGCTTTGAGGATTCTAATATAGACTCCATGCCCAATGGATGACTTAAGGCTACTAGAATCATGTTTAGCAAGCAATCATCCTTGAGATATTACAAAAAATGTTATCCAATTTTGCACACATGGTAAAATTGGAAAACGAGGTCCTACTATGTTCAAAATGAAATGTTTCTCTTAGGGAACTATTTTTAGTCATTATCAAGATAAAATAATCAAAATAATTAGTTAATCAAAAGGTGATGAGGAGATTTTTAAAGGAAACTCTGGGAAATATTAAGTTTTAATAACAAGTGGGGAATGCTTCAAAAAAGGGACTATGAGCTCAAATAGCTCGTCGAGCGATTCGTTGAGTTTCTTGGCTAGCATGATATATTGTAGAAGGTCGGAGGTAGGTTGTGTTAGCTCATTTGGGCTAATTAACATGGGATTGTATTAAGTTTGATGTGACCAAATCATGTCATGGAAATGGACATTAAGCCTCGGTGCTAAATGCTCATGATGAAGTCAATACATAGCTCGGTTTAGAGCTCACCATGCCGAATTACGAGCTAAAGAGCTACATCACTCAAAGGTGGCATATAGGTAAGAATGAAGGGAATGGCTCAAATCATGGATTAACTCGGTGCCAAGACGAGCTGTAATGAGCTTACAAACAAGCTCGTATGGCTCAAGGTTTTGTTGCATGGAGATATTGTGAAATTCGCAGGGGATGGTAATGAATGGCTCGGATCATCGAGTCATGGAGTGAGTTGCTCAGGCATGAGGAGCTCGAAATCATATGAAGTGGTGAGCCTATGGGAAAAGCTAATTTTCTCAACAAGCTAAATACAAGGTCGGTGAGGTGAATTAAACAAATATGGGTTGGTTGGCTCTTCACAACCAGAATCTATGTAAGGAGTGGAAATTTTCTTTTCCGAGTCATTCTTAGAGATCTTTCGAGCTGGAAGGCAACAACGAGCTGGCAGGGTCAAAGCTCGGGATCAAGTAAACGTGTAAGTGCCTCAGGGAAAGCTCGGAAAATTAGCTCACTCAACCGAGCTAAGATGAGTTGGGGAACATGCTTAAGTTAATCCACATGGAAAATTTGGGGATCCGCAGCCAAGCCAAGACATTCCAAGAGCTCGGTCCCGCCGATGAGATCTTCCAACAAGCAGGTAGCACAATGAAACTTGTTTGACGAGCCAAGTTGGGGATTTTAGGGATGGCTTGACATGTGGAGATAATGTGATGGCAAGCCAAGCCAATAACTCCACGCAGGGGAGATTCATGAAAACATGGCTAAATAGAGTATTAACAATGGAAAACCAACGTGAGACTTCCGCACGAGCTGTGTAAATGAGAAGACCGAAGCACGTTGGCAAAATATGAGGAGGCGGTTGTTGACCGAGCCATGGTGAGTGATCCACCATGTAAGTAAGCAGTTAAGATACAACACTGAAAGTGGAGGATCGAGTCAAGTGCCGAGTGGTGTGGCCACGGTTCATCAAAGACGGGAAACGCACAAAGACCTCAAGGAGAAAGGTGGATCATGAGTGTAATCTGATTTCACTAGGCAAGGCAGAGGCTAATTCTCAGGCAAGCTCGATAGTAGCCCAGCTCTTATGGAGTGTACCCCGAAAGAGATTCACATGGCGAGTTCATTTCGAATCAAGCTACAAACTTAGGGAATTTGGTTAAGACCAGTAAAGCTCATGACAATAACACAGTTGAATGATAGAGCTTGGTTCAGAGGTAGGAAAGGCTAAGTTCACTCAGAATTGGCAAATCATAACCAAACATTGGGGGCTCGATGTTTCTTTGTTCAGAGATGAACTCAGAGTATCGGGCTTAGCGTTGTAGACATACTCACCTGGGGGAATCAACAGAAGAATGAATAAAGGATCTCGAGCCATTAGAAGGGAATGAGATCACTTAAGGATGGCTCGGTTTTGTGAATGAGTTACTTAGGACACAGCATGCAGGGATGAGTTAGTGATATGTTTGACGGAGACCAGGTCACATCGACGTGTCAAGTTCATGCACATCGAGCCAAGTTATCAAAAGTTGAGAGTGCTCTTGTTTTTAGCTCCATAAATTCTTGGAGGGACAAGATAGAAGAATACTAGACCAAACATATTACACAGGTCAACGACCTCGTGTAGGGATGATTTGGTGAGTCAAGTGGGATTTTGGATAGGGCCAAGTCTACAAAGCACACATGTAAATGTTTAGGATCAAGTGGTCAAGTTGTGGAATGGGAACTTTAGTTCAAGTCGAATCAGCATGTAAAAACTTGGCATATAGTCATACACCGAGCTAAGTTGGGTTAATATGTTCAGGAATAGAGCTCGGGTCAGGTTGTAAGGGAGTTATGTTGAGTTGAGACCAAGTAATGAGCCATTCGAACACAACGAGCTGATCGGGTATCTCGATGGGAAAGTTAAGTCTGAGTTGGTACGATAATGATCCACGAATCAGATCACCCTAGAGGATAGCTTGGCGGTTGGTTGAGCTCGATGAGGGCGTTGGATGGACAAGCTAGAAGAGATGAGAGTTGGCTCATGGGTGTTAAACTAAGGCATGCCACAACGGAATAGTAACATTTGAAATGAGATAAAGATTACAAAGATGAACAAGAGATCGTGTCAATAGGATAGGAAAGTTGCTTGTTGAATCGTAAATAGGGTCTATTCAAAGTTAAGTTCGAAAGTGTGGATGCTAATTCAAGCTCATTAAATCAACTCAATCAATGTGATGAGAGGTGTAGGTTTGGAGATCACTTGAACTAAGCTAAGCCGAGTTATCGATAGTGAGCTCATGTGTAGAAGCATAGGTATGCTATGTCTCGATAGAGATTGCATAAACAAAGGAGTGAGCTCAATAGAGCTAATGCAAAGACTCAACATGGAAAAAGGAAGTTTCAACGGAAGAATGCGAACTCATGAAGGTTGAGACATGCTAAGGATTCGATGGCTCATTTAAGGAGACCAACTCGCTCGAACAATGAGAAACTCATCACTAGCCTAGTAGGAGGTCAACACGGTGGAGTCGGAGAGGCCTTGTGTGAATGATGCATGGAATTAACTCACAAAGTGCCTCGGACCCTTTCGAGGAGTCATTAGGGGCTGACTTGTTAGTGATGGCTCGAAAGGTCAATCCTAAGAGCTCAATTGGCAAGGTAAGGAAAGACTTGGCGTGGAATTCAAGATCGAGTGCAACACCAACTTAGAGGATTCCAAAGTCGTTGACTTGGCATGGTTATGATAGATGTGGAGCTCGACAGGATCACTGTAACATGCTTGAGATCCCGCCAATGCATAAGGAGTAACTCGGCTTGAAGGGTGAGCCAAGACATTCCAAGAGCTTGTGGAGAATAGCTCGATGTGGAATGTCGAGTTTAGACGATGCGGCATAAAGAAACTCAACATGAATAAGGTAAATGGAGATCGACAGAGTATAGCTTGATGACTGAGCTATCATCAAGATAGGAACTAAAGCCCACTCGGTGAGTTGGCTCACGAGCCAACCACCGAAATGGGATCTGCTTTTGAACTTTTCTCATGAGCCCCTTCAATGAAACCGGTCAACAGGGGGCCCACCGATAGTAATTAAATGGATATTTTTATTTTAAATATTTTAATAATAATATTTATTATTATTATTTAAATATTATTTTAATTAATTAAGGAGAACTAGGTCAACTGGGTATTAATGATACATGATGGAACCTTCTAAAGTGGTTCAACCAACTGTAATAAATACATCACGTGCCTTCCATTTAGGAAGGGAATTTATGACTCCTTCTCTCCTCTCTCTCAACTTCTTCTATAAATGTAAGTTAGAAGCTCATTCCAAGGGGTTCCAATAGGTCAGATAGGTTGGATAGTTAGATATCTTAGGCAAGTGCAATTTTTTCAAGAGTCCTCTCTCTTATGCAAGTTGTCCTTGTATGTTGAGAGAACTTTCAAGCCTCCTTTTCAAGATTGTAATGAAAACCATTGCCTCTTTTGAATGTATGGTAATAAAATTGTGTGTTTTGTGACTAATCTCGGTCCTTTCATCCTTCTATACTTCTTTGTGTCTTTTTCTCATGCTTGCAGGTAAACTGTGCAAGTTCATGTTTCTATTACAAGTTCTTAGAGATTTATGCTTATCAAGTGGTGGAGCATTGCATGCAGTTGAGTTGTGGTGCTTGTTCACCCTTCTCAAGTTCATCCTTCTTCATTGGAAGAATGATAACTTTTTTGTCTGATCGAGTTTAACAAAGGGAACGCGTGCTTCCTAGTCTATGGTATTATGTACCCTCTCTAAGTTGCAGTAGGTGAAGTTGACTTGTGGTGCACACACCCTCTTCAAATTAACCCTTCTTGAGTTTGGAAACACCATTTATTTTGTGCATCACCATCCCTAGTATAGTTTCATTTCTGCAAATCTCTTTCCCTAAAACCCATGAAAATGTTAACATAGAACTAGATAGCCATTTTATTACACTAGGAGTAGTACAACACTTAGTTTAGGAAGAGGAAGTCGGCTTTTTTGGAGGTTCACCTCGAGCCCAAGTCCCACACTGGATAGGTGATCCCATGTTTTCCAATCACACCGAACTTCTTCTTCACATTTTGGCCATCCGAAGGGTGCGGTTATTTGGTGACAACAGTATAATTTACATTGGAAATTAGGAAAAGAACATAAAATGCAACTAAAATTAGATACAATTGAGAAACATTGTGGTAAAATATATGTGATAGTAAAAAAATGATGGAAAAATAATGAAGACACATAGATGGAAAACAACGAAAGAATGCATGCATGTAAGATATGCGAAGGAGTATGAAATTAAGCAGAAACATTGTTGAAAACTTGTGGAGAAAGGAGGAACAATTAATGCAAATTTGGAAAAGTTGTAAATGACAATCTTAAGGCAAAAATACACAATTTTCAATTGTATTCTTCATTCTTAAAATGGGCATACCTATTTCAGATTTTTTCAAATTTAAGAAATTGTTTAAGTTTAATGGGTTTCCTTACCTTCCACAATCACATTGGTTAGATACCAATGCTTGGGAAATGAAAACTATCTTGCAATGATTGAAAAGAAGGATTTGAAAGAGAAAGTCAAGAATGAGAGTTTTTATCTCCCTTTGCATTGACGAGGTTACAATAGTGGACAACACATCTTGGGTTTGCATGCATGTTTATACTTTTGAAAACGATAAGGCAACCTCATCTTCTAGTTGTTCATAAAATGAAGGAAAACTACAATGCTGAAAATATTTGCAAATTGGTTATATCTAATTTGAAGGATATAACTAGGATGTATGATTATTCAATAGCTACAAAGCTTATATGTGTTGGTGTTGACGGTACATCGAATCTGCAAGGCCATAGAAGGGTCTTTGTGTCACCTACAAACATCAATTGCACCTTACATGATTCTAATTCATTGCATGGCTCATAGGATGAATCTTGCATACAAGATAATTAACACATTTGAAAATGTTGAAAATTTTGAAGAGCTTATATGTGAATTGCACACGTATATGTGAAATAATCCAAAAAAATTCCAGGATTTTTGGAAATTTGCAATTGGAGTGATAGATGGTAAAAAACTTCTTAAAGATGTTGATACAAGATAAATTTCCATGTATGAACCTGCACGTAAAATTTTTGATGAATATCCATCGTTAGTTGGTTTCATGTTTAAGTACCATATGCGTGTTGACAACGCAAAAGATCTGCTTTACCGCTTACATATTTAGAAACATTGTTTACACTTTGCAGGATTCTACCCATGTTGAATGAAATCAATTCCTTAACAAAACATGCTCAAGAAAGATCCATTTATATAATCGACTTCATTAGATTGAGAAAACAGGTATGTCAAACACTAAATTTGTTATAAAACTCTTATAAATGTTTTTAAGGACATGTTTTCGATAGTTGACAAACGTAAAAATTTAAAGGATCTTAAAAGCTATTTCAGATTCAATATAAGTGGTAATATTTGTATCCTTGTAAATGGGAACAAGATTCAAATGCACACTTTCCAAAAAAGAGTGGATATTATTGGATCAAACATTGAAGAAGTACATGTAACACGTAATTTATACAAATGTCTTATATCTCAAACAAGAATCAAATTGCAAAAAATTTCACAATGCTTATCCAGTGAGATCAAAGAATGATTTAAAAGGGATGAGATTCTTGAGGCCACGGTAGTTGTCAATCATATATTTTGGAATCCTACAACAAGTAAGAAAGCTATAAGTGATTCATATAAAAGACACATGGGTAATCTCATTAAGCATTTTGGAAAATCAATAGAATGTAATGGAGTTCACATTAAGGGTATTCTTCAAAAGGAATTACTTTCATGTCAAGCAACTCATTTCGACAAAACAATGGTCGAACAATATGACTTACTAAGTGAACCAACAAATAATGGTGCAATTACATGGCTATGGAAAAAGTTGTATCCTAGTAGCATCCTACATGAAAGTATTAGTGAATATTTCCGATTGTATGAATTGTGTCAAATAATGATATTGGGATCAATTGAAGATGAAAGGGTTTTAGCGCATTAACATTTCTTAAATCAAAATATTGAAACAGATTGGATAAAAATATTGAGACTTGTTTGAGATTATATGTTTCACGATATGATGTGGACACATTTCCTTATGAAAGAGTAATGATAGTATGGATTTCTCTAGTAGAAAGGAGAGGGGTGTGTAATTCTAATACAGGGCTAGTGGTAACAAAGAAGACATAAACATCGAAACGACTTGAAAATACAACAAAAAGATTATATAACAATTTACGTTTTAAATACCTAAATAGTCAATAATTGTTTGAGCTATCTGATATAGACTAAAGATGTATGTATGGACATAGTATTTCGGAAATCAAATTTTATATCATATTATAAGTATGTAACTTGTTATTTGTGATACACATGTTCTTTATTGAATAATATTTTCAATGTTGTAATTTGTTTAGAGTTTTTAATCGAGAAATGTCATACTTATTTTTTCTGTTGTATTTTAAATCAAAATAATATCATAGCATTATTTGGAGAACTTACACATGAATATAATACAAGTACAACACCATATAAATTTTAACTCTCAATATTTTCATATAATGAAGAAGATAAAAATTACTAGAAAAGTATATATATTTATAGTCTGAATATTAAATTGTTTTACAAATTACAACCAAAGTTTCAAATGACAATTTTGACAATTTCATCTTGTAACTTCATCCTTAAGAAGTAGATTCTTTCATTTGTGTTATTGACTCCTTTGCACCAGAACCTTCTTTTAAAACACCTGACTAAACAAGATCCTTCATGGCTACATTGATATTCAAAGTATGTCACGTTCTAGATTTGTTGCATCACCAACAAACAATAACGTTGGATCCTCTTTTGTTTTCTTCTTCAACAATATTTTAGGATCCATTCCATTCTCCTTTATTATCCTTCTTAAGGTATTATTTTGCTTGTTTAAAATAACAAGCTTTTGCTTCAAATCAACTATTACAATTAAAATTTTCCTTACACTTTTCAAATACACATCAAGCATTGTTGCCTCATTCTTCAAATTCTAGTACTTGAATACATTTTAAAAAACAAAAAATAATAAATTTTAAAAAAATTGTAAATCATATTTGAAAATTATTTAAAACTTACCAATGCCTTATCCCTTTCCGCATTCATAATAACAACAAGGCCCTTGTCTCTTGACCACATATTATGGTAGGCTTGTGCTTCTGCATTTAAATTCTCTATTTTGTTCAACATTATATCTAATACATCATCATTATAAGTTTAGCTAATTCACTAAAATATCGAGAACCAGACATGACCTAATTCATTAAAATATCAAGTTTAGCTTGGTTTGTTTTGAACCAAAGAATACAATAAATGCCTTTGGGAGTGGTTAAATCAGGAATTTATTTCTTTAATAAAAACTTTATCCCTAAAGTCCCACAATCTTAATAGTTCTATATCTTTCGATAAAATATCATTAACAGTGGCTAGATAACTTTAACCAAAAGACTGTCAAGTGAAAAACTGGTTTTTTTCATCATCATTTAAGGTAGTTTCTCTAGGAGAAGGTGTGTTTGATCTTTGTTCTCTTCTTTGGAGAAGACTCCTTGTCCCATGAATCATATCTTGTGTATTGAAAGTTCCATGGGCTTGATCCCCTTTGGCGCTTTTAATGCCAAGATATTCTTCACCTAGATCAATTTCATTCAAAACAAAAATACCCCGCACATTAGTAACATTGCCCAACAAAAAAGTTGGAAACTCAACTGTAAAATTAAGGGTTCCATGACTTAATGTTGTAGCTTTAAATGAAATCTATTTCCCACTGCCCCTAGTCCCGACATTTTGTTTTGGCGGTGGTGGCGACATCTTTTCCTCAAAAACTAGATGTATTTGGAATTGGAGGCGAGAGGATGCACTACAACAATCGATTGTAGAAAACATGAGAAAATTGAAATAAAAAACATAATAAGAATGGAATAATAGAAAATTATATATCATTTATGATTAAAAAACATTACTTATTCATGTATATTGTAGTTGGGATGCATATGGTGCCTGTTGTAGTTGTTGGTTGTTGTTGAGGGGTAGAGTGAAAAGATTGTGAGTGGGATTGGTACTAGTAGTGTTGATCTAAATGTAATCAACCATTAAGAATTTAAATTTATCATTTTCTTTGTTTAAAACAATAAAATTTATAACAAACTAAAAAAAATTAAAATTAAAACTTAAATGAGATACATACCTTGCGGTAATGAAGATATATCTTGATCACGTGTTTCATCAAATTCATATATAATTCTTGTTGGGCTAGCACGAGCCTTTGATATAAACTTGAGCTACTGGAGGTTGCTACACCAAAGGAATGTAAACAAGTTATAAATGTTTAATGTATATTTATATGAAATTATATATACGTTAAACATATTGAATATAGAAATATTAAAAACATACGATTAGTGGCATGGTGGACGTGTCAATTAGACGAGGAGTTAAAGAACTCATCTGTTTCACTTGATAAGTGCTTATTTGTGGAGTGGACCAAGTGGTGTCCTCGGTCTGTTGATCTTCTGAAACACTAACTAAATCTCCATAATCTGGAGGGAATGTCCTCTTATAGAAACCTCTCTTCTTGATTGCAAGCTGTAACATATATCCCCTATTATATAAATTCAACAATGAATTGAATATTAATTCCAAATATAATTTATAAACTATTAAGAAAATTAATGATAATGATTAAAAAGTAAATAATCATAAATTTGGGACTTGGGACTGACCTCCAACTGTTCAATTGTTAATGACATAGTTGTAAGCTTGCTCTTGAGTGCGGTAGGAGTATAGGTGCAACATAAATTGTAAATAGATTCATAATACAAAGAAAGAATAAAATTTGTGGAATTAATAGTAATAATGTCATTCATAGTAATCTTACTTAGGTCATGTCTTATCCGGAGGATAAGAAAGTGTACCAATCATATTTTTGCTGCTAAGGATGCGCACGATATAAACAAGGGCCCAAAATGGAATATCCATATATCTACCTGCAATATGATTTTGGCCTAGAAAAATTGCACCATACCTTGCAGAAATGGGTTACTAAAATCCTTGAGGGGAATTCCCCTTTTTGAAGGATTTGGGAACTTGTAAATGTAAGGAGACAAAATTTATCAATATTAAATAAGACAAAAATCAAAATTCCTAAAATTAAAAATGATATAAACAATAATATGATTATTTGAAACTTAGTTACTTACTAGTAGCTACATCAATAGATAATTGGTAATGAGACTCCAAATACTTGATATCTTCATCAGACAAAATGGCCTTCATTGTGATAGGATCCACATCTTTGTGTGGTAGTCTTGTCAAACGTTGAATGTCTTCAAGGGATGTTCCAAAGGATAGTGTGTGTGATGGGAGTTGAATGGAAAAAGTACAAGAGGAATTGTTATAGGTTGTTAGAAGGTTGTTGAGTGTTTTGGTGTCTATAGGAAATTGGGGCATATAAACTAGCCCTGTGAAACTGGAGGCATCAATCCATTGTGAAAATGAATTGGGATCTAATAGGAGTTTGTATAGTTGAGGAAATACAAGGCTCTTATAAGAAAACTTACGATTTGAGGTTGTTCCTATGGGCTCACAGGCACTTTGGAAATGACCTTCCTTCTCAAAATTTTGGTAATAATTTGAATAGACCTTCGTGTTTAGACTGTATAGATGACCTAGCTTCCTGTTTGGAGATGAGTTTCCTTGTTGTGTTAGCGGGCTGGTTTTCGGTGGGCCGAAAGAGTTTGTTTGTCATTTGTTGTAAAGTGAAAATGAATAGTCTCGATGATTTTATATAGGTAAATAACAAAAGTACTACCGGCTAATACCATTTTTATTGCATGCTCTTGATCGTAGCACACAAAATGCTACTCGGTCGGTAGCACATAGAATGTTACCGATTGATAACACATAGAATACTACAAGTCGATAACATCCTACATGCTACCATCAACAAAATTTTACATGCTACTAATTGGTATCATGGATAATGCTACACCAAAGAAACATTCACCATGCTACCGACCGGTAGCATTTTGCATGTTATTGGTCGGTAGCATATAAAACATTATCCTCACTACTCTTACTAGTAATATTATAGAATTCTACCGAGTTAGTAACATTTTCATGATACCGTTTAGTAGCATTTTACATGCTACAGGCTAGTAGCATTCTCGCATGCTATCGACCGGTAGCATTCTTCATGCTTCTAGCTTGATTGTATTCTAGATGTTACTAGTTGGTAGCATGCAAATTTTGTTGTTGCTACAGTGAAACCTTTCCCTAAATTTTGTAAAAAAATCACCACCCCTATGAAACAATTCTTCCTAATATTTTCCTTGCTTTCAAAGTGGGTTTTGAAAATTCACCCACTATTTTTTAGAGGACCCTTAAAATTTACCCAGGAGTAAGAATTAGACTTGTGTTTGAGGTCCTCTACAAAATTATAATATCGTGCGGTAGGTGGAGATGTCGTGAAGTGATATGGATCGCGTATACTTGAAGGATTAGGAATTCCATAAAAATATCCAACTATCCTATATGTTGATAACGAAGGAGTAGTGAAACTTGTTTAGGTCCAATTTTCATCAAAGACACCAAACACATTGAGGTGAAAGTACATTTCATGTGTAAACATGTTTTGAACAACAACATCCAACTCTAGTATTTCCCGATAGATATGCAACATGCAGATGTCTTCACAAATTCACTTGCTCGAGACAAATCTGAGGGCTTCGTAGAATTTCTCTCTTGTTCACTTGAGACCATGTTGAATTAAGGGGGAATGTTAGGTTATAGTACCTATTTAATTCATCATTAGGTTATATTTTAATAATGTAATAAGTTAAAGTAATTTATTTTTATTACTTTAACTTAAGTTTCTAGTTGTCATTAGTTGTTAACTTAGTGATTATGTTTTATCCCTATTTTGTGGGAAGTTTCCAGCTTGCGTGTTCCCGGATATTTTCTAGTAGTAGCTTCTAGCGGTAATAAGGGGAAATGTGTTATTTCTATATAATTCTTAGTATAAGTTGATTCAATCAATTTTCATGGACTAGATAGAAGCTATACAATGCCTATATACATTATAGATATCTCCATTATTTGTAATGATTCATTTTAGATATTAATAAAAATTGTTAGGATCCACCTTTTTTGTGCCATAACATCATATTCAATAATACCTTTTTATATTAAATAACAACATTGTATATTTAATAACAACAATGTATAGTCAATAGTGAGTGAATAACAACATTATATTTTGAAACTGTAAGATTCATGGGTGAAAAAAACATGTTATTTGGACATTTATTAAACAATATCGGTAGAGCTTGTGACGAACAAAGGAATAAAAAAATGCACTAAAAGAAATGAATATACATTAAAAACAATAGTTCAACGTACATTTTGGAAAAAAAAAAAAGGTCATAACGTAACCCATTAGTCAATAACAACAATGTATAGTTAATAACAATACTGTATTTTGAAATTGTAAGATGCATGGTTGAAAACCCCTATTTTTGGACATTTAGTACACCTTATTAAGACAAATCCATGATGGAAAAATACATAAACAAAATGCACTAAAATAAATGAATATACACTAAAAACAATAGTTCAACATGCATGCTTGAAAAAATAATAGTTCTAACAGAACCTATTACTCAATAACAACAATGTATAGTCAATAACAACACTTGTATTTTGAAACTATAAGACACATGGGTGAAAAACCCTATTTTTGGACATTTACTACAATGTATTAACATAGTTTATGGAGAATAGAGGAATAAACAAAATGCACTTGAAATAAATGAATATGCACTAAAAACAAAATTTAAGTGTGCATGCTTGAAAAAACAATAGGTTTGAATGGAACCCATTACTCAATAACAACAATGTATAGTCAATAACAACATTGTATTTTAAAACTATAAGATACATGGGTGAAAAAACCCTCTTTTTGGACATTTACTAAACCGTATTAGAACAATTTTTGGGGAAGTAAAATAAATAACCCTATGTAGAAATGTCTACAAATGGTCGAAATAAGATGAACCAACAGAGTTCGGGCCGAACGAAAGATTAAACAAGAACATGCACAAAAACAACTCAATATAGAATGAATATATGTTTGTAAAATAGTATTGCTTGTTAATGCGCTCATTGCATGAAACCCGAGAGAAAAGATCCAAACAACTATGGAAACAAGCTCACCTCATGACCCACATGGCAATTGGAAGTTGGTTTAGACATGTCTTTGGCTCCATTGTAGGGTGGAAAGGGTCGGAAAATGCTGATAGGAACCAGGTCTTCGGCTCCATTGCGGGGTTGAAAGGGTTAGGAATGTTCATCTTCTCATCCCTAAATATGCCTTGCCAAATCCAAAGGCATGTAGTAAATGCTTGCATGGAATGTGTTCTTGGTGTGCAATGTAGAGTGACGACAGAGGCTAGTAGAGTGGTAGGGGATGATGTGAAGTGAATTGAATGTGTTTTTTCAAATCAAAAGTAAATTTCTCTGCTTACCATGTGGTTAAATGCAGCTTTTCGCGTAAGAAAAATTATTTTTGGTTCACTATGCAAATTTAATTTTTTTAATGGGTTTTGTGTATGTTATGTTTGTGGAGCCTATTTTCATGTTAGAGTGTGGTACACCTTCTATGTGTTACACTCGGGTATTTTTACGACGGTCCCGCTCGCCGTGAGCGGGTCAAGGGGTTCGGGGCGAATCCCAAGCAAATTTTCATGGGTGGTTTATTAACCCATGGGTAATGGGTAACCGTTATGGGCTATTTTTGGGCCCATGGTTTTTCGGTACCCATTGTTTTGATACCCACGGTTTTTGCCCATGGTTTTGATACCCACGATTTTTGCCCATGGTTTTCATACCCATAGTTTTGTATCAAACTGCTTAAGCAATTATCTATTTATATGCTATTATGCATATGATACATAGACAAGCAAGCAATTGTATTGCGAGATGTGCTTTGAATTCGGTGTGAATTACTGTAGAGTTTGTTGAGCATAGCTCCAAACGGATCTGGGTATTGTATTGAGAGAGTGGAGGCTTGTAATAAAATCTGAGCAAGTGATTCTTGGTGGACGTAGCCCAAATTGGGTGAATCACGTTAAATCTTGTCTCTCTGTGTTGTGTTATTTATTCTACATTTTTATTTGAGATCTGTAATATTTTACGCATATTTGTTTCTCTTTTGGTGTGATTACGTAAGGGATTATTCCGCATATTTTATCCCTTATTTCTAACAATTGTTATCGAGCCTAGTTTGGTTTGCTGAAGTGTTGAATCGTGGGGAAATTTTTAGCTTGAGTGGGAGCTATGGCAGATGATGGAAGATCTAGGGTTGATAAATTCAACGGGCAGAATTTCAGTCTTTGGAAGATGCAAATGGAAGATTACCTTTATCAGAAGGATATTTATACTTCGTTGTCTGAGAAGGTGAACAAACCCTTGAGTATGACAGATGTGGAATGGGATTTGTTGGATCGGAAGGCACTTGGAACGATCCGGCTGTGTCTTGCATCTTCGGTATTATTTAATGTTTCATTAGGGAAGTTGTATGAAAAACCCTCTCCCTCTAATAAGATATTTATAATGAAAAAGTTGTTTGATATGAAGATGTCGAGAATGGTTCGATGCGAGATAATCTAAATGATTTTAATACAGTTGTAAATATGCTAGCTTCGGTTACAATAGAATTTGATGAAGAAGTTAGGGCTTTATTAGTTCTGTGCTCTTTACCTGAGAGTTGGAATAGCCTAGTAATGGTGGTAAGCAACTCGGTTCCTGCTAACTCAAAGTTGAAGTTTGAGGATGTTGTAGGGGTGATTCTAAGCGAGGAAATGTGAAGAAAAAGCTCTGGTGAATCTTCTACTTTAGGGAATGATTTGACAGTGGAAACTAGAGGGAGACAGAAGAATAGAGGAAACCATGGAAAATCAAAGGATCGGGCAAGGTCAAAATCTAAAAGCAAGATAGTATGTTGGCACTGTGGAAATTCTGGGCATGCAAAGAAGGACTGTTGGGAGCTTCAAGACAAGAAGAAACAACAGGAAGAAAACAAGGAGGCAAATGTGGCATCGGGTAATGTATGTCAGGATGCTTTGATTCTTTCTTTGCATAATATTATTAAATCTTGGGTTTTAGATTTAGGGGCTTATTTTCATGCTACTCCACATAGGCATTATTTTGTTGATTATGTTCAAGGGGATTTTGGGCATGTTTTTCTTGGTGATGATGAGCCTTGCAGTATAGTTGGAAAAGTTCTGTTCGAGGTTAATATGCGAATGGGAATACATGGATATTGAAGGATGTCGGACATGTGCCTACATTAAGGAGAAATTTTATATCGGTGGGGCAATTGGGAAGTGATGGTTGTATTGCAATATTTACGACCGACTCTTGGAAGGTTACCAGGGTGCTCTTGTGGTGGCAAGAGGTAAGAAGGTTGAAACCTTGTATTTAACCACTGATAGTACTAATGATTGTAATCTTGTGGCTTCGGATGTAGATACAACATTATGGCACTATAGGCTCGGTCATATGAGCCATAAGGGTATGAACATCATAAAGAAGAATTTGCCTGGATATACATAAACAGGTTTGGATTTCTGTGAGAACTACATATATGGGAAACAAAAGCGAGTAAGGTTTCTCAAGGTTGGACCTACAAAGAAAGAGAGTAAGTTAGAGCTAGTACATTTTGATGTGTGGGGGCCGGCTCAGGTATCATCTCTTGGGGGTTTAAGTTATTATGTTACTTTTAATGATGATGCAACAAGGAAAGTTTGTGTTTATTGTATTAGAAACAAATATGATGTATTTGACACTTTTGTTAAATGGAAAGCCTTGGTAGAGAATGAAACAGTCTTAAGCTAAAATGTCTCAAGCCAGATAATGGAGGGGAGTATTGCAGCAATGAATTTGATGATTACTGTTCTAAGAATGAAATTCACAGAGGCAAAAGACAGTTCTAGGAACTCCGCAGTAGAATGGGGTGTCAGAAAGGATGAACAAAACAATAATGGAACGTGTTAGGAGCATGAGGTTATATGTAGGATTGACTCTTTCTCTTTGGGCAGAAGCGGTGAGCACAGTGTGTACTTAATAAACAGAGGACCCTCAAGTGCCTCGGATGGAGGCATACCCGAGGAGGTTTGGTATGGTAAGAAAGTTGATTATTCATTTCTTAGAGTCTTTCGATGTGAGGTGTTTGTTCATATAGACAAGGATGATAGGACTAAGCTAGAGGCTAAATCGAGAAAAATGCACTTTTATTGGTTATGGTGGTGATGACTTTAGATTTAAATGTTGGAGTATTAAGGACAAGAAAATCATTCGATCTAAGGATGTGGTCTTTAATGAGAAAGTCATGTAGTGGTAGAGGATCTTCCGGATGGGACAGGTGACCCATGAATCAATTCAGGAACCTACTCAATAGAACCCCAAACTCGCACAGTGAGGAGGTCTTCTAGGGTAAGAAAAGAACACGAACGTTTTCTCCTTCTCTTTATTATTTATTATTCACTAATAGTGGAGAGCGAAAGAGCTTTGATGAAACAATGCGAGTAGATGCCGGTAAGAAGTGGGAGCAAGCCATGGATGATGAGCATAAGTCTCTCATGGAGAACCAGACTTGGGATTTGGTGAAGCTACCAGAAGGCAAAAGAGAATTGCAGAACAAGTGGGTGTACAAAGTTAAAGATGAAGGAGGAAAGAAAAGATATAAGGTTTGGTTAGTGGTCAAGGGGTTTGCACAGAAACGAGGTATAGATTTTGATGAGATTTTTTCTCCTGTAGTAAAAATGACTTCTATCAGATTTGTTCTTGGAATAGTGGCAACAGAAGACTTGCACTTAGAACAGTTAGATGTAAAGATTGCATTTCTCCATGGTGATTTGGAGGAGGAGCTATATATGCAGCAGCCAAAAGGATATGAAGTCAAAGGTAAAGAGGAGATGGTGTGTAAACTGAAGAAGAGCTTGTATGGCTTGAAACAAGCTCCACGTCAATGGTATAAGAAGTTTGATAGCTTCATGATGGAGCAAGGTTATATTAGATGTCATTCTAACCATTGCATGTATACAAATAAATTTGAGGATGGAAGTTATATTATCCTGTGTTTGTATGTTGATGACATGTTGGTTGCAGGTAAAAACATGTAGGAAATAAAAGTACTCAAGAAACAACTAAGTGAATCCTTTGATATGAAGGATTTGGGGGTAGCTAGACAAATCCTTGGTATGAGGATAACTTGGGATAGGAAGGAATAGAAGCTGACTTTATCTCAGGAAGAGTACATTAAGAAGGTATTGGATAGGTTTAACATGCAAGATGCTAAACCGGTTGGGACTCCTTTGGCAGGCCATTTTAAGTTATCAAAGGAGCAGTGTCCCAAGACAGAGCAGGAAAGAAACCAGATGTCCAAGGTACCTTACTCATTAGTGGTTGGGAGTTTGATGTATGCTATGGGGTGCACTATGCCCGATATTGCCCATGCGGTGGGAGCTATGAGTAGATTTATGAGTGATCCAGGTAAAGAGCATTGGCAAGCAATAAAGTGGATCCTTCGGTATTTGAGAGGGACCATGGGGACAATTTTATGCTACAGTGGATCAGACACCACTTTACGTGGTTATGTAGATTCAGACATGGCTAGAGATGTAGACAGTAGGAGGAGCACGACAGGTTATATTTACACTGTAGGTGGGACAACAGTAAGTTGGATTTCACGACTACAGAAGCTGGTGGCTTTGTCAACCACG
Source organism: Taxus wallichiana var. yunnanensis (assembly GCA_018340775.1). Taxonomy (NCBI): domain Eukaryota; kingdom Viridiplantae; phylum Streptophyta; class Pinopsida; order Cupressales; family Taxaceae; genus Taxus; species Taxus wallichiana. Next base: position 543,564,590 of record CM031244.1, on the reverse strand, counting down.
GAGGCTGAGTATGTTGCTGCCACAGAGGCAAGCAAAGAGATGATTTGGTTACAACAATTGTTTGAGGAGTTGGGGCATAAGCAGGAGGAATGTAAGTTGCATAGTGATAGTCAGAGTGCTATACACCTAGCTAAGAACTCTGCTTTCCACTCCAGGATGAAGCATATACAGTTGAGATATCACTTCATCAGGATAGCTTTGGAGGAAGATAAGTTGAAGTTGGAGAAGATTTGTACCAGTCAAAATCCTGCAGACATGATGACCAAGGTGGTCACAAGGGATAAACTAAAGCTATGTTCAACTTTGGTTGGCCTTCACAGATGATAGTGAAGGGTTGAGAAGCTTGCTCAGTGGAAATCAATCTCCAAGTGGGAGATTGTTATGTTTGTGGAGCCTATTTTCATGTTAGAGTGTGGTACACCTTCTATGTGTTACACTCGGGTATTTTTACGGTGGTCCCGCTCGCCGGTGAGCGGGTCAAGGGGGTTCGGGGCGAAGCCCCCGAAGCAAATTTTCATGGGTGGTTTATTAACCCATGGGTAATGGGTAACCGTTATGGGCTGTTTTTGGGCCCATGGTTTTTCGGTACCCATTGTTTTGATACCCACGGTTTTTTGCCCATGGTTTTGATACCCACGGTTTTTGCCCATGGTTTTGATACCCACGGTTTTGTATCAAACTGCTTAAGCAATTGTCTATTTATATGGTCTTATGCATATGATACATAGACAAGCAAATGTATTACAGATGTGCTTTGAATTCGGGTGTGAATTCTGTAGAGTTTGTTGAGCATAGCTCCAAACGGATCTGGGTATTGTATTGAGAGAGTGGAGGCTTGTAATAAAATCTGAGCAAGTGATTCTTAGTGGACGTAGCCCAAATTGGGTGAACCAAGTTAAATCTTGTCTCTCGTGTTGTGTTATTTATTACTGCACTTTTATTTGAGATCTATAATATTTTATGCATATTAATTTCTCTTTGTTGCGATTACGTAAGGGATTATTCCGCATATTTTATCCCTTATTTCCTAACGGTGTAGTGGGCCCACCACATGGTGATTGATGTGGTGCCAAGGTGGCATTGACACTTTTATAAAATCGCGAGGAATTTTTAACGTGCCAGAGAAAAAAATTAAAGTCCCTCTTGCTCACATATTTTTTCAGACGTCGTTGAACATAGGGTGCTCAACAATTGACGCCTTTCCCCTAACATATCTCTCTTCTCGTGGATGATTTGGGAAAAAATCATAAATATTTATAGATATCAAAAGAGGGAACATTACATTATGTATACTATGATGATTAATTTAAAAGTGTTGCTTGATCCATCTCAATAATTCATCATTACAATTTTCATTAGCCTTATGAGATTAATGTCAATCAATGTTTTATATGTTTCACATTAAAGCTAGGGACTTAAGATTTTAAATCATAAATGATTTTTAGTGTTGTGAAACATAAGGGAAAATACTAGTTTAAAAGGTAAATGTGGTTTTTTTTTTAAATTCTGCCAAATCTAGGCACCAAAATGGTGTGGAATTCTATAAGGAGAAACAATGGTGCAAATGATTTTTCTTGACATGTATCCACATTGTTTCAAAACCATTTTTAATCTTTAGATATGTAGTTTGAGACTGATCAACTAAGTTCTTATTATTTTGTTCTTGTTAGAATTTTTATTAGGTTAGGATAATGTTTTTCATTGGCGAATAAGTATGTCTCTACTATTTTCAACTTTCTTTGGCATAAACTTAAAAGTTCTAGTTTCTGGAAGTTAAGCTACAACATAGCCGAATATATTTCCTTTACATTCTTTACATAAATGTATTGTTTTCACAAGTTAATTTTGAGTGTCAAAGAGTTGTAAACATGTCTATATTTTCAATTTTCTTTGGCATATACTTAAAAAAATAGTTTCCTAGATTTCAAGCTACATCATAGTGAATATCTTTCCTTTATATTCTTTATAAAAAGTATTTTTTTAGCATTGTTTTTAGTGTCAAAGAGTTGTACACATGTATGAATTTCTATTCCTAATGCATATTCATTAATAGGTTTGGAATTAGTATGTCTTGGTATTTTCAATTTTTGTTGGCATATACTTAAAACTTTTAGATTTTGGATTTCAAACTACATTATAGCGAATATATTTCCTTTACATTCTTTACAAAAAGTGTTGTTTTTGGCGAGGTTGATTTTGAGTGTCAACGAGTTATAAATATGTTTGTATTTTATATTCCTAATGCATATTGAGTTCTATTCTTATTTCATATTCAAGAAACCCCTACCTCTTGGAATATTTAATTAAGACAAAAATGCTTCTTCATTATACTCTTTTGTTGGTTTGGTGTCAATTAATCTATAATGGTGGTGTTGTTGAATAAGTAGATATAACAAGGCTCTCAATGCTTAGACATTACAAGACTTCTTATTTTATACATTGAGGCTTCTCGACTTTCCACCTACATTTAGACTCTTGATTTTCTATTTGGACAATGTTTTTCATATAACTGGAAAAACATATTAGAAAAGTATGTTCATACAAATCGAGGTTGTAGAGAATATAGAATTAAGGTCCTAGCTTGATTTTTTTCTTATCTTGAGAAATGATTTTGTAGACACTCAAATTTGGAAATTTACTCTTTGACACTGCTAATTTTGAAAATGTATTTTTGTCAATATAAACATAATATTTCCATTCTCGCTTAGCACATTTTGAGGTATTTTACCTAGCTTGTTTATCTCTACACACAAACATGTCATCAAATTCTAAGAGTACAATGCATAAAATCCATAGAAAATACCAATTGACAAGTTGCACACTTCATTGTATGTTTTCCATCCGTTGGCAAGGCGGTGCGGTTTGGTCAGGATGTTATATCCAGTCACGTCCGACTTGTAAAGTATTGCACCGATGTGTTTTGCAACTTTGCTTTTAATTTCATATTCTTTTTTGGGTCTTTTAATCCCTATGGGTCATCCTTTTCTCGATAAATCACCTACCGAACCCTATATAAGTTAGTAAACACTACCTCAATTGTTAACCCGGAAATCTAGAGGCACTACATTGATACACTCACTTCCAACACTGCATAAGGCACCCAAGGCTCCCTAAATATTACAATCGAAAAAATATATTCATTAGGGAAGTAATCACTATAGATCTAAAGATTTTTACTAGTTCAAATAGTCATCTTATCTCTCCTACAAGCACTCAAACATCCCTTCTTTAACTATTTTAGAAAGAGTCAAACTCAACTCAAGCATTGTAAAAGAGGGTTGTTAAATCTAGTTGCACTCATTCAGATATCACATGCTAGGTGGAGAAAAACGTGTGGTTTGAGTCCTTTTCAGAGTAGTGCCGATGTTAGTGGTACACGAAGGTGCCCACAACCCAACTAACAATTTTTTATACGGTCTCCCACCCATAGTTAGGATTTGAGACCTCATTCATAATGTTTAGAAAACTTTGTTACATGATCATAAATTAGGGTTTGAAAATGAGAAACAATTATATGAAAATGACCATCTTAGTAAGTTGTAGATCCGAATATAAGCATGTTCAAAACCGTACATAAGGTTAAGATTGTGCGATACAATCTTGGCAGATGTGTGGTTCTATATTAGATAAGTTTCCAATCACGCTTCTGAAATAAAGCATCATTAGTCCCAAACCTACTTGTTCAAGTAGTCTACACACTGAAATTCCCAGAACCATCTACAAGTAGCCAAGTGCACTCATCCCCTTAGCCTTAGTGTTTTCAAGTTTATATCTTGTTTAGTACATTAGTTGCGAATTATTAATGTGTTCTTCGATATTGATAATTAATGTTAAAATTTAATTAATTAGAATAACCTCCTATAGCTAACCCTTACATCCTTTAGTGTATTCATTTCACTAATCTTAAAATTTAGCATAATCTAAATAGGGCATAACTTTTTCTATGAACTGACATTGTATCTTGCACCTTCATCCAAACCCTAGTTAACTTAGGATTTTATATCTACACCATCCATCCAAATTCTAACTTTGATCTTCATCTATTACCTACCCTAAATCTTATTTCGTAATTTTTCCTAGGGTCTCATGGTCAATTTTACCCTTTGGATCTCTTTTTAGGGCTCATAATTGTCTAATTACCTTTCATTACGCATCTCAAGCATAACGGCTCTATTTTCAAATCCCTTTGAGGTTATTCTTAATTTTTATATATTTAACAAAAATCTCTTTTTGTTTGTCCTAATTTTTAGCACACTTTTTAGAATTCCAAATTACTATTTTTATTAGTTAGGGAATAATAGAAAAAATATACACTTTTGTAAAAATTCTTTAGAGGCTTTTCTTCCAAATAATTAGATTCAAAAATACCTCTCCTAGTTTCATCAATTCAATTTCTATTTTCATATATGCTCATTTTATTAATTTTACGATGGTCACTTTTCTTCTCAACATCACTTTTGGGTCTTATCTCCCATGATATTTTCACTATCGGCCCTCCATGTGTTGATTCTTATTATTTAATATTTAAATTAGAGTTTACTATATCATTTTATCTTTCACCATGGCCCAAGTTACAAATTCCCAAGTCTTGTTATACGATTTACTTCAACGTCATTGCACATGCAGATAAACTCTCACAAGACTAGTGCAAGAAACAATGCTCCTAAAAATACGACACCTTCCCATGTGAATTCAATTTTGAGTCATATTTTTATCCTTATATTAGTAATGATGACAGATTTCATAAGGATATATTAGAGTCTATTCCATCTTTACATCATTTTTTCATTATAAATTTCAAACTATGAATATGAGATCACATCTCTCAAGTGTGAGATAACACATCTAACGGATTCTTCCAATGCCCATCTCCATCATGTCTCTACACATCATGATCAATCTAGTTCTAATCCCATTGAGAAGCAATGTGATACACACATTATGCATAATATATGTGCTCCTACAAGTGAAGTGCAAGACCTGTAATAGAATGCATCTCTTTGGTTTGCAAAGAATGTTAAACAACATGATATCTTATATGAACTACTCAATCATCACTTAATCATTTTGTTACCTACTCATGATTACTCCTACTATCAACTTAAAAAAGTAAAAGGTCAATCGTTTTGCAATTATTATGGAATTAACAGACATCATGACAATGATTCCTATGCTATATAATAATAAATCCAACAACGTGAATGTAAGGGATTTATATCTTTTGATACACGACATTATCTTATGTTATCATCTCAAGTTCCAAAACCTAAATGTGCATCAAAAGTTATGACACCTATACCTGATGAACATTCTACAATACTACATGATACACCTTTGGACATACTACACAAGTCATCTCCTCAAAAATCACATCCAATTTTAATACCTCGATACATAGGTCTACTTAGGGGTACATTATGATACCAAAAGTTTGATGTCAACACTTCTAACTCACAAAGGAAGATGAATCGATATGCTTTCTTGACAACAATAAGTAGTCTTCTACTAATTTTTGAGTTCCACCCTTCTCAACTATCAATATAAGGTATTTCTATACCCATTCAAACCAAATATGATCCTATAAAATTCATTCTATAGGGATGGGTTTATGCGATCATGTCTAACACCTTATTTTGAACAAAGGTGTTTCATGACTCATAATTTAACCTAACGTTTCTTGTACGGTTGAAGGTCTTCCCAAAAATTTCTCTTCAAAAAAATTTCAACTAATTATCTAGGGATAGCCTAGAGCATTTACCAACCAATATAACTCTCAAGCATGGCTCCTAACTCAATTTATTCATGACAGTTCGCATGAGGAGGCCAAATCAAGACAACATGGTGAGTTTTTATCATAAATATCTTTTCAAATGCCTCCAAACCTTGAAATAAAATTTTAAAAATAATAAACACCATATTTAACATGAATATAAAGTTTCATCTCATTTTAATAATTCATTTCAAAATTACGCACTTTTTAGTCTTCTTAAACCCTTCAAAACTCTTACTTATAGGCATACGAGACTAAGTTTTGGGTTTTGAGCCACCCATATGTACCAAATACACCTAAAACCTCTGAAATTAATTATATAACATCAAAATACACTTTTCCACCAAATTTACTCTTGAAACCCTAGGTGGGGTTCTTACCAGATGAGAGCACTAAAAATGCATATTTTGAATTTTATGAGGTTTCAAAGCTTGCTGCTAAATTTAATAGGACTGTGCCAAATTTATACAGTCCCCTATCAATTTCAAACCTTAACTCCTAGAAGAAGTTATTCCAATTTTATCGACTTTGTGCATGCATGCAAATGCTCTAAAATAGGGTCTATCATAACCAATTAGCAAAAGAATGAACTTAGAACAAATTATTCATGCAATAACACATCAAACACACTCACATTAGATGCCTCAACATGTAAACAAGCTTGAACAAGTCTTCTTTATTGAATTTTCTTCTTGAAATGGCTTACAAACAAGTATTTCTTCCTCCTTTCTTGCTAGACTTGCTTCTTACTTGTTTCGCTTGCCACTCTCTTGCTCTTTGACCTCCTAGTCCATACAAAAACATAAATAGATATTTTAGAATTTTCTAATGAATCTCCCCATGCCTCTTGACCTTTCATCTTCCTCACCTTGGCATACCCTTTGGCCTTTTGTCTCTCATGACTCTTCATGTTCCCAAATTTGTCTTCATTCTAGCATTTGACAAAGATGTCTCAATACATGACAAATGAGGACTTGAGAGTCCTTCTAGACACATGCACCAAATTCCTAAGACTCCTACATACCCTCCTACCTCTTTACATTGCACCACAACTTGAGAAAATCCCTCAAATTGCCTTTACAAATTCAAATTTTCAAATTTACAGTTTTGGAGGGAAAACTAAAAACAAACCATTACAAGCCTAAATTTAAATTCTATGACTACACACTCCTACCAACTACCACACACTCTCCTACACCTACTCACACTTGGAAAAAATTAATTTTTTTGAATAGTCTAAGATGTTCCTACATCAACCTCCTTTGGAAAAATTACTCTCCACAAGTGACTTACATCATCATGTTACTCGCAAACAACAATGACAACAATACAAGTTGAGCATGAAAAATTACACACCACCTCAAAGCCCTTAGGTCCACCATAATCCCAATCAAGGGGAAACACAACAATAAATTCTACTGAGATAACCATAATCTTCCATAACAAACTCACACATATTTTGATTCATGATGATATCCATACACTGTTTGATATGCCAAATGAACATTTGTGCACGTTGGATTTCAATCCCATTGGGAATATGAATATGATTTTGATGCTAGTGATGATAAATAACTTGATACCCCAAGTGAGCCTTGTGCGGATATCTCTACTTCTCCAAAGCCTACACAAAAGGCAATTTATGTGTCTACCTTGTGCTCCACACATTATACTTCCACAATTACTTGAGTGTAATCTCGTGTCTCTCCCTCCACCGGTTTGCAAGTGTATACAAGCAAGATTCATAGTAAGAGCTTTGATTCTACTGTTTATTGTGACTATCATAGTTGCATTGGTCACTTCACTGATCAATGTATCAATCTTTGCCACATCATCCAAGATCTCATAGAATCCAATGCAATTGAATGGGATGAGCCCACTAAATCTTGATCATGCTCCACTTCCTAATCTTAACACTGACAAGTTTGCTTTTGAAGTGCCCAATGTTCATCATGTGATACCACCTACACTAGATTACGATCACCCCTACCAAGGATAATCTATGTAATTTCAAGCTACTTCACACACTATTCATGGATCTACCTCACCTAGTTTTACTCGCAGAGACCCTCTTTGGAGCACATCACTATTATGGTACCATTTTCACTTAATTCACATTCTTTAGCACAATTAAGGCTCGTGCCTTTATTTTCTTCAATAGGTGTTCCACCTCTCAAGAGGTTCTCATTGGTTAGCTTTAATGCTACCCCTCTTTCTTATACATAGTTAAGCACTTTGAAAATACAAAAACATTCATATATTTGCAAAAATAGGAAATCAAGACCTAGACAATTCGCTTAAGTGATAATTTTACATTATAATCATTGTTTTTCAGTTTGGGTTGCTAGATAACACACTTCTTTACTATTTACACACATGTGTTTATGTAGTATATTGATTTTGATGCAGGACATACACAAAGTGGTGCATGATGATAGACATTGATTGGCCCTTTACCCATACCTCCTATACATCTAGGGGCATCTATTTTTACATTACATTCGGATGTTTTCATTCCATTATAGTTCGTTTCTACTTCCTCATTATGTTTGATTACATGTATTGTGTACATGTTATCTTTTGAGCTAATGGGACTAACACATGTCTTGTGTAGAGTTGTGATCTTGTTTCACACATCTTTAGCTACATTGACTACTATATATCATATTATCATGTTTTTCATGCACACTTGTTTGTGTGTGTGTGTGTTACTACTTGCTTGATTTACTAATTGTGGCATATGTGTCTTGATTTTCATACGACATTGTGGGTGTCCCATATTATGGATTTATGTCTATCTTGTTTTTTCTTGCTTGCTCTTGTTGGCGGGTCTACGGACCTTGATTGTCTTATAACAACACATGTGTCCAAATTTGTAGCTTTGTTTCTTTTGTTTGACATTGTTTGCATACTTATTGTATCTGATTTCATTGTTGTATTTGTCTTATTATACTTGCATTAGGAGTATTGTTGTTATTATCTCTATTATTTCTATCATTTCCTTTATTGCATGCCATGGTTTCCACCATGTGTAAATAGCTTCCTTTATGCATGTACATGCTATTCAAGGTGGCCACGTCTTCAACATGTTACACTCTTATGCATATTTTCATACATCTTATGCATAGACACACATTTTGTTTTGAGCCAAGTGCTCAACATGTTTTTCACACATGCATAAAAATGGGCATTCACCTGGTATATTCTACTCCTACAATAGTCATATGCAAAATTTTGGGGTAAAATATAGGTATAAATAGGGTACATGTACTAAAAAACACATCCATACACATAAATCCGAGAAAAATAGGAACGTGTTCAAAAACGTATAGTATGGTATGGTATAGTCATGCCCCTTTCACAAGGTTTTTCCTAGGGAAGTTACACCAAACTTCTCATCATTCTCGAATTTCAGCTACAACAAGTTTCTAACATAATTTCATATCCACTTTACTCGGTCTAGATTAGTTACAATGGGCATGAAGTACTTCACTCCTCACCATGACATTTGATTTATATTACAATTTTAGGAATCTTGGGGCATGATTCTCTTTCCTTTCATCTTGCACTCAAAAGGGAAGATATCAGAGTTGCTAAATAACTTTGATACCTGATATTCTTCCTTAGTGGGGTGTTTCGGCACTCCATTATTATTATTCTCTCTTCTACATTCAGTGTTGGGTTGCATGCACATAATACTCTGGTTTCTCCTCATCACAATTGGGGACTCATCACCCCATCCTTCGACAAAGTTCAATAATACAAATCTTCAAGTACAAGCAAAGAAAAGTCAATTGTCTCTCCAAAAATCAAATAGGTGTATTTCTTCCATGTTTTGCATCTCTTTCCATTTCACTTTGTGCAAATACTAATCTTATGTATTGCATTTTACATTTGAGTTAAAGTTCAATTATTTACTATGGACATTGACTACACTTTATGTTCTAGGTTTTTTCGTGGGGTGTGCAAACACCAACACAATAGGACTCTCTAAAACAAACTTCGAGAGAAGACATAGTGTCTCTACAAACTCATATATCTTTTCCTATAAGCGTGGAATTTCATTTCATAATTTAGGACGGAAAATGTAGACACTCAAATTTGGCAATTTACTCTTTAACACTACTAGTTTTGACAATGCACTCTTGCTAAGATAAACACAACCTTTCCATTCCCTCTTAGCACATTATAAGGTCTCTTATCTAGCTTGTTTATCCTTACACACTAACATGTCATCAAATTATAAGATTACAATGCATAAAATCCATAGAAAAACATCAATTGACAAGTTACAAACTTTAGATTGCATGTTTTCCATCCCTTAGCAAGGCCGCATACAGGTTTGGTCAAGATGTTATATCTTATCTTGGCCAACTTGTATGGTTTTGCACCAACATGTTCTCCAACTTTGCTTTCAATTTCATATTCTTTGTTGGGTCTTTTAATCCCCTTGTGCCCACCTTCTCTCAATAAATCTCCTACATAGCACTATACAAACAAGTAAACACTACCTCATTTGTTAACTTGGAAATTTGATGGCACTATATTAATACACTCACTTATAACACTTGCAAAAGGCACACAAATCTCCCTAAATCTTGCAATAACACATCTACAATCATTAGGGAAACAATCACTGCAGCTTATGAAGCTTCTTCCCAAGTCAAAGAGTCACCCATCTCGCCTATAAGCACTGAAACATCCCTTCTCCAAGTATTTTAGCAAGAGATAAACTCAACTCAAACATTGTCAAAGAGGGATGTCAAATCTGGTTTCTCCCAGTCATATATCACATGTTAGGTGGAGAAAGACATGTAGTTTGAGGCCTCTTTGGAACAGTGTCAATGTTGACGATGCATGGAGGTGCCCACATGGGCTGATGGTAGAGTAGAGAATAGAGGGTAGGCGAAGATAGATATATAGGGGCGGGGAGAGAAGGAAGGAGGGCGGGGGCCGCCCCCACCCCTTCCTATCTTATCTTATCATATCTATATGGCGAGGTGTCCCCGACTCTCGACCAACGCCGGGGAAATAACTAAATGGGCGGGTGGTGTGCGAGGGCAAGCCCCTATCTCTCTCTATAGGGCGGTGAGGATAGACTGGAAAGTGGCTCGTGTCCCCTCGACGGCCCTATCTATAGAACAGAAGCCCCGAATCTGAAATAGAATCTATATAGCGTCCCAACAATCAAGCGGGCCGTGTCCCCCTCTACTCTATAGATGTCCGACCGTCTCGCCCGTGTGCCCTCTTCTCTCTAGATGGGGGGGCCTCCCCTCTCATCATGGTCGTCCCCCCTGATGTTCATTAGATATGGTCCCATCAGTTTTAGAATAAATGAAGATTTCTTTTTCTTTTTCAGAAAAGTTTGAGTAAACTGATTCATATTTCACTTGATCGACTGAATAATTCGAAATTGATTGATGTTTGTCAAGAAGAAGTGATGGAATATCCACTTGATCTTGGTCTTTAAGAAGTGTATAAAAAGGTATTACAACGGATTTGTACATACTTCTCGATAATATCCATAAATGAGTTGTCTTCAATATAAAATTGGACATAGGGATACTCGGTGCATTTCTCATTTTAGGTCGGAATATATATGTTTCTCCACTTTCTCTTTGAAGGGAGATGTTTTAACACGAACTTCGCAATAACTTGTTCTAATTCCATGAGTTGATGATTACGAATGAAGAGCAAACTTTACGGTGAAATGGTTAAGTTTTGTACTTTATCTTTACTATCAATAGTCATGCATAAACTATTATGCCATATATAAGCGAGGATGCCCATGACATGTATGTGTAGGATAAACCAAATTTTCATTGAATTCAATTTTTCCAGTAATAGGGGCTTGTATATGTTCTGCGAATATCACTTGTAAATACCTCACCAAAGATGAAAAGTCCTTAATGTTAGTTGAGTTCTGGTTCTCCAATTACCTAACTAATATTTGTTTTACTGAGATCTCCCACCCATGGTTAGCGTTTGTGACCTCATTCAAGATGTTCGAGAGAACGTTGTTGCATGATCACAAATTAGGGTTTGATAGCAAAAAACAGTTCCAGCGGTGACCATCCCAAGAAGTAGAGCCAGAATTCAAACAAGCTCAAAATCGTACAAAAAGGTCAAGACTATGCAGTACGATCATGGCAAAAGTGTACGATTCCAGATCATAGCAATTTTCGAGACATTTCCAAAAATGAAACATAATTGATCCCATATCTCCTTGTTCCAACCGTCTACACATGCCTAGAGCTTCACGAACCATCTACAATCGCTTAAGTGCACTCATACCATTATATTTTCAATCTTGTTTAGTACATCAATTAGAAATATTAGTGTGTAGTTCTTATATTAGTAATTAATTGGAAGTTAATTAATCAGAATAACCTCCTATAACTAACCCTTATGTCTTTTAATATACTCATTTCACTAATCTTAGATTTCACATAATATAAATACGTTGTAAACAAATTTCTTACACGAATACCCATTCACAACACTAAATCACCATATTAGTAAACATGGAATCATGGATTTAATAAGTATAAGTAAATATTATTTGGATGGGTCCCCTAAACTATTAGTTGTCATCTACTTAACTCCTATGATGGTTAAGCAAATTCAATACATTATTTCTAGATATAACCTTTCTCTCTCTCTCCTATTTGATAAGCTCGAGTCACCTTGCTTGTTTTCGTCAAACCGTCCTCCATATCACAATATGTATGTACATTTTGCAAATGGCACCTTTGTCATAGGTAATGATAAGGATGATCAGCAATACGACTTAGAGAAAACAAAGACAAAAGTCTAGAAATCAATGGAATCGCCTTTGTGTACTTGAGAACTGTTGATGTAAACATGTTCGCACTACACTGCTTCTCAACCATTTGTTAACCAACCATTTCGTGTGCTCACATTGTTCCAAGCTTCAATAGGGAGCTTAATATGTTTATTTGTTTTAAATAAACTTGTGAGTTATTTCAATCTCAGGTGCATGCATTTTTAGGAGTTCACTACTCCATTGTATCTCCCACTTTGAAATTTTCCACCTATTATCTCCGTGTGAATTAGTGTTGTCCAATCTATATATTTTCTTGTTCCGGTATGGGAAGTAGAGTGTTTTTGGAATAAACTTGTGGCATATCATTTCCTGCCTTTTTTTGGTTATAGCCTTTGTTGGCTTCTCAGCACGATCTTGTTGGTTGCTCTGTCATGGTATCAGAGAAAATCGGTGTTGCAGAATAAGCAAATTCAAACGCCTCTCAGTTTGTTTATGCAAAGGTTCTTGTGAGGAATTTGTCATTTTGCTGCAGGTGTCGTTTCCTCCCTCGATATGTTTCAAAGCATAATGTGGTGATTTGGTTACCTAATGTGGTGGAGTTTGGACGTTAGGATTTTACACCACCAAAATCTCGCCAAGCTTTTTTCCGTGTCCTCTCATCAAGGGAGATTTCAATATTTTCAAGCTATTTTTATTATAAAATTTTAAATGAGACTTGAAGATCTTTTTCCCACGGAGAGGACAAACGGTTTTAGTGTAAAATTTTATTCACGAACATTGTGGAATTTTTTTAAAAAAATAGGGGAGACTGGAGTTTTTTCATTTTACGCAAGGTGTTTTTTTTTAAACGAGGCGAAGATTATATTTCAAAGGAAATTATTGAAGGAATCAGGTGTATTTTTTCAAAGTGATTTCATGGGCAATAATATTATAACCAATATTGATTTCGGGGAAGGTGAGGTTGGGTGGGCGAGTGTTGTAATTTTTCTCGATCAAAGATGTCTAGAAGTATGACTTTGTCAACTATTCCCACAAATATAATGGATTTTTGTTTGTTCGAACCACTAAATTTGACAAACTATCATGCATGGAAATAGAAAATGGAGTAATTACTCAAATCATGGCAGCGTTGGCTCATTTTTCAAGACTTCGTACCTATGTTCACCAATGAGAAAGACAAGTATGGATATGTGTGCAAGCAAGACGAGGAGGCTTTAGGGCTCGTTTCTCGAATGTTTGCGGAAAGTCTATAGTTCCACATTTATGTTGTCAAGTCTCTAAAAGAGGTATTGGAAAAATTTGAAAGTTTATTTGGCAAGATAAATGAGCTTAAAACTATTTCAACTGGAAATGGAATTGACATTATGTTCAACTTCAAATTTTCCTTCCATTGAAGATTTTTTGACTATGTTAAAAGAACTTAGGAATTAGTTGAAAAATGGTGGTAGAGATAAAAAAATGATGAATGTATTTTCTTGATTCTATCAAAATTGAAAGGTCATTTTACTTGTATTTACATCTACTTTCTTTTCCATAATGGATGCCCTAGGAGATCAGTTTAAGATGCCATCATTTGAGTTGTTTTGTGATAGGTTATCTCGTGAACAAACAAAATTAATGTCACTTGATGCCTTACCAAACTCTAATCAGGCATTGATTGCAAATTCTTCTAAGGGTAAGTGGAAACCTAAGCAAAAATCAGGATCTAAACCTACAAAATCTCCAAAATCTTCTCTTGCCACCACAAAAAATTTCAAAACCATTGATTCTCCTAAGCTTCTTGTTCTTGCAAAGGAAAAAGTCTTTCAAAAAGGTGTATGATCCATGTCTTTATTGTAGCAAGACAAATCATCCATAATCCATATATTTGTGAGAATTAAAGCATTGGAAAAGACTTTGAAACAGCCAAACTCTTTGTTCCACCACCGCCATCTTCTTCCAACATTGGTAAAAGGAAAGCTCTATCTGCTCGGGCCTTCTCTCCATTGAAAGATAAGTGGATTTTTGATTTTGGTGCCACACATCATCTAACTCATTCTAAGGATTTGTTGAGTTCGGTTTTACGCTTGCATTCTCCATAGATCATGATATGCAACTCTTCTTCAGTTGATGTTTTGGGAGCCAACACTATTAATATGCCAAATGGTCTTATACAACAAGTTCTTTTATGTTCTCAAAATCTCATCAAATTTGTTGTCTATTTATCAAATTTATCATTCTAATGATGGGAAAATTGTTGAATTCTCACCAAATGGTGTTGTAATTAGGGAACTGAATGATCCTAATGATATTGTAGCTACAAGAGTGGTGGATCCTTCTTCTATATTGTATCTCTTTAAAAATTTGAGACCTATGCAAGATTTTCATTGTTTGGTCACTCGATTTTATGAATAAACTATGGCATGAGAGGTATAGTCACCTCGATTACGATATCCGCAACAACTTCCATCTCAAAACATGATAACTAGCCTTCCTAAGATTTCTTCTAATGATGGTGCATGCTTGGGCAACAACATCAAGATCCCTTTCCAAAGGGACAGGTCACATAAGCTAAGCTCCTCTTGAGTTAGTACATAGTGATATTATGACTTTTCCTTCACGGTCATTTTTGGAGCTAAGTATGTGCTAACGTTTTTGGGAGGGTGTATTTCTTGAAATATAAAAGTGATGTATTTGATAATTTTAAGGCTTTCTAAAGCCTTTGTTGAAAAGCATTCAAGAATGTCACTTAAAAAGCTCTACACTAATAATGGAGGGCATATATTAGTAATGCATTTAGAGATTTTTGTACTGATCATGGAATTTTGCATCGCATACAACGCCTTGCACCCGTTAACAAAATGGTGTTGTAGAGAGAAAAAATAGAACACTCAAGGAAATGGCTAATTGTATGATTCAGTCCAAGAACTTACCACCTAAATTCTAGATAAAAGCAATAAATTGTGCTGTACATTTAGAACAGAATTCCTCACAAAGTAGCGCGGGGTTCACTCTCGAGAAAGCGTGGTCAGGTGAGAAACATGATGTATCTAATTTTCATATCTTCATAAGCAGGAGGGGCCTTTGTTCTCGAACAAGAGGGAAATCCATGGAGAAAAAGAACATTGAGCTTATATTCGTTGGACATTGTGAACATGTGAAGGCATACCGCCTTTTGGATCCTATTACCCATGAGGTTTTCTATCATAGAGATATTTGTGTTGATGAAACCGACACTCCTTCATATGGTGATGTTCCTTCTTCTCCTCTTCCTTCTCTTGTACTGACTCGGAGGACATGTTTATTGAATTTGATGATGATGTGGACCTGCTCTTCTAGCTCCGCCTCCACCTCCTCGTACTCAACAAATGCCCAAATGGCTTCAATCCACTCTATGGTATGCTAGTGACTTTGTTGGTGAACCGAGTGATTCGTGTTGTACTGCAGCTCAAACTTCTAGTAATGTTGACTTTCGTTGCACTCAATATATGTCTTATGGAATGGCTCTTATGAGTTAAGCAATTTCATCGAGATCCGATTAGTTTTTCTTAGATTTGCCGTAAACTTGTAAAATGTGAATGGGTCTATAAGATCAAATATGCGATTAACAACTCTATTGACAAGTCTGAGGCTCTTCTTGTCGCTAAGGGGTTTTCTCAAGTTGAAGGAGTAGATTACTCTGAAACTTTTGCTCCTGTGGTGAAAATGAATTTTGTATGCCTTGTTCTTTCCCTTGCTCCATCTCACAGATGGCCACTGTATCAAATGGACATGAAGAGTGCCTTTCTACACGGTGATCTCCATGAGGATATTTATATGGAGCAACCTCTGGGTTTTGTGCAAGATAAGTCTTTGGTTTGCAAGCTTCATCGATCTCTTTATGGTCTCAAACAAGCTCCACGAGCTTGGTATGAGAAAATAGATGTTTTTGTGAAGTGTTGGCTTTCATTGTTGTGAGATTGATCATAATGTGTATGTTTTGAAGAGTGGTGAAGATTTGTGATTTTGGACTCGTATGTTGATGATCTAATCCTCGTTGACCGTTGATTCTCTTATTCGAACATTTGGCACAAGTTGTAGGGAAATTTTGATATAATAGACTTGGGGTTGTTGCATTATTTCCTTAGCCTTCAAGTTCATCAATCTTCGGAGGGTATTTCTATTGACAAAGGAATTATTGCTTTAGACCTACTTGATGGTTCAATATGGCTAGTTGTAAACCATCTCTCAATCCATTTCAGTCAGGTATTGAATTGATTGTTGATTGTAAGTCTAACTTAGTTGATGTCACTTTGTATAGACAACTAGTTGGAAGTCTTTTGTATCTCACTCACACTCGTCCCGATATCACATTTGTTGTAAACCTTGTCTCTCGGTTTTCTCATGAGCCTCATGAGAGTCATTGCAAGTATGGAAGCCTATTTTGCACTATATTAGGGAACTTTGAGTTTTGGCATTCATTATTCACCATAGGGATCTTGTGATATTGAGAGCTTTACTGATTGATTGGAAAAGTTCTTTTGATACACAACGATATACATTAGGTTTTTTTCTTTCACCTTGGTTTTGGTCCAATTGCATGGGCATGCAAGAAACAAACTATAGTTGCATTGTCATCCACTGAGGCTGAGTATAGAGGTGTAGTCAAGGTTGGTCGGGGAGTTCTTTGGCTTCACCAAAAACTTAACAAATTTAGTTTTTCACGAGAGGTCTCCTACATTTGATGTGATAATCAGATTGTTATACAAATAGTACATAATCCTATTGAGCATCAACGTACCAAACATATTGAGATCCACATGCACTTCATTTGGAAGTTGATTCGGGATGGGGTTGTTCACCTTGTGTCTTTTGCTTGATCAAATTTCGGACATCTTCACTAAACCCTTGGCTTCTCCTCATTATCTTGAGTTATTAAACTCGAGTTTGGGGAGAAGGAAGTTGTCTGTGGGGGTGATTCAAGTATGAATTCCTTCCTTATTTTTCTAATTTGTATTGGGTACCTTATCGGGCCAAGTAGTTGGGGCCCTTTCTTTCGATTCTTTCTAGCTCCTAACCTTTGCTTATGGGAGGATGTTGATGTAAACATGTTCACACTATAGTGGTTCTAGCTATTTCCTAACCAGATTATTTCGTGTGTTCACAATGTTCTAAGCTTCAACAGGAGCTTGATATATTTATTTATTTTAAATAAACTTGTGAATTGTTTCAAACTCTTTTGGGAGCTTGTTGAGAGATTCTATCTACTCCTTGATTGGAGGAGATACACTTATCTCCCAATTTGAACTTTCCCACCTATTATCTTGGTGTGGATTAGTGTTGTCCAATCTATATATTTTCTCGTTCCCGTATGAAAAGTATAGTGCTTTTTTGGAATGAACTTCGCATATCATTTCTTGCTAATTTGCATTTTGTTTGAGCCTTTTTGGCTTCTCTACACGATCTTCTTGGTTGCTTCGTCAAAATAGGTATGCAAGTTTGTGATAAATTTCCAAAACTACTAGGGCAACATTGCTAAAACAATGAAAATACAATATTAGTCATCAATTTGTGTCCCAACGCTGTAGTCCAGTTGTCAAGTCACATACATTCATGAAAGCAACCTAGGATGAATTCTTCAAACTCATGTTGAATGCAATGCAATGTGTTATAATAGGTTAGGTACCGTCCAATACAAAAGGGGTTTATCAATATCAAAATGAAAGGATCAATAATCTCTTAATCAAATAACCAAATAATGGATACTAGGGATATTTGATTGCACTAAAAATGACATTTGCTAATTTCATTTGTTGCAAAATGTTTGGGTACTATCATTCTGAACTTAAACAAAAGCAATCATTTCAATAAATTGATATAGATTATGGGTGTTCACAATGTGAAAAGTAATATACAGTGGAATAACTTCACAGAATCAGAATCATGAAGTTGTTAAATGTTTTAACAATAACAACACGTGAAAGTAAAAGCAAGCTAAGTAGTCTTCAAATCAAAATTCCATATCAAACATTTACTTTGTCCAGGTATGTAAATCTGTTTGAAAATGTAAATATTTTTTGCATGGTAGATAGGAAACTCTTTACACTAGAGGTTCTATGGCATGCCATCAAACTTAGGGATTGATATGTCTGTTTTTGCCTAAATGGTTTGGCATCTTGTTTCAACAGAATACGCTAAATGTTAAATCCAGTTCCATGGTTCACCATAGGTGCCACTCCCGATGTTTTTGGCGTGTTTAAAAATGCAACTCACAGGAATGAACCAAGCTAATTAAATGCAAATTCGATTTCATGCACCCATTATTTGTAATCTCTTTTGTATGGAAAACAAATCTACCTTTAGATCACTCTGAACAAGTTTATCAAAATTGAGGAAATTGCGTGTTACTGATGAATAACACAACTGAATATATGCATCATTATGTTGAAACAAACAATCTATTGGATGAGTGCAGACCAGAAATATATATTTGGAATTTACTAACACACAGTAACATAGTAGGGAAATCCGGGTATCTAATTCTGTTATGCATATAAAGGAACCGCACATAGATATTAAGACAACTGAGGAAAACAAGAGCACTCCAAAATCTGACATGCTATGCATATATATGAAACAAACTTGGTCAGTTTCATGTAAATGAGAACAAATTCCCTACAATTAGCTGAGTTTGTGACTTCTGGCCAAAAGTTAGTACCTTGATCGACATGGGTGCAACAATGTTGAACTGTGGATTACAAATAAGGTAAGGTAAGTTAATTTTATTTACCTTCAGTTGGTTGATTTTTTTGTACCCAATAAGAAGAGTAATAAACATGGGTGGTAGTAGGAATCTTGGTGCAAACCTAGTATTTTTGGCAAGAGAGTGGTTTGGTGATCCATTAGGATATTTTTTCTTGACACGATATAAAACATATTGCCAAAGCATTGAAGGAGTGTAATCAAAGGAAAAATGAATGCCTTGAAACTTGAATTGTTCACCATGTTCGAGCCACTTCTAAGAGTATTGTTTAATCTAATTCAGCATGAGGAGAGCATTTTCTTATAGCAAAGAGTTTTGCTTCATTGCAATGTCAATCCAACTACTTGGCAGAAGATGTCAATATAGTCCAATGCCTCATTCAAAGAACCTTCATTTTCAGCAAGTGTTAGGAAGAAATCATTCTCAAAATGCTCATTGATAAGATGATTGAAGTTATCTTGGAGATAAAATTCATAAACCAACCCAAGGGAAGAACATTGAACAAGCAAGTTTCTAAAAGCTTGTGTTGTTAACGCAAAAGAGGGTTGGGATGAGAGGAAAAACCTGCTAGATTGAGAGAATTAGGCCAAAATTGAAGGATTTATAGACGTTGACAATAAGATAAGAATAAACATCAAAGAATAAGGTTTGCATTGCTGGAGGAAATAATTGCCAAATCCAAGAGCCTCCAACATAGCTAATATGAAAGGCCATTTTTTACAATGATAAGCTTTGTCGAAATTGAATTTAAGGAAAATGGATTTCGACAAGAGGCTTGAGCCCATTCCATACCTTCCCAAACTACAATAATGTTGTCTAGAATGTATTTTCCTTTGTGTTGGTGAGAAAATTTGTCGGGTGGACAAATTAGGTGTCTCCACCAACGTTCATGGGGCTATGCCCCTCTGCATTGAATGGTACAACTCCCATTATTGAATGTAACTAATCCTAATCCTATCTAAATGTTGTGGGTGGCCAAATTGGCCGGGGATCACATAGGGACACTCCACTGAACCTGTGGCAAAGTGCTTGTACGGGTATAAGGGAGGAAATTACAACATTGAGGAGAAAGGGGAAATTAGTCAAGGAATATTATCACATGAGTAGATTGCGAGCTTCACACCCATGCCGAGTAGTTCAACATCCAATATAGAAGAAAGCAACAATGAAGCTGTTAGTGAGACAAATAAAACCCACATAAACACAGTTTTTGAGGCTCATTCATTGAAGATTCAAAGCTCTCTTTGATCACCATGCTTACAAAGTGCATACAAGAGGGAAATAGAGGAAAAATAAGAAAGGGAAAATAGAAGAAGTGTAGCTTTTATTTCATGTGAAGTGATAAATACAAAGCTTCAACCAAGCTATCACAATGCTACAGAGTAAAAGTTCTTCAAAATTCAAAATCCTTTGGAATGGAGAAGCCATCCCAATTTATACACTTTGAACTTGGCCCTTCGCCTCCATCATATGACTCTTCATATTTCATATTCCACTTGTATTTGTTTATTTTCTATCAATTAAGTATTTCTCTTATAATTTGAGAAAATACTTCTACAATATTAAAATAAGTCACTTAAGTGAATAAGACAAAAGACAATGATGAGGCCCAACAAAGAATTAGAATGGAGAGAGGAAGGAGAGAGGGAAAGGGAAAGGGAATGGAGAGAGGGAGAGGGAAAGTCACTTAATTCGATCATGATGAAATCAACTCCATTGCAATAGGTTTTTCATTTGGAGTATGTGTGCAAGTTTTTAGCTCGATCCGACTGTCAGATTGTCGAGAAATCTAACAAACATGAGCTAGGGCACGAAATGAGGTTTTTATGAAACAAATGATTTAGAGCGTTGTTTGACCTCCCGTTTGTTGCATCTTGATCGTCTTGAAAAATGAGGAAGTCTGCAAAATACGGCATCTCAATCCGTTGGATGGTTCGAATGATATGAATGAATCTTCGTCTGGTAACTTTGGGGATTTTTTTAAAAAAATGTTTCTTCACAATTTCGATCCGTTTTTTTTGTAAATTTTTGTGTTTTTAATGATTAATCCCCATTTGATCATGGAAATATGGTAGCATGGGTCTAATCTTTTGATTCTTCTTGAAACTCTTTCAAACATGACATTCTTCCTTGGGATCACTCAGTATTCCCGCTCAAAATGAACTTACCTAGGAAGCACAAAGTGTTTTTTGAAAAATCTTAATGTTCCATCATGTAGAGGATCTTCTCACATTCCTCCTAACTCCTTACGGAGCTCCCGCAATCGTTTGACGAAGATCTTGTACCTATTTTGACTACCTTCTCCTCATAGGGGAGACTTGGTCATATGAGAAACCACGTGGAAATGAGGGGGAGGGCGCATTTTTGTGTCCCTTTCATCACTTTGGCCACAGGGACAAAGGGGACATCAATTTCCACTTTCGTGCCTCATCGCGACACTTGGTGATCATCCGTGTAATGAGAGGAAAGGCTCCAACTAGCTCCCGGGGGTAAACTAACAATCCATGAGGTCACGTTGGTGTTCAGGGGGCTAAAAAGGGATGGGTGCAATTTTGTATCCCCTTTGTCCCTTTGAAAAGGGACATAAGGGACATGAAAATGCGCCTTAACCATAGGCTACCACATGTCCCATAAAAACTTGACTAAGTGTTGAAGAGTGTACCTTGAGAGCCGATTTGTGAAGGCTATATTTTGAGCTACCGGATGAGTTTTCAGGTGCTTCTTTATATGTTTTTTACTATAAAAGGCATTTTGAGAAGAATGGTGATGGTCCCAAGGATAAATTATTACTGAAACACCTCCAAATTTCTCATTTTTTCTCGGGACCTCCAACTTTGCACGAAGAATGAGTTGCCTAGAAAAAGTATGGGGTTTCGAGGAGTCCCATTTTTTCCATCATGTAAAGCATAGAAAATTATTTCTATAAGTACTTTGTTTGGCTTCCAAATCACTATGGAGCTCCCAAAATATTTCTTTGAAGTTCAGGTCCCTTTTCACAGCGCATGCTCGTTCAGGCCCAAAAACCCGCTTTCGCTGAATCAACTCCAAAACCTCTTAAACTTCCCTAAATATTCCAAAATCAACTCCACAACATTTTTAGCACTTGAATACTCCTCCGTGGTGAGTTTTTCTCCTTCGTTCCGCTCCGGGGTGCACTAGTCCCGGGAAGGCCAGTGGTAGCCCTTCCCAAAACTACCCAAAACTTGGTATTCTTCACAAATTCCTAAAATCACCTAAGGGGGACCGAATTTGATTTTCTAAATCACCTAGGTGAATTGGATGGACTTCCATTGAGGACCATTAGATAGATTGAGTAAGGCTTGGTGTTAAGGACAGGTAGGCACAGAAAGCTAAAATTTGAAAAATTGACACATGGGTATCGTTGTCATGCTTGAAAATTGGAAATTTTCTTGTTGCACATGTACATGACAATGCTTTGATAAATTCGAGTCTTCTCGGCCTAACAATCACCAGATTAATATAGTTGACACACAATGCCAATGTTTTACCAAGGATATTATAAGAAACATTAATCAAATTGATTAGTCACCAATTGGTGATAAGTTGATGATTGCACATCTTAGGTATGAATGTAAAATTTCCTTTGTTGATAATTTCTCCAAGGGAATGATTAGTTAATGCTTCTTTGTAGACTTGAAGCGAGTTGGACCAACAAAATGTGAAGTTTCTTTATAGAATTCACAAGCAAATCTATCAATACGTGTGGCTTTCTCATATGCCATATATTGTAAGGAAGAGTATAATTCTTCCACCATAAGGGGAAGAATCACATTGAATTTTGGCCACCTAGGATAACTTACAAGGAAAAACATCCAGGAATCTCTAGAGCACAATTTTTCATTCGTGGGTGTAATATTAGGTGTGAAACACCAACTTATAGTGCTCCACAAAGGCATTAGAAATGTCGAGCAAGCTAGTAGGACGAGCCTAAGTAGTTGGATGGCTTGGATGTGTCTTGGCTCTGCGAGGTTCATGATGAGCATGCGTGATCGCAATGGGAGCAAAAGACATTGGAATGTTGTCAACTTGGAAAGAAGAGGGTGGGGATTTGGGTGTTGACGTCGAGGTAATTTTATTTCATGTGATCATTTTTATTAGCCATAGTTGTCCAATTCTCACCACCAGCTGAACCATAGCTATGTTCTCCATAAATTTTTCCTCGACAGGCTTGGGTTTAGCCATAAGTGGGAAGTTCCGAATTTTGTGGTGCAGGGCGTGACACTGGAAGTAGGTGTTGGGCGGTTGAAATAAACCAGCTTCAAGGAAAATCATTTGGAACCGACTTGAATGTCAATGGACTCCTTTAAGTCCTTGGTTAAGTCAACCTCAACACACACCTCTTTGTTGGGTCAAGCCGAATAAAAATGGTTTGGCTTGAAACAGATAACACACTCACTGGGCTTGACAATATCTAGAATAAATGACTAGAGACGGATGGGAAGACCTGATAGATCAACCCAAATAGGGACCTTAAGGGAGACTTGGTCTAAAACTTTTAAGTCTCGAGTCTAAGGAGAGAGGATAAGTTGAGTATTACGCAAAAACCAACAACAAGATTTGCTCAAAGGGCCTGGACCTAGGAAGGTTCTTTAAAAGAAAACATAAAGAAACCTTTAGTAAGATTTCTTATGCCAGTGACCTTAATACCAAGAGGTTCCGAGTGAAGCCTAATACAAGACCTACGGGAATCTTTAGAAGGAATATGTCCAACATAATAAGCTATAATATTGTAATCTTCATACCATTTTATGACAAGTTCCATAGTTTGGCTATATTTGACAAAATATTAAGGGCTGGATCAATTTCATTACCACGTCATAAACTTTGGGGACAAACTTTCTCGCACACTTGGGGCAGCCATTATTGTTGTTGTTTGCAACAAAAGTTGCAGAAGGCAAACTTAGTGCCATTTAAATAGGCAATCCGTCCCAAAGGGCAATTAAAAAGTTAGTGATTAATGTGTGCATGCTTTGAGAAACCAACGTGTGCGGAAAGGATGGCCAAGGGGAGTGACAAGACAGCAGCACAATGTGGCATGGAAGAACCCTAGGAGCACAAAAGTCGAAAACTGAGCATCAAGATTAAAAAAAAAAATTCAAGTCCTTTATATTTAGAACTATATATTCCAATATATTGATTAAAAGATTTGTGGAGCTGAGTCATGTAAGAAGTGCAAAGATAGAAAAAGAGAGTGTATGGTGAAAGATGTAAAAGTTGCAAGACAAAATGTTCAACCATTCATACTGACATTTTGGCCATTGCAACAGTATATATGATAGAAGAGATGAAAATAAACCAGAAAATCACAGACCTGATATGGGCTGTAGGGACTTTAAGGCCAAATGAAAGAACCAATTGTCTAAATGCTGACAGTAAATGAGAATGGCAATGATTGTAGAGAGAATGTATGATGAAAGATGTAACTAGAAAAGCAGAGACTTGACATTGGCAAAGGGACTGTAGCGACAAAGAAAGAACCAAATATTTGACTGTAGCTGGGAATGTCAGTGAATGTAGCGAGGAAGAGAGGAGAAATGACAATGACAGGTTATGCTGCAAGGGTTATAAAGGTGACAAGGGTTGATTCTTAATCCAGAGGGAGTAGCAGGTCTAGCAGGTTTGCACAATTTCGCGAAATTGAGATGGAAAACATGCAAGGATGGTGGAAGCAGGAGCAGAGAAACCTCAAGAAGTAGCATTAAAAATTAAGTTGTGGAATATTTTATGTGTTTCGGATGAAGTGTAATTCCAGAATATTAATGAAGCAGAAAAGAGAAGGGAAAAGAGAGGTGGGTTGTTGATCCCGGGTACTGCCTAGGGCGCTCGGAAACCTTAACTCGGCCCTGAGATCACATAGCTTCCTCAAGAAAACAAAAGCATTATTCAAGTGAATCTGATGAAGCTACTACGAAAGTTGGGAGGACAAGTGAATGTGATCAACAAGAGCATGGACATGGTTCACAGATACCATCATCTCACTATGATGTTCACTGGGAACAATCAAACCTAAATGCAAGAAATTTATGGCTGAGAGAATATGAAGTGCATTAGGTTCTCCATGTGAAGGATGCCATGTCCATAGTCAAGATTTTTGTGATATTGGACTTGTAACAACAATTTCTAAACCCAAGCAAGGTTCTGCAGATATCCATTGAGGAAAAGATGAATTATGCCCAAATTGTGCTGGTGCAAAAGCTGACATGATGCTGCTGAATCTGAATACCAAGAAGGTCAAGACCAGTGGCTGGAACTTGGCTAAAAACATCTGCAAAGATCAGAGCTTAAGGTGGAAGGTGCTTCTAAAAATGATCTGAAACTTTTACTTCCAGATATCATAAGTGAATAAATATGTAGGGCTCTGTACCTTCGGGTTAACCGACACCACTCTCTGTTCTTCCAAGGAATCAATAAAACATAACTCTGGCAGTGAATTGCCTCTCCAGTTTTCTGATGTTTACTTTTCAGTTTGCATTCCTATTATTTGTAATGCCGGAGTTTTTCACTATAAATGGTTGTGTCTTCTTCTGCAGAATCCCTGTTAATATCTACTAGTACCGCTGATGCTACTGATTGTGTTACTGGTAATGAATATAATGCTTCTGAGTTGCTTTAGTATGAGAGACAAAAGATTTTTCTGGACCAGTTATAATTGTTAATGACTGTGAAGATAATTTCTCTGAGCAGAGTTCTTTTCATGCAGGATTGTATAAAAAAATAAGTTGATCTTGGAA
This sequence comes from Taxus wallichiana var. yunnanensis, assembly GCA_018340775.1. Classification (NCBI taxonomy): domain Eukaryota; kingdom Viridiplantae; phylum Streptophyta; class Pinopsida; order Cupressales; family Taxaceae; genus Taxus; species Taxus wallichiana. The sequence goes on along the minus strand of CM031244.1, from coordinate 543,538,560 downwards.
AAAGTGGTAACATGTAAGTACCTAAAGAGTTATCACATAATGGCAGAGAAGACCCTCTGCATGACAATAAGGATAGCTATATTCAAGGCACATCATTTGTGGATATACCTTGTATTCAGGTATGGAAGTGTTTGATTTAGAATATACGAGTGCTTGTTTGGAAAATGTGCAAATGAAAGATGAAGTAGAGAATGGTGTTAATTTGAGGGGATCTTTTCTTCTTCGTCATATAGAAACACAGGTGCGTGTGCTGATTCCGCTGGGGAATTAGCAGAGGACAAACACAGGACAATCGACCGTTTTGGGATTTTCTTTATCTCATTTATTTTCATTACTTGTACTCCTTATATTTTGTTAATCTTTGTTCTTAGGATAGTAATCTTAATTTTTTTCCCCTCCACAGGTCATTGATCCGCTTAAGAGTTTTCTGGTTACAGTATTCAGTGTCTTCAATATGCTTTGAGATTGTCCAATTTCTTTGAGATTGTCCCAAATTTCTTTGATTTGGCTCCAAGAAAACGATACAGAATTGGACTTAATAAGAAACATATTATGTCTACATTTTTATAGGTAGCATAAATGAGACAAAAGAAATGACTCGAAAATACTTGTGAAAGGCGAATTCATGTGGTGGTTTTTTTCTCTCTCCACGGGTCATTGATCCACATAGAGTTTTCTGGGTATAAGATTCACTGGGTAGAGTTTGGGTATAATATTCACCGTCTTCAATATGCTTCAAGAAAATGATACAGAATTGGGCCTAATAAGAATCATATTAATGCCTACAGATACAGAAAACACTCGTGAAAAGCGCACAAATCCTGATGTGTATTTGATTAGCACACACTGGATTGGCTCTCTTTGGAGCTTTTTGCACAAATCCTGATATTTCTATTTCGCTTTGCCGACTTGGCTCTTCATTTTGTCTAAAATAACACCAAAAGCATTCCCTCAGAATCCGTTTTCATTTGAAATTTTGAAGTAGGGAAATCATTTATACAGTCCGTACTCACTAACATTCACAGAACAATTACCATCTTCACATTATAATCCTCGCTTGTTATATTTTCCACTGTTTCTACTCCATACTACGGACAGACAATGCAATGAATTTTCAAAATTACTAAGCTTCTTTCAATCTTCTTGTAATTAAATAAAATAATACGCAGACAATGTTTCTGCTATATATGATTCCATATACACACATTAATGATCTATAAGGAGGAAGAACAAGAAAGGGAAGCGGTGGAGTCAGAAACAGATGAAGAAGAAAGGGAACTGTTGCTGTTGATACTGCAGGTACTGGTACTTGTACTGTTTTGAGCTGCACGCCTCTTCTTGAAATTGGCCTTATAACATGCCTGCCGAAGTCTTTTAGTCCTTTCATCCAGCTCTATCCCAGGTATTTCCTCCATTAATCTCTTTTGCTCCTTCAATATCTCTACTGCTTGGCTAGCCCCTCCATTGATCTTCGCCTGTTCCTGATCATCACATACAAATGTTTTCAAGCTTTTAAAAAATGGCTTCATGGTAAATGCTTTCTTGAGGCCTATTGCTTCCATTATTTTGCGAGCGAAAAGAACAGGAGAGTGAAATCAAAGCAGAAAAACAATACCTGAATTTTATCAATGAGATTTCCGAGGCTTTTCATTTTACGGTGAGGCCATCTAAGAATTCCACGCTCTCTGCAGCGCTTTTTGAGAACAGTGAGGCCAACCTTCAGCTCCTGGCTGCTTGCAAAATGGGCATATGAAAATAGCGAGACAATTCTGTGTAAGAGATATCAGATCTCTGTTGAGAAGGCGGCATCATTGCGTTTCTTGTAGTTCTTTCACTGGACATGGATTCTTTAACAGTCACCCTTTCTAATGGCACGGAATTTGAATTAGGTAGGAAGTCCTGACCAGCAGATGATTTGTCACAGTAATTCAAATCAGGCCGAGCTTTATAGGCTCTGCCACCTCCACTAACACTTCTTTGCTGCACTGAATATGGTGCCTCATCATTTGGAATTGAAATGTTATGGAATTCCTGAATCTCTGTATCTTGTGATGGATCAAATAAGCTCAAAGCTTGAACAAAGTCAAGATCAAGATCAAGGTCGAGATCAAGATCAAACTTGAATTCGTTGTTCAGCAGGTGTTTTACATCCCTATCTGCATCTCTCTCTATCAAATTAAGATCCGAAGCTGACCATAACGAATCTGAACTTGTGTACACTTCACTGCGATACTGAAATATTAACACAGTCCACCACAAAAAAAAAGAGCACACAAAATATTTTTAAGTATGGATGAGTGATTACCTGGAGCTGATGTCGATACTGAGAGGTTGGGCAAATTTTTCATCAAGATCAGCATAAGCAGGAGCAGTGTGGGATTCAAATATGGATTTCCAGAAATCATGATCGGACGCTAAATTCAAAATTTCCTGCTCTTCTTGTTTAACTTGTTGCATTTTTGCAGGGCAGAGATTTTTTCCACCACTACAAGAGCAGAGGAGGTGAGAATAAATGCAGAGGAGTGGAGAATAAGGGCAGAGGTTTTTTCCACCACTACATGAGCAGAGGAGTGGAGAGGAGAAGAGTTCCTGAAAAACATTTCTTTCGCTGCAAAACACAATGCAAGAAAACTGCTTTTAATTAGTGCGAAAGAGAAATGGAAGGGCCGTCAAGTGGCATGATTTGAATGCAGTTACTTCCGTCTTCTGTGGATATATTTTTATTTCTTCTATTTCAAAACATTCTACTTAACGAGTTTTTCCAAGAGGGATTTTAAATATGCCCACACCCATATACGGACAATCGCTGAATTTCGCCAATCATCTAATTTGTTAATTTTATTTTTATTATTCACCTATTATATTGTGTCCTTTCTTATAGATAGCTTGACCTCTCGTGGGTTTTTTATTTATTTTTTTGATTGAATCTGAAATAACTGCACGGGTTAGGTGCACAAATTCTTAGGCTTAGTTGCCAAGGACTGAGGGGTTTCCATTCCGCCAAATTCGCCTGGGCACGATCCTGACCTCATCCCTTATTAAGAGCCAACATCTTAACCATTGAGCCAAATGTCATTCGATACCTCTCGTGGGTTTTTATCTTGGGTATAAAGATAATTTGCAAAACAAAACATCAAAATTGCTCGAGAGAGTTTGTTTATCTTCGTATTGGAATCAATATGAGTATGGATATGATTTGTTTTTCTCTCTTACCATTGGAACCATTGAACCGTAATGAAAATACAATAGAGTTACATAGTAAGGGGGTGACCGAACCACTCACGGTCCCACAAAACGTCACGAACGCAGTAAAGAACGTTAAGAAGGCAACAAAAAATGCTAAAAATCACCAAGAGAACGTCACGAGGGCTTACATCAACAAGCCCAGAGGGCAACCAGATAACAGAGCATATAAAAAACTAGGCACATGTCGCCACCGCACCAGGAGGGGGGGAGGATCATCCCAGGGAGGGATGAAGACTCCACTGTCCAGTTCGGAGGACGACGGATCTACTTGTCAATCGTTATGATTGGGATACCACATTTGAAGAGACACCATAATTCCCCATCCAGGGGGCGGAGATCGTGCGAGTGTCTGCATGGCCGACGACGGAGATCCCCACCGAGAAGTGCTAGCACCACCTTTCCCCACGGAGGCGAGGCTCCAAATGAGCCCTCGGAAGAGGAGGCGGAAGGGCGACCACGCGAGGAAGCAAAGCGATGGCTTCTCGAACGACTCCTCTGACACGCGCCCGAAGAAAGTGGTCGACGCGGAGGTGAAGGCCGAGGTGGCGGCAGTGGCGGATTCGGCAAGACCCTAGTCATCGTGCATGACGCACTCCCCCGATGATCCGGCTCCTCCAGATGAGCAAATTCCAAGGCAACCTTGGCAGCTTGAGTTTGTATCTGTAGGCGAACAGTAGACAGAATAATCACTTTGTCATTAGTAGAGAAATAAATAACAGAGTGATCTTGCTTTAAAAAAATCATTCTGAGCTTTCTAGATATGAAACAAAATACAGGAGTGAATAAATGCCACAAATTAGCAATATAACTAGGCCAAGGGATAAAGTCATTAGATAAGGCCGACGCCAAGGGAAAAACTCAGGGGTGGTAGGTCCGAAACAACAAGTGGATCCATCGCCAAACGACTTGAGCACGTTGACAATACCAACAAAGATGCAAGAAAGACTCTGGGCAGAACAAAGGGGGCAAGTAGGAGGAGTAATGCCAATGTTTGAAGTCTTTCTCCTAAAGGAAAACCCCGATAAACCAGACTCCACGAGAAATGATTAACTTTGGGCTTCGAAGAGGATTCCACGTATGGGAAAGTTGACGAATCCAAGTACACCGAGTGGAATGTAAACCCCAACAATAATTGAGTTCATAAAATTCTCAAGCCCCTTTGCTTGAATACAAGCATGGAATATATAGGAATTGAGGATGGGATGTGCCTTCATGTACAAGGCAAGAAGAGGCAGTTCAACTAATTAAATCTATTTAAAAATAGAAGAGTAAAGGAATACCATGCAAATAAGACTATTTTTAGGCAATTTGGTTCACAGATGCATGCAAAAAGTGAAATTAAGTGAACAGTCACATGTTAAAACACGCATGAAGAATTTGGAAAAAGCGGGTAGGAACGCCGCCCTATGCAGGTGGTGGTTTCGGAGACCGCTACCCGGTTTTGTGTGGTGGTTTTAGAACCGCCGCCCAAGCAGGGCGGAAGTCTTGGCACTGAAGGCCAAAACATGCGCAGAAAGAGCGGGAAGCTGGAAGAAAGCGCGAGAAGGCTAAGTAAAGATGTCTAAGCAACAAATATACACTGCGACTGGAAATTAGAGCTTGAATGCCTTCTTGAAAGGAACGAAATCATCATTGGGGACTTTTGTAACTTTTTTTGACAATGTAGTACATGCAATTTTGGGTGTGTACATATTGCCCCCTCAGAGAAGCATCTTAGCCGTGAAAAGACGTAAAGCGTAGAGCCCAAGTACGACGTTCTTGAAATGGGAGTTGGAAGTCAGCACGACACGCCCGTATGTCGAAATCTCACTACCCAAACTCCCGCTACCTGCAAGAGAAAAAGAAGACTCAAGTGCAGATAGATAAAATATTGAAAAATAAACACTAAATTAAAACGACAAGAGGACTTACCATTTGCGCGGGGATATAGAAATATACCTACACCAGCGCTCTAGCACTACAAACATATGCACTCAAAATGAAGTTATAACAACATATATATATCTAAACAAACTCATTTTCAAATCCATTTGTGCATATCGACTTGGTGATTTTTGAGTTCTAGGCCCACGTTGACCATTTTTTTTTGAGCATGGTTGAATTGGAATGGATTTGGGAATGGTATTTTGTGTTAGGCTTGGCCCTTTCTGTTTGAATACTTTTGAGAAGAAATCCTAAGAAATTCATAACTAAAGTGGTCATAAGGGCCTCAAAAGGTGGATAGGCAGAGTGCCTTTATTGCTTACTCTCCATTTTATGAGGCGTATATGATGTTTTGATATTTCACGCTCATTGTGAGTGTTTTGACCGCACCTAGTGTGCAATGACATTGTACAAAACTATGACACACCATGATATGTACATATATTTTTTTTGGCTTGGTTATTCCTTGCATAGAGTTGGCTTACATTGATGATTTGATTCACGTGTGTACTTTTGGATGTTTAGAATTTCCAATTTTCTATGCTTTTCGAATGTATGCAATGGATGTGAAACGATAACATAATGATTTCTTTTTACATTTCATGATGCGATATATGATGATGCGAGCACAATGTGATATTTTAACTTTAGCTTCTTTAAGCAACCTTTGATACCTCATATTGTCTTGACAAAACGTGGTGATAAAATGATATGATAAGAAGAATGAACTTGCCCCGCTCTTAACACCACGCAACCAAGAAGATGTGAGGGCTTATCACCAAGAGCCAGAAAGGGCACAAGTTATGAAATTTGTTGAATGATAATGATGAGGGAAAGACAATGGTTTGACAAAACCAAATTTAGACACTATAACCTCACTCTACTCAAGTTTGATTCATAGTTTAGAATGTGAATTGCTTTCCAGTTTATCCAGACTTAGATCCGTAGATGGCTACTTGGTTGACAAAATCTGGTTTTGAGGTTTTAGACTCTTTTGGAATTTTGGACATCTAACTCACTTTGTTTTTGACTTATGATTTCACAACATTTGAATTATTTGTAACTTTCAAGTTTATTTGAAAGGATCATGTTATAAATTGTTTCCTATTGATAATGTAAAACTCCGTCAAGATGGTTTTGGAACAAGCATGACCGTTTGGAAGAACAATGGTTCCAATCGAGGTTGCTTTAAGACTGTCGTACCCCCGTAACGTGTTTCTTGTAGAGGAAAAATTTATCTCTCCATATCCCAACTTCTGCAAGAAAGAGAAGGGAACCACATTTATAGTAGCCCCATCATCAATCATGGCTCTCTTAATGCAATTGTTATAAACCCGGCTTGTAAAAATAAGGCAGGACCACCTTTTCGGGAAATTTCATCGTCGATGGCATCTTGTCTATATAAAAAAAAAACGCAGTATCCCTATCATTCTATCCCTGGAGGATGTATGTCAAAGTCAATATGATTTATTTGAGCTCTAGGAGGTGGTGTAACATGGATTAGATGACCAAGACCTAGTGCATTGAGCAACACAGAGCGATGCGCAAGTGAATTCTTTAGCAAATCTAGGAATGAAATGTGAGAAAAGGTCTTGTTCAAATATGATATTAAATCATAGGCTCCTACTGGTTTTGCGATTATAGGAACGTCATCCTATGGGAAGGAAATATCGGGTAGGGGTTGTGAAACGTAATCCTTCGTCCGAGTTGTTGCATTAATTTCACACTCAACTTCTACCTCAAATAATCCCAAGATTTTTGCGTTATCATTTGAACCAAGGTTAGGAGTGACCCGAGAGTTATTAGAAATTGAGGCTTCGTGGTTATTGTTTCCTATAGGAATGCCTTTGTTTGTGTTTTGTGAATTCACCTTGAAATTTTAAGGATGTGTAGGGAGCGTATCTTGAAATATGCTCACATTAGCGTTCTGAGGAGCTACAGGTCCTGTATAGTCAGATTGCGAATTTGTTTCAGGATTCGCTAAGAACATGTCTATAAAGAGCTTCCCTTGGTTTTCAGGAAGTCTTTGCAAAAACTTGTTGCGATTGCGGCAATTCCTATTATCATGACCTCAAACCTTATGGAAACCATAGCACATATTAGGGTCGTAATCTCTTAGCCTTTGATAAACATCTTGTTGTTGTTGATTATAACATTAGTTGTAGTTTTGAAATTGGTTTTTATGACCATGATTCATTGCCCCTTAGCCGAGTTTTGATACTTGATTTGGGCCCGGGTTTGATTTTGTTTTTGTGGTGGATGATTTACATTGACCATGTTGACTAAAGACACAATGTTAGGGCCTCTTTGATTTCCCGAGTTGTTGTTATTGTTAGTGTTGCCGTTATTCGGAAAACTAACATTCTTTGTTTGATCAATAGCATTATTCGTGGTAGCACCATGATTGTGATTCACACCTTTAGGTCCTTGGTTGTTGGCACCATTGTTTTGATAATTTGCATTATTTTGATTTGGGGATACCAATTTCCCATTAGAACCGTAGGTGTTACACTCACTATCAATATCGGCTTAGTCAATCTGAAGCGCACCTTCCAATACTTCCTCATAACTATGGAAAGGAAAATTTTAGACCTCCTCCATAGTCTCTCGATTGAGCGAGTGAAGGAAAATATTGCAAAGTTCCATCTAGTCCATGTTGGGTGCACTTGCAGAGGAATAGAAAACTTGGCGCCATCTCTCGAATGAAGTGGGTGACATATTCATTTTCTCTTGTCTAATATGCAGGAACTCTCTAATCCCTATATGCAACAACTTATAAATGTCAATTGCTTTGATGAACTCGGAAACAAGTTGTTTGAAGGAATGTATAGAAGCTTATGGTATCCTATAGTACTAATCCAATGTGATTCCTTCGAGAGTCTTTGGAAATATTTTAGCCACTACAACATCCCAAGGAAGTAATTCCCAAATAGCAATAGCGTAGGCCTTGATATGAGCGTCGTGTCTCCTCTCTCTTAAAATTTGGAAGATCTAGCAATGTGCGCGGAAGCATGACACCACGTATGGTGAAGTCAAGAGGCTCCTTTAAGTACTCAATGTATGTACCCATTGCATAAGATTCCACCATCAAAGATCCTTAATGAGGAGGTGGAGGAGGAGTTGGATAAGATGTATTATAAGTGTTGATGGGAACGCATGGGGTCCCTTGATATGACATGTAGGGAGCAGGAATGGTATATGGGTCCATCTGGGGATTTTTTGAATACATATGCACGTAACATGGGATAATACCAGGGATATGGACTAAAGGGCGTGAAACCAGGGAACGTTGCATTGCCTGTTGTGGTGGCATTCGAGAATGCACTTCGCCAGCCCTTGCGTAGGATAAGATTGAGAAGGATGAGGACCCATCCCTAGTGTGTCTAACCCTATGAGAAGATCACCTGGATTTGAATGAACCGAGATAACCTTGTTGTACATTATATTGAGTTGGTTGCTCATTGGAAGGGGTGTATCCTTTGTTGTCAACTGGACACCCCATGTTATGCCTTATTGTATGTGTTGGTTGTGAAGTCTGGGAAATTTCTAGTTCTCTAATCCTCCCCACTAAAGTAGAAATGAGATCGTTGGGAGAGGATTGAGTCCCTTGTTGGGGTGCATGTAGCATAGGGTTTGATTGAGCAAGCTCGTGATACCATGTCATGCATTGTTCAGTGTTATAATTCTTGGCTTCCTCGGAAGTAAGAACCTTAGGATAGGTATTCGAAATCTCGGAGGTCAAGCCTTCATTCTATCCAAAGACTCATATATATCTTACGAAGAGGATTAGTTATTCGTGCACATAGATCATCCTCATTGATTGCATGACAATGTGAGATCTTGACAAGACTCTATGGTAAGAACTTGTCCCATTTGTGATAACAACATGGTTTGCATTGGGTTGACTGTATTTCATGTCTAATGGTTGATCAACCTCCTCCATCCTTACATAGTTAATGGGGTTTGAAGTGTAACTAGGGGAGGTTTGGACGTTGCTTGTGTAATTGTCACCCCATCTTGAAAGAGAAGGGGATTGTTGTGGTTGCACGTTGGTGTAATATCTATTAGAGCCAAATGGCCCACCAAACTCTCTTCCAGACATATTTTAAAAGGTATAAAATACCTACCAAAATAGGGGAAGAAATGGAAAGATGAGGTAATAACAATGAAATAAAGGAAACAAGAAGGAATTAATCCTTCACGTCGGGTTCACCAATTTGTACGGATGAAAATGAACATGTGATCTTCAACCACACTTGAACCCCCGAGGTCGTGCTGGAGCAGTCGATGTTGAATGTGTGTGGCTAATTATAGGAGGATCAGTGACTAAGATCTGGTAGTGTGATATCTTGGTAGCCGAGTTGGAAAAGGGGAGATTTAGAGGCTATGAACGAGTAGCATAAATTCCCTATGGTTTATTTGCCTAACTGGGATCTACGTGTTAAGATAGTTTTAAGTGTCCATGTAAACTGAATGAAACTAACAATCTATGCTACTGCTGAAAGGAAACTAATCTAAACAAATCACAAAACTGAAATATTACAATCATAAACAACAATTTGCTTCTATTCTAAATAATTAAAATATTTCTATACTAAAACTAAACAAGTGAAATAACTCGATGTGGTTATTCACCTATGTTGAGTGTATTGAAACTAAACTAACTTAAAACAAGAACTTTTCCAAATGATCTATGATATGTAGACAACCTCTTACAGATATTCTCTCCTTCAGATCCACATGGATGGGAAGAAGAGGATCCGTCACTGGGGGTTGTTATGAAAGATTCAAACCGTCTTGAAATTAACTAATTACTTGCAAATGAAAAGAAATTGATTTCTTCTCTATTTGATATGAATTATTTTCTATCAGTATTTGATATGAATGATTTTCTACTATATTTTATATGAATGATTTAAACTAGTGATTTGAAATTTACAATTCAACAAACAAGGCAAACAAACACACAATTCCAACTTGGACAAGCAAGAGCTTTGGAAAATCTAGTTGTGTCTATGCTTTTCCCCTCAGTATGTTCCTTTTTTTTCTTAGTGTTCATGTGAGTCCAAGAGGTTGGGAATGCAAGAAAAATAGTAAGAGGATTGTGCTTGAGCAATGACAACTTGATGGCAGTCTTGATGCAATGGAGGTAGAAGAGAGATAACACAAGAGATCAGAGGTTGGCTATGCAATTCTTAGCAAGATCGTAACAACAATACAATACAAGCTACATAAAATTCTCAGGCCCCTTTGCTTGAATACAAGCATGAAATTTATAGGAATTGAGGATGGGATGTGCCTTCATGCACAAGGAAAGAAGAGGCAGTTCAACTAATTAAATCTATTTAAAAATAGAAGAGGGAAGGAATACCATGCAAATAAGACTATTTTTAGGCAATTTGGTTCACGGATGCATGCAAAAACTGAAATTAAGTGAACCATCGCATGTCAAAACATTGTGAAGAATTTAGAAAAAGTGGGCAGGACCGCTGCCCTATTTTCCGCATGGAGAGGTTTCGAACCGCCGCCTAAGCTGGCCGGTGGTTCTGCATCAAGGCCAAAACATGCGCAGAAAAGAGCAGGAAGCTGGAAGAAAGCGCGGGAAGGCTAAGTAAAGATGTTTAAGCAACAAATATACACTACGAATGGAAATTGAAGCTCGAACACCTTCTTGAAAGGAACTAAATCATCATTGGGGACTTTTGTAACCGTTTTCCGACAATGTAGCACATGTAATTTTGGGTGCGTACATTAACCAATCAATCAACTCGCTCAAACCTCTAAAAATTGAAATCACACCACTGTATCAATACAATACAACACGATTGGCCTCCCATATGACCTAGCTTAGGAGCTACATCCGTTGCTTTCCTAGATGACCTAACTTGGGAAGTTTTATTCTACATTTTGTGCTTGCTTCCAGATGACCTAATTTGGAAAGCTATCACATTGTGGCGACACCCATGGAGTGGGGGTAAGAGTGCCTTTCCTATACCAATCTTAAATGGGTCAATTGTTTGATCGAAATTATTTGGATCCAAAAACCACAAATATTTGATCTGATTCTGTCTCGTAATAACTAGATCATGAGGATGCAATTAGAGATTGGAGAATAACTCAATTTTCTCCCTACACTCTTCCTCTTACTACAGACGCCCAAATTCTTCGGTCATTCATTCATATAGATGTGTTCTGCCGAGAACCCGATCACTCCCTACCCCATCTCATCATCATCACATGCATTTCAAAACCATCAATCATACAACATTACAATCATCACTCTCATTTAGTGTACTTCATCATACTAGTACACTTTTCGTTACGCTCATGGATTAACCCACTAATCCATAGTTTGGCATGATTTTATAGTTCTTTCGACATGCTCTTATTACCACATTTGCGTGTTCTACTACAACATGGGATTCTCCACTTTATCTCGTATGTATCTTTATATACTTTATGTTTTATCGAGCTTTCCGCTCAAAGAATATAAAGTGGGGGCAAATGTAGTCACAAAATCACGCACTTGCTATTACATTTATACCGCTAAATATGTTATTTTATATATGGATCTCGTGTAAGAAAAGTATTCACTAATGACCTATCCCCTAGTCCCGTTGTCAGTTAGTTGGTCATCGTCGTCATTTTTCTTACACGGTAAATGCGCTTATTTACATAGTTTTAGTCATCTTTCAATGAGCCCTAGTTGTCATTATTTGGTCATTTGTCGTCTCTAGTATTTGACTAGGGTGCCTAGGGTAGTGTTGGGGTGCCCATGGGTGCCCTGGTCCTTAATTTTAGGTGCCCTGGTCCCGACAACACTTAAATCTAATTTATCTGTTCGAGGTCAGTCTTTGTAATTTTTCCTCTCATTCCCTAGGTACTAGTTGGCATGTCGGGTTATTAGTGTTGAAATTTGAACAAGATATCCCTATATAAACATAACACATTTACTATATTATGGGTGGACTATCTACCATTAAGGGCTAGCTATCTATTAAGGCAAGGGAATGCATTTGGGCATCATTGCATCACAAACACCACATAGGAAGGGTTGTATTCATTTTAATCCATCCACAATTTGCATTTTTACATCTAGCTAGTGTCCCCTATCTCTACGTCATATCGACGCTAGGGCACCCTAGGCACACAAGAACACAAAACTACATTGGGTCTGGAATGTAGTGCAATGCTTAGTTGTAAGTCCACCATTATGGAAGCTAAGTTCAGTCCAACCCCTTCATATGCATCTTTCGTTTTTTAAGGATTTGATGCTTTGTATGGGGTTTTACAGGTAAATGTTCATTGCAGGTTTACAACGTCATCAACGAAGATATTGTGACACTCAAGCAATACGGGTCAAGATATTGTGAAAATATAATGACACAACGAAATTCAGATCCCGAGCTATTCGGCGAGACTGTGGGTGCCCATACTATAGACCAGTGGCTCCCACAGGCCCCAGTCCTCCTCCAGTGCCCCAAGTATGTGCAAATTACCATATGCTACAATTTTTTGGGTTGTTTCACACATTGTCCTTCATCCGCACATCATTATGTTTGGTCCTGACACATAACGAGGTAAGTTATTTCCTGGTTAGTATCTTACTTATTTTATTTCATTTCATTTAAATATTAAATAAAACTATCTAGCATTTACATTTCAATTCATATCATTTATTGCATTTTTGTACGTACTTAGATTAACTATAGAAATGGACATTAATTTCATATTTTAGTTAATCACCTATGTGATAGTGATGGTTATTGAATGCATTGTTCTATTATGTTGTAGGTGACACATATTGGTCCTCGATAGTAGACACCTCCATTCCCACATCGACACAAAATGTTCCAAGTGACGTACTTGTGGGTGGCGGGATACTAGAGCATGTGGATGACATTGCGGGCAAACATGCCGATTTGTTTGAGTCGATTGATATAAGAACAACAACATGTATGCAAGATCGCTAAATAAAAGGGATGAGGTACGCGAGGAGACATCACAAGCGAGAGAGATGGCGGATGGTGGTCCATTAGTGCAAGTTGTGTTTCATAATTCATCGCAATAGAGAGTCGCGTTGTTGAGCCATCTACGGAGAATACCCGATTACATAGGTAGGTGGAGATATATTGAGGTCGTGACAAACGAAGTAGAGATAGTGGCGAGGCATCAAGTTCTAGGCTCTTACAACACACCCAAGAACGATATTGATGACGAGATTTGATTTGTATTTATTGTATATGATGTAGGGAGTCATTTGGTGATGAGATGTTTTGTAATGACGACTATAGGCAAGATATATATAGACATATTTTATTAGTATATGATGAGTTCATTTCATTTTGTATTGATGTCGTAATGTGATTGATGATATATGATTAAATGATTAATGTCATAATGTATGTAATGTGTTGATATCGTTCATTTTTATTGATGTAGAATTGTACTATGATGTTGATAATGATATGAAAAAATGGGTAATGTGAATGATGATAGATAACATATGTAACTTGATGATGCTTAACAAGGTGAGTGATGTGCGTATTTGTTGAATGGAATTTGTGATGCATAGTTAATCTAATAATGAGAGTGGAATGTATGTAAAAATAAATAATGTATGATTGCCAAAATAATGTGTTGTGATGAACACATGTTGACATGATAATGTAATGTTAGTGTGATGAATGGGGGGAAAGATTAGCTATGCCCCCCAACGTATGGATGATTAGGTTTATTTAGTTAATACCCTCAACAGCTTAAGAAAGAACCGCATAAAACAAGAGTGCATCATCAGGAAATGATTGAGTGTGCTAGATGAATCAACGAAGCACGTGATGAAGGGTTCTTATAACAAAACCCTCAATAGTCATATAAGAACTAGAAGAACACAAGTGCATCATCGGGGGATAAGGTGATAGTAATCACCTACCGAAGACCAAGGCAAAGGCGGCGAAGCGATGGAAGCATGGTGTGCATATGAACCAAACTGGATATCATGTGGAGGACCGGTGGGATGGGTGAATGCGGAGGGCTATGGTAGCTGATGTGAAGCAATAAAATGATGTGGTGGATGAGATAGATGAAGTGGATGTGGTGGTGCGACAATGGATGGATGCGTTGGAGAGCACACATGAGTGACAATTTTTTTGCAATGGATGGATAATAACCTTAGCATTAGATGGCAGAGACAACTCAACCCGAGTAGAAACATGCCGATGAGGAAGAGGAGAGATGGACCACTCACGTGAGCGAGAACCAAATGAAATGATGCCCTTATCCTCTAATTGTTGCAATCTATCATGAAGGGCAAAACAATCATCGCTCCTACGACTCATTGATGCAATGATAATTACAATATGGTTAATCACCCCGACATCAGAGACGATGTTGTGGATGATGTTGATTAGAGGGCAATCAAATTAGACACTCAGTAAGTAAAACACACAACACATCATGTGGTCGAGCGTGATGAGAGAAGTGTAATGGCTCATGTGAAATAGATGGAGTAGATGATGAAATAGTCGATCACAAAGGAGGAGGAGAAGGGTGCTTTTGTGATGTAGTAGGTTGAGCTTGCTTGCTAGGAAGAGATGGAGATTGTGTGGGTTGCTCAACTAGTGGCAATGGAGAAGAACTAGACGACATAACAAAGAGTAGTAGGGAATGGAATATCAATAACATGTGCTGAGAGAAGGTCATGTTCTAGATCAATAATTTTATAGAACAAGAGTATGAATGACTCATAGTATCATATTACAATCTTTGCTTGAGAGTGGGAGTTAGAACACGGAAAAGATGAATTGCTTCTCAAGATCAATAGGTTGGAATATTAACTGGTGCATATAAGCATTAAATCATAAGATATAATCCTTGATAGGTTCGTATGCGCCCTGATGTAAAGTAGGTATATGGTCATAAGTAACTCTAGGGCCATTATTGATGATAAAACGACGAAAGAAGGTGTCATCCATATCATAGTAAGTACTAATAGACCCAAATGGAAGATGAGTGTACCATTATAAAACATCATCAAGTAAGACTATGTTGAAAGGCCTTAAGTAATAATCTATCATTATAATAGGAAGCCATAGCCATGCGGTAATGTTGGATATGTAAGTGAGGGTCACCAATACTATCAAAGCATGTGAATGTAGGCATGATAAAGTCCTTAGGGAATGTAGAGTTCTGAATTTTCTTAGGAATAGGGTTACCATGTAATGAATTGTTATCAATTGAATCATAATAGGCCCTACTTTCTAAAGTGAGTGACTCGAACTCCGAGATTATAAGTGACCTACGAAATGTATGAGAGATAAAATGTCTTGTGAAGGAATAATATGAGATGGCAATAATGTATTAAGTGGTTGTAACTTGCCATTGCGAGTAATCATAGGTATCTCAACAAAGATACATGAGATCCTGATGCTAAAAGGACACTAGGGGTAGGTTTCGAGAAGCTATAGTAGACGAAGAAGATGGAACATCCATAGTAGTGGTAGGACTAGCATCAGAAACATCCCTAGAAGATAAAGCAACCACTGGAGATACCTCAATAGAGAAGATAAATTGTTAGATGTAGGTGAAGTGTTAAGAGGAGATGAGATGGTAGGAGAAGAAGAACTAATAGATGGAGGTGACTCATGCACGATGTTAGATATAACCTCAGGAGAAAGTGGAATAGGAGATTTAGACTCAACAATATGAAAGGTAGTAGAATCATGACTATTAATTGTATCATCGACATTAGATATGAAATTTTCATTAAGCGTACTATCATTAGGATCATCAATATAATATGAGAGAGTATGTGAACTAGTATGTGATGGATTGGGAGAAGCAGTATCAGAAATAGACGAGTCATGAGATGTAGCCATAATAGTGGTTTGATGAGGAGATGAATCAAGATTTAAATATTGTCAAGAACTCGACATGTAATCAATAAGATAATCATCTAAAATTTCCTTAGAAAGATTAGCAGGAGGATCACAAGTAGTCGTATAACATGGTGTACAACGAGTGAAGGTTATCGGATCCGAAATGATACTAATGCCAATGGGGAATTTTCAAAACTAGTAGGTACATATCTTTGGATGTCTAAGAGTTTTTGTTGAATATGATCGGGTATAGTAGCATTATTATAGAGATTCGTGAGCTCAACAATAACAACCTCATCATAGATTGGATTGACATTGAAGTGTGACATGATGGGTGAGAAGGAGAATAGTTATCCTTAACTATTAGGGTTTGAATGGGGATCCTAGGGAAAAAGGTTCCAAAGTATGGATTCACCAAAATGATTATTTAAAATCATGTGTTTAGGTAATAATATAAGAAAGTACAATAATTTCATAACTGAAATATAAGGGCTAGATAATTTATTTGATATTTTTAAATGGAATGAAATAAATGAGATAGGAGGGAGAAAGGTACTAACTTGAATTAGACTTACCTTGTAGTAATATGGAATCGGATAAGGTGATGTGCAAAGCAGAATCAATATCGTAACGAACCTCATAAAATTGTACAAGTGATAGATCTCGCCAGATCAAGGCGCTGGGATGAACAGGGGCACTTATGGGTGCCCCGGTCCAAATATGGGTGTCCCGGTCTCGGAGTAACTCAAAAGATGGATCTGATATGGTCCTTTAACCTTCACAAGACTTCATCTTTAATCAAGTTGGTGTCGCACTTGGTTCACTGGTGTTGTTGTAAATATCCAATGAATAATCTCCTACAAAACCCTACACAAAAACATCAAACCCTAAAAAAATAAAGATGCAAATGAATGGGTCGAATGGCCTCGCTTACAAATGGATGGACTTATGACTGAGCGCTACACTACATCTCAGTCCTGATGTATTTCTCGCACTTTTTATGTGCTATGGTGTGCCTAGGGTGCCCTAGCACCAACAACATCAAAGTAGTGGACAATAACTAGATAAAAATGTAGAATGGTGGATGGAATAGAATAGACTCCCCTTCCTATGTAGTATGTGATGCAGAATAGTGCCCAAATGTAGTCCCTTGCCTTATGTAGATAGCTAGCCCTTAGTAGAAGTACTCCGCCCATAAGGTAGTATGTATGTTGTGCTTATATAGGGATCTCTTGCTCAAATTTTGACACTAATGACCCGACATGTCAACTAGTACCTAGGGGAATGGGAGGGAAACTCATAAAGACCGACCTCAAACATCTAAATGAGAACCAAGTGTGATGGGGACCAAGGCATCTAAAAATGAGGGACAGGGCACCCGGAGCGCCCTAATCTCTTACAAGGTGCCCTAGTTAGAGACTAGAGACCACAACTGAATGAATAACGACACCTAAGACTCCTTGAGAGACAACTAGAGCTATGCAAGCAAGTGACGACCGTATTTGAGACAAACAATGAAGACGACTAACTGAATGACAACATGACTAGGGGATGGGTCATTAGTGAATACTTTTCTTACGCAAGATCCATATATAAAACAACATACTTGGCGGTATAATTATAGTAGTAAGTGCATGATTTTGTGACTATAGGTATCTATTTAGTCATGATTGCATACTACTATTCATATTATTCCTATGTAAGAAAAGTATTGATCAACCTATGCATTTGGCTATTATTGCTTTCTCATTGTTGTCACTTTTGGTCTTCCACACCTTCTTGCTCAGTCTGACCTCTAACCCTTCAGTTTCTCTGAGGTTGGACACCAGCGCCCAGCCAGTATGCCAACGCCAGGCACCCTCATCCCCTTTGGGTGCGCCTAAACTCTTTGTACTTACTCACATCTTTGGGGTTCTTTCTAGCCGATCGAGTATCTTATCTTTTTGCTAGTCAGACTTTTCGGGGTTAATTACAAATTTCAAGCAAGGGAATCATATAAATATAAAGTTATGCGATCATAATAAAGGACAAACACTAAACGTTAGCTATCACCACCTAAGGTTGCATCCAAAGGCTATTCTAGAGTATTCAAGCATCCATTCAAGGGTAAGGGACCACATTCTTCTGCATACACTTCATAGGAGGGGAAGTTCATTCTATTCCATACACACATCTACATACATCTTTTACATCTAGCTATTTTCTCGCTATCAAGTGCGACACACATAAGAGCCACCTAGGGCACAATTCCACACACACACACACACACCTAGAAATACATTGGGTCTGAAATGTAGTGCAACGCTCAGTCGTAAGTTTACTCATTTGACAATTGAGGACAGTCTGACCCCTCATATGCATTCCTTTTTTAGGATTTGATGCATTTTATAGGGTTTTGCAGATCGACCTTGATTGTAGTTTATTTGTGACCTCAACGAACATTGTGCGACATACTAGCGACCAAAGGTGAAGGAAAATTAACACCTTGCAACCATCCAAAAGAGGTTTTCTGATATTTTGGTAGACACAGTGCTCGTAAACAGAGCCTAGGGCACCCTTATCCCTCTCTAGGTGCCCTAGTCCAGGAAGATCCTCAACTCACACACTTTTATGAGGCTTTGTGCAACAATTTTCCCTCTCTACTCACCTAGTTATCACTTCAACGCAATCCAGGATAAATTGTGAAACAACTAAGTCGTCTTATCTCCTCTTTCGCAACTAGGGTTTCATATTTTATAGACTAATTTGCTTGGCTCAAATTCTGTACTTATTGATTATTCATTTACCACCGCAATAACAATCGATTAGGCATATATTTCCATATTTCGCTTAATCAAGCAAACACAATGAAAATATAACAATATGAAATAAAATAGTTGTGTAATTTGTCGTAGTAGTTTACTCACTCATTCATTTGTTGTGATTGTTACAGATAGAGACACACACTAAGATTGGGATGAACGTGTCCACAATGTGGAGGAAATTAGAGCACAAACACAAAGAAAACAAGAAGCTACAACAAAACATGAGAGATCCTTGACATATGCCTTTTCTCATTAGGTAGGGGACTTGGAGTTGATCTGATTTAAATTCTCTTCATATCATAACTAAATTCGATAAAAAAATGTTGTGGATTTTTGTTTAGCTATGAACGAAGCAGAGGGGGCATTAACGCTTTACAAACCCAAAGCGAAACATATCTAGAAACAAAAAAAAAAACATAGAAAGGGCACTTTGGGTTGGAGTTATCAAGATCGTTGGATGACCGTCGACACCTGGGAAGGTAGAAGTGTAAAAAAGAGTGCAAAACTACATATCATAACATATACATTAATAGGATTGAGAGATGGTAAGGAGAGAAGTATATTCCAAGAGAGGAAGCAAAACCCGCAATGTGGGGGACCTTGCAACAATGTGTGCGCCGTGCCTTGATTTGACATAACGTGTTTAGACATGTAAAATATGCATTCACGAGCTCAGATTAGTCACCGATCCGTATTGCTCCCTCAATGAAGCAAATGCAAGCACACTTCCACTCTTTTTTCATTGAACAACCAAATCAACGAATGCAGTTTAAATGGATTGCAATAAGTTTCTTTCCATCAATCAAGGTTTTACAGGTTTTATTTATAAATGGTGAAAAATGACAGCTTTAGGTCTCCTACTTGTATATACAAAGGTGTGTTTGTTGAGTTCGAAAACAATTTTTTTCCATGTAAGGGGCCTTTCAACAATATATGAATGCCATGCTGGATCCCTTGAAAATGTTGGACCAAATCTCTTATTTCGTTTCCAATATGTGGAAGCCCCAACTAACTGAAAGGAAATCCCTAAAGCTCATGTGTTTACGTCGATGTGCCAGGTTATTTCTCCTTCCTTTCCTTCTTTTCCCATTTTATTTTATTAAGGGTTTGTAATGGAGGTACTTGATATGTTTACATGGATGAAGAAAGATGAGATAAAGATCAAGTGGAAGAAAGTAGGGTTTTAATCATCAACGGGCAACAAGTGGTAGAAGAGGAGAAAGAGGGTGAGAAATGGTACAGAGTGCAACATGTTGTAAGTAAATTTTGGCTGCAATTCGGTGTGGCGATTTATATAGACATGGATAATCTCGAAATTAGTTTGGAAAATGGTGTATTGACCATCAACGCCCCCAAAGTTAATCACACAAGAACCAAAATCCCAAAATCGTAGACATTGTTGTAAGTTGTGGTGAACTGTGAGAATGTAGTTGCGTTTAACATTTGTAAAACTAATTGTGTTGCCTTACGACCATGTTATGACTTTAGCATGATGTGTTTTGGATTTTGTTTCCTTTGTATTATTATAGCCATTTTATTTTGATCTTTTCATTAACATATTAATGTATATATTTGAATGTTTAAGAGTGAGCTTAAACATTATATATAAATGTTGTGCTTAAAAATTATATATATTTATATTATTAATTATTTGCGCGAAAGGCATTTCAAAAGTGGGTTGGGGTAGGGGAGGCTCGACGCATGTCGAGAGACAAACATATGAGATGAAGCAAGAGAGGAGGACATTGATTATAGACAAATCGTAGCTGTCCAGAATTTGGTCCGCACCCAACTTAATGTCCGGAAGCAAAACGATGCACGGTTTAAGGAGATTTAGACAACTCGATGTAAGTGTTGGGAAGTGAACAGTCGGGGGGACCTTGCAACAACAACCTCGTGCGCCATGTTGTGTTCTCGACATAGCGTGTTTAAACGTGTAACATTTGCACTCGCAAGAAAACAATCACTACAAAAGATTTCATTTGCGTCGAATCCACCTTTTCTTGATCTCGGTGTTGGGATTTGTTCCACGTATATCTTATTTTGAATGTTACGGGCTTCCGTAGTTTTAGGTCAGGCAGCAAAGCGACAAAGGAAGTCTAGAAAGTGAAATCAAGAGCCATAAAATGAAGTCTCTTGGAAATTCTATGATTGTGGGTTACCATTCGAGAAGGGTAAAAGAAAAAGCAACAACAACCGAGGAGCAACAAAAAGCAATCAAGCAAATCTAAACAAAAAAAAAAACAAGGGAAGAAATTGTTTACAAAATTATGATGTAGAAGGCTATGCGTAGGAGTTTGGAGTTGGGCGTAGCTTATCAGATAATTACTCTTCCCGCAATCCTCCCTTAAAGAATAGAAACATCAAGCAATATGAGTAGGCAACGAAGCATTTGGGTGCGCCGCATGTTGAATTTGACAATGTTTTCCAAGAGAAAGGTTTGTTATCGATCGAGAAACACAACATAGATGACACTTTGAAATACGTGGAGCAAGTGTGAGATTGTATCTCTGTACGTCCATTCCATAGAAGGGCTCAATTATTAGTGATTGCTCCTGCTTCACCTACTTCACTATAATTTTTTGAGTGTGAACTTGCAAAAACATGTCTCGCAAAGTGCTAAAGGAAACAAGTAGTGCGTTTAGGTTTCACATTCAAACCCTTGTCAATTCTCGTAAATTTTTATTTTGGCCCCTTTAAACTCACATTGCACTCACGTGAATAGACCGCATGAGATTATGACAATTGAATGAAGCACATATAATAGATATTATTTGGGAAGGAACAATCTGCTTCATGGAATAGGTGTGGGGCATGCAGGTATTTAATTTCCCACCTTTTAATTTACAACAATCCATTCATGTCTACATCTTACCTATCCAATTAAATTTCATCCAATCGAAAACCTTGATGCCATAAAATAAAAATACAAACTTGCTTAACAGATAAAAGATACCTTTTACTAATATTTTTGATTGCTTCTACGACTCAATTAGCGGTGTTTGTTTGCACACCATCTATTTTCCTACACTTACTTGAGCTTACAACTTGAAAGGGAGGCTACAAATTACTACAGGATGCATCCATTTAGCTTGGGTTTTGAACCCTAAAACTTTCCAAGTTTCCCCAAATTTTATTGTGTCCTCTTTGTGAGATTGAAATGCTTATGTGGAATATGCATAGCAAATAATATTTGGGGCGAACAATATGATCCTTGGAAAATGTGTCGGGCATGCAATCCAAATCCTTGATCTACCTTTGACTTGTATGACCAATCATTGGAAGGTGTCAATTAGCGACACATGTCCGTACATCTACTTCTTGCAATTAGTTGACCTCACAACTGAAAATGGGTCCTAGTAAGTTGTTGGGGTTTGCATGACTTGTTGTACATATCTATAATCAAAATTAAGCATTCTATCAATAAAACACATAAATATACCGTAAGATAAATACACAAGATATAGCGTGGTTCACCCAAAGGTGGGCTACGTCTACCAAGAAACAACCAATCTATCAATCTTTGCTTTACTGAGGAAATAAAATGATGATTTGCAATCTTCCACACCTTTATGGATGTATAGTACTTTTCCTTCACAAGATTCTCTTTTCTCTCTCCAAGAATTCCTTCTTACAATTCTTCTAATTTTAACTTCTAACCTTAGCTTTCTAGCTTATATAAACATATACAAACTTAGTGCACTTTAGCAATACAATTACAACCCTTAGATCACCTTTTGATCAAAGGTTAGATCTAATCCCGTGACTTAAATAAAAAAATTCACGCACAGGAGATCGACGCCGGTTACTCCAACCGATGTCGGTTCCTACTAGCTGACCGATGTTGGTTACTGTGCAAATCTGCAAGTTGTAAAACATGTTATTTATGAAGCAATTCAGCTCCACAACTCAACATAAGTTCTGCAACAAGTAAAGTGATCTGTGGTCCGCATTGCAAGATATATCCCTCAACAATTTCATCCCCTTTCTCTTTCGAACAATTGACCTACAATACACATAATACATTTGTTTCTCCTCATAAGAAAGCTAGCTCCCACAAAATGGTTCCCCCAACATTATCCTCTCCCACTTCCTTCTCCTCCCTCTAACCCCCTCTCTTCTACAACCCTCTTCCTCCTTTTATGTTTTGATACCTCAAAATCAACCTCATCTTAGACTTCCCTTTGACGTTCACATCACATATTTCATGTGCGATTGCTACTATGTTCATTTTGGATAGAATTTATATGTTATAGTGTATCTAATCCACATTTTTTTAATCGGCGTATTCCAAATTTCTCTCTGTACATATCCTTATTTGCCTAGTAATTTTTTTCTTACTAGAAAAACTACTAAATTAGAAAAAGTCTCTTCAATATCAACTGAGAAAACATAGAAAACCCTCTTCCATGAGGCGGTGCACATTTTATCTACCATTTCATTTGCATTTTAGTAGATGCCCGAGTTGGAGCTTAATCTTACAAAAAGAAAGGGATAAATGAGACTACGAGAGGCATTATTGGCTTAATTTATCCTAAGGCTCATGTTTTACTTCCTTTCCATTTGTATAATTGAGGCGCTTGATTATCAATGAAACAATGAATGCTTTTAAGTGCCACTTTTTGGGTCTCTTTTTGCGAGTTCAATTAAGGGTTTCAAGTGTCTCGATAGACTCGCATCATCATTTTATTTCATTATGTTAAATGGGGAATTTTGCATTGAATTGAAACTCGAAATTTTGATTGGAAAAATTATTCCTCCTCCCAGGGAGGATCGAGATGAGGGATGAATGCTTCACTTGATGACTTAACCGAAGGAGGATCAACTCCGCCAAATATTCTTATCTAGGATCCGCATCTTTGACAACACAATAACCGTGCTCTGTTTTCTAGTTCCTAGGTGGTGTTTTTGAAGGTGGTGAGTGTTTGCCCTAACTATCTTTTATTTTAATTAATATAAAGGGCAATTCTAAAAGTAAAAATTATTTTTTTCTAGAGTTTAAAGGAGTAACATTAGAATATTGTTGTTTTGTGATGAGCTTTAGGAAAACTAAGAAACTTGAACAACACAATAAGTGTGCCTTCTTTTGGTGCTTAGGTGGTGTTTTTGTGGGACTTGGAGTGGTTGCCCCTACTCTTGTAACTTTCTTTTATTTTAATTAATATAAAGGGCAATTCCAATAGTAAAACCTATTCTTTCTAAAGTCTAAGGAGTAAGATTAGAACATTGTTATTTTCTCGATGTCAAGGAAAATAAGTAAAAATAAATAAATAAACATGACAATTTTTATTGCAAAAACCCTTGTTACTAAAGTCTAAGAACTAAGATTAGAATACTCTTTTGTTAAAGCAGCTTTGGACTGTCAACAAATGATACTTATATTAGAGATAATTTTAAGAATGAAACTTTAAATATATCTATAATATCTTGGTGAATCTTAGAGTTTAAGGATAATTTCATTGGTTAATTTTTGGCAAAAGTGTCACATAGACATAAATCAATTGACTATTCTATTGACATTTAAAAAATGAGTAAATTGAATTCTCTTTCAAACTAAGAAAAAAAGACATGCTTATTTGACAACGAAAATACCTTACAAAAGCTTTTCTACAATACTATTACAAAATTGTAAGTAGAAATTAGAATCTAGTATTACAAAACATTAGAGACCAAGGACTTTTAACATATAATGGAGTGTAATACCACAAAACATTAAAGAATAATGACTTTAATGTATAATGTAGTGCTCAATACAAATGACATGTATCATTCTATTTATTAAAAAAATAGCCAACAATTTTTTGATTAAATCTAATGGTTTTTTTGCATTTAATTTTAAATGATATAAAAATTGATTGAAACTTGTACTTGAAACTTGATGTTAATGTACATATACGAGGACAATATTGATGAGATTTACCATCAATTAGCAAAATTACTTCTTGACATTTTAATGATGATCTACTTACAATAGAGTAACACATACTAGCAATTACACTTAAAGTTGTAATGGACATGCCGATAGGAATGAGGAAGAAACAAATACAATTGATTTTGAGGATTGAAAAGGAAGTAAATGAAAGAGTGTATTGTATTTTTCTAATTTGTTCTTATTTAAAACAAGAGCTGCATAATAGATAATGTAAATCTACTTTAATATATTAGCATTAAGTATTTTAAACTAAACGATAGACTTTGTACAATTAACAAAAATACACAAGGATTATTCTTGACAAACATAGTTTTAACTTTGGATCGTTAGTTTGTTTTTGATACTCACCGTCCAAAAATGTAAGAATGACATAATGTTTAAAGAATTTGAATCCAAGGATATTGGATATGTGAAGAAAATATAGTTTGTTTATCAATCTTGTTAAAATTGAACAATAACATGTGAATTTACCCTTCAAGATGATGGAGTATTTGTTCAATGCTTTCAAATTTGTGACAATATTTTTGTGTTGATGCACGAGCTTTAGCCCAACAAGATATATTTGAAAAAAAAAAAACTAAAAATATTCTAAAAACTAGAGCTAATATTCCAAATATAATGCATTTAGTTATTTCTTTACAAAGAAAACATACATGTATGTGATTTAAAGCTTCAAAAGAATATTTCAATAAATAGTTTGTTAAACAAGTTTAGTACAATTTGTAATCTAGTAATAATACATTTAGTTATTTCTTTAAAAGAAAACACACATGTATGTGATTTAAAGCTTCAAAATGAATATTTCAATAAATAGTCTATCAAACAAGTTTAGTACAACTTGTTAATAATTTAGTGATAAGATAATTTTACATGTAGCGTGACTTTAGGCTACGTTATTTGAGATTTAGAAGGCCAAAATATTTATGTTTGAAGCAAAAAAATTGTTTTGTAAAAGAACCTCTTTGTTGCAGCCATCGTAAGAGGTTGCGTTGTGATTTTTGGTGGATATTATATAACAATAAAATCAAATGACTCCCACATTGCATTTGGCAACATGTTAAGGATTAAAGTTTAATGTTTTAAAAAGGTCAATCACCCTCATCCTTGTACCAAGATCACCATAACAAATTTTCATAACCACTTTTCATTGTAATATGCAGACTTAAAACAACAAAAGGAGTAACATTATTTCATTTTCAAAGTGAGTAATGCTCCAAAATATAAATAGTTGATTATTTTACAAAATTACACATTAGACAGTTCGTGTGATTGTAAAAATCATTTTCATCATAAAAAAATATTTTACTTATATATAATTTTGTCAATCCAATTCAAAATAATTCCCTTTAGATGGGCCCTCCTTTATGTCAAGAGATTGACCATATGAAAAAGGAGTAGACCAATTACAAGTCAATATACTTTAAACGGCTACAACCATAACAACAAACATTGAGACCATAATTGTTGAAGAAAGATGAAACCTCCAACAACCTTTGAACTATCCTCAATGCCAAACCCGGAGCATTCCAAAATAAAATTACTAAATGAAAACCAAGAAAATATAATACAAAAGCATTTACCTAGAGGGCAATAAATCAATTATCTATATTGTTGTGTCTTTGCCCTCAAAACACGACTCGTAAACTTGTGAGAGTCATGTATGGGATAATAATAATGCATATGGCCTTAGGGCAATACCCAAACTACAACAATTCAAATTGAAATGATTTAGCTAAATGGGTAAAATTAAAAAGATTTTTCATCAAGATAGTTGTTTCTCTTGAACTTATATTTTATCTTTCAAACATAATGAGGAATGAAAGGATTACGATGAGCCTAATTTAACAACCCAAATTATATCTACTAGTACAAGTTGGGCTCTTACAAAGCCAAATAATCAAAGTAGGGTTGTACTTGTGGACATAGCTACTTTTTCTCAATTGTAACTCAACCCAATATAAAAGCTCTTTTTGGATAAAAAATTTTTCCTCAAATACGCCCACAAATTCAATGTATTTTAGTTTGAATTTCTAGCATGTGCATCTTCAAGGCATCCACAAAGGCAATTTTGGAAATGCCATTCACTCGGGTTGTTAAGTTGCATGATTGGCGCAAGATAGGTAGAGAGAAGGGGCTCATTAACAAGGGATTCCACATTCGATCGAGGCGGAGAATCCATGTTCGAGAGAAGAATTGAGGTTCCATTTAAACTTGAGCTTGCAAATGAGAGGAGAAAAGAGGCTCATAAGCTAGTAGAGAAAATTGGGCATGTAATGGTTGAGGAAGGTATTCATATTCCATTTCCAATATTTTCATCAAGAAGTTGGTGGCTACAAACCTAACTTGTGAAGAATCACACTAGGGAGAGGCTCTTACAATTTAATAATAGAAGGGAGGTCCGAGTTAACCATAATGAACTTGATTTTAAGTTGTCACCAAGGAATCTAATCTCTAGAATGCATAAGGCTCCAAATGGACAAAATTCCCTTCCTAAATAGACATAAGGCTTTAACTCTAGGTGTTTCCGCGAGAGGGGTGACATTTCCAATCATGATAGGAGACCACTAGATGTTATAGTTGTTGAAAGAGAGCCCCGACCTGAATCCATCACCGACACAACACAAGGACAACTTGACAACATCAAAGGCTCTCCATAATATCTTAAAAAAAAAAAATGCCTTCAATTCGGATAGGAGCTGTCATGATCAAAATGGTGTGCAGACCTATGTTCTTCTAACACTTTTTTCTCGTAAGGAACACCGACCGAGATATAATGTCATAATATAATTTTCCATGCCTAGTGTGTTATAGTTGTTGAAAGAGAGCCCCGACCTGAATCCATCACTCGACACAACACAAGGACAACTTGACAACATCAAAGGCTCTCCATAATATCTTTAAAAAAAAATGCCTTCAATTCGGATAGGAGCTGTCATGATCAAAATGGTGTGCAGACCTATGTTCTTCTAACACTTTTTTCGTAAGGAACACCGACCGAGATATAATGTCATAATATAATTTTCCATGCCTAGTGCCCTTCCATAGCTTTAATAGTCCATTTAGCACATAAAGTAAGGCTTTATCTAAAAACATTGATAATACCTATGTCACCTTTCTCCCTAGGATGCAACACACTTCCCAGGATACACCATGAACCCCTTGGTGTGTTTGGCATTAGCAGATAAAAAATATTGCATAGCATGTTGCATTGTTCAAAAATGCAGAACCTGTGATGTTCTCCTTGTCTTTTAGGACAGGATCAGCAGGGATACATCGAGGCTTTGTACTTGACTACACATTCTATATTTCTGACTTACCCAAAACACTGTTCTCTTCCCTCCACTCTCCCCTCTTACCCCATTCAAAGTTACAAAGTGAATCGTCTTCTTAACCCATATCTAATGTTTTTTCATCATTTACTAAAATACATCAATTTTGGCAGGATTTGCCATATCATGGCCTTGTTTTATTTTAGTGTAACTTTTCAGTAAGTTATAAACAAGCAAATAAAGAAGTGATGGTAGACCCATAGATATGTTAGAAATATACACAAAGTAGTCATATTGAAATCAGCACATTAAAATGCTGTAATTTTTCATTGATAAGAATTGGAAACTCACTTTCAAGTTCCATGAATAAGAAAAAGATTTAGCTGCCTATCTTCACAGCACAAGGACAACTCGTGCAAGTATTCTTCACATTTACAAAATAAGATGAAAACCTTGGCTATAAAAAATATTCTGTAGTATGATGGTACAAGCCAGCAGTATTATGTTGATCAATATTGCAACCAGGCATATTTACCATAATGAAACCATGACACACAGGAGCAAAGATAGCCAACAATGAAAAATTCTACTTATAGCTAAAGACCTCCACAGTGCATACTAATTTATCGATTTGATCACTGACGGTTGCCTTGAATCATCACTGACAGTCTGACACTGCCCAAAGAAACAAAATTGATAAAATCTTCTGGCAAGATTTATTTTCTTTTAAAAGAATAATGAATAAATACATTATATTCTATGTTGTTCTATAGACCGCCCTAAGAATTGTGCAGCCAAACAACACAACAAACACAACAAAGAATGAAAATTCCATAGCCTCACACTGACTATTTATTATCACAAGGGGCATTTGAGCCACTGCCACAAATCCTGAAGACAAAATCTGATCACAGGACGCGATCTTGAAGGTCTGCAAAGATGTTGGATGCTAATGAAGTCAACTTCTTGCCAGTTTCACCAGCTATATTCTTTATAGTTGACATGTCTTGCGATGCCTGAAAAAGCAGCAACCAAAATGCATGGTGAATGACAGAGCCAACAACCGTATATAAAAAAGAGAACAATCTTACATCATCTACTTAAGAGCATTTTTTTAATAATTGCTAGATATTGTTTGCCTGAGCATCATAATGTGGATGATGCTAGAAAGATCCTGTTTTGCATAATCATGAATGCGTTTGTATTCGTTTCAGCAACTACCAAATAGATCAAACCTTTTGATATTGTGGGAGCAAATTTTTTAACCATTATAATAATAGAAACACGAAATGTACTAAAGAACCCTCCCAAACATACGTGAAATGACAGCCAGGAAATGAATGGCATTACACAAGCATCCCTGACAGAATGCTATTGCATTGCAAATATTGCAAATGTACTTGACCTTTAATGAGTGGGTAATTTAGATGGCATCAAGAAACCTTGTCATTAAGTATCTTTCCATGAATAGATGAAAGTGTTTCTTTACCGCTTACTATATCTATTAAATTAATAAATTCAATTTAACTTACAATAGTTTTACATGCATAAATGATACACTCAGTGTTCTACAAGAAATTAGGACCATTATCGAGCGTCTGAAAGTGCAATTGCATGACAGTGTGAAACAAACGCCTCTTTTTAAAAGTTACGAATAGCACACAGGTGGAATGCATGTACTGAAGGAATAAATCAATGAAGAAACTGATGTTTTCAAAAACCATACGGTTTGTTGTCTTTATCTTGTCTTAAGGTAGGATGACATTTGCAATTTATTTTGTATGATATAATTCCTCTCCTCTTAACATTGCTCTAATAAGGCTTTGAAGGAAACCCTGATTTTTACCCTTTATGGCTTTTTAGTTATTTAATGTGCTTGGAGCAATACTATTAAGTTTCTTTCATTTTCATAAATATTGGGAATGTTGAGGAGGATACGCACGCAACCCAGGAGGTCATATGTTAAATCTCCCAAACCCTCCCCCATTACACATTGCGAAACTTCTGTATTCCTATGGCCGTTTGGGGTCTAGTCGACTTTTCAACATTGCTTTACGTGAGTGTGGGAGTTTGTTTCAAATTTCAACATTAGCTATATTCGGAAGGTAAACAGTAGAACCTTCTCTGAAATTAAGGGAAAGCATCAGTTTATCGCCTTAAGTCCACTGAATAGCAATTCATATTTATATATTAGTCCACATTCAAAAGTCCATATTAAAACTGACAGCTTACATATAGCTATAATAATGTTATATGTCCATATAAATTTTAATATTAATATGTATGTTGTTGGTTTTCATAGCATGTTGTTACAGTCCATGTGCATTTGTGCTCGAATTTTTGTATTCATATATCACTCTTGTTTCTTAATATGTCTTTGTAATACAATACAATCGGGTTATAGTTAACAGGTAAACATTTATAAAGAGAACAATAAACAAATTAATTTTTAAAAATGTAAAATTAAAAAAAAAAGTCCCGAAACGCTTTGGGGACTTCCAGACGTCCCCGCCATCCCCGAAACGTCCCCCACGTCCCCGAGACGTCTCCACTGCTCACCAAACGTCCCAAGGATGTTTCCTCCGTCCCGCCTCTTCGAACGTGGGGAAAACGCGTTCCCCCCGTCCCGATGTCCAACAAATGTTTGGAACGTCCCCGGACTTCAAGATTTTGGGAGACGCATCCCCGCATAACTATGCTCGATTCTCTCTAGTATGTTGCTTTGCCTTGGCAATAACAAATTGTATTACTTTGACATTTGTTTAGGAAGAAACTCAAAAGAATCATTAATGTGGTAAGACATTTTGCGTTTTAGCTTCATAAAAACTGATAACCTTATTTTAATTTTTAACCTCTTCATATAGCTCCCAAATAAATTTCATCTTGTTTAGGGACAAGTCACAAAAATTAAAACATTTTTACCTTTGTTGTAATTCTTTCTTCATGCAATTTGTAATATTATTCTTAATTTCATCATGCAATTTGATTTTTCTAAGACTTGTAAAACTAAGACAAAATTGTTTTGTTTTGTTTTTTAGAAAGGTGTTGGCACCCTGTTCAGTTCGATTGCTCTTGGTAAGCCTAAATAAAAAGACCCTCTTGGGAGCATTGTGAATGAGTAGAAAACAATTGTGTTGTATGCAATTATTGTGGGACGACAATGAGTGGAAGTGTCTATCGCCTTAAATTCCACATTGCACGGATACTGTGGAATGATGGAGTGCACATAAGCACCGCCTGAGGCTCAAAGATAATTTGCTTTCCTTGCAGCTTTATGCAGAGAAAAAAGAAGAAAAAAGGAAAGTTGATGCACTTGCAGCCCTAGTGAATAGGATAGCAAGGGAAAATTTTTACATTGAGGTTTCTTCTATTACCCAACTCTAAGGGGTCGGACATTGGGACGGGGCTCATCCACTGAAAGTAGTTCAACTACGTTTTTATCCCTCGAAATAGTCCCGGGTCACAACCTTCACTCGAAGGTACCACTTGGAATAAAGAAATGCACAATGAAGCAAGAATAGTTGCGGCAAACTTTTGGTACAACAACATCATTCCTTTCAATGCGACAAAAAGTCCATATTGAGAGAATTTGGTCACTGCATTGGCTGCTAAAGGAAAGGAGTTCGCTTTGTATTACAAATCGCGATTAATTGCCCGATTATCACGATTAATCGCTTAGGGCAAGTAAAATGATTAATCTTTCTGAAAATCGCAATTTGTGAAGTGTCGATAAATCGGCAATTTCTGGTGATAAAAAACCTTTAAAATCGTGGAAACTCACAAGTAAAATTGTGGAAAATCACAGGTAAAATTGTGGCTTAGATTTAAATGCAAAAAAAAGACCAAATCGACTCGTATTTTTTCCTGCGACCTGGTTTTGTGTCTGGTTTCCATCATTTCGTGGTGGC
The DNA here is from genome assembly GCA_018340775.1 of Taxus wallichiana var. yunnanensis. Classification (NCBI taxonomy): domain Eukaryota; kingdom Viridiplantae; phylum Streptophyta; class Pinopsida; order Cupressales; family Taxaceae; genus Taxus; species Taxus wallichiana. The sequence continues at coordinate 543,506,601 of CM031244.1, read as the reverse complement.
TTCCAACCAATTGACCATTTCATGGCCCTAGCCCTACGTAGTAAGGTACACACTATAAATTTGTAAAACACACTATAAATTCATATATACTATAGTTAGAAATTCGTATAAATTCATATACAGTAACAATATATTTCTTTTTCTTTTTTTTAAGATTTTCAATAGTATACACTGTACAGTATACACTAATTTGTATATTGTACAGTGTATAAAATCTATAGATTAATTCGTTTTGTATATACTAGTAACTATATACTATAATTTATAATAGTAATAAATTTATACATTTAACAATGATATATATTACTTTGTTATAAACAGATCATAATTTATAACATTTAACAATGATATATAACATAGAATAAAGAATATAATTTATAACAAAGAACACAATGATATTTTTTATATAATTTATAACAGTAATAAATTTATAAATTATACATTTATTATAATAGTATACAATCAGTATACACTATAAATTTATAATAGTATATGTATAACGATTTTAAAAATATTATCTATCAAGTTATCATAATATAATAGAGTATACTGTATAAAAAATTAAAATTGAGAATCATACGTTTTCAATATAGCTTTGTTGTAATTTTTTCTTCATGCAATAGCAATATTATTCTTAATTTCGTCATACAATTTTATTTCTCTAAGGCTTGTAAATCTAAGACAATTGTTTTTTTGTTTTGTAGAATGGCATTGGCATCCGGTTCAAGTTCAACTGCTCTTAGTAAGCCTAACTCAAAAGACCCCTCTTGGAAGCATTGTGAACAAGCAGAAGGCAATTGTGTTGTATGCAATTATTGTGGAATGAAGATGAGTGGAGGTGTTTATCGCCTTAAGTTCCACATTGCACGGATACCAGGGAATAAAGTGGCATTGTGCAATCAAGCACCGCCTGAGGCTCAAAGAGAGTTGTTTGCTTTCCTTGCAACTTATGTAGAGAAAAAAATGAAAAGAAGAAAGGGATGGCGGCGAGGGAAGATTTTGACACTGGGGCATCTTCTATTGCCCCAACTCCACGAGGTCAGACACTGGGACGGGGTTCATCCACTGATACTAGTTCAACGATGTTTTTTGCCTCAAGTACTCTTGGTTCACAACGTTCACTCAAAGGTACTATTATTGCGCAAACTTTTGGTACTACAACAACATTCCTTTCAATGTGGCAAAAAGTCCATATTGGGAGAATTTGGTCACTACATTGATTGTTTGGGAAGGGGTTCAAGGCTCCTACTCCCCATGATTTGAGTGGCCCATTGTTGGAGGATTCCATCAAACATACCAAAACTCTTGTAGAAAAGCAAAAAAAGGTATGGCAAAAAAAGGATGCACCATTTTGTCTGATGGGTGGACAGATGGAAAAAACCACACATTGATTAACTTCCTAGTGGCTTCAAGTGGGCAATTGGTTTTCTTGAAATCAATTGATGCTTCCCACCAAGTGAAACCTACAAACACTTTGTGTGATATGTTAGATGAGGTGGTGAAGGAGGTGGGTGTGGAGAGTGTCGTCCAAGTTGTGACAGACAATGCGGCGGCATATGTAGTAACAAGGAGACTTCTTGAGGTCAGGCACCCTACACTTTTTTGGACCCTTGTGCAGCTCATTGCTTGGATCTCTTATTGGAGGACATAGGAAAACTCTCATGTGTGAAAAATGTGGTTGAAGATGCAAGAAATATTACAAAGTTTATCTATAATCACACTTGGGTGCTAAACTTGATGAGAGAGCACACCAATGGAAAGGAGCTTGTGCGATCGGGGTCACACGATTTGCCACAAATTTCATTACATTGCAGAGCATTGCAACCTTATTAATATCCCTTAAGCAGATGTTTATGAGCACGCGATGGTTGGAGTCTCCCTATCTTTAGGAAGACCAAAGGGGAAATGATCGTGAAGACCGTTTTTGATTATATGTTTTACAAAGCAAATGGAAGAAATCATGAAGGTAACCTAAACTTGAATATTTGTTTATTTATCATTTATTTGTTATATAATTTTTATTAATTTTGATTTTAAATTTATATATTATTTTGTTTTAGGTGTCGAGCCTTTGGTTCGAGTTCTACGGATGGTGGATGGGGAGAAAAACCCAATGGGTTATTTGTATGAGGCTATGGATGTGGCCAAGGAGGCCAAAGCTAAATATTATGGGCACAATCAACGAAAATATGAACCCATTTGGCGCATAATTGATCGGAGATGGAACAAGACACTCCATTGACAGATACATGCAGCGGCATACTACCTAAACCCAAAGTTTTATATTCCACATCATTTAAGGTTGATGAGAAGGTTATGGATGACCTTAATACATGCATAGAGAGGATGGTATCGACGATATTAGAGATGCAATTGTTGACGAGTTGCAGATTTACAAGACTGCAGAGGGGAGGCTCTTTTCTTCAGCTCTATGTGTAAAAAGAAAAAACACTTCTCAGTCAAGTAAAAACAAATTGAGTCATTTGTATTTAGTCTCGATACACATAGAACTAAATACTAGAAGTCTATAATTTTTTTATTTATTCAATCCTAGTTAACTTACAAAATTATAAATGTCTTATTTGTATATTTGTGGTGGGAAGATTATGGTGCAAAAACACCAAATCTTCAAAAGCTAGTCATCCGCATTTTGTGTCAGCCATGCAATGCTTCTGGATGCGAAGGTAATTGGAGCATGTTCGAAGTTGTTCACACAAATAAGCGCAACAGGTTGACAACACAATGCCTCAATGACCTTGTCTTTGAGCGATACAATCTTCGTCTTCGTGTGAGACAAGTGGAGGGGACACAGAGTTATGATGCAATTGACTTAGCTGACATTGATCCATATGATGACTATATTGCTGATGATGTGGAGCCTATGTTTACTACAGAAGAGATAACAACTTTGGAGAGAGAAACTGAAGAAGCAATACCATCAAGGACATTAGAAGTAGGTGATGATCCAGATGACAATGTTGGTGTTGCAGAGGAGGAATATTTACCTTCCACTTCCACGAGGCAGCCGCAAGTGCAACAGACTTATTTTAGGCATGCTTGATGAAATGGAATATTATTGATATTTGATAGTGATACTTCAAAAGTCACATGTGACATGACTCTATGAGCATTGTTGTTTGCAAACTTTGTACTCTTTTTTGGTCAAAACTTAATCGAAAATATGCATATGGGCCTATGGCATTCTATAGAGTCACTTCTCGCATCATTTAACAATGTTTTTACATTTAATTTAAGTTTATTTTATGAATTTAAATGTTTTTAAAAGTAGTGATAAAGTTACCGATTAATGTCGATAAATTGCTGATTCCTGAATTCCGAGTCAAAATTTGGTCTGCCGATAACTATTTTTTGAACTATGGGTTCAAGGCTCCTACTACCCATTATTTGAGCGACCCATTGTTGGAGGATTCCATCATGCATACCAAAACTCTTGTAGAAGAGCAAAAAAAAGTATGGCAAAAAAAAGGTTTGCACCATTTTGTCTAATGGGTGGACGGATGGAAAAAATCACACATTGATTAACTTCTAGTGGCTTCAAATGGGCAGTTGGTCTTCTTGAAGTCAATTGATGCCTCCCACCAAGTGAAAAATGCAAGCACTTTGTGTGATATGTTAGATGAGGTGATGAAGGAGGTGGGCGTGAAGAATGTAGTCCAAGTTGTGACAGACAATGCGGCAACATATGTAGTAGCAGGGAGACTTCTTGAAGAGAGTCACCCTACAGTTTTTGGACCCCTTGTGCAGCGCATTGCTTGGATCTCTTATTAGAGGACATGGCCAAACTCTCATGGGTGAAAAATGTGGTTGAAAATGCAAGAAATATTACCAAGATCGTCTACAATCACACTTGGGTGCTAAACTTGATGAGAGGGCATACCAATGGAAATGAGCTTGTGCGATCGGGGATCACACGATTTACCACAAACTTTATTGCATTGCAGAGAATAAAAACCTCACTAACATCTCTTAAGCAGATGTTTGTGAGCACACACTGGTTGGAGTCTCCCAATGCTAGAAAGGTCGAAGGGAAAAGGGTCATGAAGACCATTTTTGATGATATGTTTGCAAAACAAATGGAAAAAATCATGAAGGTAACCTATACCTAAATATTTGTTTATTATATATTTTTGTTAATTTTGATTATAAATTTATGTATTATTTTTGTAGGTGTCGAGTCTTTCGTTCGAGTTCTACGAATGGTGGATGGGGAAAAACCCAATGGGTTATTTGTATGAGGCTATGGACGTGGCCAAGGAGGCCATAGCTAAATATTATGGGCAAAATCAGAGAAAATATGAACCCATTTGGCGCATAATTGATCGCGATGGAACAGGATACTCCATCGACATATATATGCTACAACATACTACCTAAATCCAATTTTTTTAATTCCCGTCATTTAAGGCTGATGAGAAGGTTATGGATGGCCTTAAAACATGCATAAAGAGGATGGTATCTCGACAAAGATATTAGAAATGCAATTTCTAATGAGTTGCAATTTACAAGACTATTGCGAGGTGGCTCTTTTCTCGACTCTATGTGTGAAAAAAAAAAACACATTCACCAGTAAAAACAAATTGAGTCATTTGTATTTAGTCTCGTTACGTGTAGAACTAGATACCAGAAGTCTAGAATTCTTTCATTTATTCAAGCCTAGTTAACTTACAAAATTATAAATGTCTTATTTGCAGATTTGTGGTGGGAAGATTATGATGCAAAAACACCAAATCTTGAAGCTAGCGATCCGCATTTTGTGTCAATCGTGTAGTGCTTCTGGATGTGAATGTAATTGGAGCATGTTTGAAGTTGTTCACACAAAGAAGTGCAACAAGTTGACAACACAACACCTCAATGACCTTGTCTCCGTGTATTACAATCTTCATCTTCGTGTGAGACAAGTGGAGGGGGCACAAAATTATGATGTAATTGACTTGACTGACATCGATCCATATGATGACTGGATTGTCGATGATGTGGAGCCTATGTTTACTACGAAGAAGATAATAGAGTTGGAGAGGGAGACTGGAGAAGCAATAACATCAAAGGTAATAGGAGTTGGTGAGGATCCAGATGATATGTTTGCAGATGACAATGTTGGTGTTGCAGAGGAAGAATCTTTACCTTCCACTTCTACGAGGCAACCGCAATAGACTTATTTTAGGCATCCTGATGAAATGGAATATTATTGATAATTTGATACTTCAAAAGTCACATGACTTTATGAGCATTGTAGTTTGCAAACTTTGTACTTTGAGTCTATACTCTTTTTGGTGAAACTTAATAGAAAATATACTTATTGGCCTATGGCATTCTATAGATTCACTTCTCATGTCATTTAACAATGTTTTAGATTTAATTAAGTTTATTTTATGAATTTAAATGTTTTTAAAGTAGCGATAAAGTTGTCGATTAATGTCAATAAATTGTTGAGAAATTGTCAATTCATGATTTTTGAGTCAAAACTTTGCTGCGCAAATTAATTGCTTTATAACATTTTTTTACTTACTTATGGTTCTAAGTGTGACTAACTATGAAAATAACAAACTCACAACATCATCAAAGAAAGTCATTAATGGGAGAACACCTAGAAATATTAAAAATTTCCATTTGTTCTATTTCCAGCAGCGATAAAGTCGATGGGGACACCAAAATTGCCTAATTTCATTTTTATCTCTTCTAGTAAATTCATTTTTAACTATGTGGTGTCAAAGTTTTCTAGACAATTTGCTCTGAACTCGAATTCGACATGTCTACTGTTGGTGTAAATACAATTCCGAGAAGATTTGTGTATGGTTTCATCCCATCACACTACTCAACGAATTCATCTTGACTCGCATTCCAATCATCCTTGTTTAATATGTATGAATAATATTTAACCGCATTAATTTCAATATGCTTGATCGGGTTTGGAACTACGGAGTGGAACCAACTTATGCCATCGCTCCTACCGCCTTGCCGAGAGGAACAAATGGTACAAAGGGAACGATTCCATTATTCCATCATTAGATGAGATGAAGTGACATTTAACACTTATCACCATCATTGTTGAACTTGAAGATTGATCCAATCACCACATATTATTCAAAGCTTGGTTACACATTTTCAATGCATTTAACATAAGTAGAAGGATTTACTTAATCCAACACCTTTCCATCTGTATCCATCATCAAATGGGAGGCAACATCATTGGTAACATATTTTGCATTGCGCGGCTAATTGTACCTCTAATGTAGAAGTTGACCGCCTTGAGAATTCTGCAATTAACTTATTCGCATTTGGGTATATACCAACAACGGTGCTCTAATGTCGAGTCATCGACTTCACAGATCTTCTGAATATAACTAAGAATCACGGGATCATGTTTTATTGAGCCGAGAGAAAAAAAAACATGACAAGTCATTAGATAACATCCCATAAATGGTTTAACCACAAGAGCACGATGCAGAATTGTATCCTTCAAGGTACTTTCATAAATTTGAATGGCTCGAAAAATATTATGCATTTCAAATGAAAATGAAGAACCGAGAGGATTCAAAGCCCATGAATTGTAGAGATTTGCACTTTCTTGTTTTGAGCAACAACAAATTTCGCCAAGAAGTTTGTGAACAAGGGCACGATGTCTAGAGTTTTAATTTTACACTGATCAATCAATCTACTATGCGAACAAGACTTTCATGTTCATCATGTCATCAAGGGACGAATAGAAGTTACAACAGTACCTTCGGGACCAAAGAGGAACATGGGAAGCATCTTTACATTCCTCAAAGCTTGCTCAAAGCCGGTCTAACAAGGAACGCTTGTTATGCGAGTCATCTTTCATGGTGATATGGCGGAACAAAATGTAACTTTGAACCGTCCCAAAGGTTCTCACGAGGCCGACGTAGAACCTTAAACATTAGTATGACTTTGTAAAACATAGATTATGTTTACAATATGAGAACCTGATGACTAAAAAAGAAAAGCAAATTTGGAGACATTTTGCCATGGAGACCAAGACAGAAAGGAGAAGGTGATCTTTTAATATATCTTACTTGGTGATTTTGAGTCTTGATACAACAGAGCACAAATCAAGAAGTTTTGGACAGTCTGATTTTGTTCAACAATACTGACCTAGAAGCTTTATGTTTAATTATTTTATATTATTTTAGTTTGCACACTTGTGGATGAATTTTGTGTAATGTTTTGACATGTATTGGATGTGTAAATCAACGGGCATATTTTCAAAGTTTTGGGAAGAGCATTTGCAGCAAAAACGAAGAATTTAATTTCTCAAACCCAGCTATGACAGACAAAAGACCATTCAAGCCCGTAATACCCATTTTACTTCACCCACGTGTTCATTTCTTGCATTCTTGATACATAATGTTGTGTACTTTTTTTTATCTTTTTCAATTTTAAGGAATGGAATCTCTTGGTTTTTAGTGACCTTAAGAGGGGTATTTTATTGACTTGTCCTTTACCCGCATAATTCAAAGGAAATCATCACTGAGTCAATGACACACTAAAACAAACAAATGATTCACTATCCTTGGAGTCCAAGAACACTAATTGCTTCTAGGATGCACAACAAACACCATTGAAAAACAATATAAAAGGGAAGTAGAATGGTCGTCTAGCCAAGCTAATATATTTGGGCATGCTTATAAATTATTCTCCAACTATGATATTTCCCAAAGGTTATTAAATGTGAGAAGCCGTCAATTTGACATTTTCCCCTACATTGCCAGGAAACGGCCCCACCACCCCGTATCCAGCCTGAAACGTTTCGAAGATGCAAACGGGTATGAAACGTCCTGGAAATGCCAGGGACATTTCATAAACATCCCCGTCACTTCCGAGACGTTTTGTGGATTATATATTATAAGGAAGAGTTTATTTTAGTTTGCTGTTGTGTTACTCCACTTAATCTTTTCAAATATAGCCTATATTTCTGCTCGTAGAGAATTTTCCAAACCCAGGAATAAGTTACAGTGTGCTCAGCTGTAAAGTCTTATAACATTAAAACTATACTAACAAGGAGGCACATTAAACAAGCCTAAAGATAGTTTGGGTCAGAATAGTAATCCAAAGAAAGTAGGAAGAATCTAGCAGAAACCAAGAAATGCCAGGCTAGAAAGCAGGTTTTGACTCAGTATATTACTGCTCCTTAGAATAAAATTTTCCATTGGAATCCTCAATCAAATGAATACAATGAAGCAGGTTACAACAATAATTTTTGAAACATGGATGCATGACAGATGATTATGAAGAAAATCTAGATGATATATTCTAGAATCTAGATTATAATCATGTATATATGAAACATTGAAATTGTAACCATGTTGAATGATGAATCTTTAGAACTTCAATGAATACAAAATATTTTGAGTGCTTTATCTCTTATGGTCCATGGACTAAAATTTTGAAAATGAGTACTATATATATAATTTTTATAATATATTGTACGGACATTTCCGTAACATTTTGTACCCAAGGTTTTTTTGAAAATCGGCATTCCCACGTTTCAGACCCATACCCAAATCCGTTTCCTGGCAACATAGATTTTCCCCAAAAAGCCATGCAATGGCAACACAAATTGTACAACAATGAGCTAAGCTATTGTATTTCATTAAATGCTATTGTTTATTCTGTGGAAACTCAGGTGCAAGTATGTTTTTGCGAATGAGGTTTGTTCTTTGTCTGATATCAGGCTCATGTGGAAGGCGAGGTGTGTATGCAGTTGTTGGCCAAAAGATTTTTGTTAATTAAGGATGCCAAAAATTAGAACTTGAGGACTACTCTGATTTTATCTCTGTCCTTATTGCTTTAAGGAAGAGATTGTAATCTTCATTGGATTCTCCCGCTGTACATTTTTACCCTTTTTGTACAGCATTTTTGTAAATACTTTTTGTGAATATATGAAACATCCTTTCAAAATAAAAATATTGTACACATCTCTATGTACATCCCTCTTCTACTAGAAACTTCCTTGTACATCGTTTTGCAATCTGTATTTAGAATGCACATAATACAAATGAGCATACACTGTACAGCATGCATACATGTAGTAATATCTTGTGCTGTCAGGCTTAATTGTTCAATTGCATTCATATCAGTTTTTATTTTGCTGCTTGGATCTGGACTCTACTGGGCTTGGGGATACTTTGTGACATTTTGTTTGGTCTCATCTCAACCTGAACAGACTTCATTAACAGATTTTACCATAATATGAAAGATGTTTTTGGGTGCCACCCAGCAATTTTGACAAAAGAATGATAATGTAATATCCGCAAGTGTGTATATAGTATACATAAAGAGAGGGTGGAGGGGAGCGGAAAAGGGTAACCCATCTTTAAAATGCCACATTCATCCTGCTCACTAGAGCGTCGATAAATATTAGAAGAGTAATGGTTGATATTTTGTGGAAAGGAACACTGCAAAAAAGTTAAATGCAATTTCATAAAGCCACAAAAACATTCATAATTATGGACAATGATAGGCTCGGAGGACCTTAAATCCCAAAAAGATATGAAAACTGATAAAATACCCAGACGTGCGAGAAATAAAAATGGTATGATGAGCTTCAAGAATAAACATCATGAAAGGATGCCGTCAGCTTCTTGTGATGTACATTGGTAAAACATGGGAAAGAGAATCATTTAAATTGCCGATTGGTTCTTGGGGGCTTAGGTGATCCAGGAATGGAGAATGGCTCAAGAGTCCAGCCACTGTTTTAACTTAAGCAACAATCCACAGTCCAAAGTATATCAGCTCTTTTCTCCGACTGGCCTTAATAGATAATATACTTTCATAGAAAAGAATTGATCAAAAATATTTATATAAGATTGCTATAAGATAATTGCAAATCAGCAAACGTCTGAAGGAACTGCCAGAATAACTAGAAAAATATAAAACAATTTTTATGGTAAATTACTAATTAGAGTAAAAACAAAGTTTCAAAAATGAACCAATACTCTCAAGCGGATACAATACCATCAAGGAAAGGCCATGCTATAATTTGGTTTTTCAAATTTAGGAATAGCCCTATTGATACAAAATTCACTGTCTTTTCCAGGATCTCACCCAAAATATGCAAGTTGAAAACGTATGAATTCAAAGTATTGTCACTCTTAATGACCAAAACCAAAAGATGCATTTGAAGTTTTGAACATATATTAATAAATGTATCTCGTGCCTTGATAACACAAAATGTAATATAAGATAACAACCAGTGTGAATCAGACCTAAGAAAGGATAAATATTTTTTTAATAGTGAGAGATGCTCTCAAAAGGACTCTGTTTAATTTGGAATTTTAAACACATTAAGGTTATTCATTTTCTATTAATGGTGTACAGTATTGAAATTTGGTAGTAAAATCATTTTCTAAATCAGAAGAAAGGGTAATGTTAAAACTCCAAACCTAAGTGTCTGCATTACAATACTACCACAAAACTTTTCTTCTGGATACTTCGAGTAAGAGATGGGGAAACATATTGGTCAATAAAATATAACCTGTGAAATCCAAAACATATGATCTAGAAAAGCCATGATCCTTATGGCGAATGGTTCAATTACTTGTGTCCTTTCCCTATGTAAAAGCAGGCTATGACACCAATGGCTTTTAGGATGGATTCAAATACGGTACCACAAGAGCCATTTATTACAAGTTTTCTATGCAATTTTAATGGTAGGTTTAATATATAGAGAGAAGCACTTTTTTCAATGAATTCTTCAAAAAAATCATACATATAAGGCTTTTTAGTTCATAATCTGAGATCTTCACTGATTACTGAGAATCTTGATTTTCTGCAGACATAAGTACCAGGAAAAACAAAAAAAAATAGGATAAAATAATACCTGGAATGAAATCCTTGTAATGAGCTCACTTGCGGTCAGATCTAGTGATGAATCGTCCTGATCATGTCCAAAAAACTGGTCACTTGATATGCCAGTTGAGCTCTACAAGCAGCAATATATCTAGTTAGCTTAGAGGGCAGAATAAAAAAAGAACAAACTAAGAAACATGGTTACTTGTAAACATTTGATATTTACAACAAATATTTCAGACGAGGATAGTTGCTTTTGATACACCAAACTGCCTTGGGGATATGTCTTTTAAGTTTTTAACAAAGGACAAAGAAAGAAGAATGCCTCAATGTATATCACCAAGAAGAATTGCCAGGATGTATTTTAAACTGAAGTTTCAAAAAAAAAAAAACCAAGAGAGGTTTTGATTAAGATTGCAATTAGAATCAATGTGTCTTCACTTTTGTTTATGCTTTCAAAACTACAAGTCTACACCTATACCACTGGGACAAAACAATAGCTTTTCTCAAAAATCAAGAATACTTAAAAAGGAAAAAAATTGGTAAGCACATACCGAAAACTTCTGCAAGCGAACTTGAGTTTCTGGATCACCTGCTTTATTCTGCTCACCAAAGAATTGTGAAGATGATATTGATTTTGCATTTGCAAATTTCTGTCTTGCTTCATTACTCTCCTCAATCTGCAAAAGGTATTTTACAAGCACATTAAAAGGTATGTCTGTAAAAATTTGAAGTCTACTAGAAAAAATAATTATTCCTAACATTTAAAAAATTAAAAAAATATAAATTATAGGCATCTCATGGCTCATATTCAAGTTTATCATTTGGTTGACCATTACAAAGAGTGAAATAATGGCTTCTGCAAGGCTGAAGAAAAATGCTTAATACTGTCAAGATTACACTTTCTTGGTAAACCCACGTTTTGTTTTATAGTTTAAATTGTTTTGTTCCTCATTTTCTCTCGTGGTTGGTGTTTTAGGCGCGCCACCTACTGCTATCTTTGCTGATTGTATTTTCAAGTGCCACTGACCTACTTTGGTCACTCGAGGACATTAATGTGAATCCATTTCATTTATCTGTATAATAAGTTTGCTGTCAATTACATTCTCTCTACTCAAACAATGAGGAACCCTATTTTTTTAAATAGCGAGAGATCTTCTCAAATCATTTGCCTTGATCTGTTTTTCTTTCAAACCAATGTCAATTGTCCAAATCCCAATCCATTTTATTGAATGACTATGAGATTTTCTTTATGGTTTTATTACTACTGGAAAAAACTTACGTAAAAACCATAATTCAGCCTCCACCTGCCAGTCTCTAGCCCCCTTTTGCAAATCACTTTTAATACTAATAATTTCATCCTCAAAGTTTTCCATTAGTAATTTACTGATCCTATAGGCAATAATCACATATTAAATGCGGACAGAATGTCACAATATGATTAAATAATTATTTTTTGTTCATTTGTACATTTATTTTTGTCTGGGGCCTTATTCATCATGCTCAGACTGAGAACCCCATATTTGACACTTCCATTATTCCATAAGATCGAATTGGCCTATCTATTATTTGTCATAGATGTTTTCTCTCCTAATAAGCTAGCAACTAAGGTTCTACATTAGTGTTTTGACCAGGAAGGACACTTTCTAATTGGTTCCATTTATGATTGACACCACAACAACAATTGTGCATGCATTAAATAAGGCCATTCTATAAACAATGATTGAGGCCATAACAGTGCCCAACTCATTTCTAAGATGTCCTTTTGAACCGGTAAACCCACGTTCCTCTTAGATGTCTCATCAAAACAATCTCTAAAAGCTTGTGGGGAGAAATATATGTTACCAGTACCCAAGGTTTCCTCTGCTGTTTGCATACTAGGATATATTTTCAGTATGGAAAGATGAATAAAATGAAGAGAAAACGATCAACAAAAATAGTGCTAAAAATAAATTTGGGCAATTGATTATAATCACTAGGAAAGGGGAAGACCTAAAAGCAGATGAGATCCCTAAACAAAACTGGCAGCCACACCCTGTTCTCAAGCCCATTCCAAATTCCCAAGGACCTATTAGTATTCACCAATAAAAAGATAAACCTAAATGGAGAATTTATGCCCTTCCTTTCCAAACCAATTTTCAGATTTCTCTATGATTGTATCATGTGGTTGTGTGATGCCATCTTTTTCTTCTTTCTGGTCATATATGCATGAACTAATCGCCCTAAGCTTGAGAGGAGGCTAAACATAATGACCTAAATTTCATGACAATGTTAGCATATGCAAATAGAAGAAAGAATTCAGAGAAGGCTGAATGCACACACCAACAAGTGTGACAGCGTTTATTATATAAGAGTAGGTGGTTACAAATTGGTTTTCAGTTTACATTCAGTTAGAGGCAGTTCCCAACTGCATAACCGATGCTTGCAATAAATATTCAACAGCCCCTCTTAATGACTAAACCGAAAACAATACCAAGTTTGTCCCGAAATTTTACAAACATCCTAAAGCCCATACGTTTAGTCAGTAGATCTATAGATCAGCGTGTCATAGGTGGTACTTCAAATCGGTAGTCCATTGATGTGTTGCAGTTGTCGAATGGAGGACTCATGAAACAAGAATTTGGTAGTGTGAACAGAGGATATGGCAAGTGGTCCATTGATTCTTCATTACGTGATTCATTGACCAGCGATGAATCATCAATGGCTGAGTGTCAACCCCATCTCCAGAGTGCTGGAATCAGAAACTCAGAGAGGTGGATTGAGAAATTTGTTCCAGGCTTGTGTAGCCTGTTGGAGTCTATACAGAGACTTTGTTAGCCTACAATCTAAGTCACCTCGATCATGCCCTTGCAACACCATGTAGTTCTCATCCAACCTTTTCGGAAAGCATGGTGAAGTGCCTTCCAATCAAATTGAGTTGCTAAGGAGAGAAATGTGACCATTTGTGCAGTGGAAGTTAGAACCAACTCCGCAATAGTAGGAGAAACAAACATCTTCGTCTCAACAGAATGGGAGAAATAACCATCTCCGTAGTAGTAGGAGTGAGAACCAACTCCTCCTTTGTCTCATCTATTTGCTCATTTATCCCCTTTGTTGGGAAAGGTCTTTCACAACACAATGAGCAAATTGTTCATGCTCTACTATCCTTCAAGCAAGTACCTCTGAGTGAGTGATTTGGCATGCCATCCCACCATGCACCTTCAATGCATCTAGAACAATGAAGTCTCCATCCACACCAAACTATTCTAGTCAAGTTCACTCCACTGAACTAGTAACTAATAGAGTTACAGTTACTCTTAGTCACTATATAGTGGACTATTGTGGGCGAGGAGGGATTTGAACCCCGATGTCGTGGTTCATAACCACGTGCTCTAATCCTTTGAGCTACAGGCCCTTGGATACATGAGATTTGTTCCCAAAGCAAGATATTGTAATGTAGCGGGAGAATCCGCAGTTTCCGATACCACAATGGTATAATCCATTGCGCCGCTTTTTTGAAAAGTATTAACTACCTGAGCTACGGAAGAGGCTTTTTGACCAATAGCGACATAAACACATATTACATTCTGATCTTTTTGATTGATAATTGTATCTGTAGCTACTGCCGTCTTACCGGTCTGTCTGTCCCCAATAATTAATTCTCGTTGACCGCGTCCTATAGGGATCATCGAATCAATAGCAATAAGACCCGTTTGAAGAGGTTCATATACAGAACGTCTTGAAATAATACCCAAAGGCATGAGGAAATACATCCTCGCAAGTCATGTCCGCCTCCAATATATTCGGTATAGTGGATGTTCCCTCCACAATAAGTGTATGTTCCCTCCATAATAAGTGTATGCGGGTTGACTATATCCAAGTCAATAGATCTATGAGGAATGGCTTCCTCTCAAGGCATTACTGACCTCCCGCACATCCCGTATGGTGGAGTTGTCCTCCACATGTACACTCATGTTAACTGTAACAAGATCAACAAGCCGATATTAGCTACCTTGCCTAATACCGAGGGCAATCATCTATCTTTGTTTCATATCAGAAACAACACACTTCTTCCCACAGAAATATTGGGATTTTTAGTTAATTAACAAATAGATAGAAGATTCTTTTTGTAAAGAAGGTACAAATCTAACATTACGTACCAACAGCTTTTATGAGCATTATTCAATACAAGTGCATATATCTCTTATCCCTTCTACTACAAGTGATTCTCTGTCAATTAGTACTACTGATTCAAAACATATATTTGCAATAAATGAAACATACCAGTCCCTACAACATGAAAAGTGTGTGGATGCGCGAGTCAATGATCCAACAACTAGTACCACTGTCATGCGAGCATGATGTTGTAAGACAATAAAGAGCATGCTCGTTATCCGAATCCCGTTCTTTTACAACTACTGCCACATGTTCCTCATCACATGGCTTTTTGTTCTGTTGCGAAAGATCATACTTCCACTTCCGAAAATCCTTCTTAAGGTGCCCAACCTTGTGACAATAATAGCATGTGACTTGATACTGAGTGGAGGACTCACCAAAATGACGTCTCCACTTTCTTTTTGACTGTGTGACAAGAGCACTCTCTGATTGGTCACAACTAGATTCTGCCTGAATTTGTCTCCGCTCCTTTTGCAACAAGTAGGAACTCACCTTGTCAAACGTGAGAGTTTGACTTTCAGCCATTAAATGGAGTGCCTCCACAAATGACTCATATGAAGAAGGTAAGTTGTTCGTAACTGAGCCACCATATAATTGTCTTCCACCTTTTTGTTGATGGAAGATAACTAGTCTCGAGGTCTTTCATCCGAAGTAGGTGCTCAGACAACGATCCAACTTCTTATAACTTTACGGAAAGGAGCATATTCTTCAAGTATAAAACTTGACTCTTTTCTAACATCTGATATTTATCCCTCAAACTAGTTCACAACATGCTTTCCACAGTGGCATTCCGCACTTCCGGTATCATATCATCCAAACCAACAACTTGAGAAGTAATGGAGCCTCCTTATGACGTTTGCCATAATCAGCGAAGTTTGCAACAAGTTTTCCTTCGCTGCCTGTGATTATTTTATCACAATCTTGAATTTTGCAAGTGTCGGGATTGTATGGCTCCATACATTGAAATTTGTGCTCGTTAACTTTTGCAAATCCGGGAGAATCAAGTTTGAAATATTCACCATTTATTATTCCAAAAATTGAAAAACGGAAATAATAAACAATACCAAGAGTCTTATCCTGACCTCGATTGGGATAAATGATGCCCTTCTGCCACAACTGGAGTAACCCACGACTCGGGATCCATGCCCTAGATTGCAGGCAGGATATCACAATTGTATAATGACTACAACTGTATTCACAACTTTAAAATCGCAACTGGGGTTCCTTTGCAACTATGACTATATTCACGACTTTAAAATCGCGACTGGGGTTTGTTTGCAACTACGACTGTTATTTAGAAGTATGACTTCTAAAAATAAAGCCCGCGACTGTAATCTTTGTCTTCGCAAAAACCCACAACTGTAATCTTTCTACAGCGAGTGAAATGAAAATGACTTAGGACGACTTCAGACTTGAAAACGACTTCAGTTTGTGCCTCATCAATCTGCAACTGGTCTTCCTCAAACTGTTGCACTCTCCCGTACCCTTCAAGGGCTTTCTTGGGCTGCGAACCTTTGCTCTGATACCAATGTTAGCATATGCAAATAGAAGAAAGAATTCAGAGAAGGCTGAATGCACACACCAACAAGTGTGACAGCATTTATTATATAAGAGTAGCAGGTTACAAATAGGTTTTCAGTTTACATTCAGTTAGAGGCAGTTCCTAACTGCATAATAACCGATGCTTGCAATATAAATAATCAACAGATAAAGTAACTGCATTTCCTCCAAGAATGCATAACTGATATCATGATACATGGTTGCAAAGATAATTAGTTTCAAAAGTTCTAGAAGACTACAAACAATTAAAGATCATTTCTCTTTCAAGGTTAGAAGCTCTTACTATTACAGTGCTACCTATTTAAGAATGGAATCAATAATAAACTTTCTGATTCCATATGGAAAACCCAGGTCCATTAATTTATTTACCTGTACTTTAGAGCGGCTTGAATTTGTTTTCTTTTGATTCCCTGGATTCATTCCAAATTCTGCAAAGAAATTTGTAGATGCGGGAGGAGGAACATGACCGGAGATATGGTTTCCTCCACCGTTTGAATCTGTATCCAAGCCATTTTCCACATAACTGAACCGAGAAGGCCGAGACGCATTAGGAGCTGCTGTAGAAATAGTTGAAGGACTGTAAGCAGATGTGGGTTCCTCTGGCTTTTGATCATAAAGATTCTCATTTGACTGTATCGGATGTCAAGTCAACAGAAATGATAATTAGCATCAATTGAATAGACCCGTATGGGCGTGATTATCCACCACCATCATTATCTTGCAGAAAAAATATATGAATATAAAATTCTTACAGTTGTTGGGAAACTTAGCTTCATCTGCACTTGAAAATTGAAATTAATACAAACCTACCTTTGTCGTAAGCTTTCTGACACCAAGCCCACCAGTTTTGTTTCCAGCAGTTCTCTTTGCTCCCAATGGTTTCTTGACTGTAGTGGTTATAGGTGGATGCAAAGGACGTTCTTGAGACTTTGAAGGGGCCACTTCAGGGGAATCAAGTTGCTGGTCAAAGAAAATTCAGTTGCTGATGTTGAAATCTTTTCACCAGAGAATCCATTACTCTCGTGGTTTGCTTGTGAAGCACTGTGTAACGAAGAAGATGTTTGGCTTGTACCATTCATGGAACTTTTAGCAACTTCCTTTGCAAGAAGTTGTCTATAAAGCTCGGCTGCTCTTGATGTATATTTTGCTTCTATTTTACCTCCATCAGTCCAACCATGCTGTTTAAAGAATGTATGTCCTCGGCCATTACCACCAAAACTCATTATCTTCAACTGTTCAGGTGTCCAGGAATCCAGATTTGTAGATCTGGTGAGCTCAAAATGATAAATTAGAATTACAAACAAATATTTGCTTTTTATTTAAGGAGAAACAAATTGAACTAAAAATTTGTATACTATGCTCCTAACCCCTGCAAGCTGTGATTACACCATGTATTACAAAAATTATAAATTACACTATTCAGTAGTAATTGACATTCTGTTGTATGAGAAGGATTTATAAAATAAATTATAGGGATACAACCAGGGTTTCCTGTGAATGCGTCCCCAATGTCAGGGGCTGCATAACCCAGAAAACATACATTTCCGCTACATTACAGATTCTCCTGCCCTCCCCCTCCCCCACCCAAATAAAAACAAAATAAAAATTAAAAAAGCTTGGAAGAAGGTGCTGACTTGGAAAATTGATCCTATCAATAGCTATAACATGCATCCAAGCAATGATCTTGCATTTTTGTTTGAATAAGTCCAATTCAGGTTATACTAGTAACTATATCCAATCATGCACTTGACACTAGATAATAGATAGTGTATCTCTGCTGATAGTACGCAATAGGACAGACAAGGTCATTACATGTTAAGAATTACACATTTGACCTGGTGAAATTCAGAATACTAAATATGTAAATATCAACATTTTCTTTGAACGTGTAAACAAGATGAGAATGACAGCCATTGCTTAAAAACCTTTTTTTGGAATTGGTACATCAAAGTAACAACAATATGCAAGTAATGATAAATGTCATCGCATTTAGTAGCAAAGCTACAAACAGGGTAAATCTATCAAACTCCTCTCCAATATAGCTTCATTGCAAATTCAACACTAAGAAAGGCATACATTAGTCATATTGAAGAAAGTTTCCTAAGGAATTACTGTACATAAGACCGTTCACACAAGCCCAACCACTATAAGGAGAAATCACCCAAAGGGAATTCAATGAGATATGGTGCCAATATAACGAATCAAATAATTGACAATACTCTGTTTAAATGACCTTATGAAACTATGTGTTTGAACTGTGGTTTGGCCTTCGACAACCATATAGTAAATCGAGGACTTCCCTCGACCTTTATCTAGATCCCAGTCCCGCCTATGGTCATTGGGAGTGGACCACTATCTATCTACATTCTTGGCTTCCAGTCATGAAATTGGGGCCAGACTAATATCGGTCAGATCAGGTCAGGACAACAATCAGTTGGGTCGGGTCAGACCTGCTGAAAAAGGTATGAAATGATGTATTTGGACACATATTTGCCATTTGGCAGTGCAATTGAGTGCTACAAGCACTCTTTCAAGCCAATTAAGTGGCAGACACGACTACTTTCTCTCTCAAGATGAGATGAAGCAGCCAATTAATGAATCTAAACATCACAATTTCTGATGCGCCCGTCATTGATCATTAACAAACATTTATATGAAAGGAAGTTCTTTCCTAGATGAGTGTATGCAGTGATCTGCCAAAAGGGCAATACTAGGAGTGCATTAGCCAGACACACTGTGCAGATTTACTTGACGTATATCGCAAGGAACCTACACCCTTCCACAAAACACGAGGTTGCAAACAGCTGTCAAACCAGCAATTATATGCTAATTACTGCTATTATCTTAAGCCATGCACCACACCAACGTCCCCAAAATTCTGAACGGCAATTATTCATTAAGGATCTCAACAAAAACCAAAAGGGGGATGGGGGATGGGGGAAAGGGGGAGTTCTTGTTCAAACTACACAATTATGAAAAGCTATTTAAAATTGGGATGGTATTAAAACTCCAATAAATGAGAAGAAAGATGATTTCTTTCACATTTTGGTAACACTATCAGATCGCTTTCACTGAGATTTACAAATCAGACCACTTTACCTGACATTTCACCAAGATTTATTTGTACAAAGATTTGGATTATTATAAAATCCAAATTAAACAGAAAAATCGTGATTCAAGATTTAACTCACATTTTGGTAACAGTCTCAGAACATTTTCACTAAGTTTTACAAATCATGCCACATTAATTGGTATTTCACTAAGATCTGCTTATCAAGCAAGGTGGGAATACTGTAAAAATCCCAATTTATTTCAAAATGAGTGATTTATATCATAATACGCTAAACACTGTACCAGACCAATTTCAGTAGCATTTATAAATCAGATCATTTACTTTCCATTTCACAAAGCTTTACTCCCACTAAGATGCTGATACTATAAACATCTCAATTAATTAGAAAAAATGTGATTTATTTGACATTAATGTAGCAGCCCACATTCACTAAGAGTTACAGATCAAGCCACTTCACCTTACATTTCCCCAAGATTTACTTTCACAAATATAGGATTTACCAAAATCCCAGATAAATAGAAAATTTCTGACTAATCTGAAAATGGCAACTCTGTATCTGGCTACTTTCACAAAAAAATCGAATATTATAAACATCTCGATTAGTAGAAAAATTGGAATCGACCGGCCATGTTGGTAACATCGTATCGTAACAATTTCACTAAGGTTTACAAATCTCATCACTTCAATTGACATTTCACAATAATTGGGATACCTAAATCTCAATTGCGACTATTCTGACATTGTGATAACAATGCAAGACCACTTCCACTAAGATTTAGCTCATAAGATCAATTATGCTCACAAAAGGAAACCATAAGCAAATAGATTTTACAGTACCTGACAAAACTAATGTGGACTCCAAGGCTTCTGTGAACAGCAGAACAGTCGAGGCAGATAAAAATCCCATATGTAACAGATGCCCATGTCGGATTTCTTGTGTTACAATCAAAGCACATCTGCACACATGGGTGTCGCAGATCAGATCCAATCTATACAAAATCACGTCAGATCTGCATGGATCTGGTCTCAAATTATCCAAATCGGATACCATTTGGGTCCACAAGATTCATTACTATGTAATTCCCATGAATTGCAACTAAAAATTTAAACCAAACGTTTGAGATGTATTGCGTTGGATTGTACCTTGTTCTCGGACTTTGCCTTGAGCTTCCTAAATACGGCATTTTTGTCTTTGAAATCTTCAATGCCAGCCATTGGTGATGAATGATTCAGGCAGCTCTAGCTCCGAGTTTCGGCCTTTCAGCTGTAGTTAGGGCACAACAAACACTGAAAATACTGTGGCCTTTTAGCTATGAGCTTTCTGTTCTGCTGGAAGGCATAATTCTTATGTGGGTGTCGTGATGTGAGGGATCAATTTTTTAAATATTTTTTCGGTTGTGGGTGGTGTTGCTTTCATTGGTTTGTTCGTGCATGCATTGCTTTGGGAGGAATTTATTCAAACGATTTTATTATAGTAACATCAATATTATGCCAATTGGTAGACCTATTTGTTGTTGTTAACCTATTTGTTTTGATTTTTATTTATTATTATATTTTTTAGTTGAACATGTCCCTGCACAGCCTTCTTAGGCTTAGATGTCAAAGTCTGAGGGGGTGTCCACTCTGCCAAATTCGGGTCAAGTGTAGAAAATTCTTAGGTTTAGATGCCAAAATTTAATGGGATGTCCATTTTGCCAAATTCGCTCCGGGCATGGCACGATCTCAACTTCATCCCTTATTACGGCATCTCCGGGCCTTTGCCTCAACAAAAATTGAACCCGCCAAACTCGGATTAGGGACACAAAATTCTTAGGTTTAGATGCCAAAGTCTGAGGGGGTGTCCACTCTGCCAAATTCGCCTGGGGCATGGCACGATCCCAACCTCATCCCTTATTACGATATCTCCGGGCCTTTGCCTCAGAAAAATTGAACCTTGGTGGGCTCTTTGAGAGACAAGTAACTTCACCAATGGGCCAACGATTGTGTGCAATGTTGTTTCAAAATTTTAACATGGTAGACCTAATTATTGTTTTAATTTTTTAACATGAAAGCTAAGACACTTTGTTTTAGTGTTAGTAGGCTTTGGATAGTTGGATGTTACATCTCATACTTGGTATCTTACTTATACATAGAAGTGAAAAAGAGATATAAGTTAGAGAGAATTTTTTTATTAAATTAGGGGTTCCATTCCGTCAAATTTATAAGGGGTTTTCTTTTGTTAAAATTGAGTTTTTGATTAAGATTTGTACTTTCATAGATAGTTAGATAACATCTTTTACACCATCATACATATTATTGGACTTACGAAAAATGTCTAGAATAACCAAATCAACAATATATGTGCTCAATAAAAATGAGAATGAAATAAATAACAAATAAAATTGTAAATAATATATTAACAATTATATAATATAATAGAGATATCAATAGAAATAAGAAAAATATGAATAATTAATAAGAGTGTGTTTATAAAGTGTAAAAAGTATAAAAGTAAGTTGATTTAAGAGGATTTCTCAAGTAAGATTAATATGGTTACCCATGTCACAATGCATAAATAAAATTAATATTAATTTTGCATTGATAATTTTTATTACAAAACTTAAAAAGAACTAATCTTAACTAAAACATAAATTATTTTGTTGCTTAAAATAAGCCCACCAAAAATTATGTAGATTACAATGGTTACAAACATTATAATAAAATACTTATAATCTTCCAAATGCATTTCGCTTATATATAACTTATTTTTAGCTTATGAGGGCATTTAACTTTAGATTTTGAAATTTTCATTTATTTTATAGATTAAAATATATTATTAAGGTTTATAGGAAAAAAATTGTTGTATGTTTTATTATATTAAATAAAAAATAAATATTTATTTCAAATAAAATAATTTTTGAATCATTTAAATTGTAAGTAGGTTTAAAAATGAATCTTATCAATAAAGATATTTACATAGTTTCATGTACATAAATAATTTCATTCAACATACAAAATGTATATGAAATTTATCTTCTGGATTTGACATAGTCTACACTTTTAAAAAGACAGACAAACAATTTATAAATTTGAGGACCACAAAACAAAAATGTTTTAAACCAAAAAAAGAGGAAATTTGAAATAATGTTAAAAACACATTGTATTATACTTTGATAGAAAGATGCATGTAAACTCAAATAACACCTATATCCATGTCTTTCAAATTATATAATTATGTGTGTGGGATTTTTATGAAAATGAGCAAAGAAAATAATATTATTTAGAAAATGTGATTGCACAAATTTACTTAATTCTATAATAGGGTTAGAAACAAGATACATTTATTAGTTAAATATTAATATTCACATCAAAGTATACATGTATTGCAATTATAAGATAGATCGATTATAACATATGATAAATGTAGTAAAGCATGAGAAGACAAGTGTACTTAGCTATTTAAATGGTTTGGAAGTAAATCTAGGTGTTATAGATGAATAAAATGGTTGGAAATGTCTTAATATGCTTCATCTCTAATTCTAACTCTACATTTTTTGGAAAAGGGTAAAATTGGGGATTTTGAAAGGACCCATGTCCTTTTACAAAAGGCCCATAAGGCAAGATAGAGCATTTAAGCATAAAAAGAACATGTCCTTAGACATCCAAAATATAAAGACAAAAGACCCACAAAGGGTATTACATATTACGAATTTTCTTAAGTGTAGCAACAACATCTTTAGTTGTAGCATTGGGATTCTTGTCAGCCAAAGTATTACCAAGTTTAATGAGCTCAATATAGTTAGCATTGATGCTCTGCTAGGTTTTATCAATATGAGTCTTCCATTCCTTGATGACAGAAAAAGCTCTGTTGAGCTTCTCTAGAATTTTGTGCACAATGCTCGAATATCAATATCATTTGTAGCAGAAGGGTCAATGCCCATATGAAGCTCCAAAGCTTCTTTCGTGTTTGTATCCTCACCAGGCGTTGGTAGGCGAGCCCAAGCAACAGGAAAAGGAGAGTCTGGATGAGAAGAGAAAAGTCCCAACAGGATGTCAGGAATGTCCTAGTTAGAAGTAATGTCCATGGGCCGAGAAAACGAAGCATCGGCCCTCGAGACAAGAGGAGTCATGGTAATAATCGAGGAAACATGGGGAGGCGACAAAGCGATTTAGTAGTGATCGAAGAAGAGGAAGTTGGTTCGCCAATAAACTCATAGATGACAGAGGAGAACTCACTTTGGTGGTGGAGAGATGACAAGACGGGAAGAGGGGGCGAAAAGGAGAGGTGGAAGGGGGATGTCGCTGCGTTGACCCGTGATTAAAACATCTCGAGTCTAAACCCGAGGGGAGGCGAAGACGTCGGTGGAGGTGGAGGGGAGGGGCAGACGAGGCAACATGGATGGAAGGCGGGAATAGAGTGGTTCATAAATCGGATGACACAACTTCGAGTTTGGAAGGGAAGCGAGAAAGGTCGCTTGGGGTAGTTGTCACTTTGAATAGTAGATAGAGATGACCCTAGTGGAGAATTGGGCCTTCTTCTTCATGAGAAAACTTAATAGATAAGTCCAGCGACTAAAACAAGAAATTAACAAAGTTTACCTGTTTACCATGGCAGAGGTGTGCAAGTAAGAAGAGTTGGGGACCATAAATCAGTTTATATCTCCTCCAAGGTGAAGTATCACATAAACTACTATGTCACTCTGTCTCATGGGGGGAGAGAGGCACATTCAAAACCCAATTGGTATTTTCTCAATTTCTCTCCCTCGCATAAGAAATCCCCCAACTCAACTTTCAAGGAACGTTTGAAGTATACATCACCCTCAAAGAAGAAGTCCTGGTGGGGGTGCTAGATTCCGAAGAGATCACAAACTTGGTCTTTCCCACCTTAACCTTCTCTTTTTTCCATTTCGCAAGAACACTACTGTAAACTTTGACAGAATATCCTGACAGTCTCTCCATGAAGGGCGTCATACCCTTCTCCTGTAAAATGTTCCATACCTCATGGTTTGTCTGTACTCTTTCACAAGATGAAGGTTCGATCCTCGCGGATAGTTCCCCCATATTATGCAAATTGAAAGAACTGATAATTCAAATAGTTCAAAATGGGCATTGTTTAAATAGAAATTGTGAGCTCCATCGATCCAATCACTCACATGTGTCGATGGATAATATAAACGAGCGTTGTCATTAATAAAGAATCCGCGCGAGTGGGACATAATTGAGATTTTTGTACCACACGAGCGAATACCATCATAGTTATAAATGACAATTAATGCGATATCATTTCCTCCGCCGTCGACAAAGGGAAAGGATATCTTCTTTGTCTTGCTGTCTCTGGATAAAGCAATAATAGTGATGAGAGGAATGAGAAGCATCCCCCATAGGAAGTTAAACTTTTGGAAGAAAATCATTTGCAAGAATAGTATGGAGGTTCCCAAGAAAATCTCTAATCCATACTTGTTGATCATCTGAGAGGACACCCAAATTGGCCAGGAAGTCAACCACTGTATTACCTTCCCTATAAATGTGTTGAAATTTGATATTTTAGAAGCGGGATTGCAGGCTTCGAATATCATCAATTATGTTACTTATAGTCCATCTAACAAGTTCATTTGAGTTGAGGATTCAAATAAGATTAAGAGAGTCACTTTCCACAATAAGTTGTCCAGGGCCAACCATAAGCGCCAATTCCATCCCTTTAAGAATAGTCAAAGCTTCCGCTTTGTGATTTGTCCCTGTGCAAAAATTAGCTGCAATGGAAACCAAGGGTTGACTTGATTCATCTTTGAGTATAGCCCACCACCGAAGCTCTCGGGTTACCTTTAGAAACACCATTTGTATTAATTTGCAACCATCCAATAGGAGGGGGAGACCAAAAGGTGTTCACTCTTGTTGTCAGATGAAGAAGGCGTACCAATTGAGATGAGCAATTGTTTAGGCCAAGAATCAAGAAGATTTAAAGTAATTTTTGTTTGTGCTTCTTTTAGATAGTAGTTCAAGTTCTCTTGAAGGTCGGAGATGACTCCCATGAAAACATGTCGCAAATTACAAGTCTGCTCCTTGAAGATTCTTTTATTTCGTTCTTTCCAGATGCTCCACAGAGTGTGAGGAAGCAATAAATTCCAAGCTAAGGAGGCCACTGGGTGACAAAACAAGGAACACCATTGATTAAAACTTTCCGACATAGAAGAGGTAAACGCCCAAGAAATCCCAAGTATATCCAATAGGAGACTCAGGAGGGAGTGGGAGAAATAACAGTGACGAAGAAGGTGGGCAGAGGTTTCCAAAGAGTTAAGGCATAAGTCATAAAGTGGCTTGGGAGAGAAAAGCCTCTACGTTTAAGATTTTTCCCAGAGAGAATAGAATCCTGAAACACAAGCCAAGAAAAGAAGCCAATTTTAGGAGTTACTTGTGGGATTTAGACATGTTTAAGCAAAGGATCACAGGGGGCATTGTTTAGAGAGGTAGGCAAATTTAACCGAGAATTCACCCGAAGGAGAGAGCAACCATATGCACGAATCCTCAAATTAGGAGAATTGAATATAATGGGATGCAAGTAGGGTCTTGAGTTTGTCAATATGCTACATCTAAGTAGAGCTACAACCATCCCAAGAAGGGATACACCAAAGATGGCTTATTATCAGTATAGTTGATGTAACCATTAATCGCCATGCCACATATCATCAAGAGGGGATGACAAATCGATACCAAAAAGGATCGACAACTAAATACTTATCACCTATCCACCAATATTTCCAAAAATCAATATTCATACCATTCCTCGATGCCATTTAGTACTGATCAAGCAAAGGTTGAGTGCGACAATAAAATTCCAAATAGCAAAGCCTCTCGAAATGTCAAAAGAGAGGAAATATTCTTGGGAAGGAAGATATTTAGATATCAAAAGTTGTGTCCATGGGAATTGTTCTTGGTAGCAATAGCCCAACCAAGCTTAGCCAACATGGCTTCATTCATTTCTCGACACTCTTCTAATCCCGAGCCCCCTAAAGCAGTAGGTTTGCAAACAACATTCCATGAATTTAAGGGGGATCCTTTTACGATCCTCGGACTTAGACCAAAGAAATTGTTTTTGAATTTGTTCAATACGTGATATCACTAAGGAAGGAATTTTAAGAAGGGACATAAAATAGATTGGAAGAATTTGAAGAGTTGTTTTAACAAGTTGGAGCTTACCTGCTTGACTGAGAAGAGAACCCTTCCAACCCGCAAGCTTCTTCTGAAATATTTCGATAACCAGGTTCTAGAGACTTTTAAGCTATCTACCTTTGAAGAGAAGAAGTCCCAAGTATGAAGATGGGAGATCCATAATGCTGAAACCAAAGATAGCCTCAATATTTCGTTGTTTGTTGTGAGGAGTATTTATAAAAGCAATGTTACTTTTACGGAAA
Organism: Taxus wallichiana var. yunnanensis; assembly: GCA_018340775.1. Lineage (NCBI taxonomy): Eukaryota > Viridiplantae > Streptophyta > Pinopsida > Cupressales > Taxaceae > Taxus > Taxus wallichiana. Next base: position 543,479,598 of record CM031244.1, on the reverse strand, counting down.
TTAATAAGTTGTTGAGAGGCATTTTGATAGCATCAAGAATCCTTTTCAAAAATCTAGCCTCCACCACCCATGTTGCCCCCAAAAGGAGGGTATCATCAATGAATCGGCTGTGAGTCGCCAATAAACCTTAGAGGTGATATTAAGACCCAAAATAGCTGCCCCCGTAGCTCGACTTAGAGTATCAACCATAAGGAGGAATAAGAAAGGTGAGAGAGAGTCCCCTTGTCTAATTCCTCTACTATTGGTAAAATAACCAGTGGGTATACCATTCATTAAAACAAAGAAATGAGGGGATGAGATGCAACTATGGATCCAAGAACACCATTTATCACATAAGCTAAAATTTCAAAGAACTTTTAGGAGGAAGGACCAACTGACACGATCAAAATCCTTCTGCATGTCTAATTTAATAATCATCCCAATAGTTTTAGTATGATGGGATGAGTGAATGGCTTCATGCACGACTATCAATCCACCTTAAATCAACCATCCTCCAATGAAGCCATTATGTTGTTCCAAATAAAGCTATCCATGAAGGGTTTCAGCCTAGAGGCCAACAATTTAGTGATAATTTTGTAGGAAGTATTGCAAAGGCTAATAGGAAATTGGAGACCAATTTGGAACCCAAAGATTTGGGCGCCAAAGCAAGAAAAGTATTGTTCCATTCTTTCAAGAGGGAGTCATTTTTTTGAAATTCATTAACAGCATCCAACAGATCTGTTTTAATAATATTCCAAAAAGTTTGAAAAAAAAGCTACAGGAAAGCCATCAAGGCTAGGAGACTTGTCTCCTTTCATAGCAAAGACAACTTTATGAACTTCTTCAATAGAGAACGACTAAGTTAACTTGATATTAATTTCATCAGAAATCAACTTAGGGATATGTTGCAACATTTCTAAACTATCTTCCTCGCTAGGAGGACCCTCTTCCTAGAGTAGGTAAGAATAGAAATTGACTAGTTCTACAGCTATAATATCCTCGGAGTTCAAATAGCTTCCCTTAAGATCATGATAGCAAGGAAATTTGAGGAAGTGTTCAATTGCTGAAATACTTCAGATGTGAGCAGAAAGAGGAAGGAATGGCATACTATCCTCTTGGAAGCCACATTAGAATATGTCTAATGCTCTTTTTTGTTCCCTTTATTATCTACCAGAAAATTTCACAGCTAATTTGAAAAATCTGTCCAGCTTGGTTTTCTTTTGCCCACCTCCACAAATTGGTGGAAACGGTCTCGGTGTTGCTGTTTAATGTGGACAGGGACAACTATAAATAGCAGAGTTGTGTTATTGTGAACCAGCATGGAAGAATGTTCAATCAATTTATCTCTACTGCCATCTAGCTCTATGTACGCCCCACCCAATAAAGCCACTCTTAATGTTCTGTCCTGCTCTTTGTCTAAATCATGCTTATCCTGCACCAAAACAAGAGAGAAGAACAATGAATTAGTACTAACCAACCCTTCTATACATTGGCAGTCTAAAAAAACTTTCAAATCAGTAAAATACAAGATAAGTGATTCAGCATGAAAGTATCTCAGTCAAGAAAGAAACTACCCATGAACTACGCACAACCATTAGACTCTGTTCTTCCTTCTACATTTCTTCCCAGCACTTCATCAATTTTATAGAACTGCCAACATATACAAAAGAACATTTTTGTAAATTCACTATTCTCTCCAATGTAGCCCCATCCAAAATAGGACAACTGGTGATATCAAGATGCAACAAAGATACCATGTTTTCAAATTCACACAGCAATGTTGACAATTACAAATTGTTCTGCAGTAATTGATCCAGAGATGGCAATGCTTGAAATTCATGAGGCAACTTCTGCAGACCATGGCTATCCATTAAGAAACATTCCTTCAATGAATTTAACTGACCAAAATCACCTGGCAAAGCACCAAATCTAATGCAATCTTTTATACCAGCGGCTAATCTCCACTCAATATGCACCACGTCAATACCAGTCAATGCATCATGATGGTCATGATGCATTGACCGACATTGACGTGGTGCATATTGAGTGAAGGGTAGCCTCTTCCATCTTTTATTTACAAATTCCCAATTTTTTTCAATCAGAAAGACAAATACATAAGCTAGAGAAATCTAATGAGAGATCTGGGAGGCATGTTTCCAATAGGAAATTCTGCTAGACTGTCCAGCGAGTCAGAATGGAGACACTGTATGCAAAGCTTTGCTAAGATATCTGGCAATCACTGCAACTTTAGTGATCTTTTGAAATCCAATGTCTGTAAAGAAGATAATCCACCCGAGTCCTCCGGCAGTTCGCTCAAATTCTCACTTTGCCCTGAGGTAGTTCCATCAAATTTTTTCAAAATGAGATATCCAGCTCTTGTAGGGCAGTCAACATTCCAAAGTCAACAAGTGACTTTTCCAGATTGGACCATTGGCGTGGATTCCTGTGCTGAGCGGAAGTGGCCGCGACCCTTGGTCACCTGCAATCTGTTTTTTTTTGGAATTCCCGTAAATTAACAAAAGCCCAGGATTCAATTAAAAGCTGATCTATGCATTAATTTCCAACCATAGATAGGCAAAGAAAACCAGAACTGGATTCTATTCTTTACGGCCTCGTCGAAGCTAAATATGTAAATTAGGAGGATACGTTAGCGTTTACCTGTACAGAGGGAAAAAACAGTGCGTCTTTAAAAGCTACACCACACATCATGTGGGTTGTATTTCAGCGGGCGGGATGGTGGCGGAAAAAGTGCAGTGGCAACAAATATATTTATCCTATGGTGACATACACATGATCTATTGAACTCTATCACATGGTGTATTGAACCCGATTGAACATCCTAACATTTGCCTAAGTCGATGACATTAGAGTAATGGTCCGAGCAGAAGTACAAAACATCTTCTTCAGCAAGCACATCCCAACTTTTCAAAACTGAAGTTCTGCTATGTTTCAATGAAGCATACGCAATTTATAGAAAAAGGAAATCAATGCCTCTAAAAAAAAACAAATGATATGTATTTTTGCTTATGTTGGCCGAAGCGCCAGATTTGAATTGGGTAACATGCATTACAGAGTTATCATATTCGTCATAGTAATAGAAAAGCATGGCTTTAAGAAATAAAAAAATAATACCATATTTAGAACAACATAATATCAACCTTGATCTCCATGCAGGTTAAGAATCAGCGATTGAAAAGGTTTAGGCAGAATTTAGAACATACAACGGAGACCATTTGCGAGCCCGCCAACGTTTACAATGGGAAGCTTGTGAAACATGGGAGGAGGCAATAAGGAAGCTATATAAGACACATATGTATGAGAGGGGAAAAGTATACACCTAACAATTAAATGCGCACACAGTGACCAAAGAAATGAGCGAGGAAATGTTATAAAAATACAAGGCACAAAGATGCATCAAGAACGCAAAGTCAAGTGCCAAAACACATACTAATGTTTGTTATAAGATCGAGTGTTTTTCAAGACAGGGAGAGGAAATCCCTTGTATCAGAATCCAAAAAAACATAAAGTTTATAACATAGTATCGAGTATGAAATCCTTTAGTTTTCTATGTACATGCACTCGAGTGTCCAACAGTTGTTGTCAAAAGGGCACTAGAACATAGTATATTTAGAAGCTAAAGTGTTTAGTCAGTTGTAGTTCCAACATCGCCTTCCTGCATAAACCGAACAAGAAACATTGGTGTGAGGGACATGTCAACGCATTGTAAAACAACGCAACAACGAATAGAAAAACCAAAAATGGAAAGAAGAGAAAGGCTGAAGAGCAACGGTGTGTCTCTTTCTTTCGGGAAGAGGGAAGTTTTTTTTTTTGTAAAGCTATTTTTTTCTTCGGAGGGAGGGACAATGAAAAAACCCAAAGAAGGAGAACTTTTAAAGCGTTGGAATGTGGCAAGTCAACACACCTTCCTTCCAGCTGAAATGTTTTGATCGGAACGCTCTTTCTCCATGCTAGTTCCGGAAACCGCAGTTGGTGGGCGATCGTGCGTCAGGCTGTTCGCTGCAGGGCAGCCAAACTCTTCATTTTCTTCCTCTGAATCTTGCGGTTCATTTCTTCCCATGACAAACTCTTCAATGTAGCAAAGCAGCGGCTGGTCTAAATTCTCCATGTGTCTGCCACAGCCTAATGGGAAGTCCCGTATAGCAGAGGGCCTTTTATTTGGCAATTCACGTTTTACATGCTCTATTGCAGCTTTCAGTGATGTCAAGCCAAATGTTGTTCGTTCTTCAGGAATTGGGGGCAATGCAGGTTGTCCGGAGGCAACTTGTTTGTTGTTTCTCTTTCTCTTTTGACATTGCTTACGTGACTTAGCTCGAGGCATCTGCAACATTAACTGAAGCAAGGGAAGGTACATTAAGAAAAGAGAATATCACCTTTGCAGGCAATTAAAGGATAAAAATATTTCAGTCAAATAGAATCTACAATCAACTCAATTTATGTGAATGATGGTAGTAACATATGAAGTAACTGCAAGCTGTCACATGCGATCAGGTGTGCGAGATTAATTGAAAAAGTATTGTGTGTTTTTGATAGAATAAAGTTTTCGACGGAATACCGTGCAAGCAAAATGGAGAAAAGGCATCACATTTTTTTGTATCTAAATCAACGAAACCGCTCGAGAGTGACCTCAGACAAAGCAAGCAGGCTTTGCTCCTCTCGTTTTCTAGCTGTAACGTAAGGCGTAATTGTTATTTTGTTGTAATGCACAATGACCCTCAAGAAGGTTTCACTCACCTTATTCAAACTTATCTATGAATCCCTAATCCATAACATCTCACTTACCAATCCAAAATGGTCAAAATGTCATAATAGCTCCATTAGAGATTCAAATATGTTTTTGGAGGGAAATTTTCTAGAATTCAAAATTCAAATTTATAAAATTGCCTATGACCTCTAATCACTTCAATCAACCTCCTTAGACCTATAAATCATGCTCATGGTTAATTTTTTCATAAAATAAGTGTTTTAATTGATGCCCCTGCATCATAATCCCAAGGACAAAAAGAGTGTTCCCAAAAACTTCTATTCAAACAAAGACATCTTCTTCTTTCGTATTTTCCAATTGTAGATGACCTCATTGATCCTTTTCTTGACTACATTCCATGAGTACATAATGACGCTTTTCATAATTTTTACTAGCTTGTTTTTTGTGTAGTCGAGTTGTTTCCTTTGTAAAATGGTTTGCCTTGCAAGGTTTGATATCTTCTTCCTTTATTGCTCCATATGCCAAATCAAGCACTACATTTGTCCATGAATCATTCCTTGACATTCCATAACCTTAGAATCATGCTTATTTCTCTTACTTTATCCTCGTTTCTTGGTAGCTTCAAAACCGAAAATAGAGTCTCTTGCTTGCTTAAAATTTTATTTTCTCTTGTTTCTCCATCACCTTCACATCTGATGTACCTACACAAACATCACTCAAAGCAATATCAGATTTAAAAATTTGAGCTTTGACAACCCTCTCATCCTTCTCTTTCATCTCATCTATATCCTTTTGATCTAGATCTTCCTTTATGCAATCCCATGCATCATGTTGCACTCGAATGCACTCGCATTTTTCTTTCTCTTCCTCAATCTTCTTATCCAACTCAATCATCTAATGTGATTGTATATTTTCCGACTCAAATAACTCCTCTATCATTTGCATTTCTTCCTCCAAAAATCTAACTCAATTCTTCATTTCCCTCATCATACTTGGGACCTTCTTTTCCTTCTTTATCCTCTAAAATTTGCTCTCTTTTAAAGAGACCTTCTTCCTCTTTCAACATGTCATCCACTCTTTTATGTGCCAAACTTGTATCCTTCCTTTGCCATATCTTCTTAGTCACTTGTGCCTTGCTTGATTCCTCGTAAATTCTAATTTTTCCTTCTTGCTACTAATTTTATCATCCACTTGCTTGAAACTTACATATTTCACCTCATCTTCTGATTTCTTAAGTCACTTAGGCATTACATATCCATGATTCATTGCTTGATTTGAGTGCTTAACATTGCTCTTGCTTGATTCCATCTTTATATCAAAATCATCATTCTTGATTACATGATTAGAATCAAAATTTACAATGCTAGTTACCGAGCTTCAAAGATAGGATGCTTGATCCCATCATCTTTCATGCCTTCATAGCTTGCTTTCTTATTGTTTATACACTCTTTCTTGTCTATCTCCGCTTGAATACTCTCCAGGAATCATGAAATATTGTTTCATCATTCATTTCCTCTTTGACATGCTTGATCCAAGACCTCAACAACATGTTCTCTTCCTTTATCATCTTCATTTTTCTCTAAGGAGGTTCCTCTTGACCTATTTCTTGCAAATTTAAATGCTTTAATCTTGATTCTCTTTGCCAAACTCTTCAAACTCATGTACAAAAATAATCGAAAGACAAGATTCGGATATCAAAATAAAAGACAAAAATGTCTTCAAAAGTGCCTCTTTCCTAGACACATTTATCTTTTTCTTCATCTCTTCACCAAGTGCTTCTTCATGCACTTTTCCTATTCTTTTGTCTTCTTCTCTTCTCAACAAGTGACTCAACCGGCCAATTATGATCAAGTTGGCTCACCTTATGATCAACCAAGATAAACCCTAATGTCAAGAATTTGTATTTACCCTTTTTGACTCCATCTCTTATGAAAGAAATGATAACCATATCATGCCAAGCCAAGAACACAGTCTTAATCAAACATCACGATCAATAAGATGAAAGCAATTTGCCAAAATAACTTTACATAAAACCTTTGCAAACAAATGAGCAGCAATATCATATATTATTATGGAACTCAATGCAATACATTGAGAATGGGTCTTGCTTAAATAGGCAAGGAATAACAATCTAAGAACCAGTCAAGGTCGTAGATCAAGTCATAAATCAAGGAAATAACTAGTCATCAAAGAACTAGTCAAGACCATAGATTTAGGAGAGAACTAGACATCAAGGATCTAGTCAATACCATAGATTAAGGAAAGAACTAGTCAATACCATAGATCAAGGAAAGAACTATACCTAACAACTAGATAATATCTCCTAATATCTAAATAAGATAAAAAAATATCCACACACATAAGTGGGTGAGGATAAATACAATAAAGGTAAATAAAATACCTAAGTGAACATGAGCTAAGGTAAATACCTACTCTAACACCCCCCTCAAGTGAAGCTAGGGGCCAAAATAGAAGTGGCATGTCCATAGTATGAGTCCCAACAACTAGGCTTGATGAGGTACTCATGTACAATAACTAGGAAAAAAGGGACACCGCAAGGTACCCAAAACTAGTAACAATAAAGTAAAGAGAGTAGATCTACTCCAAGGCATCCCAAGAAGCTCGACTCAAAAACTCGTACAATGCTAAAGAAGTTTGGTGTGCACTATGGTCTAAATCCACTGCTCGATCACAAAACTCAAAAACAATTGACACTGGGCTCCACTAGAATAGCTCCATACAAGGAGACTGTCAACGAGAGTGATGTCGAAAGTGCAAAAACACCAAACATAATTCGCTCAACTGTTTCAAATAGGTGTGCCACGATCCAAGAACAATAACCAAAGCAACAAGGCAATGACACAAACTCTAGAGTGTCATGATCCAAGAAAAGCCAAGGTAACAAGGCAATGACGTGAAACTGAAGAAGTAGGATCAACACCACACCCTCCCATACCGGTGAATGGGTGGAGTGACGCTACAAATCTGTATGAGTTGTCAAAACAACTACTTGAACACCGACAAACTAACACTGGCTCCACCGTAATAGCTCCCCCACAAACAAGATCACAACATGCAAAAAGTGTCGAAAATACGGATACAAAATCTCTCAACAAACAATAGAGATACATTACACTCAAGTAAAGAAAAATGCTCAAAACAAGAAGCATCATAATGCATAAGGTATAGAAAGTGGAGCAAGAGACCGAATGGTGGAGGAGTCACGCACGTGGAGTCCTCTCAACGAATGCCTATGTCGCCGCCACGAGTGATTAGATATCCACCCCAAATCAACACTGATGGATGAAGAAGATGCCTGCATATGACTTGGTGCAAAATGCACAATGGGTGCATGCAAAAGAACATCAGAATGTGTTTCGGGTTGATCATGTTTGATAGCTGAAATCTCGTGTTTCTTAATCCTGAGTGAAGGTGCAGAACTCGTGTGTTGCTCATAATCCTCGAAAGAGTTGAGCAAACAAAAAAATGAGCTCACAATGTGTGATCCCAATGAAGTATCTACTCGAAAACCAATGTCACGACGAGAATTCCACTTAACACGTGGAGTCGAGGAAACAATACCTCCGTGAATGTCTGCCAATGACTCCGCTAGTGAGACCCATAGAACGGAGCATGCGAGATTTGAATGCAGTGGTATGCTTCTCAAAAAGGCCATACAACTGAGCAAAAGTAGGATACACAACATGTGGTACTGTAATAGGCAGAGATGTGGTTCAAGAGCATGCAGTAACAAGCTTCATAGGTGTATGAGCATCAAGAGCAGGAACAGACTCAAAGACTGATAGATCAATGTTAGTGGGTTCAAGAGCAATAGCTACAAATGGACTAGGAGCATGGATATGGTTGTCCACAATATGATGGTGATGTTGTAGGCTAGCAAGTTTATTCTGCAGGAAATGTATTATTATATCCTTATCGTGAATGAGTGATTGTAGAAGAGAATTTCGCTTCTTGAGTGATCTATTTTCTTCCACAAATTTTACAATATCCTCTTGAAGTCCACATACTCCAGAGAAAAGCATATCATTCTCAAAATCCATGATAGGTACAAACTGCAACTCTCAAAAGTTTAGGACGTTGGGCTCAGCCGAAATTGCGTCCACAATTGATTACAACATTCTCCATATTTGGCACTTTATAATTATAGTGCAAGTCTCAAAATAAATATTTCCAATGGAAAGATCACAAAAATCAAGCACTTTTGCAAAAATGACACTCAAAACCAAGTTACCAATCAAAAGTTACAAGCTTTTTAATATTTTGCTCTATTATTTATTTTAGGTGCCACTAAAACAAAATAAATTGTTGTTGCCTTCACCACACAAATAAAATTAAAGGGGGCTGAAGTTAAGCACCTACTAGTAGGAATCACAAGCTTTAATCCCTCATATGACCAAGGGCTAAGGATTTTACCATGTAGCTTACTATTTTCGGGGTGTCGCGTGTTTTCGAGAAAGTCACATCCAACTGCCGCTTCTGGTAAAAATTACTATTTCTGGACTGTGTAGACAGTGACCTTTATTGCTGAAAATAGCAACCTGCGGATTTTCCCGAAATAGTAAAAATGTGCACAACATCCGTGGACCCCTTCCAAAAAGGAAAGATCTGAAAACCTTCATGTGCGCAAACCGAGACAGATACGCTACAGTAGAAAAAACCCTAGTACAGATCTCAAGAAATCCAACTAACTTTGAATAAAAAAATAACTTTTTTTTTCTTGGCTCGAATCCCGAGGCGCACTTGTGTGCTTCTCTACAAAATTAAAAACCACAAAAACGACTGCCTCCAAAATTGGCTGAGTTTATAGTCGAACTTAGGGTTTTCATGCCTTTTGGATATAATGGAAGCCTCTGCTTTTTCATAAAATGCACGCAACAACAATATACGACCAAATCCCAAATATATGAATACACAAATAACTTATTTGCAAAATAAAACTTACAAACGGATGCTAACAACAATCTCCGCTTCGATACCATGAAATGAACGATAACTAAATCGTGTCAAGCCAAGAACACAGATGCTAATCAAACATCACGATCAAAAATGAAAGCAATTACGCTAGAATAACTTTACATAAAATCTTTTGCAAACAAATGAGCAAAGAATATCATATATTATTATGGAACTCAATGTTATACATTGAGAATGGGCCTTGCTTAAATAGGCGAAGGAATAACAATTTAAGGACCACCAAGGTCGTAGATGAAGCCATAAATCAAGAAAATAACTAGTCAAGACCATAGATTTAAGAGAGAACTAGACATCAAGGATCTAGTCAATACCATAGATCAAGGAAAGAATTATACCTAACAACTAGATAATATCTCCTAATATCTAAATAAGATAAAAGAAATATCCACACACATAAGTGGGTGAGGATAAATACAATAAAGGTAAATAAAGTACCTAGGTGAACATGAGCTAAGGTAAATACCTACTCTAACATCTTCAATTACTACTCCCTCTTTATCTGGGGTTTTACCCGAGTAACCAGATTCTTTTTTGCTCTTGTGGAAGGCCCCACCACAATGTCAAACCTTAGGGTTTAAGGTTTCGATACAAATTCACCAAAACAGAAAAAACACAAAGAAGATATTAATACTATTATTTTGAGAGATTTCTGAAAATGTACAAAGATTGAGAAAATTCAACAATTTGCACCCTATGGATCGATTTTATGAAAAACCCTAAATTTGTAATAACTTTTGCAAAATAAAAATTAACTTTTTAAGGATCCTTACTTGAAATGTTTCACAACTCGTAAATATATCTCCCACCAATTCGCTCTGGTTCGCAAGATATGGTGGAAACAAAACATTAGGGTTTTTGCCCTAATTTTAGCCCAAATCGCACTACGATACCACTTGTTAAGATCCTCGCATATAATAAATGAATAAATTTCAGAAGATAAAATAACATAAGAGATATGGGTGGTTAAGATGCCCAAATATGTAATATATTCATAATAATACCCTTAAGGTAGGGCAATACCATACAATGATCCTTAAGAAAGGAGTAACTCCACAATCTCCCAAGATGGGAATCCACTTTGAGGGGGACACCTCCAATATACCTCTACCAAGTAGAAGACTCAACTCATACATCCATGACCCTCGTAACGATACTCACATCCTTTAAATAGGATGGGTAACACCTAATCCCAATGTAGGCCGACTCATTACCCAATATAACTAATTCCTATGTGAGCCCATATAACTAACTAAGGGGATGTGTGTCACATGTCGGCATCTCCATCAACCCATATACATTATAATATTATATCCCATGTGAACCCATAAATATAATTAAGGGGATGTGTGCCACATGTCGGCATCTCCATCAACCCATATACATTATAATATCATATCCCAAGGTACATAGCATTGCCTCCCTCTTTGACATGTTTCGTCCTCGAAACATAAGAAGAAGCCATATAATGAGTGTGATTTAAATTATTGCACAATAGTCGCCATGCTCGATCCTCCAACCACCCATATGAGATCCTAATGGGTGATGCTACTCCAAAACTGATTCCATATTCCCTTGCACTCATCTAATTCCATCCTTGTACATATGCATTCCTCCTCGGCATCCATGTGTATCCATAATAATTATTCCTATGATTCCATTTCATATAATTGTTTCTCCATTGATTCTGTTTATAGCCTTGATAATTGCTCCTCCAATTCTCTCGTATATCTATATAGATTGCTGCCCTTATGTGTCCTAACATGATCCCATGATTTTTTTCTCTCATGATGATGTGGGTGTCTATATGGTGCAACCTTAGTATCCTCAACCTTATCAACCTTTTCGTCAACTTTATTTTTCTCATCCACCTTGTTTTCTATTTTTGTTTTCCCTTGAGTAGATGAATTATTTTTTTCTTTTTCATCTTTTTCTTCAGCCTCTCCTTCTGAATAATCTTTATTCCCTTCTTCACCAACTTCAAATTCATCTTCATGATCCTCATTTATATTATTTTTTTCCTGCTAAGTGTGATATCTTGCAATGTAATTTTCTTTTTCTTGTACCACAATTTCATGAATTTCTTTTACACATTAAGATTAATTGTTCCCAATCTCTCTAACCAAGGATATCTAAGAACAATATCCATACCATCCATATCTAAAACATAAAAATCTGAATGTAAAACATATTTATCCATAGAGAGCTTTAAATCTTCAAAAACTTGAATATGCTTACCATCCACTTGAGCTTCCTTAATATGTTTTGCTTGCACATGTAGATTTTGAGCTACATCCATATTGATGAAGTTATATTTACTGCTAGGGTTTATGGAAATAATTACTTTTTTCTTTGAATACACCCTTCAAACTGAAATATTGAAGCTTCCTTCTTTGGAGATGCACTATCATGTGTAACAACTTCATCATCAAGTGGTATCGAGCATCAATTTTGGTAAAAATTGGGTCCAAACCCTAATTTTAGTGATTCAGCTATATTTTGGAAACAACGTTAATTATTTCTCAATTTTTACCACAACAGAAAAGGTTTCATAAAGCTACATCCAAATTTCATGAATATTCAAGCTTTTTCGTTGAAGTTATTGCATTTTTAGGGTTTTGCCTAAATTTGCTTCACAAGCCGCATTTTTTAGAATTAATTTTTAAATTTTTACCAGTATTTATAATCTTCATCAGGAAGCTATGGTAAAAATTTCAGAATTTTGGATCTAGTTTGAAGAAGATATTGAGAGTTTTGTGTTTTAAAGAAAATCGGCCTATAGGTTGCAATTTTCAGTCTTTCTTTGATTATTTTACATATTCAGAAATATCTCAAAATTTTAGTAAGGGTTACTTCTTTGTGGTTTCATATTGGAGGCTGAATGATAGATGAAATCATCAAGTCAAATATTGGTCAAAGGAGTAAGTTTGTGAAACCCTAATTTTTATGTATCATGGATATACCAATTTTCCATAGTAATGGGAAAATTGATGCAAACAAATGGTGGATACAATTTAAACAAATTTATTCTGAAGAATGTTTAGTATGGGTTAGTTTTTATCTTCATCTTGGTGGGAAAGCGCAACATTGGTATTCTTATTTGGATATAGATCTATTAGATTGGGATTGGGAGGAAATGGAAGATATTTTCTTAGCTAAATGGGCAACAAAAAAGAAACATAATTTTGTTAAAGAAGAGGAAGTATTAGAAGAATAAGAAGAAGAAAAAAAAAAAAAAAAAAAAGAAAAAGAAAATATTGATTATGAAGTTGTTACACATGATAGTGCATCTCCAAAGAAGGAAGCTTCATATTTTCGGTTTGAAGGGTGTATTCAAAGAAAAAAGGTAATTATTTCCATAAACCCTAGCAACAAATATAACTTCATCAATATGGATGTAGCTCAAAATCTACATGTGCAAGCAAAACATATTAAGGAAGCTCAAGTGGATGGTAAACATATTCAAGTTTTTGAAGATTTAAAGCTCTCTATGGATAAATATGTTTTACATTCAAATTTTATGCTTTAGATATGGATGGTATGGATATTTTTCTTGGATATCCTTGGTTAGAGAGCTTGGGAACAATTAATATTAATGTGTAAAAGAAATTCATGAAATTATGGTACAAGAGAAAGAAAATTACATTGCAAGATATCACACTTAGCAAGGAAAAAAGTAATGTAAAATTGGATCATGAAGATGAATTTGAAGATGGTGAAGAAGGGAATAAGGATGAATCAGAAGGAGAGGATGAATAACATGATGAAAAGTTCAAATATAATTTCTCTAGTTGAGAGAAAAAATAAATAACAAACAAGTTGGAAGAGGAAAATAAAGTAGAGGAAAAGATTGATAAGGTTGAGCATATTAAGGTTGCACCATATAGATACCCACATCATCATGAGAGGAAAAATCATGGAGGCATGCTAGGACACATGAGGTCAGCCCGATCTATATGGATATACATGGAATTGGAGGAGTAATAATTTTGGCTATACACGGAATCAATGGAGCAACAATTATATGACATGGAATCAAGTGAATAATTGTCATGGATATGCATGGATACAGGAGTATCACATATGGAAAAAGATGGAATCATATGAGTCCAATGGAATACGAAATCAGGTTTGGAGCAACATCACCCACTAGGATCTCATATGGGTGGTTGGATGATCGATCATGGTGACAAGTGTGCAATAATTTAAATCACACTCATTATATGGCTTCTTCTTATGTTTGGGACGAAACATGTCAAAGAGGGAGGCAATGCTATATGTACCTTGGGATATGATATTATAATGTATATGGGTTGATGGAGATGCCAACATGTGGCACACATCCCCTTAGTTATATGTATGGGTTCACATGGGATATAATATTATAATGTATATGGGTTGATGGAGATGCTTGAGCATGTGGCACACATCCCCAGCTTAGTTATATGGGCTCACATAGAAATTAGTTATATTGGGTAATGAGTCGGCCTTTCACATTGGGATAAGGTATTACCCATCCTATTTAAAGGATGTGAGTATCATTATGAGGAGGTGGATGTATGATTTGAGTCTTCTACTTGGTAGAGGTATATTGGAGGTGTCCTCGAAGTGGATTCCCATCTTGGGAGATTGTGGAGTTACTCCTTTCCTTAAGGAGCATTGTATGGTGTTGCCTTACCTTAAGGGTATTATTTTTCATATTTGGGCATCTTGGCCCACCCATATCTCTTGTGTTGTATTATCTTATGCAGATTATTCATTTATTATACCACTTGATAAGAACTTTGCATATAATAAATCAATAAATTGCGAGAAGATAACGCGACACAAGATATATGGGGGCCCAAGATGCCCAAATATGCAATATATTCAAAGTAATACCCTTAAGTTAGGGCAACACCATACAATGATCATCAAGGAAGGAGTAACTCCACAATCTCCCAAGATCGGAATCCACTTCGAGGGGGACACCTCAATTATACCTCTACCAAGTAGAAGACTCAAATCATACATCCACGGCCTCCTCATAATGATACTCACATCCTTTAACTAGGATGGGTAACATCTAATCCCATTGTAGGCTGACTCATTACCCAATATAACTAATTCCTATGTGAGCCCATATAACTAACTAAGGGGATGTGTGCCACATGTCGGCATCTCCATCAACCCATATACATTATAATATCATATCCCAAGGTACATAGCATTGCCTCCCTCTTTGACATGTTTCGTCCCCAAAACATAAGAAGAAGCCATATAATGAGTGTGCTTTAAATTATTGCACACTTGTCGCCATGCTCGATCATCCAACCACCCATATGAGATCCTAGTGGGTGATGCTTGCTCCAAACCTGATTCCATATTCCATTGTGCTCATTTGTTTCCATCCTGGTCCATATGTGTTCCTCCTCGGCATCCATGCATATCCATAGTTATTATTCTTGTGATTGCATTTCATACAATTATTGTTGCATTGATTCCATGTATAGCCAAAACTATTGATCCTCCAATTCCTCGTATATCCGTATAGATTGATGACCTCATGTGTCCTAGCATGTCTCCATGATTTTTTCCTCTCGTGATGATGTGGGTGTCTATATGGTGCAACCTTAGTATGCTCAATCTTATCAATCTTTTCCTCTACTTTCTTTTCCACCTTGTTTGTTATTTCTTTTTCTCTTGAGTAGATGAATTATTTTTTTTTTCATCTTTTTCTGTAGCCTCTCCTTCTGAATAATCCTTATTCCCTTCTTCATCATCTTCAAATTCCTCTTCATGATCCTCTTTTATATTAATTTTTTTCCTGCTAAGTGTGATATCTTACAATGTAATTTTCTTTCGCTTGTACCTCAATTTCATGAATTTCTTTTGCACATTAAGATTAATTGTTCCCAATGTCTCTAACCAAGGATATCCAAGAAGAATTTCCATACCATCCATATTTAAAGCATAAAAATCTGAATGTAAAACATATTTATCCATAAAGAGCTTTAAATCTTCAAAAACTTGAATCTGCTTACCATCCATTTGAGATTCCTTGACATGCTTTGCTTGCACATGTAGATTTTGAGCTATATCCATAATGATGAAGTTATATTTACTTTGCTAGGGTTTATGGAAACAATTATCTTTTTTCTTTGAATACGCCTTGAAACTGAAATATCGAAGCTTCCTTCTTTGGAGATGCACTATCATGTGTAACAACTTCATCATCAACATTTTCTTCTTCTTCTTCTTCTTCTTCTTCTATTGTTGTTGTTGTTGCTTCTTCTTCTTCTTCTTCTTCTTTAACAAATTTATGTTTCTTTTTTGTTGCCCATTTACCTAAGAAAATATCTTCTATTTCCTCCCAATCCCAATCCAATAGATCTATATCCAAATAAGAATACCAATGTTGTGCTTTCCCACCAAGATGAAGATAAAAACTAACCCATATTAAACATTCTTCAAAATACATTTGTTTAAATTGTATCCACCATTTTTTTGCATCAATTTCCCCATTGCCATAGAAAATTGGTATATCCATCATGCACAAAAATTAGGGTTTCACAAACTTACTCCTTTGACCAATATTTGACTTGATGATTTCGTATATAATTTCGCCTCCAATCATAGATTTCTAAAAGGTATTCACAACGTTGGTAAAAATTTAGAAAATTAATTCCAAAAATATAGCCTATGAAGCAAATTTAGGCAAAACCCTAAAAATGCAATAACTTCCACAAAACACCTCGAAATTTTCTAAAATTTATACTGTAGTTTTCTAAAACCCTTTCACAATTGTGGTAAAACATTTGATAAAAATTCAAAACAAATTTCAAAATATAGATGAATCTCTAAAATTAGGGTTTGGACCCAATTTTTGAAATCGACGCTGATACCACTTGACGCATATGCACCAATCCTTAGCCTACCCCTACCCCTAACACAAAAGTGCTAAGTATATAGCGCAAAAGTGTCATTTCATAGTGCATAGGAGCCAATTCATGCGCATAGGCTCCAATTTATACCTCCAACTCTAAACTACCTTGAAAACCCCAAAAATGCCAAAAACGCAAAAATGGAAAACAAAACAAATAAAAAGGTGCTTACCATTTGTCCACTACCTACCTGGTTGTCGATACTCCCTCACTTAGTCTCCGCTTTCGATGCTTAGAAATTGCCAAATATGCCATATTGTTTTCTCAAAGGCTCTTGTTTCTCTATTGCGCATACAGTGAAAATGATTTGCAACGTGATCCTTGATGCCGTTTTATACCTCCCATGATGCACTAGAGGCACTCTGCACGCCCGTCCTTCCACCCCGTTCGTCTTTTCTCTTGTTCCATCCTACCACCGCCCAAATTTTCTTGTCTATCGTAAAAAAATCACAAAAACTTTTAAAAACTCGTACAAATTGTTAAAATTCCCACTAATAGTCAAACCTCATCCATTTGGTCAAACAATTCACCAATCCACCCCATCACCACAATGCAAAATCTACTGAACCTCATTCACTCACTTTTTTTTCTACGTGTGTGAATGTGAATGTTTACTTTGTTTCTCGCATCCTTTTTTTTTTGGCCGATGGTATGGGGCTCCTTTTATTTATTTATCTTTTACATGGTCCAATGATATGAGGACCATACTTTTTGTGTTAATTTGTACAATGATATGAGGACAAGGGCATTTAGAAATTCAATCATCATGGTCTTTATACCTTGGTGCATTTTTCTCTATGCCACATCAATAACATTGCTAATGATGAAAACGTGGACAACTCATGACATCACCCACCCCCTTTAAACATCATCCACTATTAACTATCTAACGTCATCCTCCTCTCATTTGATCATCTATTCATCCACATTTATCACTCTAAATCTTCTTAGCCCCATCTAAACAATTGACCACCCCAGCCAACATCCAATTGATCTTTAAAATCCAAACCAAGAGCGCAAGAGGCGTGTGGTGCAATGGCACCAAAATCCATTAATCAACAATGGCTAGCTGAGCCAAGTTTGAATCCCGACGTCAGTACTTGGGAGATGTTCCCGACTAGTCGAGATATCCAATCCTATCTATCAATCAAATAACCAATACACACACACCCCTTTCATATATCATTAACTGGGGCATCCAATCAAATTCATCCAACTTGATCTTCTCGACTGGGGCATCCTATCAATCCAATTAGTCCAATCAAACCAATGAATCCTATCAATCCAATCAATCCAGGCTCATCCTCTTGGCTTGGGCATCCAATCAATCAATCTAACCCCCTTCACCGGGCATCCTATCATTTGGCCACCTTGGTTGGGGCATCCTATCACTCAACAATCTCTCCTGATCTCAACACTTCTCATATGATTCTACTAACATGACCTTCTCTTCATTTCAAGCAATCACATGACTCGTTTCCTCCCTACTCGACCTCTCGAGGGGCATCACCCTCGCTATCCTAACAATCTCTCTTTCTTTGAATGGTCATTGCTCCACAATAACCCTTCAAAGAGGGGCAAAATGTAGACATGTAAAATGTCGACATAATTAATAAATAAATAAAATCCCTATTAAACATTATTAATTCCTAACATATATTTCCCTATCACTAACTCACCATCCGAAATTCCCATCTTGATCCTATAATAATTAATCACAAGATTAATTATTGTTAACCCTTTCCTAATTTCCCATTGATCTTATTTAACATTTATAGGAATTTAAAATTCCTATCTACCTACCCACCTACTCTACACCTACCCTACAACTACCCTCTCCATATAATCACATCATTAACTCCTAATTAAACCTAAACTAATTTAATCACACCTCCTCTATTTCTAGAGGCTTCTAATTCTAGAAGCCTCTCTAACTTTCTACTCTTCTTCATTGAATTTTAAATTCAATGGATATTTATCCATAATTCTATAATTTTTGAATTTTAGAGTTATTTATACTCTTCTATCTTCTCATTCAATACTAACCATTGATCTTCCATCTACTTTGCAAGATCTTAGCTCTCCATTTCTTCTTCCAAAAACTATAAATTGGCACGCCACCCTCAATGGAAGCAATCCGTAGAAATCATAACGAAATACTGCTAAAATTCCTACGAAGCTCTCTAATTTATCCATTTACATATTTATCAAGCATCCATAAGCAATCTTTAATCCACAAAGGGAAAGTGTTGTCCGTTTACTTCCACAAATATGAAGCAAACAATTCTATCCAATCATTGTGAGCACAAACTACAACATTAAGGGAGGTTGTTCATTGGTAAGTTATAGGTATTGTTTCTATCTCCCTTTCATCTTTGCTCAATTTGAGGTAGTGTTTAAGAGGATTAGATTTAGGAAATCAATTTGGTTTTGGTTTCTAGTTTGCATATATATCTAATCACTTTTTGGCATTACACATACAAATCACCGAATTTGGTTTTTTCTCTGTTTTACTACTAGGTAAGTTTTTAAATTCAACATGAATAAAATATTTTGGGTCGAAGGTCAAACCCATGTGTTTTGGCTGCAATTCTTATAGCCTTGTCAATATGATATTTGACATGAATGGGAAGGAAAACAATATTCGACATAAAAGAGATAAATTGGGGAAAACATGAGATTTTATGCATTTTATTTATCCTCTAAATGGCGGCTTCACTCTTATCCAAGATCACCGACTTTGTATGCATATCCTCTTTCCTTTCTTATTTTTGTCGATTCTGATCTCTTACATTTTCCTATGTAACTATTCTCTCTCTTAAATTTGTTCGTGTGTGTCTCTTTTCTTTTCTCCTTTGTTACCTTGTTTTACATTTTTTCTTATCTAAATTCAATCGACGTGATTCCATTTCTATTTCCATGCATTATTTGTTCTTGTTTTACTTTTCTTGTATTTGTTTTTAGAACTTATGTTTACTTGGTTCATGTAATTCCCTTAATTCTGACCACCACTTATTTAGAAACAGTCTCAATTTAGCATTTTGAGTTTGAAGTTTTTATGTCTAAAAGTAGCCTCACGGGTTTATTTCTTAATTCCCATGTGTAAACAAGGTCGATGGTAAGATTGGTTACAAGTCCTATGTAATGGTGTTAGCGACATGTCGAGGCTTCCGAGCTCTACAAGCTTAGTGATCTCCCCTTTCTCAACAAAACCCCTCTTTCCTTAGTCACACATTTTTGGTGGGTAAAATTCTTAATCAATTTATATACAACCATGTTGCTTTACTAAGTTACCTCCTTGTTGTGTTTTGCTAAGCCGTGCATGCAGATAACTTGGCGATATATTTGCATTGTAAATGCGGGAAAGCTAAGTTTCTAGCTCGATGAGTTATGCGGTCAAGTGGTATAATGATGTGACACAATGTTATACCACTTGGTTGTAATGTGATCTAGATTATAGAGAAAAGTAGCTTGGTTGGAATATAAGTTGGTTACAATGCAGAGCTCAGTCGGTCTCATAGTGACATGAGCTAGGTTAGTTTTCAATGTAATTCATGGTTTCAATGCAATCAAGTAGCTTGGTTCACAAGATAATGTATTGTGAGATCTATTGGGTTCATCATGACACACACTCATTTTATCAATGTGAAATGATACAAAGTGGCTCGATTGGTTTAATGTGAGCTCTATACAACACACACTTTGTTGGATTGTCGGTGAGCTCAACGAGCTCAACCTATTTCTAAAACCTATGATTTAATCCCACATGCATGGTGCAATATATACACAAGGTAAATGCATACAAAGTGACTCTGTTTTTAAAGAAGTTGTGGATATATGCCACACCACCCTAGGCCAACCAAGCCATTAGGAGAATGAACATAGGGCTTCCTCAAGGCTACAACCGAACTTGAGAGGGAATTATGATGTTAGGGAAGAGAAATAAGACATATGAGGTATAAGGAGCAATGCGGGAAATACGACATAGATATGCACAAAGTCCACTTATGACCAAAAACCAAGTTATCCCCGCAACAATGCCCTTTTACTAAACCCCGTAATGATCTTTTTTTTTTGCACAATAACACAATATTTAGTATAACGTTCTTAAGAAAACAACATAACTCTAAACATAAGTTAATGACATAATACCATAATGTAAGCGAGCCATTATCGTAAAGTGACAATGCGTTGCTCGACAAGTGTGTAATGTGATCTTGCGTTCCTCATTGTAGCGAGAACACACAACCTCTTTCCACCGTCATGATATGAATAATGGACTTTTGCATTGCACGAGGCGTCACCAAATAAGAAAACTAGTCAATAAGGAAATTAATGACTATACTTATGATTTTGACATAGTTGTTTGTGCATTGTAACACCCATGGTAAATCTCTCTATCTGTACCCATTTGCTACATATTTCCACCTCTCCCTAATGATACCCTTTATCGATCTAGAGAACACATGTACGCATGTAAACAATAGTAGCTAATGTATTATCCATTTCTAATAATCAAATCAATTGAAATGAACTATAAATAACATATATAAACAATAATCCCAAAACTGAAATATAGATCCACAATATCATCTACTACTAATCAATCAACTAATAATAATTGTTTCACTCCTAAAACATGTCATAATGATAACTAAATCAAATCAAAGCAATATAAAGTGTTGTATCAATGTAGTAGAAGTCACCTAGTCATTTGAAAGCACTTGAAATAATAAAAGCACGAACATGGGATGTGACAATTTATAACCTTGGACAAGTTAGAGGATTAAAGGAGGACCTACATACACAAAATAATTTTCCTATTTTTTCCAATGCCTAAAACATTAATTACACGACAAGCATTTTCCAAATGGGAGTCTTGGTAGATGTGCCCAACACGTCTTAGGGAAATGAAAGGCAAAGGTTTATATTGAGGTCATTGTTAGATGATGTCGTTGGGACTGTTGATCATTGCGATTAGGTTTCAAACCTAGAATCTATTGGATTTTTAATATTATTTATTTTGGCCCCTTTAAGTGCAAATTACAATCACATAATTAATGCGAGTGAGATTTATAGCATAATATGGAGCACAAATAATAAATATTATTTGGGTACGAACAATTTGAGCAATAAAATAGTTACATGACATGCAAGTATTTAATTCCCACATTTACGTCCCGCATATTAATGTCTTTGTCTTATTTAACAAATTTAACATCGTCGATAGAAAACAATGAAACCATAAAAACAAAATTAAAAATAACAAAGCCTATTTCCCCCATATTTTCTATTTTCTTGTTTCTTTCGCTTATGTAAGGGACAATTCTTAACGCCTAGAACCAACGGACAAGTCAAGAGCATTGATCGAATAACCCTCTCTATATGGCTAAAAAGATGTAGCACAATGTGATAAGCTATATAATATTTTTGATTAATTTGATTCATGCTACTCAATACTTATTTCATCGTATCCACACACTACCCGCCAAATATTCCCTTCTTGTTTACTCTTTGATATTGAAAATATTTTAATTAGACCTTCTAGATATATGTCAAAATAACTTTCTAAATTTCTCGCCTCTCGATTATTAGAAAAAAGTTAAACCAACCTATCGACAATATGTTAAAAAGTATCGTGGTTCTACCTACATTGGAAATAACTAACCCTCGAAAACCATGGAAAGGATACCCTATCTCTCCTAAACAATTTTAGAGAGCTTATCATTTAGGATATGAGGTCCCACGAAAGGGTCCCATGTTCCTCCTTCCACCTTGAAATGCACCTTTTGTTATCTTTCCTGACTCGTTTTCCTCCTCAAACCCCTATAAAGCATTCATCTTTGAATTATGGGTCATCCAAATAGACGATGTCATCAAAACTCTTGTGCGAGGGGAAACCCTAATCACTAAAGAGAAACCATAATCACAAATGTGTATAAATCGACAACATAAAAAATCCTAAATGCATAGTTTTCGTATCTAATGTATGTAGAGTTTGGGATTCAAACATATGCAAGTTTTCATTGGAAGTAATCATCCACCACATTTTATTTTTTAAGATATCTCCAAAGTTTCTTGATCACCCCTCTTCTTCCTCTGATGTTTTTTTGGGCTTTATCATCATTCACCCTTACCCTTCCCACATTAATAAGGTTGCGTATAGGTAAGC
Organism: Taxus wallichiana var. yunnanensis; assembly: GCA_018340775.1. NCBI lineage: Eukaryota > Viridiplantae > Streptophyta > Pinopsida > Cupressales > Taxaceae > Taxus > Taxus wallichiana. The sequence continues at coordinate 543,456,809 of CM031244.1, read as the reverse complement.
CTAAAAAGTGCCTTTATTCCCTCCATGAAATGACCTCATGCCACCACCTAGTTTGCCATATGCCGCTATCCAAAACAAGAACAATATTGAGTTTATGATTCAAACATATGTAAATTTCTCTTGGAAGTATTCATCGACCTTGTTTCGTTTTTGAGATATTTCCAAAGTTTATTCATCGCCCCCTTCCTCCTCCAATATTTTATTGCCTCAAATTTAAATTCTTAATATATCACCTCAATGCATTACCTTTGACATTTCCATCACACATTTCATATATAATTGCAAATTATATAATTGAGTAACTTAGCATCTTCTTTTAGACGTTAACATCATTCACTATCTCTCCCACATTAATAAAGTTGCAGATAGGTAAGCCTAAGAAAATACCTCTATTCCCCACATGAAATGACCTCATGCTACCACCTAGCTGCCGTATGCCGCTATCCAAAACAACAAAAATATAACCCATGCATTCCTCCACCTTTAGTGAACCCCCACGCAAAATTAGCAAAAACAACTAAATCCTAAACACAAATTTAACAATTACACTTCACTCTCGATAAAGAAAAGAAGCAAAAACAAGACCGACCTGAAATAGAAGAATAAGAAGATGAAGAGGAATGGAAAGATGATCGAGGTTACCTTCAATGGCGGATAACAACGGAATAGCTGTGCAAATAATCATAACACTTTTGTAGTTCATATACACATGTCTGTAGGAATCAAGAAAGCTTGTAGGGTTTTTGCAAAAACAATAATAGAGAACTCGGCATTTGAGCGGAGAAGGGGAAAAAATGAAGGATCAGGGGACCGCCACCAAACTGGTGTTGCGGCGGCTGCCTCCGGCGTTGTCGGAGGCCGCGCTGAGGGCGCAGATCGAATCGCGTTTCAGCGGTCGCTACAATTGGCTCGCTTTTCGCCCCGCCCATACCAGGTACAAATTGCTCTTCCTAGGGTTTTGGAAAAATTCCCCCTTTTTAATTCAAGTTCAGGGTTGTAGATTGAATTGTTAATGCCCTGCCTAATTTAGTTATTTTAGAGCGGGTTTTCGATGTGCCATACAATTTATGATTCCAGAATATTTTTGATGATGTTGTTTAATTTATGTTTCTAAAATGAACTTTTAATGCTGTATTTAATTTAACTTTACAGAATGAAATTCGAATGCTCTGTGAAATCTAGATTATAAGAATCAACAGGTAACGCTCTGTATAGTTTAGGTTTTAGAATGGAATCATTATACTATATGAGAAAGGTTTTTAGAATGGAATCTTTATGCTATATGAGAATCGCTTGGAAAATCCTGCGTGATAAAATTGATGTCCAACGGGTCTCACCACTCTCTGATGATGGGTCCAATAGTGCAACCCGATTTATCATACATGGTTTTCTGGAAGATTCTGATATTTTGATGCACTGTGAAAAACCTAACGCTCTTTATACTTTAGATTTTAGGATTAACATTGCTTAGAATGGTTTACTGTTTAAGAATCAACAATTAATGCTCTGTATTATTTATGTCTTAGAACGGATAATGTTCTTTGTAATTTATAATAATGTTTGACGCATCAATAATTAATGCTCTGCATAACGTGAGTTTTTATGATGGAATCATAATGTTTACTATAGTTAGGTTTTAAGAATCAATAATTCATGCTGTGTAATTTATGGTTTTAAATAGGATCATATCATTTTTGTGATTTGTGTTTTGAGATTCACTAATTAATGCTCCATATTGTTTAAGTTTTTAGATTGGAATCATAATGTCCAGTGTAATTCATGGTTTAAGGTCCTTTAATGAATGCCTTGTATAATTTAGATTTTTAAATGGAACAAAAATTTAATGCTTTGTAGAATTTAGGCTTCTCGAGCGAAATAGTATCCTGATATTCTGGTGCATGATTAGTTTTTGTTTGATGCGGGCTCTTCAGATTGAATTTTTAATGCTCTACGTAATGTAGGTATTCAGAATGGTTTGTTAACATTCTGCATAATATGGGTATTTTTATAATGAATTTTTAGTGCTCTTGGAATGATGATTTTAGCGTTCCAGTTTGTATTTTCAAGGATCTGTTCCTTGTAATATAGTTTTTCAGAATCAGTTTCTAATGCTGTGTGTAATTTACGTTTTTAGATTAAATTTTCAATTATAATACGGTTTAGGTTTTCAGAATTTATATTTATTGCTATGATGTTTTAGGTTTTCAAAGCAAATCTTTAATGCTCTTTAGAATTGCGATTTTAGGGGTTGAAATTGAATTTTTAATGCTATACATAGCTTAGTTTATTTCAAATTAATTTTTAATGTTATGTATAATTTAAGGTTTTAGAATGAAATTTTATGGCTATGTATATTTTATTTTTTCAGAATGAGTTAATGCTTTGTGTCATTTAGGTTTTCAGAATGATTTTTAATGTTCTTTATAATCTAGGTTTTAGAATGAATTTCCGCTACTCTGTATAATTTATGTTTTTAATGATTTGTATAATTTAGGATGATTTCTAACGCTCCACATAATCTTAGAATGCTCTTTAATGTTCTTTGTCTAATTTAGTTTTATTGGAATGATTTTTCAATGACGAAAGGTCAATGCTGTATATAATCTAATTGTTTAGTATGAAATTTCAACAATCTATAATTTAGATTTTTAGAATGAATTTAATATGCTGTTTTTGGGTTTGGTTCAGTCTCATCCACGGGAACAGCCAGAGGCACCAGCTCTTTTCTAGAGCATACATTCAAATGAAGACACCACAAGATGTATTTGAGTTTGCCGACATGTTTAATGGCCATGTATTTGTCGATGAAAAAAGGTATTTACTATTTATGTTTTATTTACGAAGGGTTTAGCTGAAACTTTAGGGCGCCTTTTGAATCTTTTTGGCTGTGAGATAAAGTTATTACAACGAGTGATGATGTTATTAGAGTGACTTGTATGCCTTAAGTGTTTCATTTAAATTTATAGTACCTGTCCAATAATTGACTGTAAGTTGAAGTCATTAGTGCATCTTCTAAAAATGTAAGGGCTTTGTTTAAGTATAGAGTGTCTGTCAAATAGTTTTCCATTGCATGAAGTATTTAGAGTGATTTCTATGATGCAAGGCTAGGGCAACCTGAATTTTATCATGATCATGCACTCCCATGAGATGAAGCAACCAGAGTGATTTATTTGATTAAAGGCTAGGGAAACCTGAATGTCGTTATGATTATGTATTCCTCCTAGTTTAGATAGGACTAATTGCCTTTTGTATTAATTGCGTGTGATTTTTGTGATGTAAGACCTAAAAATGAGTTGTTTAAATTTTAAAGATGTTGTTAGATAAGTGACTGTGAGATGGAAGTGATTAGAATGCTTTGTTTAATGTGAGGGTTTCATTTAAATTTTATAGTGCCTGTCAAATAACTCCCTGTAATATGAAGCAATTAGAACAATTTCTGTAACCTGAATTTCATTATAATTTACGTGTATTCATTCGTGAATTTACATCTTTTACATTGCACTTCTAAATTTCTTTTATATTTTGCAGGCACACAATGTAAGTCCACAGTTGAGTATGCACCACATCAAGGTGTCCCTGATACATCAAAGAAAGATCCACGTGAAGGCACAATAGACAAAGGTAAATAACTTTTGTACTTCATGTTACAATAATGGGTTTTATGGGATGATATAAATTTGCATGTTTATTTTGTGTTTTTTGGAAATTTACATCCTTTTAACCACTTTTACACGGAAAGGACACCATCAGACAGTTCTCTCTGGCTTAAGCAGTTTTGACAGAGGGGTTACCATTCTGTGGAAGTCTGCATTGGCCACTTTGTCGGCCTTTTCAAAGATGGGTTTTATTGACACTGGAAGCAAGTCTAGTTAGTTTTGAGCTCTAGTTATCTTTGCATGGATTAATTATCCTAATATGATTTTGTGGACATTAATGTAGTTATAGTCCCTTTTGCTTACTTAGGTCATTTCAGTAAATGGCTACAATAGAACTCCCATTAACCTATTTTGTTCATTTGTAGACATTAATAAATCATCATATAGTTTCTTTCTTTCTTTCTGCCATGCTCCATTGGACATATGCATTAGCCTGTTATAATGATGTGAAATACTTTCCGACCTATTGTATTTATGGGTCAAAACTTATTAAAATCTCCTTGTTCTTTATCGAACATGCCAGATCCCAAGTACTTGGAGTTTCTTGAGTTGATAGCAAAACCCGTTGAGAATCTGCCAAGTGCAGAAATACAGCTAGAAAGAAAAGAAGCTGAAAGAGCAGGTCAGTAGTTAGAATTCTTTGTCGTGCAATTCCTGTTGAATGATCAAAATTTACACGCATAGAATTCATTCTTGTGCATTTGATGTTGACAAACCAAATTTTATGTTAGTTAATTTCGTTGTTGCACAATTCCATTGAATGAGCAAAATTGATGCACTTAGTTGTAATTTATTGTTGTGCAATTTGTGTTGATTGAGCAGAACTTACACACTTAGTACTATGACTAGTTATGGAATTTATGTTGAATAGGCGAAATTCTACTGATGCATAGATTTTCTCAATCAGTTATAATATTTAAAATTCTGTAACTTCATTGTAGGTGGACAAAAGGATGATATCGTTGTCACCCCTTTGATGGAATTTGTTCGACAGAAGCTGGCTGCCAAAAGTGCATTGGTATATATGTTCAGATATATGTCTAGAATCTAGATATGCTACCTGTTTCTGCAAATGCACACGTGTACATCTGAAATTGGTTTTCTGTATAGTGATTAAGATGAAAAGAAATATGATGTTAGATAATAAGGAACGAGATAGATGGTTTATGCACATAGCTACATCCAGCTGGATCTGCACAAAATCCTTCTGAATCTTGATTTTTATACTAGCCCGGATAAGCTTGGTCCGGGTTGGCCTTGTATACATATTTTTTTAATAGTTTTTTTGCAAAAAAAGACACCCAACAACCTTACATATTATTTAATTTTAAATATATTAACGTTTTACATTATATTATTAGTTTTTTCATTGTATTTGTCGGTTTTGCATATTTATAAAATCAAGCTCATAAATAATATGTATATATTTTGGACTAGTTTTTTCCGAGATTTTTCAAGAATTCCAGATTTTCTTGCCATCTCGAATGGATTCGGATTTCTAAACTTGATAACTTTGGTTATACATGATGTAGTTTGCAATGCAGTAAACTTGGTTTTATTTTTATCTTGAAGATGTTGAAATTGCCAAAGAGATGCTATCATGATCCTGAAGTAACAAACAAAATATTGAACCCTAAACATACTTTGTAGAGTTATCATATTTTGTCACAACTATATTATTTGCAGAGGCAACTTGAGATTTACACAACAAAAATATCTTCTCTAATTCATATGAGATAACCAAACATTTATATAGGGAGTGGTTTCCTATAATATAGGAATTTAGGTTCAACCACCGATAACAATATATCCCTAATATAAATATAAGTTGTTAATAACAACTTATATACCCACAAAATATATACATGATTTTTTATTACAAATCACTCACTAACTATTCACTTACTATTTACCGTGAATAATTACCATGTGAATACTAAATTCCCAACATTCCCCCTTAGTGTGAACATGGGGCAAGGAGCACTGAAAACAAAATTGTATTCCTCCGCATACTTTTAGGTTTACATACAATTGTCCGGATCTTGCTTTGCACATGATCACTCGCTTCACCACAATGAATCCATCATTGGATGATCACACTTCCACCAATGCACCTACATACAAGAACTTACGCTTCTCGCTTTCACTTCCAATGAATGCTCTTTCACCGGCCGATCAATGAAGAAGTATGAGAGTTAGAGAATCTCAACAGATTAGAGGATCATTGCAATCGCCTGCCCTCCTATACAATTGTTGTCAGCATCCACAACGCACATTCTCTTTGTTTCAAATTTTAGCAGGAATGAATACATTGTTTTATTTCTGCACACACCACACAAAGCAAACAACTGAAAAATGATGTCACCATAGTAGAATGCGGCCCCATCGTTGGCGGCGACGAGAGGTCGCTGAATGACCTCCATCCTCCGTTGCTTCCATCCTCTAGTTAGAAGCTGCTAACTTAGCAAATTTGGACTTTGAGGCTCATAAGTTTCCACATTATAATTTATTTTGTCACCCGCCCGCAATGTGAAAACACTTTATTTTCTAGGAAGGTGGTTTCAACCGAAAATGCGTCTCGTGAGGCAATGTTTTTTTACAACTTTTGACAGTGGCATCTAAGACAAACAATACAATGACATCAATATTTGGACACTTTAATGATGCACTATGATTATTGACTAGACTCGTTTAATAGACTCTTGATGCTACAATAACCAACTAGACAAACTTGTTAATACCAACAACACTTAGATTTTCAAAGACTTTTTTGACACTTGATGAGTGACTTTTTACTCATGGATAACAATAATAGTGTATGATGACACATTACAATATGAGAACATCTATATAGCATTAGCTATAATATACAATACTAAGATATTTGACTGGACAAAAATGACACACCAAGACTCTTGTAGTGACTAACACATTATTGATTGTTAATGACCTGAATCGCTAGTTAATGAAATTCAATTAAAGGTTTTACTTGACTTAAAATACCTTGTGGACTTTGAATACTAACAATAGACACATACGGCTCAATGATAGAAGACCCAACAAAAATGTGGAATTAATGCCACCGACTCATAAAAGACCAACTACTCTAAAAAGGTAATAACAGAACAATGACAAGACTAAAACTAAAGACTCGAAAACAAATCAAACTAGACGTACATACCTGCACAAGCGTACGGTCTACGTGGAGATTGCAAGCGGTTTGAAGACTTCGATATTTTGATCTGACTCCATACCGGTAGCAAAAACAACAAGGATATGTATCCTTCGCAAGGGCAATTTGTCCAATGCTGAGTCAAAATTAGAGTGGACAGTCCAATGAAATAACAGCCAGTCGGGTCACAAATGGCTAGAGAATCTAGAAAAATCTAAGGTGAGAATATCTTGATGGCATCAGATTCCAGTGGGGATTAGACCAACGCTTTCCATGTCCCCAGACTGCACCTGTGTTCTTCCAAACTACACGCATCGACTGATAGAAGACAAGGATTTAGAAATACATTAATACTCCTTCATGCATCTTCCAGAATGAATGACCAGTTTAAACTGTGATCCAATAATTTTGTAATATCAAAAACGTGGAGGAAATGCCCTGCTAGTGCCAATGAATAAAAAAATAGGTCTAAGTTACTGGATCATCCAATCCACATAATTGTGTAGCTATTGCACGCAGTCTTTAGTGATTAATTGCAGATGCTTCCAATGCATACGACTTTTTTTTCTTAAGGCGAAGCCAAGCCGAGTCAACAATATGTATTCAAATGACTGTTATGAATAGATCCAACTCTAAAACCCATCAAGCAAATGTGTAGAGGGACGTCAATACTTTAATAACAGATCCCATGAGTTAGGCAGATCCACGAATACGGAGAAAGGAGCGTGTAAAATGCGTAAAATGGCACTCGCTATGAGATTGAGGAATGAAGCATACACAGGGCACAGTTTAACCAGGTTGCCTCTAGAACTTAATTAAACTTCCATCACGGAAAATAACCAAGTTTGCTCTGATACCAAATGCAGAGGCAACTTGAGATTTACACAGAAAAAATATCTTCTCTAATTCATACGAGATAACCATACATTTATATAGGAGAATGATTTCCTATAATATAGGAATTTAGGCTCAACCACTGATAACAATATATCCCTAATACAAATATAAGTTGTTAATAACAACTTATATACCCACAAAATATATACGTGATTTGTTATTACAAATCACTCACTAACTATTCACTTACTATGAATAATGCCCCTAGAACTTAATTAAACTTCCATCACGGAAAATAACCAAGTTTGCTCTGATACCAGATGCAGAGGCAACTTGAGATTTACACAGCAAAAATATCTTCTTTAATTCATATGAGAGAACCATACATTTATATAGCAGAGTGGTTTCCTATAATATAGGACTTTAGGCTCAACCACTGATAACAATATATCCCTAATATAAATATAAGTTGTTAATAACTACTTATATACCCACAAAATATATACGTGATTTCTTATTACAAATCACTCACTAACTATTCACTTACTATTTACCATGTGAATGCTAAATTCCCAACATTATTTTCCAAATTTAAGTATATTCTGTGATTTTTATCATTCCCACCTAAGTTTTAGCATTAACAGAGAAATAAGAGATAAAAACTACTTCGAACTTTTCTCCTCTATGAAGTGGTGAATGACCATGAAATTGATCACAGGATACAAGCTTCTAGGAAACTTATTGAACTTTTTGATACGATTTATGTGAACAAGATCTGTCTTTTTGGCATCCACTTCCACCTGCATCTGAAGGTCCAGCAAGGTAACTCCAATACCTTGATGACAGCCTTTCCATGTAGTGTAAGAAGAGTTTAATGGGCTTAAGAAGTAGCAAGATTGGATAAGCAAACATGAATGCCTATGCCTTTCAGAAACATAGGTGATCCCTTGAAACAGACATAAACTCTGCATTGTGTATATCCAAATATTTTGTGCAAGAATGTCGTTCTTTTGCGACTATTAATGCTGTCATCTTTCCTAGGTTTGACCTAGATTAGAAGGGATGGTGGAATTCTTCATCTCAGTCACCATATCAGTTGAGTTCCTTTCCTAGGTGCGACCTAGGTTGTAAGGTAAGGTGTGATATTATTTGATTTAAATCTCCATATTAGCTAAGACTGCTTCTGAGCTTTTTTGCTCTCCCTGTTGTAATTTATAACATATGTTAAGTTCATTGCTCCAGTGGCAACTTTTAGGGCAAATATTTAGATATGCCTTTTTAAAAGTGGGATGCTTAAGAAGCTCTGTGCTATATGTCGTTATTTATCTATTTGCTTTTACATGTTATGTTTATATTCATGTAACTATATCCTAATGGGAACCAATGCGTATATATATTCTTAGATAATTTAATCCATTTCTCTTTTTATTTTTCATGTTATGCGTGTGCACGTTTATTCATGGTTGTACACTGAAGTGTGCTACATTGGCTACTAAAATTGTGGAGCAACCTTGCACATTATAACATATGTGATTGTGTCAAAATTTGTATTTGAGTATAAGATGCAGGTTTCTACTATCTAATGTTTTGTGGCCCTGTTTCCTAGAAATTTTTAGCTGAATCTGGTTTTTGCTGTCTCATATAGTATCTTAGCATTTTTTAATTTATTATTTTTGTTTAGACTTTGGCAATTTTACGAGTCTTTGTATTGTCACATTTTAACTAATTTGGCATCTATGGCTGTGATATAGAGATTGTCAAGTTCAAGCAGAAAGTCAGGGGAAGGGCCAGAGGAGCATCTGCAGCTTCATCTGGTTTGGTTAATAAGAGGGGCATTGAGAGAGGCAAACCAAACAATGTTACGGTATGTTGTGTCCGTATCTTTAAAAGAGTAATTCACTATAGTAGGGTTGGTCATGTCCAAAACTTCCAAGTTTGGAATCAAGGATTGTGAGCTAAATGAGATTCTGGTGCTGTGTACATATGTTGTCATCCAGATGACATAATTTTCATGTTGTTATCACGGCATTTGGATGTTTTTGCACTTAATAACAATTCATGAAATGTAAAATGGTAAATTATACCTTATTGAATGATTAAAAATTATTTTACAATAACTTAGGATATCGATAGTGAGATAGTTGGACTAATAGCTATGATTGTAGTTGCTCTATTTGACTGTTCAATAAATTTGTGAGTAAAAAGATGTTGAGTTTTACATGCTCTTTGTGTATGTATGTATATCGAAAATCCTGTTATTTCTATATATTATGCAATATTGCTACATAAATTTTGTTCAAAGCCAGGGGCGGCAAGGGAAAGCTCTTGGGAGACTACAAAATTGGGGAACTTGGATCACTACGAAGACTGCCATAAAGACTAATACTTTTTCATGACATTTATGGCACGGAACTGAAAAAATTAGTGGTAGCTAGCAAAAGCTAAACACGAGTCATAAAATCAGAATTAACTACCACTGCAAGACTAGGGTGCACAATGATCAACATAATCGTTGTATAGCCCCCATGTCTGTCATATAATCTCCAGTCATACCCTTGAGGCAGTCCTATCTACATGGCAGAGGAGGGCATTTTTCCTTTCTACTAAATGCTTGCTAGACAGCTTGTGGCAAATTCATAGATGGCATTTTAATTGTTAACTACCTGAATTCTGCAATGGCTAGGGAAATAATAAGAAATTTATTGTTCCGTGGTGTGGGACTGCTTATTACCATTCTATGTCTCAAGACACTACGGGCTTACCCATCCACAGTTCCTGCCCAACAGATTCATGTGTGATTTGGGCTGATTTTGCCAAGGGTGTCTTTTAGAAGCATCTGAAGGGCCCCATTGATTGTGCATGGTGCAGTACCTCAAAGTGCCACATCTTGGCCTAGCATTAAAAGTGCCACATCATATTAATCTTATTTGTACAGGTAAAGCTATTACTGTATGCATGTATCTATAACTCTGTCTCTTCTTTGAAGGATATTGTATTTATATTCCCCCATAACTACCTCAAAGTAGAGTAGACTTCAGTGACGTGGGGCATCTGTAAGTTGGCTGAACAGTATTTTTTCTCGTTGCAATGTTACTTGTTCTTTGTGACGAATCCAAAAACATCTTTAGCAAAAATAGTTCTGCCACAAAAGCAACAATGAGGTGTGGGGATGTTAAGATGAAATAAGGCTTTCCAGTATGTATTATTTGACAATGCAAGATCAACTTTCTTGGGCTCACTAGGGGCTTTCAGGATTCCCATCAATGTGAACAAAAATGGGAGAATTTGGATTTTATATTTGTATAGTAGTCAAGCTTGTTCTCAATAGCAAGGTATTTCTCCGTCATTGATATACGTGGGAGCATATACAATGCACAAAGGACTTGTCGAAAGTGCAGCACTCATTCCCTCCACCAGCTGACAGGGGAATCAGTTTTAAACTTGAATGAGAGTCGAGGATAAATTCTACGTTTTTATGATGACATTTTTATTACTATTCACCAATTTTAACTTATATTTTATTTTATTCTTTTGGATCCAATTTCTTTATTGGTATGAATACTTAACAATCTCGATGCCTTTCTTAAAAGGGTGCAGGGTCAAAACTAAGGATTATCTACAATAGGCACCCCATTCTTGGCAAGGGTTGGCCACCACCAAAAGGAATGACCATTGTACGAGAGACAAGCTCAGAACTGATTCTTGACCTTTTCAAATGAGATTTCACTGGGTCTATGCTTTTGACACATTCTGAGCAACAGATGGGTTTGGTCCTAACATTTGCTAATGTGATTTTTTGAATCTTGAACGATAAGCTTCCTCAAGAATTTTGTGCCATAGGGGCACTCGCAAGAATATAGTTTTGTAGAAGCAATTTCTATGCTTCCTTGTCCTCTGACACTTATGACTCTAAGTTGCCAGGAAGTGGAATGCAGAAACACAAATTTTCTAAATACCCTTGGATATGAAACATCACGGAATCATCTGTACTATGCTTTATAAAAAAACATAAATATTAAAATATATATAAAAATACATAATACTCATTGTAAGTCAACAAAAAATTAAAAACCTTAAATTTATAGTACTCATGAAAGTTCAAACTTCAAAACATTCAACATGCTTAAAATTTCACATGTTCATGAATCATGACATGCAAAATTTATATAAAAGCACAAAGAATGGCCAAAGAATATTGTTGTTTATATAAAAGCACAAAGAATATAACCAAAAGTCTTTCTTGTTATACATAAAATAAACAAAATGTTGTGATATACAATTTTTTTCTGTAAACAATGTGCCTTTACGGGATGCAAGGTAAAAGACTGCAATCATTAAAAAATATTTTTTTTTGATATACAATTTTTCTTGCTGAAGATCAATATCCTGAATGGGATGTATTTTTTTGTAGACGAAATGCCTTTATGGCATGCAATGTAAAGGACTGCATTCATTATAGTTGAAATGTTGTGATGTGCAATTTTTTTTCCTATAGATGAAAAGCCTGAAATGATGTACTAACAAGGATTGAAGTCATTGTTTTTTTGGGCTGTTTTGAACAACTTGCGCCGGCAGATATGGCCGGGCACATGTCGGAAACAGCAGGGAAATATGTGCCCGGGTGTTTCCGAACTGCTTCCATTGCGTTTTGTATGCAGGTTTTGTTTCGGATATGTTTCTGCGCAGAAATGGTAAATAGGAGGTCTCTCAATGCAACATAGATATAAGACATTTGATTTAGAGTTTCTGCACCCAACTGTGCATTTTAATCCTAATAGACTATGAAATTGCTTTCTAGCATCTACTGATGTCGTATTTGTGAGTATGCCATAGATGGAACCTAAAATACACAAGAAGAAGAGTAGTATTCATAAAAGTTGCTTTGTGATCTAATAGGTCACTTTTCCACCTTCCCACCACCTATCACCAGATGTCAAACACAGAATTATCAAATGTAAAGTGAATGCTAAGGCACTTGAAAATTCAGGTTTGTTGAATCCATAATTAGTCAAAGCTCAAAAGTCTTTAAGCCAGGGCTTGTATGCTTTTGCTAAAATCAGTTTTTTTCCACAGAGCCCCCTCTATAAATAGGTCTTCGATTGAGAATCATTTAACATCTGAATGAACCTCATGCAACCCACTTTTTTATACACACGATTAATAGTAAAGGCAAGGTAAAGGGGGTCTCTTAGGTCTTTTTCTTAAATTTGGTACAGAATTACACAAGTCACGAACACAAAATATATTATTAATTTTCTATATTTTTCACACAATACAATAGCCTAATATATAGGCTGGAGTTTCCCTAGAATTTAGGAAACTAACTCAACTACAAAATCTCAACCAAGCCTAATTATGTGGGGTGAGAATAACTCACGTAACCCACACATAACAATAATAATATATTGTTGAAACAATATATTATAACATCTCTAACAATAATCTCTCAATAATAATTACACACGTAATTATTATTCACACACATAAATATGTGAAGCACTATATAAATATTTCCTAACATTCCCCCCCTTAGTGCGAACATGGGGAAAACCTGCCTTTGTACTTGCACCTGCTCATGATCTGGTGATTTTCATAGGATGATCACAAACCTCAGGGATGGTTTTGCAAACGGTTGACCACAAACCGAGAATGGTGGTTTTGCAATTGGTTTACCACAAACCACAAAGTGATGGTTTTGCGAATGGATTACCAACAACCAAGAATGGTGGTTTTGCTATTGGTTTACCACAAACCACAAATGAAGGTTTTCAAGTGGTTTACCTACAACCACATCATGATATGCAAAGTACTATTCTCAGCCCTCGTCACATCTCACTGCAGGGAATAACATAGGAAATTCTGCTGAAATCTGTTGCTCATACATACATAGAAAAAGCTGACATACTGGAAATGGAACATTGGAATGATGTTCCCCCCTCAATGTGAAATTTCCACTTATTGAAAACAAGATCATTGCAAACTGAGGCACACCACACTGGAAGCACTGAAATCAAACTGCACACACACACATGTCACCAAAGCTGATATGCGGCCCCGTCGTTGGCAACTGACGAGAGGTCGCTGAATGACCTCCAACCTCCGATGCCTCCTGCCTCCGGTTCTGCTAACTCAGCTAGATGTGATCATGAAGCTCAAAATACCTTCAATAATTTGGACGTCGCGTACAAGCGAAAATGCGTCCAAAATTGAAATGCGGGCAAATTTTTTTTTTTTTTCGAACTTTGGAAGACGACACTTTTTACAATAGTAATGATCCACAATAAACTTTTGATGACTAAACAAAAATCGACTCTTGATTTTTTTATTTTTTTATTTTTATTTTTTAAAATAGACACAAAAATGACTATTTTATCATAGATACATATCATGACACTTTACTGTTAACGACATGACTCTTTTGGCAACTATTGATAATGACAATTATACTACTAAAACCGAGACTCTATTTAGGAGGACAATAGACATAAATTAATACGACTTGCAAAGCTAATGAAACTAGTGAAAACCGAAAATAATGGAGGGAGAATATTTTAACAAGCTTGCCTCTATTACTTTGCTGTCCTCCGTTCACATGCCCTTCACTTCCACGTGCTAATCTCCACGCACAGGTGAAAGAACAAAAAATCAACGCTTTTTCTTTCTTTGATGTCCACGTTTTTATTATTCATCTTTTCTACACGTGTGCTGAAGATAATGCTAAACTTTTGAGGAGTTCCACGCAGTACCTTAGCACCCTACACTATTAGCTCCTTCACGCATATTTGTGTGTCTAGGTTTCCCTCCTTCGAATGCCAAGTGTATTCACGCAGGAATATGCGGACATTTGGAGTGAATAGGAATTCTATCCACGTGTAGTTTGATAGCTATCTTCAGGCAGACTATATTGCAGAATGATCAAAATCACACAAAACATGCACAGTTATAAGTTTATTTGACGGAGCTGCAAGCCAATCTTCTCAGACAATCGACAGTCCACACAATGAACAGATCTAATGCAGAGGAGACAGATACGATGTGATAGAATGTTGACAGCTTAGATCTGAAGCGAGGCTTAATTCAATCAAAAAAGCCAATAAAAATGCGTGAAATTCTAGATCCACGGCATTGAAAGAGAACTCAAAGATCTGACCAAATCTGCGTTGGTTGCAAGGTTCTGAATTAGGTTACACGCACCACAGCCTTTTGTCTTCGGAATTGATAAATCATGCTGGAAAGATCGGAACAGATGCCTAGAGGGGTCGTTCGCAGCCAACGTTGAGCTTCAATGTAAAGGGAGAAGACGTCCTCCGGGCACGGGAACACAGTAAAGGACTCGGTAAAAAAAATAGCATACAACATCAATTTGGTAAACCCGTGTTCTTTCTTCTACAGACGTCCTTTGTTGTGCACTTGATCCGATGAAGAATATGGCAAACAACATATATATCATACATGAACATTGGAAGGCAAACTTAGACGAGTCGAAGACCTCCAATATGCACAGTATTAAATATACGCAGCCACAACTGTTAAGTGCTTTAACTATGGTGAAATCAGAAACTCATAATTCAGGAAAACATAGAGTGAAATCATTGCCCCTTCGAATCTCTTAGAACCCCATCTCGCTCTGATACCAAATCTTAAATTTGGTACAGAATTACACAAAGACGAACACAAAATATAATATTAATTTTCTATATCTTTCACACAATACAATAGCCTAATATATAGGCTGGAGTTTCCCTAGAATTTAGGAAACTAACTCAACTACAAAATCTCAACCAAGCCTAATTATGTGGGGTGAGAATAACTCACGTAACCCACACATAACAATAATAATATATTGTTGAAACAATATATTATAATATCTCTAACAATAATCTCTCAATAATAATTACACACGTAATTATTATTCTCACACATAAATATGTGAAGCACTATATAAATATTTCCTAACACTTTTCCTAGTCAGCATGTTGACATAGTGTATGCGATCTCCTTGCATGGACCATAGTAGCAAGGTTTGTACTGAATCGACTTGGCGTAGCAGAACATTGACCTTGACTTGGCAAAAAAATGACAGAAATTTTAAAAAGAAAATAATAAAAATTTTGGCAAAGAATCGGCTTTTTCAGTTCCTGCCAAATATAGGTCATAGGCATCAAAACAAACATGGAACAAAATGCATTAAATATTTAAGTGATAAATGTAGTAATTAAATGTATGGACTATGCCCTATTAACACTAAAGTCCATGTTACTAGTATTATTGTTCAGATTGGAAACTCCAGCTTCCTCACCAACACTAGTTTATTATCCTTGTGTATATAGTCAAGTATAATGCATTGAGGCCTCTTTTTCTCACACTGTTTTGTAGGTATGAACTTATGAAGAGATTTCTTATTGAATATACTAATCACTTCAGGATCTTATAAAATTATATTATTATGTATTTAATGTCTGAATGGATGTCCGAAACTCGATTTGGTATGCATAAGAATTATAGTGAAGATGAGGTAAAGGGGTGTTTCAGATCTTTTCCTAGCAAACATGCTGATAGTGTACAGGACCTCCTTTTATGGACCATAGCAGCAAGGCTTGTACTTGGCATTAAGTTGGTGTGTTGAAAGATTAAGAGAATTATCCTCGGCAAAAACTTGACAAATAAAACAGCCTTTTCATTTTATACCAAATTTATTTCATAGGCATTAAAACAAACATTAGAACAGAATGTATTAAATACTCAAATAATAAACGTAGTATGTTAACATATGGACCATGCGAATTCACCCCAAAGTCGGACAATTGTTGGAATTTGGAAGTCCAGCTTCCTCACCAACCTTTTTTAAATCATCCTTGTCTATTTTGACAAGGATATTGCATAGAGCCCACTTTATTCATACACTATTTTCTAGGTGTAAATTTTCATACTGTTTTGTAGGTCCAAAGGGTTTTTTTTTAAAGGGGTAAATCGAAGAAATTAATCACATTAGAATATTTAAATAAATTAAATTACCATGCGTTAATATTTTTGCTGAGGCATTATACAATAGCATCTTGGGTGGTGGTGGTGGGCTGTAATGTAGTGAGTGCGTTCACTTTTAATTCCAACCTTAAATTTGATGTCCATTTGACTGTCACTTAGAAGTTTTCCCTTTTTAAGAATGTAAATTGAAAAATCATAATATCTTGGTGATAAATGGGTTTTGGAGCCCTTTTATTTATGCAATTTTTTTGTCAAGCCTCACACATTAGTCACTAGTCATGAAAAATATGTTACAAAAAGAAATGAATTTATTAATAATTATGGTATGTGAAAAGTCCAAAATAAAGGCTTTGAGATTGATATCTCTCTGTTTTTAGATATATGTATTTAAGATATCTATACTAGTATTATGTGCATTTCTTTTCAATATTTATAATTTTTTAAAACTATTCTAAAGAAGTCTACCCACACTTTGTCATTTTCACTTTACATGCCAAAGGAGCAAGAATTATGAATAATATAAAAGACCATTACTGTCGTAGAGGTGACATTGGCCCTTCCCATTTCTGGAACAGCAGAGATCTAAACCCCAGTTCCTTTTTCAAAGGGCAGGAGCAATAGCAGCAACATTGGATTCAACTAGGCCTTGCAGACTTAAGGTAGAGACATGAAGGAATTTTCCTTCACTACCAAATTGAATTCTCAAAATTCATCCAAACAAAGAGATAAAACAGAGTTTCTGATAATCCTTCCCTCACTTTTCAGTGTTTACTTTAAATCATCTGATGGTACTCTTTGATCCAAAAAGCAGAAAACATAACTCAAATGAAAATTAATCTTGATGGCCAAGAGAAGAGCATGTGTAACTAAAAAGAATCAGAAATTTCATCGACAACAGTCTCTCCCTCTCACCAACTTTTAATGGAATTCAATCATGCACAAGTCACGGAAAATGCAGAAATCTGCACACAATTAAATTTCATAGCAGATAAGATAAGATAAATATATTAATGTCCAACGAATGACCACAAAAGTAGGTCAATGGGACTGCAGCCCAAACAATATACAAAGTGCGAGCGGGGAAAACTCAAAACGAGTTCCCAAAAACAAAAGAAAGGAAAAGAACCAAAACAAACAAGAACCCCGAAGCCAAACCCCCACAGGCGGGGGCAATGAAACAAACGGGGAGAAAGAAGGGAGAAGCAGAGAAGGGAATGAAGGAGGGGGCAAACAAGGACCAGTAGTCTACTCAGAAATGGTAGCCACATCCCTCCTAACATTCGAGGCCGACGAAAAGAAGCTCCTGATGGAATGGCAATCCGAAGAGGGGGCGAGGCCCCCTCCCTGCTGAGATCTGAGACTAAAATGACGGCTAGGGAGACGGGTGGAGCTGGGTTGCCCTCTGGTACAAGTGTGCGGCCGAGCTTGTTGGTGGTGACCGGGGAGATGTGAAGGTCCAACCGGGGACAAACTGATCTATGCACTTGTAATGGGTCAGAATGGCTCTGTCGTTTAGTTCCTCCAACTGCGGGTAGAACCGGAAAGAAGGTTGTAATCCGTCTCGTGGGAATGACTCTCGGAGGGGGATGAAGAATCTGGTCCCGGAGCAACAGAGACTCACGGATGTAGAGGGCAAGACACCGTTGGTCAATATATTTGAAGAAAATCGGGAGGGTTTGAACCCCTCTGAAGAGGCAATGAAATCGTCCTCTGATCTCATAGTATATGGGGCAGCGGAAGATGAAATGAGTCTCGGTCTCCACCTCCTGAAGGCTACAGAGCCTACAAAGTCTGTCATCCGGTCAATGTGGTGATCAGTCTCACACCGAAGTCTGTGGGAGCCAACCCAAAACTGACCTAGAGGTATGCGGAGGGCATGCATCCAGTGACGAAAGGTGTATTGAGGCGGATGATGAGTCCATCTCTGATCTCAAGAAAATGCTCTGCATAAAAGGACATCTTAGGGCGCAAACCCCCATGAGGATTCACCCAAGTAGTTTGAATAAAGCACCTGTAGATATCCTCCCGGATGGACCTGTTCAACACTTGCTTGGTGGGCAAGAGATGACTAGGAGCATTCAGGGAATACTGAAAAGGGGGAGACGACGATCAATTTGGATACCAATTGAATCCAATAAAGCAGAAGTCCCAAAAAACCAACAAGCCCATAGCTGGGCAATACTCACAGAGGAACAATAAGCGAGATACGGGTACCTGTCACGCTCATCGGAGAAATCACCAAACCTCTTGATACGGTGAAGAAAGGCCGATATGTCAAATATGGTCTCTAGACGGAAAGGTCAGGCCTCGAACTCTGCCAAAATAATATGTTGGGGAACCGTCTACTTGCATCTGATGAAGCGGCGAAGGAGGAGAGTCTGAATCCTCTCGGCAGAAGCCCAATCTGTATCTAAGAGGGAGGGTCCCCAGACAACTGACCCATAGAGAACAGTGGGCCGGATGAGGGAGTTCATAAGAGACATCTTGGAGGAGATGTCCTGAAAGTGGTGTCGAAAGCATTGTCTCTCGAGAATGGCTAGAGACCCATACCCTTTATTCACCCTCGGCTGAAGAGCATGCCTCATACTTGAATCTAGGCCTTGAGAACTGGACTCCCAAATAGGTGTATGTATTAGTGATTTCAACCTCCTGCCCCCTGAAAAAGAAATGGAGGTGTGATGTCTTCAACCCGTTGAAGACCATGACCTTGGTCTTACCCAGATTGACAGTCAAATGCCAAAGATCACAAAATAAAGCAAGTGCATCAAGTTGTCTCTGAAGCCCCTCAGGAGAAGAGGCGAGTAAAACAATATCATCGGCAAATAGGAGAATAGAAATCAAGACGTGGTGAAGAAGGCACCCATCCCCTTCCTGAATGTGATCCCGAAGAAAAGATTCCAACTCATCAATGTAAATGCCAAAGAGAGTAGGAGACAGGGGGCAGCCCTGTTTGACCCCAATGGTGCTTCTGATGAAATCAAACATTCCGTGTGCAGTACGAAGACGACCAAGGACGGACTCATAGAGATGCATGATGGCAATAATAAGAATCTCAAAAATACTGATGTCTCTGAGTCTCTGAAAGAGGGCCATGCGAGGTACGAAGTCAAAAGCTTTTCGAAAGTCTACAAAACAACAATAAACTTTCGAAGAGCGGTGACGGGCCTCCTCAATAATAGCCGAAGGGTGAAGATGTGGTCGATGGTGTGGTAACTAGGCGAAAACCAGCTTGACCTCTGCTCTGAGCTACCATTGCTCTAAAACATCAGACAACTTTGTGGAGAACCGTAGCATAGAGTTTGGAGAAAGAGTGGCCCACCATGATAGTCCTGTAATTGTTCGGATCAGAAATGGACCCAACTTTGTGGATCGGGTGAATGATATGATGAGACCAAGTAGGAGGGAAACCCACACGAACCACCTGATTGAAAAGATTTGTCAAATAGTTACCAAAGGCCTCAAAACCTGCTTGAAGAACTCGGCTTGAAACCTTCCACATCAGCTGCCCTGCTACTATTCAAGAACCTTATTGCCTCTTTGATATTACTGTAAGTGAAGGGATTACCAGGTGGTGGAATGCCAATCTGATAGATTGCTGCCCTGGAATATCGTAAAGGGTAGAGGTGTGGGAAAAAATGGAGATAGGATCGATCACCACGAAGGAGGGGGAGTGGCGGGGAAAGACAGTACGCCAGAAGGACCGAGGATTAGTCCTAAGGGAGGTGGAAAGAATATATACGGTGGGAAATGAAGGATCGCTTCTTACGGTGAGAAGGCACCGATAGGTGCCTTAAGAGTGGGGAAGGAGGGGAGGGCATGGGTAAAGGCATGACGGAGGCGACGGTGGAGGGATTTGCACTCTACATCATACCATTGGTTCATAGGGCAAGATTTAGTAGTACTAGTGGCCGAGGGATGGGTGGTGGAGTTGGGAAAGGATCTCAGGGCGGCCTCCCACATGGCAGAGGATAGGCATGTATACTTGGCCTCCGCACTAGGCAGGTTGGAGAAGTGAGGCTCAGAGGGGAGAAGGTCGCGGATGTGAGATGAGTAAGTTTCGTAATCCCCATTATCAAACTGGAAGGAAATGCGAGGGGGGTAGTGGGGAGGAGGGGTGGTGGTGGGAGGAGGATTGGTGACCAGAGAGAAAGATAGGACTGCATGGTCGTGAGGGGAATGGGGAAACAGAGAAGGAGCAGAAAAGAGGTGAGATATCCAGGTTGGCAAGGACATAGTCTACCACACTGGTGCCACCACCATGGGGACGACAAGTGAAGAAACGTGAATCCGGGAAGCACTCGATCCCGTTAAGGATCACCATCCCCTGTGATTCCCCGAGCTGGAGGAGGAACCGTCCATAAGCTGTGAAAGGGCCATCTGTATCCTCAGAAATCCTATGCAGACCAATTGACTTTGGGTCGATCCTCTGTGTGCAGAACGTATCCTCTGATCTGTCATGGAGAGGAACCTATAAGTGCCTAGTACGGGCATTAAAATCACCCAAAATGATGACCTCCCCTGCGGCAGAGTATTGACTAATACTTGTCGTATAAGTCAAAGAAAGGATCACCATCTGGGCCATTGTGAATGGCGTAAGGAGAAGATGTCGGAGGAAAGTAGCAAACTGCTATATAGAAATCCCTAGAGAATCGAGCGACCCCACTAATACGAATCCACATGTACTTGGCAGACTCATCGGTACCGACCACCGAGATCCTGTTCTGGAGGGAGTCCCTATAAAGACAGGCAACCCCACCAGAGCCCCTGACACCACCCGAATCCCGAGTCTCCTGTCTGCAAGCTGATAGCCAAAGAAAGCCAATAATACCCGGGAGAGGACGAACCGGGCTCTCGTGTGTCTCTGTGATGAAGAGGATATCGGCAGCCCCAAGAGCATCTAACATAAGGCCGGGGAAGACCAAAGGGAACCATTCCCATTCCAACAACTGATAGATAAGCCTCTGACCTGATACCTCTCCCACTTGGCCCGTCATTTGGGAGCCCCTTGGTGGGGCTCCCAACCAGGAGGAGGTGAGTCCCTAATAAAACCCGAAGATTCTTGATAACCACCCATTTACCTGCTTTCCTCGCTGCCATAACTTGCTCCCTAGAGTGTTTGAGCTCCCCAACCTATGTCTGGTAAGATCTTCATCAAGGAAGACCTTGTCTAGGCGTGAAAACAGAACCCTCTTAGCCTTGAGAGCTTATGAACCATCAAAAGCTGACTGAAATGGATGAAAAGTGTGGAATCATAGCCAACCCAAGCTCTCTCTAGTGTAATGTCAGGGATCCCCAAAGTATCTGTGATAAAGGAGTTACCAACCGTCAATGGGTCTTGTGTCGGTGTGGGGGGTGGGAGACCCCTCACCTTGAGGTTTAGTTCCTTGTCACGCCTAGTACGTTCCTCAATTAACTTGGCCTGCACAACGGCCTCTACATGACCAAAGGTGGGGGAACACTGTTTTCCGCTAACAACCTTGGTCCATGATTTTGTTTCCAGTTTTAAGGAAGCCTGGTTATTTCTTATTTCCTCCTGTTGAGACCGGAGGTCTACAATTTCTGCATGTAGGGCATCATTAGGGGGCTGGTATTATCCGTGTTGTTGGCTAGTTTTTCTCTCAAGATGGCATTCTTAAATTCAACATCCGCGACCCTGCTAATAAGTGCACATACCTCAATTTGGAGTTGCTTGATTAACATTTTCAACTTTTTGGATTCGATTGAGTAGTTCAAATAAAATGCCCTCTTTACTAGAGGTGTTACATAGGGGATTCCTGATTGTGCCGCTACCAGTAGGAGTTTCCGGGGCCATGATTGTAGCCAAATCACAAGGATAAATCACCTGAAGAGGGGAGAGGTGAACCAGAGAGCATCTAAGTTCTTTGAAATTCGCCTTTTTCCCTTTTGCACAATATCACGGTCTCTGATATGCATTAAGCTTCGATTTTTGCCGTTGAAGCCACAATTTTTTTGTGCCCTCGAATCTCGACGAGCCACGTCTCCTTGTGCCCACGATTTCCTGTGCCTCGAATCTACATGCCACGATTTTTCTCATGCCCATGATTTTCCTGTGTCCACAATTTTCCTATGCCACGATTTTTTCGCGCCACGATTTTTTTGAGAAGCCACGATTTCGAGTAGTATTTGTGAGCAATGTACGACAGGTGCATACGAGCACTCATTACAATCCTTATCCTGTCTTGACCGAATGGTCCCTGCCTTTCCTCAAAAAAATTCTCATAGGAGGTATTGATGCGAGATTACCGAAGCGAGATGCAATCATTGTTTTTTTCCCAACTTACTTTCCTCTTGCTCTCTTTTTGTGGCTTATAATTGGAAAGGAGCAGAAAGAAGAAACTTACTATTTTATTTCCATAGAAATATTCTCTTCCTCACCCTTCCACGAGATAGGGCCAAACTAGGCTGCTTTTACCAATTATGCAAATGCAAACTTCCATAGTCATAATACGATAGGAAAGCAAAGCAGCTACACCTCTCTTATCACACCCAATATTCAATTACGCTTCCAGCCAATTTTCATTAATGCTCACACCCCAAATACCATACCACATTGAAAGGAAAAAATGAGAAGTGCAACGAGACATTCCTCACCCTCTCCTGCTGCAAAATGAGAAAATGTAGGAGAATGATTTGAACATGCATATTATTATGGAATCTACCGCACATTCCTTTGAATTTCTCGCATTTTACACGTCGAACTTTTTTTTTCAATATAAATTAATGTGTAACAAAAAATAGAGAGCCTTTGAATTTCTTTCACTCGCTTATTCACTCTTTCAATTCTACTCTCAATGTTTTCATAAGAGGAATCGATGCAGGGGACCCATTGTAGAAAAGATAGCTATAAAGAAAAATATGAAGAGCATAAAAGTAGATTTTTTTAAGCCATTTATTGTTGCATAACAAATCTATAGGCTTCATAATTTTGACATGTGTTCTTGGGGGTTGGCAAATTACATAGGTCACACCCACTGGACTTCAAAACAATTTTATCAACATTAGCTTTTTCAAAATTTCGGGACCCTTCCTAAAACTCTTTAGAACCCTATAGAGAGTTTCATCAAAAAAGTATAGAGACTCATCATCCTAACACCATCCTCATTCCATTTAGTTAATAAGAATTTCCTTTCTTGAGTTTGAAATCCAAATGGGCGGTAATATGTAGTATCAAATTTAGTGTTTTGCGTCTAATTGGATATTCTTGTGTAAAAGATAATTTGGAACAATGAGATAACACATCAAACAATCCTAAATTATGTAAGGATATTAGAGTGCTCAACACACTATAAATAAGATAGTGAACTTACAATTAGGGTTAGGGTATAGAAAGATGTCACCGTTCTTTGAGTTTAGATTGCATGAAAGTGGATTGAAATTGGATGGGGAAGTTGTGCAAGTTGTTGTCAAGTTGTTTGGAAAATTTGGGGATTTGGAAGTGAGCGTAGGGCATATTCATCCAACATGGGACAAGTTTGACAAACCCATGAATATGTCCTCTAGGGATTTGAGGTGGAATTTGGTGTTGGGATTTGCTTCACTTGTATCTCCTGGAGGATCTAGAATCAATATCCGGAATTTTGCGATGACACTTCAGTACTTATATGTCTTGTGCTCGCTTTAGACCTAAAAAGGGGTTAGTTCGATTTGAGCTAGATTAACTACCCACCCCAATGGTGCGACGAGTGTTGCACTACGTATCAATAGTCTGAAGAGGGATCAAGCCACACATAGTTCTCCCAATCCTATGATGAGGTGGAGATTAGTATGTCAAGTAAACAAGAGGGAGCCCTTGATTTGGTCCTCAACACTTGGCAATTGGCCCTTGGCTTGATTATAGTGCATAACTTTGTGATTTAGGGCATGAATAGATGTATGTAGAGTTTGAGTAGCTTGTTTGGAGTTGTGTTCCATTTCTCATGACCTTTTTAGTGTGTGTTTAATACGAGATCTCCTAAATGTGCCCCAAATGCCTTTATTAAGGGTTAAGATGTGTTTGTTTATATAGATGACCATTCAAATAGTTTTCCCACTTGATCGACCCTAGGCTGACCAAAGTAACTGGTGCATTTGAAAAGATGACCATTGCAAGTACAAGGGACAAATTTGTCAACCTTTGGACAAATTTGTTGGTCGAATGTGTCATGGGCCCATGAGCCTATCTAGGCTAAAACTAGAATCAAATCTGAGATATGAGGTAGTCTGTAGATGTATTCAGTAGATGTGTAGTGAATCCTGAATTGCCAAGCTATAGAAGTGGCTAGTGGACTTAGGGTGCAAGACAAAGTAGGAGGCTTTAAGTTGATCAATAAGTAGGTAAATGGGATAATGTCCGAATAAATGCCAAAGTGATATTGCCAAATGCTATAGAACCATATTTTGGGTACTACAATTTCCCCCTTAAATTTGGTATTGAAAATGCTTGATTAAAAGAGAAAGTACAAGGGAATGCAAACATCCCAATCATAGGATGGTGTGAAATTGAAGAGTGTGCCCATTTGCCAATCCAATGGGAAATCTGTAACCAAATGGCTTAGGCGTGTGGTAATGCTCAATAGAGATATAAAATCAGCATAAGAAAAATTGAAATAATCTATAAAACGACTACACCTGATCGATCGTGTTGAACAATGTCCAGTGTGTGTTGTATGCAAAATGTGTAAATATTTTATGCAAGACTAGTATTGGGTTGTTGCCACCAGTGTATCAGTATTGGGCCACTGAGAGATCTGGGTGTATCAACTATTGGGCCACTAAGAGAGTCATATGCCTTTGATAGTGCTCCTGAAAATCTGATACGAGCCTGAATGGATCTATGCACAATCCATGCCAATGTGAACCGAATAAATGTCATAGATGTAACTGAATATGTAAGATGAACTTGTACCAAGTCCATATAAATATGATAAATGTCATAGAATCTGTAATTTGTAATAATGAACTTGTATTAAGTCCATGTAAATCTTATATATGCCATAGGTGAACCTGCAATTTGTAATCATGAACTTGTGCCCAGGCCATGCAAATTTGATATAAACTTATCTCTGAATTATATATCTGTATTTGACCTGTGTGAAATACTATCACACTATCTACCCTATGGTGGGTGGCCATGATCTGTGTGAACTTCTGAAAGAGCCCACAATATGCCCTCTTTTGAGATGAGGGATGTTGCCGTGTATCACTTAGCTCAAAAGAGAAAAGTGGTTAGCTGTAATAAGTATAATCAAAACATCTAGGATGTGAACCATATAAAACATATGTACTAAACATGGTTGTAAAAGCAATGTGTATCAGATATGATCATTAGGATACAAGTAGCAGATGTCATACCATGAGCATGCATATTGTAAACATGTGTAGTAATTCAGAGAAATCAATAGCCAAGCTCGTAATAGTGAATGGAAGAGTAGTATGTTTATAGACACAGAACTCAATTGTGATGGACCCATTGGGACGCACAACATGACACGACTAGGCGTGACATGGCGGCCTTGCTATAAGACATAGATGAATGACAAGACATTGTGTTGATGACTCGACAATGTACGTAGAGCAAGCAATGAATCAAATAATGTGTATTAAACAATGTGTGTGAAACAAGTAATGAATTAACTAATGTGTAGCAAACAATGTTGCGTAGAGCATGTAATAAATAACACAATGTGTGTGTACACTCAAGTAATATAGCAAAGAATGTGCATAGAGCAAGCAATGAATTTTTATTTGACAGTATGTGATAATAAAACTAGAGTCCAAGGCCAATAGTAATCAAACGAGCATATAAGTATGCAATGAATGAGTGATACAACAGTTGTGAATGCATCAAGATCAACAAGAGTTAAGCATGGAGCATGTCAAATTGATATTTAGAAGTAAACATTGAAATCATCGAAGGAAGCACAATATGGCGTACGTCATAAGATATAAGGCAGTGCAAGATAAGCAATAGAAGCTCTGTATCACCAATGGACTAGTGTGAAAAGAGATGATCTGAAATAAGCTGTGCATGTAAGATACCTTTGGTGTAGGGCATGCCCCAATATGGCGAGTTGTGCGCAGGCTATAGGGCTTAAGAAGCCACAAGGTATGTGTATGGGTGCCCATACATTATGGGTATCAACAATTGTCCCAGACTCCCATGTATACTATAAGTAGAAACTGCATAAGGGCCTAGGATGTGTAAAGTGTTAAACCCAAATAAAGACAATTTGAAGTCTATGTAATAAGTAAGTCAATCACATGCAGGTCGTGGTTTTGTATTTTTGCTATCTTTTGTTGTTTTTGTATTTTTGCCTTAGCCATAGGGTCTAATGAATAGAAGAAAGAGTATGTGGTCTTAGGTAATGATTGTACTCTCAACAAACACATTGAACCCCTGTAAAGTGTTGCATTGTCAGGTTATGCCTTAGTCTTGAACTATAAGGAAGGTGCCAGAATAATGTGTATTGTGTTAGGAGCAAATGCTATTGTTATCTGAGTAGAAGAAGCACGTATGTGTCGAGAAAGCTATGTACAAGTTGTGTGTGCTTATAGATACGAGTAAGGGAATCATAGAAATGTTGTTCTATGATCTTGTCAATGGCATAAGGTCGTAAAGTATTTGTTGTGGGATGCTTGTTTGTCTGAATTGTTCCATCACGTGAAACTGGAATATTCCTATTGTCAAAAGGAAAGGTAGTAGCCATGATTCAAACCAAGTGTTCCTCATTGCTCTTATCCAAGAGTGGCCAAAGATAGCATTAAACTGAGATAATGTGATGTCAACATGGAATTTAACTGTATAAATAATGGGACCAAGTGGCACTGACAATTGAATTGTTTTCATTGTGTGTATTGTTGTCTTAGAAAAGTGCTCCCCATCGTATCCAAGGGATTCTTGCAAGGCTAGACTTCACAAATTAATTTCTTGCATGTTAGTAACCTCTATATTATTGCTTTGTTGTTCATCTATGTAAGGGCTAATGATTAGCGGCTCCAGATAGTCTGTCGAATTCTTTCTTAGTGTGTTTGAAATGAAGGTTGTAGCTGTAGGCATTTTACATTCATGCTTAGGACATTCTGCTTGTGGTGAGCTTACTTTAGATGCATCTTTGTTTGAGCTTTGTACGTTGTGTATAACTTTTGGTTGGGAAGTGAAAAGTGAGGATTGATATTTGTTGGTCCTGCTTTGTGCAATGTGTGCTGCTTCTTGTGCGTGAATTTGACTAGATTTAACAAAGTTATCTAACGAGTTTTGTACATATGCCCCGAGACCTGTAGAAAAGAAATGGGGTCGGGACAATTGTTTAGTATGTTCCTTTTGTTTTGGAATCCATTTGCGTATATCTTGTAACTTTGTACTAGCTTGGTCTTATGATAATGTGGTCTTATTGAATAAGCACTGCAATTTGTTGTTGCAAAGCATAACACTTATTTGTATGGTGCCCATTGGTTCCATGATAAGCACAAAATGGTCTGGTGTGTTCTCATTGTAATCTCTATGGAGGGTGGAAGTAGATGGGAGCTAATGTGATAAGACCGTCATCGAGTAGTCGTAAGATATGATTCTATTTGTAATTATTAGGGGTAGGGATTGGAGATACTTGCCCTTGGGGTTGTGAATTGATACGAGTGTATACATGATTATCTTCTCGAGACATAATGGTTTTATCTAAATATTTTTTCTTACTTGTCATGAGTTGATATAGTTCACTTAATTGTGAAACCATCTAGGCAACTTGGGTTCTAAGCTCATCAATGGTGCTCTTATAAGAGTAGCATTCGCTACACACGGAAGACAACCATCAGTGGTTGGTGTGTAATGAGTGGTAGTGTCATGTGGGATTGATTGGGTAGAAGAAGTCATGCCATTATGTATATCATTTGTCACAGTATGTGCATCATATAGCTCGTCTTCATCAATTTGTAAATGGTTGCAATTGTAGCATATGATAATCTTAGAAGAGGAAATAGGGAATGTAACTTGGTTTAACATATCATATGAAGGAGAGGGAACTCTACCATATAATAGGGAAGCATGCATAGGAGGTATATCAAATGTACCAAATAAATTATCTTATGGATGAACCATAAATCAAACAAGCAGGCCCAAAAGGTTTTTAAATTAATATGAAATGTCAAAATAATGAAATGTATATTGCAAACTGGTGTTGAATTTTGTGAAACAAGAAGAGGTTTATGCGCACCTCCATGTAAGAAAAGAAAAACCTCCAAGCGTTTTGAAAATGAATTTATTTTGTCTGTTAGGTGAACTGTAGTGAAAATAAAGAAACCTGAATTCTGAAAAATCTGTGATGAATTATGAAAAATAAAAAGATGTTTTTGTTCATCTCGATGCAATGAAGAAAAACCTCCAAGGGTTTTATAAATAAAGCCATTTAGACTGAGATATCATTCAATAGGTGTGAAGACCAACAAACAACCCTAATAAGAAAACTAAGCATGAAACCCGAGTGTAAGGGCTGAAAATCACATTTTGGTCATGGAATAAAGGGAGATCCGAAATTAAATCTGAAAACCAAGCCCTAATAGAGGATAACTGAAACCCTAAGGGCGAGGAATGAAACCCTAGGTTAGTGTGGTTTGAATAATAAAGCGGGTTTTAGGGCCTAATTAGATATTTATTATTATTATTGTGTAAAAGAAACTTCAAAACAACAAGATAACAAATGAGACAACCGTAAGTTATGTAAGGATATTAGATCTTTCAACACGCTATAAATAGGATAATGAAAATATTACTAGGGTCATAATTTAGAAAGAAGTCATCATTCTTTGAGCTTAGACTGTATGACAGTGGACTAAAATTGGATTGGGAAGCTATACAGACTGTTAAGTTATTAGGAAAATCTGAGGACTTGAAAGTGAGCGAAGTAGTTTCATTCGCTAGGGGACAGGATTTGCCTGTGACTTATGAATATGTCCTTTAGAGATCTCAGCTGGAATCTAGTGCTGGGATCTGCTTTGACCGTGTCTTTGGATTTGGAATCTATATTTGTATCTTCGCAATGGCACTTCTGTACCTGTATGTTTTCTCCTCGCTTTAGACCTAAAAAGGCGCTAGTTCAATTTGGGTTGTAATGACCTTACCCCATCCCCAATAATGTGATGAGCGCAATGCTACGTACCAATACTCTGAATGAGAGCAAGTCACCCATAGTTCTCTGAATCCTATGATGAGGTGGAGATTATTAGATAAAGTAAACAGGATGGAGCCCTCAATTTGGCCCTCAACACTTGGCAATTGACATTTGGCTTGATTGTAGCTCAAAAAAATGTGATCTAGGGAAGCAATAGATTTATGAGAGTTTGAGTAGCTTGGCCTTCTTAGAGTGTGTTTGAGATGAAATCTCATAGATGTGTCGTAGATGCCTTTAATGGGTTAGAATGTATGTGTTTAGATGACCATTCGAATAATTTTCCTGCTCAGCTGACCCTATAAGCCGACTGAGATAACTTGTGCATGTGCAAAGATGACAGTTGCAAGCACAATGGATGGGTTCAAAGATGCATTTTGTAGAATGTGCAGTGATTCCTGAGTTGCTGAGTTGGAGAAGTGGCTGTGACCTATCGAACTCAAGCTACGGGATAGAGCAAGAGGCATTAGGTTGATCAATAAGTAAGTAAATGGGATAATGTGTGAATAAGTGCGAAAGTGATATTGGCAAGTGCCATAGAACCAAATTTCGGGTACTACAGAATCTTATATTTTCCCTTCGTGACAGCACCAGGCCTATCTAAGATTAGGTGGTCATGGTAGCTGTTTTTGTTCCATGAGCTCTGAAAAGCATTCTCAATGCCGGGATGCCAACATGGTCCTCATGGAGCAAGAACGAACTGACAGAATTTGATAGCATATTTGCACAGCTCAGGCTTTGTGCCATGGTCAAAAACATTGCTTCTCCCCATTGACTGTCCCATACTTTTTACCAAAATTTAAAGGTCCGTCTGCTTAACATCATCAAATTACTTGGCAACACTCGACATACTCTCATTCCAAATTCATATGCAGGGATTACGAATCTCCTTGTTGACACAAGATGCAAAAGAAAACTGAACTGAAGCTGCATCCAGTTTCTTTTTCTAGACCATCATGCTTCTTGTCATGTGGATTCTGATAGGAGGGGTATCTTGCTGCTTTTGATAGTCTTTCCCTGTCCATATCGACAGCGTAGATGCTACATCACACTGCTTGAGACTATTCCTTGCCGCACCACCATGATCACCCAATTCTCCCACCGAATCTTTTTCCCAACTAAAATCAGAGAAAATAAAGATTGTGGGATGCAGGGGTGTGAAATGTCATATCACCCATCGCATCACAGAGCCAAACCTCACACCGCCTTCATTTACAATGAAATGTTTATGTTGAGGCAGCCAAAAATTTGAGAAATGATTCGAATTAAAACATATCACTGCACGTGGAGGGGGTGATGTGGATGGAAATAAGGGGCTTTGGAGATAAAGGGTAAGAGGCTGGGGTAAGTGGTATTGGGGTTAAGGATGAAAGGTGTCTGATTGCTGATAAATAGAAGAGGCATCCTAGGTAAGGATGCAAAGAAGATCGTTAAGGGAGGGTGGTATCCAAACAAAATTAGCAATCCCAGAAAAAGCTATCAACCTGCAATCTTGTTAGCTGCAATGTCAGCTCCTTGATTCCCTTTTCTTTTTATGCACAAAACTAACAGACTCAAGTTTGCTAATAAACTATAAGACATCTTCCAAAATTGCTTTCAGCCATCACGCCTGTACATTTCCTCCATTCATACCATTGAGTAAGATTTGGGAGTCTTCTTCCACACCAAATTCTTCCCACTTTTTAATAATGTTGTTTGTAAGCCTCGAAGGAGTGCCATTACATTAGGTATTAGTAATATTAGGCTTCATAACAGATTTAAAGGCATTCAGACCAGCAAACACATAACTGATATCACCTGTAATCCTCACTGCATTAACAGAGGCATTGCAACTACTGCTATGTTTCTAATCCTTTTCTTAGAAACCACATGCAACCAACAATGAAACTAGATGTCTCTTCCCCATGACACAGACAAACAAAACAAAACAATCAAAAGAGATAATAATCTTTAACTAAGTTTTGAGGACTGCTTTCCAAGCTCTACAGCTCTTTAACAATAGCTACTTGTAAATTCCTTTTCAAACATCCTTGGCAAGTGCATAAATAGATAATTCTTCTCAAACAGAGTCTCGAGATCATTTCATGCAGCAAATGATCTTTTTAGAGTTAAACAGTTCACACTGGTCTTCCAAGCTTGTTGTATACAAAGTTTGAAGGTAGGGCAGAAAAATGTTTAATCCACCAATTCACAATCTTTATAATGTAGGTTTGTTAATTGATTAAATATATTTTGGTGCTTGAAATTCTAATTTGACTGTAAAAATCAGCATAAGTAATTATATGTAAAAGTATTCTGCACTACAATAAACTGGATAATATATAGTGACAGAGCCATAACAAATCAGAACAAAAGGCAATCAATTACACGTCGCAAATGATTACTGATAAATCCATAAGCACAATCAGTCTCTTTTAAAGCAAGTCCCCTGTCAATTTCAAGGGTAGTGCAACCAACAATCAAGGCCAAACCTATTAAAAGTGAAAGTGGTTTAGACTGGCATGGTTTGTTTTGTCAACATGGATTGGTGTCAAGGACCTGACTTTGTAGATCAATTTAGTGTAGAAATGGTACACTCATTTGAACTCATGAGAGGTATCTACAGAGAGCGCTGGCACATTAAATCGTGATAAATATTGACAGAAGCATTATTTTCCTATTGTCCGTCAAGCTATAATATCATCTATAACACACAAGCATGCTTTGCATGACAATTTTTTGTTTCTTCCTGCGGCATAGCAAGATGACTGAAAGGTTGTTAAAGCCATTCATTTTGTTTATAAACTGTCTTTTTAAGGTTAACTTATCTCATCCGTTTCAAGATTTTTATGTGTTTACGTGTCTAAATATCAAAGCCAGGGAAAATGAAAAGACTAATACTTTTCACTTCATAGAAAACTAACTCATATGCTCAATACACTTTTTGTATAAATGCAAAACTTTAAACCACTAATGAGAAAAGTGTCATAACCATGCTCTCAGACTAGATACTACTCAAGCTTTTCTTTTAACTTTTTTTCTAGTTTGGGCTGAAAGCATTCTGATGTTTTGTTCTGTTCCATCGTGTCCATTAATTTGTTTTGAAAAACTTCTTTGTCTTTATTGAACTATTTGTTCAGTAATTTGTTTTAAGTTTATTTAACTATTGGGATGTTTTGTTATCTACAGTACGTCTTGAGGGATACTACAAGGCCTTCAAGCAACAAGGATAGATCACAGAATATAGTTCAACAGAAGGAACAACAAAAGTGCCGCAACAACGAAATATCTATTGAGAAGAACAGGAAAGATGTTGATGGTAAGGCTCATTGTAATAGCTTTGAATGCACTGAGATGCTTGAAGAAGAGTGCGGCACTACAATGAAAAACATGCAAGACCTAACAGGTAATGAATGCAAATGTTCATTACATAAGAATGCTGAAGTGTGCTGACTCTCATCATTACTGCAGGAAAATGTGTATTGCTTTGGGTATAGATTTTCTTCAACTATGTTACATGGTAGTTGTGAAACCATCATTTTGTCCCCACTGTCCCTGACCCTGGCCCCGTTTCCTTGTTCCCAACTTTTCATCCCAGTCCTCATTCTATTTTCCTATTCAAACTATCATTCCTTGGATTTTGAGGTACTTAAAAGTTACAGGTGCCCTTGTTTTGCGTTCCCCGTGTTTTGCTGTCTCCCCCAAAAGAGGACTCGTTGGAAGTTGGAAACTTGGAACATAGGTCTTCAATGTGTTTGGCATCTAGAGGAATTCACTGTTATCATGTTATGTAAATGGCTAATTTTGCTGATAGGCGTTCTACACTGGTAGACGGAGGTTGTGGTGGAGGGCTGTAATGTACATGCATGAACAATTAATCCTAGCCTTAAATTTGATGTCCATTTGACCGTCACTTTGAAGTTTTTCCTTTTTTCTTGAAGAAGTCAATCAAAAAAGTGCAATATCTTCATCATACAGTGGAGTTTGGAGTCCCCTTGTTTCCCAGAAAGTTTTTTCGATCCTGACACAATGTTGCTATTAGATTGATGCCATTTGTCACCACTTAGTGGGAAATTTGCAAAGACAGTATTTGATTTATTAATCAATATGGCATGCAAAAATCTAAGATATGGGCCTTGAGATTGACATTCATAGGCATATTCCAGATAGATGTATTTAAGATATCTGTACTAGTCTACAAACAAGCACAATTTACCAAATAGATCTTCTCCAGTTAATTGTTTTTAATTCTGGCTACTAAGTTCTAATTTATTTGTGTAGAAAAACAAATACAGATTATATTGAACAGAAATCCTTAAGTCCAATGTGTGGGGGGACAACTACTAAATAGTCGAAAATACAAGAAAAACCTGCATCCACATCAATGACATGAATATTTAACTCAAAGAATTCTTGGAAGTTCTTTTTTTCCTTTTGGAGCACCTCTTGAGAGGATTGTAGAGATACTTGGAACAATTATACTGTGATTCTTTTGTTTACTGAAAAGAATGCTACAGCGGTTTCCACTGTTTTTGACTACTTTCCTGCTGCCCTAAAAATGTCCTTTGAAGACGATTTAAGTTTGGTTCTTCAGTCACTGGGTTCATTATTGAAGAATAGCCTTTTTGTCGGGAAATCCTTATCGATATCTTCTTTTGCTACTGTGCTGATGGGCATTCTCAATTGGTGTCTGCAGTTACTGCATGTTACTAAAATCTAAAAGAATCATCACCTGTCCAAAATCTGAGCGTGAACCTTGCCGATTTCAGTCATTTTGTCATATTTACCAGGTTTTGCTGCACCTGAACAAAGTACAGTCCAGACTGAACTTTTTGGCCCAGTCTAACTTGTTCATTTTGGTTTTGTTTGTTACCTGTAATATATACGTTCTTAAATTGAAAATCTAAAGCATTGGAGGAAAAAATCCCTAATGCTATAAAGATATGGTCCGCTTAATCTCAGTGTGTAAAATTCCATCTTGCGTAGACATGCCCCTAGGGTGTTATGCTAAAAAAGTTATAAGTTTTGTGATGTCCATGGGTTATGGTTTCTAATATTCTATTACTTCTCAAGCCTTACTAAGAAGATCAAATTCTAAGTATAGTGTACATGATGTGCCTGGGCATTACATCACACAGGACTTCATCTTCATATGTGCCAATCTTTATTGGCACATCACACTGCTCATTCACAAGCAACCAATGCCTCTTCCATAACCATGACACCTAATATGGATTTGAGTGCGTAATTTTCTTCAAACAATGCTTCTCGACCATCTCATCAAAAACAAGATTATCGGTGCTCCCACTATCAATAATAACTTTTCAGCATTTACCTCCAGAGTTGCATATGGTTTCAAACAAATTCTTTCTTTATGCGGGAATATTCTCTACCTTCGATGGCTTTGGCAACACTCTTCATCATGAGAACTTTTACGCTATGGCTGAAAATGGCAGTGTCATGGTTAGGGAATCCCTGAACTGTTTTTGTTTGAAGTTGGATCAAAGTAGTGAGCAAAGGTTTTCAGTGCGAAATAAAAATGGTTAATGTCCAGCCTTAGCCATTTTACATCAAATGCTCACTTTTTAACCACTAGTGTTCTTGCAGCCTGCTTGCACAATTTTATATTCTGTACAGAAGTAGAAAATCCCTTTTCGTATAATTTTCTGTAACCGATATCTTATCCCATATCTCCTTCCTGTAGAAGTGTCGTCTGTAGCCTGGGCTGTCATTTTATTTTGAGTACAACTCGAAACATACCATATGATTATAACTTGAGTTTTTAAAATTCTATCACACATTAATTTATCTGTATAAATATGTAATAGCAATTGCACGCTGGCAGTGCAATGGAGACGCAAATAGGGAGAGCTGCGAGTGGAAGTGAAAAAAAGATTACACGGAAAGGAAATTGGTGCTGGTGGTAGAGAT
Organism: Taxus wallichiana var. yunnanensis; assembly: GCA_018340775.1. Classification (NCBI taxonomy): domain Eukaryota; kingdom Viridiplantae; phylum Streptophyta; class Pinopsida; order Cupressales; family Taxaceae; genus Taxus; species Taxus wallichiana. Next base: position 543,421,092 of record CM031244.1, on the reverse strand, counting down.
AGGAACAACTCTGCCGTATGTGAAGAAGTTCAAGAAACATTGATGTGTTGCTGAGCAATAAGGCAGTAATCTTCTTCTTTTCCAAATTTGACATACGACTTGAGAGACATTGTAGAGTACGTGTCAATTTTGCAAACTTCTTGAGGGAGAAAGGGGTGCGATGTGCAAATCGTTGAGGCAATGTACTCTAGAGGTAACTCTGAAAGCAAGCCCTTGTCGTTCAACACTCCCAATGTCAACAAGTTTTTGGAATGTCAACGCCTGTGTTTTGTGGATAGTTAGAGCCCACGCCATTTTGAGGGGGATTTGCTCGCGCTTGTCGCTGGAAATTGTATTCCATGTTGGGGGTACTTGGCATCCAATGATAGGCCAATGCAGTTGGTGAATTTGATAACCACAAAACATGGCAGGTTAGGTGGTTTTGTGCTAGCTTTAAAGACAATATATTTAACTTGGTCAATTACACCATTGACAAGCCCAATGTCTACCCACAAGATGACAATAAGCATAACCTTTTGGCCCTTACAAATAAGAAATTTTGCTTGCAATTGATATTGAGGAATGAAAAGTGGATCTTTCTGCTGGAGACAAAAGTGCATCTGTTCTAGGTATGAATTGAATACATTTTTTAGGACATTCAATAAATGGTAGACATTGGATGGAGCCTATAAATTTGCCTAAGTTGCCAAGAAATGGAAATGGGTACGAAACACGGAAACGACAATTTTCAAAAAACCTTGGATACGAAACGTTGACGGAAACGTCCGTACAATATATTATTAAAAAAAAAAAATAATATATATATATATATATATATATATATATATATGCATAGTACTCATTTTATAATTGTAGACCATAAGAGATAATTGATAAAGCACTCAAAATATTTTGAATTCATTGAAATTTGAACCTCTAAGTTCTAAAGAGTCATCATTCAACATGGTTACAATTTCAATGATTCACATATACATAATAATAATGTAGATTATAGAATATATTATCTAGATTTCCTCATAATTATCTAGATTGAACAACACTAGCACCGACATCTCCACTCCCACTAGCTCCACTCTCCCTCCCTTTTGCAAAAGATCCCGATTCTTCTTCATCAATGCCAAGCAGTGAAAGTTGGCTAAGAGTTGCAGCAGAAGCATCAAAGTCGCTAGTCTCAGGATCAATATCCCAAAGTTTGTTGGGACCTCTAACATAGGCTTCACTCTTGTGTGATAGAATGCGCAAATTGGAATGCACATACACTAAATCCTCAGCCTTCTTGGATGCTAACTTGTTCCGTTTGACTGAGTGGATGAAGGAATATGTACTCCAATTCCGCTCTGTTGAAGAATTGCTAGCCACCTGTTACAAAAAAGAAGTTAGAAATTTTCAATTAGTAATACTAATAGTAATAATATTAATTTACTAAGTAGTAAGAACATACATTTTTAATTAATAAACAAACTTTTGATTTCATTTTAATATTTGATACTTGTGAAAGGATTTTAATGGCAACAGGTCGCAGCCACTTGGCATCATGGCCATGTGCACACCACCACATGCATGGGGGCATGTTGTACTGTCCAAGTGTTGCATCTATTTCACCCATGCTACTATTAGATGAAGAGACAAAGAGCGTCATTTCACAAATGACCGCACTAGTTACATCCGGATTAGGAAAAAGCCTTCTGAATGTCGCCTTAGCTCCACTTGCACTTAACTTCATGGTTAGCACTTGCAAGTATTTCACTCCTATAAAATTTGGGATTCAAGGCATAGGCTAGGAGATGCAATGGGGTGGTCATTTTATTCCACCTTCTCATGATCACGTTCTTAACTTCACTGTAGAATTTTTCTTCAGGATCCTGGCTTTTTTGTTGTATGATGTCTCTAATTTTTTCAAGCATAGAGTCAATGCCATCATAGATCTCCCTATGCAAGCATTATCTGTGTCTGTATATCTAATCATAGATAAAATGGGCTCAGTAAAACTAAGCAAGTATGCAACCTTTGCCCACCAAATATCATCAAGTATCACTGATTTTACTTTGATGGCTTTTTTGTGTTTGATTGCCTCCACACGGTCCAAACATCATCAATCACCATAAGCCTTAAGGCTTGCTTTACCTTCACAAGTCGTCTCAAGACGAGCGTGTGAGAGGCAAATCTTGTTTCAGCAACCTATTAAAATAAATTAAAGCAAGTTAATAAAATATAAAATTAAATTTAAAAGGAATTCAATTGATAATTTGATATTTCATAAAAAGTTAGCAAATAAAAATTAGAAACTAGGAAATTGTTTGGTTACCTTCAGCAACTCCAATGTCGAGAACCTCCTAAAGATAGCCTGGGACATATGATGATTTGTGACAAACATTTGGATCTCATTTGCCTCTGTATAAACTTCCTCAATCCATGGTATTTTGCCAATCTTCTGCAGCATCAAATTCAAGGAGTGTACTGCACAAGGTGTCCAAAAAATGTGCTCATATCTCCCCTCAACAATCATCCTTGCTGCTCTACAATTTTTGGCATTGTTTGTGATGACTTGGACAACACTTGCAGGGCTCATTGACTCAATAGCCTGAATCAAAATATTAGCAATAAATTGAACATCTTTTACTTCACCCTCACAATCAATGGCCCTTTAAGAACATTGCCCCTTTAGGGCACACTGCAACAATGTTGATTAGGGGTCTATTTCGGGCATCTTTCCATCCATCTGAAATGATAGATACCCCTGAGTCCTTCCATGAATCCCTAATTGGCTGCAAAGAAGTATGTACATGGGCCACTTCTTTTGCCAACAATGTGGTTCTCACCTTCTCATAACTAGGGCTTTTATACCCTTTTGGTGCATCATTAATACCTCTCACCATTTGTTGCCAATAAGGTGAGCGCAACACATTGAAGGGCAGCCCACATGCATAAATGCATCGAGCAACCAACTCATCAACAACATCCCTTTTCTCATTTGCAAATGCTTGCTCTAATGGGCCTTTGGAAATTCTCTTTCGTGACAAACACTCTCCCTCTGTTGGAGTTTCAACTGCAACTTGGATAAAAGGATGGTTTGATGGGTTGGGTGGTTTTTGTGAACCCCTATTTTGCAAAGGAGCAGTTTTAAATCTAGCTCTTGAAGCTTCCATATCAGCCTCCTCTTGCTCTTTCAGATATGCCAATATATGTTTCGGTTCAACCTTGCCACATTTTCTAATCCCCGTTCCTGATTTCCCCATTAAATGAGCTTTGAGTCGGGTATAAGAGGATTTAAATTGTATTTGGCAATGGATTTCATACCCAAACTCGAGAGCCATTGCCAGCAAGGTTCTCCACAACTTGCACATGTCTCCAAAGAGGAGCTCTAGGATCCACGCCCCCACTTTGGCTTTCTTCCCCTTCCCCATGCCCTCCCACTGAAGCTGAACTGAACGCCATTGAATCAAACGTGCACTGAAAAATAAAAACATAAACTTAGATAACAATAAATTATTAAATAGAACTACACCCTACATATCCTATTCTGCTTTTGATCACCAAGGTCACCGTATAGGTGCGAGGTGAGAGCATACACAGAGTTCAGATTTATTAATTTAAAAAACAAAATAAACTTTTTAAAAAAACAAAAAGAATTAAATTTAAAAACCCTACACATCCTATTCTGCTTTTGATCACCAAGGTCACCGTATAGGCGCGAGGTGAGAGCATACACAGAGTTCGGATTTATTAATTTAAAAAAACAAAATAAACTTTTTAAAAAAAACAAAAAGAATTAAATTTAAAAACCCTACACATCCTATTCTGCTTTTGATCACCAAGGTCACCGTATAGGTGCGAGGTGAGAGCATACATAGAGTTCGGATGATATTTATAATTTTAAAAAAGAATATATGCTTTTTATTTTAAAAATGCAAAGAAAATGTTACATTTTTTATTTTTTTAAGCATAGAGTTTTAAAATTACTAAATTAAACCTACATATTGACATCATGATCAATGATCACGAATGATGTGTGCATAATGCACACATCATTTGTGATCATTGATCACATTAACATTTTCTTTAACAAAAAAAAACTTGAAAAATACCTGGTTTTTCCTCTTTGAAGTCAATCCCACATTCCAAATCTGATTTTAAATTCCTCCTCAAGCCTTTAGCTCTTAAGAACACGTCCCAAACTCTTCCTTCAAGTTTGCTCCTTGATGTCTCTTTGCTTCTTCACAATGCAAAATGTTAGTTTAATGAAAATCGTATTTAGCAAGAGAAAAATGAGAGTGTGATTTAGAATGGACCCAAGAGGTTATTATATAGCGTTTAGGAAGTCTAGGTAGTTGTATTAGGGTTAGGGTTCATTTAATGTAAAGTTTTTTCATTTTTTAAAAAGTGAAGTCGGTTTTAAAAAGTAAAAAGCGTAGGAAATAGCAAAAACGCTTTCGAAACGCGCATGTGTGTTTCTCGAAATGGCACAGTGTTTTCGGAAATGTTTTTGCCGCTTCCCCGTTTCCTTTGCCTAAAACGCTTGAAATGTTTCTAAGGGGAAACGGACCCTCCCAAGCGTTTCCGGCATCATAGAAATTTTCTATATCTCATGCGAGTCTTTCACGACCACCACTACGCTTAAACCGATTGACTCGTTTCTAGCGCTTATTTACAAGGTTTGAACACATGACTTGGTATCACTCTTATTGTTTTCTTGTTTCTCGCCAAACTCGTGCATTTGTTCACCTTCGCTTTGTGGCGCGCCTTTTCCTATGAACTTAAATCACCACCGACAAATAGTTTGTCGTGCGAGACATAAAAGTAAGAGGATTTAGAAGCGATATTTATATGATTCTTTGATTTAACATTGCTTTTCTTTCTCTCGTTTATATTGCCGACGTAAAGAGGGATTGCTTATATGGGGAAATGGCAAATGGCAAAGGTGCGGGGCATGCGACAAAAGTTGGTGCTCTTGAGATCAACAGTCCATATATGGTACATCATTATTCTTTCTTATAACAATGAATGAAAAAATGGATTTATTATTACCTAAGTCACAAGGTTTGAGTTCGAGTTCGAATTCGACAAGGATGGAATTCGGTTCAAGTTTGCCCAATGTATAAAGTTTGAAAAAAATTCGCCATTAAGTTCAAGTAATAGAAAAACATAAAAACATATGAAATTATGTCAAACCACAATCTTAAACATGTAATATTAAGTTTTAAGACTTCATACTAAACCTGTTATAGCCGAAGGGGATACTTGTTACATCAAAGTGTTGCATATCATCAAACATCGAACATAATCTATAGCCTTATAGGCAACTTGCTACATCAAAAAGTTCTGTATCATAAAAAAACATATTCTATAGCCTTATAGGCTACTTGCTGCATCAAAAAGTTCCATATCATCAAGAGCACTTGGCTCATCAACGTTATCATCATCACAAAGGAAGTCGAGATCGTCTGCATCCTCCAAGTCTTCTACAACAAGTTGGGATTGTGAAGAAGAAGATTCTTTTTCCATATTTTTCATGCACATCCGCAAATTGCTGCGAACATAAACAAGATCTCCTAACTTTCCCGACAATAACCTGTTTCTTTTCTTAGATTGGATGTGATCAAAACAACTCCAATTCCTTTCACATGCTGATGCACTTGCTCCTTGACTCAAAATTCGAAGAGCAAAGCGTTGTAGTTCTTTTGCACTTGATCCATAATATTTCCACCATTTGTATCCCTCAAGAAGCGGCCTATCATCCTTGGCTCCTCATGTTGAAAATACCCCTTCTTCTGCCCTAAATGCCCTTGTTTGGTGCCTAATTATCCTTGCAAGTTCAGGATCTGGAACAAGCTTGTCAATGGCTTCATAAAGCCCACCCATGACTTCAAAATCACTCTCTATCTATATGAAAGAGCCTAGGCTCTAGATAACAAGCTGCTGAATGTAAGGGTGTGTGCATCATTTTCCATCTTACATCAATGACATCCCATATTTCTTTGTAATCTGCCTCCACATCATTGAATGCCTTCGAATGGATTCTTTATAGTGATCTATATCTTTGTAAACCATGTCAAGACAAGGGGTGTCACCATCAACCATGCGAAGAACATCCACAATAGGCTCACAAATTTTTAGAACTTTGTTTGCACTTTCCCAAAAGTTGTTGTTTAGAATAATTTGTTCTGCATGCTTTCCCTTAGAGCTTGTTGAAAGTGCAGATTTTTCCCACTCATTGCAACAAATCACTGACCTTATTGCAGCTTTCTCTTCAACTACTCTTTTTAAAGTGATATAAAAAGAGGCAAACCTTGTTTCACAAGGCCTCAATAACTCCTTAGATGCATGTTGTCTATAAATGCTCAATGTAAGGTGGTGGTTCCTTATGAAGTTTGCAATTGTCCTCCCCCTTTGAATTGCTTCATGAACCCATGGAAATTTTGCCAAGTCTTGAAGTAGCAAATTCAAGCAATGAGCTGCACAAGGGCTCCAATAGATTAGAGGATACTTGTCCATTATCATTTTTCTAGCGCCTACACAATTAGTGGCATTATCAGTGACAATCTGAACTACATTTTCCTCACCCACTTCTTGAATTGCTTCATCCAAGATTTTGAAAATAAACTTTGAAGTCTTCTTGTGGTTCATGGTGTCAACAACTTTCAGAAAAGATATTCCTTGAGGGCAATACACCAAGACATTAATCAAGGGTCGTTGACACATATCAGACCAACCATCACTCAATATACTGCAACTTGTTACACTCCAAGAGGCCTTGATGCCTACCATATTTCTAGTCACCCTCTCTTTTGACCTTTCCAAAAGAGTAGTCCTAAGCCTCTCTGAACTAGGTGGAGTGTATCCTTTGCCAAATTCAGATATTTTTTAATTGCATTTTTAAAAAGGACTCCTTGCCACATTGAATGGAATGACACTTGAATAAAACAAATCTGCTAATGCATCATCTACATCTTGTTTTTGCACCGTTTCCAAATGCCAAGAAGTGTTCCACTACCACATGTGTTTGATTGCATACAAGATGATGACATGCTTGTGGAAAAACCCTTTGATGTGTTTCTGGAAATAGCCTCTTCAATTCTCTTTTTTTTTTGTTGCTATGTGTTTTCCAACAAGTGATTGTTGTTCCTCTCTCTCCAATCGACTATGATTTATGGCGTGACATTAGGACAAGCTTTAACACCCCCACCTGGCCCACCCGCTCTGCCAAGCAAGTGGTCCATTGCTCTAGTTATACTGCCAATAAAAACTTTGTTGCATAAGTTACATTTGATTTCATTTCCGGTCCGTGTGACGTGCTTCCATCCCTTAGCTTTCGATTTCAAAGGAGCCATGAAATCACTTGCAAAAGTAATATCACAAAGTTAAATGACACTTAGAGTGAAAATAAATATAGAATGTGTTTAAAAATTTAAGAAATTAACAATAAACATATTTTTAATATAATTTTAATATATTTTTATACATTAAAAATAAAAGTAAACGTAAACAAATACAAACAAATAACAAAAATAAAAACATTGAAATAAATCTAAAAACATACCTTAATATCTAATCATAATATTTAAAATTAAAAAAATTAAATTGATACCTAATAAATTTAAGTTTTACTTTAACTAATATTTAAAATTAAAAATAGTAAAATTATATCTAATAATAATTTTTTAACAAAAATTAACTTCAAAATATTAAGAAAGACAACATAAAAATACGAAATTATTATTGAACAGGTTGTGGTACAACGGTGCGTATGATGGTATAAAAGATGTTGCCTAGCCATCCATCAACGGATTGCCTTGAGAATGTGCCCTGAATGAATTTCGTAGTCTATAAAAATAAATTCATTATTAAATTTTAAAAATTAATTTAACACATTCATTATTCATTATTAAATTTTTATAAATTAAATGAATACAAATTGTATTGATAAATTGTAAATTATTAATTTTAAAATAATTAAAAAGATTAAAACAAATCGAAAAATTAAATTTTAAAAACATATTGCAAGATTTTAAATTAAAAAATAAATACAATAAAAAAATTAAAATTAAATAACGAATAAAATTAAAAATTAAAAACATTATGAAGAAATTTTAAACATCGTTAAGATGTATATATAAAAATTTGAATAAAAACTCTTTTATATTAGATTTTACAAATATTTATAATAAAAAAATCAATCATAAAAATTTAAATAAAAGTTTGAAACAAATAAAATAAAAAAGTAAAACAAATTTTATAAAGATTAAAACGTTTTGAAAAAATAAGAGAAAATAATTAAAAGAAAAATAAATATTATAAAACAAACAATAAAACAAAACTTAAAAAATACGTGAAACTTAAAATTAAACTAATGAAAAGAAAAATTAATAACAATGTAACCTAAAAAACAAAACAAAACAAAACAAAACAAAACATAGAAATTAAAATGCGTTGAAACACTAAGAAGTATATGCAGCTCTTACCTAGAGGAACTCGACGGTGCTGTTATGTCCTCTTTAATGCCCACAATTTTTTTCTTGGTGCTCTAATAATGGCGATTCAATCCTGTCTCTGCCCATGCAGCTACACTTAGCCCAAGAAGCTACAGTCATACTCTTTACACACGCAGCTGCAGTGAGCCCACACAGCTACCGGTGCCCACACCGCAACCGCCAATGTCATACTTTACTGCTTGCTGTTCAAGCTTCACCACAAACACCAGGACGACGAACAAATTCTTTCTGAAATCACTCAAAAATTTGATGTATTTCGTCCAATTAAAACAAAAATAATTTATATTTTTAGCAGAGTGAAACTAAGGTTTTGAAGGAGCTGTTTGGACTGTTTCCTATGTTTTTCCCACGCTTCTTATCCCACATTTTTGGCATTTTTCCCTATGTGAATCGTATGAATTTCGATGAACTTTTGGGGCACGCTTCAAGTTTGATGAATTTCAAATTTTTAGCCAAAAATTCCGCGAACCTTGTGACTTAGCCTAAAACTAAAGTGCGTTGAAATGAAACCTAATGCTAAAATTAAAACATTGCTTACCTGGAGGCTGGAGGAAGGCTTTGGCACAACTTTGATCTCTCCTGCGGCGGCGCTGCTCTTCCCTCCCTCTTTGTTATGCCCACAAATTTAGGCTTGGTGACTCAAAGCTCCCACGGTGGCGCGACACTGCTACACACTGCTGCTACAACGCTACACCAATCTTCACACTGCTGCCTAAGCTGATGCTTGGTGTTTGAGTTTCGACACATACCAGGGCGGCGATTCAAAAACGCTCACAAATCTGACGTATTTTTCCCAGACAGAGAAAAAATATTTGATGCATTTACCAGAGTGGAATTAGGATTTATAAGGACCGGTTTGGACTCTTTGCCATGCTTTTTTTTCCCGCTCTTACTGTCCCACTTTTTTTTTAGCATTTTTTTCCAAAGCGAACTGCACGAACTTTTTGGGGCATGTGACAAGTTAAATGAATTTCAAAGTTTTAGCAAAAAATTCGCCGAACCTTGTGACTTAGATTACTACTATGTCTAGTCATGGTACCGGTTGCCATTCATTGTGGGACCTGAAAGCCCATGGAGCTACTTTTGATATGGGATTTGAAATTTTATGGAGTTTTCATTCCATTGTGGGGCCTGTAATTGTACAATTTTTTTTGAATAATATTGTTTGCCTATAATTTGGATGACAAGAATGTTTTGTCAGCTTCTTTGGCTATGCGAGATCACAACCACCTTTGGAACTTATCTTACGCCTCACATAATTTTGCCAAATCTGAAAAAGAAAGAAGCGAAATTGTATCAAGGCATTCCCAAGCAAACAACAAATTCCTTGGCAAAAGCCCGTAAAATTTGTGCCTTGGATTATATTTCTAACGAAGCGTCACGCATGCGACATGAGGTGCGCAACACAAAAATACATTCAAAGGGGTTCTAGCGGCGAAGCCAAGGGAGATGGTCAGCCTGTTCAAAACCCCAATAGCTCAAATCCTCGTCCACCTCTCAAAGACCATGGAAACACATAATCCTTGAGAGAAGACATTAATGTGTAAACTTGAATAGGAGTTGGGATGTTGTCTAGACATATGTAGACTTAACAATTTAAAAACAAGCATCAAAGTTCGAAAGCAAAACAATCTTAATTTTGCTAAATGTAAAAGCCATCGAACTTTACGGAGAAATTGCAAATTTTAAAAACACAAAAGTTAGGGGTATGGGTATAGGTTCAAACGTGGAAACACAAATTTTCAAAAACCCTCAATGGGTTCTAAACATCCTTACAATACACACACACATAATGCATAATACTCCTTATTTGTACATAAAAATAAAGCACTTAAAATACTTTATATTCATGAAAGTGCAAAACATTCAACATGCTTAAATTTTCATATGGACATGATTATAATCTAGATTCTAGAATATATCATCTAGATTTTCCTTAAGTACCATTGAAACAGAAATATAGTATTTTATTTTTATTTTTGGCGTTAAAAAAATAACACTACTGAAACGGTACAAAAACATCCCAAGTACTGCTCAAGCATTACTGAAACAGTATAGAAATGTCTTGGGTATGACAAAGCTATATCTAGGACTATTTTGGAGTTTCGGAAGCATTTCATGTGAGTACCAAGACCAGTACCAGTACACGGTACGTCAATGTGTAGGTACCCTGCCCTTGTTGGCGTTTCTAGGTATCTGAGCACAAAAGATGAAGACACAAACAAATCAAAAGAGGTATATTGAAAATAAATTAATGTATGTGTCAACAAACCAGGAGGAAAAAATCAATCAAATTGTAATCTAGAGAAAAAATGACTTTGCATTGTCTTAATCATCCTATAATAAACTTATACAAATATATATAATTTTAATAGCCACTCAAACGTATGAATGATGTTTAACAAACAAAAACATCCAATATTGATGGAAAAGTATATAAACAAGTAAAATAATTAGTGTCTAGAAATGTTTACATAAACAAGAAAAAATTCACTTTCTAGATTGTAATAGACACATGAAACTTTATTTTGTGACTGTACCTTAGACATTAATAATTTATACAAACGATTATTCTATTTAATGTAATACTTGTTGAGTATAAAATGTGTCTTAATAGCTGCCACCCTAGAATAACATTATTATGTGTTTTATTAACATAAGAGTTGAACTATTACAAGAAATAAAATAATAAGCGTCTAGAAATGTTTACATAAACAAGAAAAAAATCACTTTTAGATTGTAATAGATACATGAAACTTTATTTTGTGACTGCACCGTAGACATTAATAATTTATACAAACGATTATTCTATTTAATGCAATACTTGTTGAGTATAAAATGTGTCTTAATAGCCGCCACCCTAGAATTACATTATTATGTGTTTTATTAACATAAGAGTTGAACTATTACACAAATAACAAAAGAAAATACTTCAAAACAGAAAAAACATGGTATATTAAGATTCTTTTTTGAAAACCTAAAAATATAAATAAAATATAGAATAGATTGGATACATCGGAATGTAGGGGACATTTTAACTCTCGACAAAACCAATTAAAATAATTGCTTTGCTGTTGCAGAAGTGAAAATGGCACAGCAATATTTATAAAATTGAATCTTTGGCACCTCTCAAAATTTCTTTAGGTAAAACATGTGTACACATTCACCACCCCATTGTTTTAGTCGACCATTAAAGAGATACTTATAATATATTCTTCCCTGGTACTAACAAAAAGAAAAATGGAGTATACTGCTGAGTGGCACTTACAAGGGGAACAACATGAAGTGGAGATGCTTCTCACAAGACAATTGACAAGCCTCAAGGTGGATTTAACCATCTCATCTACTATTGAGGGGAACAACATGAAGCGAAGATGCCTTCTCACAAGACAATTGGCAAGCTTTAAGGTGGATTCAACCGTGTCATCTAATATTGACTTTTCGTCTTTACAAAACTTCAACCGCCATTGATTAAGTGTCATCTCCGAGAGCTAGAAAACAAAATTATAAATATAAAAACTTACTACAACTAGATATGAGCATAAGGAAAGTCGCCTTCATTTTTAAACATGTCGATTTCATGATAGAGTATCTTGCTGTAGTAAGGGGTGATTGTTACTGAAAGGAGGAGAAAGGGGAGTTGGGTGACCGCCACTAGTGGACAACCCATTTGCCATTGCCATAACAAAGGACTGTTATTGGTGTCCCAAACACATCACCCTCTTGGCACTAAGTGCCGCATTGGTCCTTCAACCTTGTTCTCTAAGCTGATTGTGGTCACAACCACATGTATAGGTTTGAGAAGTGATGCTGCCATCAAGGGAAAGGTGAGAGGGTTGGGTAGCTGATGTTGGTGGACCACCCACCCACCATACACTACAATGCAACTGTGCAAATTGCCATCGCGCCGACTGAGTATAAATTTCCAAATCAAAAGACTAACAAAATCAATCTTAGTGCAACGGTGGCCCATAATTGGTTTGTAGGTGGCAAATGCACCGTTGCAAGCCCTTTTCCACATTTAGAAATGCCATAGGTCTTTGTTTCGCACCCTTATGGGGAGCGACATGAAGTGGAAATGCCATCTCACAAGACAGCTGAAGGGTCTCAAATAGATCCACAGGATCTGTTTGAGGTCCTTGGGTTAGAAAATGACTTGATTGTTAGAGACAGATCAGTTTTATAATTATTTGAATAATCACATTGGATTATCTTGTGGGCTAGGAATATATCCCCAAATTAACACTGGTAAAGCTTAGCTACACAAACATGGAAGTACATCTTGTGTATTTAGTTATGATATCGACTTCAAATGGCTCATTGTAGGCTTCATTGAACTATTACAGACTAACCTTTCTACATTTCAGGTAAGGGTAATATGTATTGCAAATGGTGTATTATTCCGATCTTGAAGGCCTAAGGATACTAAATTTGATATAAGAGTTCCTAAATATCAATAAACAAGGAGTTTACAGTAAACATCTAAATCTTATAGAGATATTAAAAATTAAAATAAACTGATTTCAAAATAAATTCTAAAGTCTACAAAGTTTATTACGAATTTGCTCCTTAAGAGTTCGACTTTAAAAGCAAACATGATTCAACCAATCAGTAAAACTATTTTTTAAAATTAAGATCACTCTTGCCTAAAACAAATTTCCTATTAAGTATCAACCCGCTGCACATTCAAATGAGTTAGTGTATACATCATTAAACGTAGGGGTAAGTCACACAAATTGGTAAATCAGCGGGGCATCCAACCCGCAATCTCAACGATGCTCAATTTTCATAGTGCTAGTGGTTAGGGTTGAAATGCATTGCGGGGATGACTATGCCAAAAGTAGCGAGCCAATGCTTCTTCACCTTCGTAGATGTACAACTCAACGAAGTCCACCATTGAGGTCTGCCCACAACCGGAGGATAGATGCACGGGATGTTGCAAATGGCGAGGCAACCGTTTGGCAAACCAAAGGTGAACGATGGAGAGGCTGAGGGCATTCCTAGGACAAACTTGCCGAAATGTGCCAATTGGGCAAGCCTCAAGTCGTTGCCCTTGATGTCCACATTCTCCCGCCCTTGGATGCAAGGAACCTCCTCGCTTGAAACTGCTCAGGCAGATCCATAGTTGGTAGGAAGATAAACGAAATTGCTCATGCGGATCCCATATCTTCTAGGAAGAAAACGAAATTGCTTAGGTGGATCCTAGGTGGGCCAATGATAGGAGCGGACCAAGTGGATGCATTATAGAGTCTCCTCCACCATCACGTGTAGATAGGGAAAATTTTATATATTCGAATCCCTAACACTTATGTCCTTGCCTGTCATGCCCTCCAGCTCGTCTTGAAGTTAAAACAATGATGATGAACCGTGCAGAGACCAACATAAGCGAAAGCAACGAGGGCGGTTTGTGGTTTTCCTATTAGGGTTTGCGGGGTTCAACATGAACGATTGAGATCGTGGCGTGCGTCCAATGATCGCCTATGCCCAATTGTGGGTCGTGTCTTTAGATTGACGCACATCAAAGGGAGTCATCTTAAGTCTATTTTGGTAATGCCTATCGACATAAATATGTGATACTATTATTGATTAAATTTGTAATGTAAGATATTTTTTATTGATAGGAGTTATAAACATAAAATTTATAATTTAATAAATGCATTTATTGGGAATGAGTTCATTTATAGTTTCATATACGGTAATTGATGATGCGATTATATAGGAATGGGTCTCCAGTTAAGGAAAACCCTAACTCGACAACTAATTAAAAATCACACTCACATTTACTGATTATCACAACACCCACTCTATATTACTATATTAAATGGCTTATAAACTTGTTAGATGTTAGCTATAGGATACACTTTACACAAAGCTGCAACAATCAACTTTTCTCACCAGGATGGAGTCTCTTAGATTCCAATTCACTCTCTATCTCCCTTAATGAATTTAGAGCAATCTCCCTAAATTCCTTAATTTGGCAGAGCTTTACTACGCCTTCCGGAGTCTTGATCTGATATAACTTCCTCAACATCTTCCGGACTACTCAAATACTTGCCCAACACTTGCTTATATAGGATTCTTGAAGTGCTACGTGTCGATTTTGATCCATGTAGTCACTTGTAAGTCTATGCATGTCTCCTACATCCATCTCCAGTCCCAAGTCGATTCTAAGGCCCTTGGGTCGGATCCACGATCTTTGGAGTTCCAATGGTCAAAACTTGACTTCCACAAAGATTTGTGTTTGTGTGCTTGCCTCCCGCTTTTGCAACTCTATTCTTGGTTCACCTCTTGTGAGAGGCCCTTCGATACTGCGGATGATGACTTATTCATGCATTTATGCACTAAGTCACTTTTTCATTAGTTGATCCATTTGTGTCGTTGATGCCTTGAGTTCTTGTGCGATATTACTTGGGATCTTTTATGATTAGTCTTTCTTACGCACCGAGAGAGTTTGCATGCTCTGGTTGCGCTCAAGACTTTTGCGCCATCCATCAACTAAGGGGATCCACAACTTAGCCAAATTTCGTCTCGTGAACCCTTTAGTCTTTTTACTTGCTGCTTGCAAAGAAAGCTACACTAACGCGTTCTTGTTTTTTCACCTTGCACTCCACTTCTATCTCCTGCGCAAAGATGGCATGCACACTTTGTGCCTTGGCCAAAATTGCAAAATGTGACCTCCAACTTCGTGCAACTCCGAACCTCTTTCATCGCAGGCGAGTTCTTGCGTTGTATTATAGTGCATCAAGAATGTTTGCATTGTGGTTATGCGCACACCGAGAGTTAGCTTTTTTGAAATGGCTGGCTTCTTTTTGGTTGATGCAAGATATTTGATTTGCCTGGGATGCTTTTGCATTAGACTCCCGTAGGAGAATTTGTGAGCCCTTGCTCCATGTTGAAATCTGTGGAAGTATGGCTGTAACGATCAATCTCAACACGATCAAACCATGTTGAGTCCTCTCTTTGTGTGATTCCTTACCTTTATCAAATATTCCTTGTATTCTTTTCCATGCGTTCTCTTCGCAGCTCTAGAGCCTCAAATAGCCTCTATCTCCTCCTCCTTCGGTACTTGTTCTCTCCAATTAGGTACGTGTAATCCTTCCACATCATCATTCTACCCCTCAAGAGATTCATATAAGTCTGCCACATTGAATATGGGCCATATGTCTATGTGTTTAGGAAATGCAATCTCATACGTGTTTGTTGAAAACTTGTACAACACCTTGCATGGTCCTATCTTCTTCCATTTTAGCTCGTTATATGCTCCCATGCAGAAACCTCTCCTTGTGCAAATGAGACAACACCAAATCTCCCACTTGAAATTCCTTGTTCCTGCACCTTGTGTTCACACACTTCTTGCACTGTTGGTTACATTGCTGCAATTTCCTTTGGACTTCCTCATGCACCTTGTGGATAATCTTTGCCTAGTTTTCTGCTTGTGCTTCTTCCTTGTGTTCCTTTGACGTCTCTCATTTCCATAACTCCGCTTGGGCTATTTCCATACACAATTTGGAAAGGCGTTTTCTTGCACTTTTGTTTATTGAATCATGATACGCAATTCTGCTCGTACCAATATCAAGTCCCACTATTTTGGTTTATCACCAACCAAACATCTTAACAAGTTCCTTAAACTTCTATTCACAACCTCTATTGGCCCATCAATTTGCAGTGGTATGTAGAACTGAAATTCAGCTTTGTCCCCAACTTCCTCCATAAGGTTCACCAAAAATTGCCCAACAATTTGGTGGTAATCCATGCAACCTTATAACCTCATTGCATTACTCGTCTTCTTGCATGCAATGGTATATGCCATTTTAGAAAATGCATTGACTACGACAAAATGGAGTCGTTACCCTTCTGCATTCTTGACAACCCTAACCCAAAATCTACACTAATATCCTCCCACAGTTTCTCTGGTGTTGGTAGTGATTGATATAATCCCGTGTTTTTGGTCACCCTTTTACTAATTGGCAAACTCTGCATTCCTACACATTTGTGCCCATCCTTGGTCAAAAATAACCTTCAGTCAACTGTGCCATAGTCTTGTCATATCCAAAATGACCCGCACTTCTCTTTTATCTATTTTTGCGCACTGACTATCACAGTATGCATACTCTAAACAACATTCCTTCCTGCACAAAATAGTCTTAACCACAATGTTCTTCTACATTCGTTGGTTCTGTGCATGCCTTCCAAGCATCCTGAAAGTCTTCATCTTATGCGTACAACTCCTCTTTTGTGTCAAACCCCATGACTTCAAGTCACATCCCACTCAATAAGAGAATCCTTCAACTTAGCTCGTCCCCAACCTTGTTTGACTTTCCACTTATGTGCTTCAAGTGCCTTCAACACAAATGAGTAACTGTGCAGAAACTCAACCCACTTTATGTGCCTTTGATCTAACTTTCCTTGGTTGTTGATGAATTGCAATATACGATGATCTGTATACAACACAAATTCTTTCTGCAACAAATAGTGTCGCCACTTCTTGAGGGCTTGCACAATGGCACCAAATTCTTGGTCATTGACCAAGTATGTCCTTTTTGCATCATTCAGCTTCTCACTGAAGTAAGATACAGGCCTACCTTATTTACTTAATACTGCACCGCTTGTCACAATCTACTTGGAAGACCTTGTCAAACCTTGGCAGCGCCAACACTGGCTGCTTAGTTATTTTGTGCTTCAACTCCAAAAACAGTGCTCAGTTGTGGTTCTCTCGCATCACCTCTATGATTGCTGCACATATTCCACTGAAATTTATAATGAACTTCCTATAAAAGCTTGCCAAACCATGAAAACATCACACCTCGAACATATTTCTTGGTGACGACCATCAACGATAACATGCATCTTAGTTGGGTCCATCTTCAATAATTCTTGGGATATCACAAAACCTAAGTATAGCAAGTCCTCCTTCATGAAGCTGCAATTCTTCATATTGATCAACAACTTCTCCACTTGCAATGTTGCAAAACTTTCCTCAAATCCATTAGATGCTCCGCTCGTGTTGCTGAACATTGGAATGTCATTTAGATACACTATGACACATTTTTCTACGAATGGCATCAATACATTGTTCATGAGCCACATGAAGTACTTGGTGTGTTTGTCAACTCAATTGTCATGACTAACTGCTCATTCTAAACACAAATTTCCATTCATGTCCTTCCCTTATGCGAATCTAATGATATCCGCTCTTCAAGTCTATCTTTGTGAAGTATTGACCTCCACTCAAGCAATCCATCAAGGCATCCATTTGTGGTAATGGGAACCTGCTCTTGATAGTTGTCTTGTTAAAGGCTCGAGAATCTATACACGTGCACCATTCTCCCTTTTTCGGTGCTAATATCGTAGGTACAATGCATGAGCTTAGGCTTTCTTTGATCAACGTCCCTATCCAAGAATTCTTTGCATTTTTATTTGTGCTTCCTCATTCTCATGAGGTGTTAGCCCATACGCTACCTTGTTTGGTAAACTCAATGTATGTATCAAGTCTATATGATGAGCAATACACCCTATACCCCGTCATGTCCACACTCAAAACATGTTCCAGGGAATACTCTCCCCCTTCCTCTATCAAATCTTCCACTTTGTAATGTCCTCTTTTCATAATTAATTAATTCTGGATACCTAAAGCCTATTCTTATTATTTTCCGTAGGCTAAGGGGAAATTAAAAAGGGAGGATATTTACAGCAATTTATCCACGCCACTTGGGTGAAACCTCATGGTGGGTTACGTCCAAAGATGGCCTTTTATGCTAAGCACTTTTTGGAGCTAAGTGATGGAATTATTGTCCACCCTTAGTATACACTTTGCCATTGGATGCACGCTCTTTGTGTCCTCCTTGGCTAGTTCAGAGCGGGCTCTCATAGGCTTCGAGTGAGACAAATCACCAAATTGATCGTTTAGACAGGATCTGCTATCTTTGCAGTCTTTATGAGGTTGAGACAGAAGCACACTTTATCTTCCACTGCCCCATTTACTACGAGATCAGGGGGAGGTTTCACTTTGCCTCTTTAGGAGGACCTAGACACTTTCTCGACTTATTTAGTTATGAGGATTAGAAGTGCTTGACTCTATACATGTAACTTTTCGAGGACTTGTGCAGAGACACCTTAGAGCTAGAGGACAAGCGGGGTTCCATCCTTCTCATCAGACCATTGATCATATCTTTACTCTCTCGGGCCATCATTGAGGAGGCTCATCATCGCTCATTGAATGTCTCTGTTTTGTGGAATTTCATAAAGCTTTTGACTCTGCTCCTGCGCAAGAGGCCCTATTTCGAGGCTCGGAGACATTGACTTATTCGAGACTCTTCTCACTGCCATCATCATGCGTTTATATGAGATTGTTCTTGGTCGTCTCCGCACGATTCATGGGGTAACAAATTTCATTAGGAGTACCATTGGAGTCAAATAGGGCTGCCCCTTATCCCCCACTTTGTTTGGGATCTACATCAATGAGCTCGAGACCTTTCTTCGTGAGCATATCCAAGACAGTGATGGGTGCCTCCTCCACTAGGTTCTAATTTCTATACTCTTGTTTGCTGATGATGTGGCCCTCCTGACCTCCTCTCCCGAGGGACTACAGAGACAACCGAATGTGTTAGCTTGGTTGTGTGATCTTTGGCAGTTGACGATCAACCTTGGTAAAACCAAGGTTATGGTCTTCAACGGGTTGAAGACCTCACACCTCCATTTCTTCTTCAGGGGGGAGGAGATTGAGATCACCAACACCTATACTTGGGAGTACAGTTCTCTGGTCCACGATTTAGTTTGAGACATGCCCTCCAACCACGAGTCAATAAGGGCTATGGTTCTTTAGCCCTCCTTGAGAGACAATGCTTTCAACACCACTTTTAGGACATCTCTTCCAAGATGTCCCTCATGGACTCCCTTATCAGACCCCTTAGCTATGACTCGGTGGTTTGGGGACCTCCTTACTTGAGACTGATTGGGCTTGGTGAGAGAAGTTAGACACTTCTCCTTTTTCACTTTATCAGGTGCAAGTAAACTGTTCCCCAACACATCATTCTTGCTGAGTTTGGGGCCCGTCCTTTCAGGCTGGAGACCATTTTTGATCTTATCTCTTTCTTGCATTACATTCGGGGCTTCGTTGGCTCAACCAGAGCGAGATAGGAACCATGTACTTGACATATTGTGCTTTAGAGATATTTTCCCATTTTGATTCTCCAGGCCGTTTTCATTGTTGGTATGTTGGGGTTTCTGATCTCTTGGAGTCCGTGGGTATTCAGATGGACCATCTCCCTCCTTTTGGATATACCTTGGGTGAAACTAGACATGAGTTGAACAGGATCATCAGGGAGGATATTTACATGCAATTTATCCACACCACTTGGGTGAACCCTCATGGTGGGTTATGCCTAAAGATGGCCTTTTATGCTGAGCACTTTTTGGAGCTGAGTGACAGTTTTATTGTCCGCCCTCAGTATACACTTCGCCATTGGATGCACGCTCTTCACATCCCCCTTGGCTAGTTCAGAGCGAGCTCTCATAGGCTTCGGAGTGAGGCGAATCACCAAATTGATCATTTAGACAGGATCTGCTAACTTTGTAGTCTTTAGGAGGTCGAGACAGAAGCACACTTTATCTTCCGCTTCCCCATTTACTAGGAGATTTGGGGGAGGTTTCACTACCTCTTTAGGAGGACCTAGACTCTTTCTGACTTATTCAGATATGAGGATTAGAAGTGCCTGGCTCTATACATGCAAGAGACTCTGAGGCTTCATGAGCACACTCCTTTTAGACTAGATTCTACCCAGTGGATCACTTCCTTTTTCATGGTGCTACCCTCGGCGAGAGGTACTAACCTCCCAGATTGATACCAACTCGCATCACACTTCGAGATCAATACACTTTAGGGGACCACACACGCTTCCCTAAGATCTCATCGACACAACCATACTAGTTCCAACACCATGAGACAGACTAGATCCATTAAGTCCTTGTGATGTAGCACATTGTCTAAACAATAGTACGATGAGCGGCCTTGACATCTCACCGACTCCTTTTCTGATCGTTATTCTATTTGGAGTTTCTTTTAGTCGGCCTCGAATGTTAGGAGAGTTGGGTCTACCACTCCCTGATAGGCATTCCTCATTGCCTCTCCTAGAGCCTTCTTTCTTCTCTTCTTGGACATTTCCACCCCTTGGTTTGGGTTCGTGGATTATTCTTTCCAACTATGCCTTCTGCCTCTATTCTACCTTTCTATGGCTCTTCTTTTGCTTTTTGTTTTGTACTTCTTTTGGATTTTTTTGGTTTTCTGCTTTGTATTGGCACATGTGTACTCTGTAGTCCCTTTGACCTACTCTTGTGGTCATTTGTCGGACATTAATATATTTATCTTATCTTATCTAATGAAGTTTATAGCCACAATATGTCTATTTCATATGCCTTTGAACTTTTTAAATTTTTCTCTCCCAAGTGTTTTTGTCAAGATGTTTATTGGTTGCTCCATAGTAGTGCAATCTCGCAATTGTATAGTGCCATATTTCGCATAATGCCTAATCAAGTGGAACTATGTGTTGATGTGCTTGGTTTGTTCTTGAAAGACTTAATTCTTTACTATTTGAACTGCAGATGTGTTGTCAACCATGAGTGGTGTTGACAAAACCTGTTGTTCCTGTAAATTTGAAAGAATCCTTTTGAGCCAAAAATTTCTCTAGTTGCCTTTGAAGCTATTACGCTGAAGAAATTACCGACACTAATTACTTATTTGACTTCTGATCACTGTTGTTCCCAAATTCATCAACAAACTTGAAGTGGATTTCCCATCTTTAGAATCACTAGCATAGTTAGAATATGAATATCAACTAGTTTGAAGTCTCTTGCTCTATTTGAGCCCATGTTTCTTTTAGATATCGAAGAACTCTTTTTGCTACCACCTAGTGACTTTGTCTAGGTGGTTGCATGAATCTAGAAAGAACACCAACAACAAAAGAAATATCTGGTCTAGTTGTGGTCACATAGATTAGACTTCCAATGAGCTGTCTGTATTTAGTGGCATCAACCAAATCTGTGGTATCTTTTGATGTCAATTTTAGATTTTGTTCCATGGGCGTACATAGAGGCTTACAAATTGTGATTCGAACTTGCTTAGAATTTCGTGAATATATTTCCATTGAGTAATAAAGTTATACTTTGATTTTTGAATTACTTCAATACCCAAATAGTAATGAAGATAACCCAAATCTATCATTTCAAAGCCTTTCATCAACTTTGCTTTGATTTTTGCTGTGTATTTCTCATTATTTCTTGTGATGAGCAGATCATCCACATACACTACTAGAAATACAACTGTTTTGACAAAAGTGTTGCATCTTCAAACTCAAAACGCTTGAAGTTCATGTTCGAAGGTGCTCAATGAGCTTTTCATACCATGCTCTCGGGGCTTGTTTCAAACCATACAACGATTTTTCTAATTTGCACACCTTATGCTCCTGGCCATTCATTGCAAAACCTTTTGGCCGAGTCATGTACACTGTTTCTTTGAGATCACTTTTCAGAAATGTAGTTTTCATGTCCATTTGATGAACCTTCCATCCATTTTGTGCTGCTGAAGCCAACAAAGTCTGAATAGTTGTCCGTCTCATTATAGTCTATCCCTTTCTTTTGAGAAACTCCCTTTGCAACAAGTCGTGCTTTGTGCTTTTCAAGTGAGCCATTTGTTTTATAATTGTTGCAAAAGATCCACTCGAAACCAATTGGTTTATGGTGTTTATAGTTGATTGAAGGATCGACCAACTTCCAAGTCCCATTTTGGCCAAATCATCTTATTCACTTTTCATTGCTTTTCTCCATACATCCATTTTTTTCACTTGTTTGAAGGAGGATGGCTTGGAGTTAAAAGCAATATTGACTTCTTTTGGATGGTCAAAGGTTGGGTTGTACTTTGGTGCACCCTCTAAGGTCCAATTCTTCAGTTTTGATTGAATCTCTTCTAGCAATTTTCCTATTTTTAGATTTGTTTCTGGTGCATGTTTTCCCTTGATTAGGTTTAACATCTGTGAGTGTATATGTGAGCCATTTAGGCATCTTTTTCTGTGTCTCTTGTGGAACAATTGGTGCCTCAATTTCCTATTATGAAGCTCCTTCATGCTTTGACAACTTCTTCAAAAGCACTTGCTCATCCTCTGATGAAGTTTGAATTTCTACTATAAGGGGTGTTTCATTTTCAATTACAGGAGATAATATAGATTCAAGTGATTCCCAAGTACATGCCCCCTTTCACTTTTTAGGATTGCTTTATTTATATTATTGTAAAGATCAAGTTTAGAAAATTTCTCAAGTCAAGTCAATTTCCAATCTATGTTGGATGTGTCCTTTGCGGTTTCACAAAAAACATCCCTTGCCTTTGAGGATTCTGAATATCCCAAAATGATGCATTTTTGACTCTTGTGGTCCAACTTGTTCTTTTTCTTCTTTGGAATCGATGTGTAGCATATAGATCTAAAAACTGGAGATGTTGCACTGAAGGAAGATGACCACATTAGACTTAATACAAAGTCTTCATTTGAACGGTTGTTGATGGTGATCCGTAGTAGAGATAGACTGTCGTTTGAGCTGCTTCTGTTTAGAAATATAGATTAACTTCTTGGAAATATAACATTGCATGAACCATGTTCATCACAGTTCTATTCATCCTCTCAGCCACTTTATTTTGTTGAGGAGCGCAGGCGATTGTTAGATGATGCTTGATTCCATTTTGCTTCGAGATAGGCCTCAAACACCTTTGAAGTGAATTCACTACCATTGTCAGTCCTAAGTGTCCAAATGCGGGATTTTGCTTCATTTTCAATCACGGTTCAAACCTATGAAAAGTTTTCAAAGGCTTTTGATTTTTGTTTTAGAAAGTAGATCCATGTCATCTTGTTGTAGTGATCAATGAACAACATGAAGTACTTGTGACCACCAACAGAAAGAATTGGTAGAGAACACAAATTAGAGTGAACTAATTGCAACTTTCTGTCAGCTTTCCATTTTGATGTTTGAAATGGTTCCCTTGAGTGTTTAGCCAAGATGTAGGCTTCACATTTTTCAATTTTCTTGGGCAGAGTTGGCAATCCTACAACACCATTCTTTTGCATTGTGCAAATGTTATCATATTTTGTGTGCCCAAATTGACATGCCATAAAAACTTGGTGACATTTTTTCTGCGAGATGAGCAAAGGTCTTTGAGATTGATGGCTCGCCCTAAGTTTTACCAACTCGTCTTCCTCAAATTCAGTCATCACGACTGCTTTATCACATTTTTTGTGATTTTTACGTCTCTATCATCCAACAAAATGGAGTGGCCTTGTTTTCGGATTAACACTAAGGACAAGAAGTTTCTATTCAGTTGAGGAAGGAATAAGACGTTTTTGAGAATGAAATGTGGAAGACCTGGTGACTTGAGTCGAATTGTTCCTTTTCCTTTTGGATGCAAACTTGATATATTTGCAAAGTATACTGGACCACAACTTTCTTTGTAATACTCCTCAATTAAGTCTTTTCGGAAAGTCGTGTTGTGTGGCTCAAGGACCCAAACACCAAATCGGGATTTATTTATTGAGGCATTATTGATTTCATCTGAAATAGAAAGGCATTTCTTCACTTTTGAAGTGAGTAGATTTTGGTCTTGAGGCTTTCTTCTTTTCTTTTGTGTCCCACGCTGTTTTGCATTCACGAGCCTCATGACTCCCTTTTCGACCACAACGTTTTCAAAACATGTCTTTCATTTTACTTCTCATGCTGTTGACTATTGTTCTTTCCATTTCTGCCTCCTTCCCCTCTATATTTTCCCTTGATGAAATTGCCCTTGTGATGAACATAAAACATACTTCGGCTTGATTTTTCTGTCTTCCTTCCAAAGGTCTCTTCTTTTTCAACCATCTTGTCAACCAATTGATCAAAAAATAGTGACTTCAACTGATTGCTTGCTTGTAAGGACTCCAAATATGTCGAGTATGTGGGAAGAAGAGATTTTATGAAAGTAGGCATATATACATCGATTTTTAACTTCAACAACTTGATAACAACTTCAACATCATGCTTGATAGCATGGATTTCTGATGCGAGACTCATTACATCACCGTTTTCAAACAATTTCAACCGCAATTGTATGGACTACTATTCTAAGTGAGAATGATGCAAATCCTTCGTTTCTTTAAAGCTTCCCAAGGTGTGTTGCACCATGTTGTATGTGATGCAAAACATCATTATCCATCGTCGCCCTTATCAAGGCCAATGCCTTAGAATTCTTTTGCTTCCATATTTGTGATTCTGCTTTTGCTGTTGGTTCCATTGGTTGCGTCTTTCCATCACAAATGTCGAACCACAAATCATTGAAGATGAGAGTGTTCTCAACTTGTCGCAACTAGTCCAACTAGGTGTTCTTCCCAATTAGTGTTGTGCCAACATTGAATTTATTGAATGCATTTTGCCATGAAGAGAAATGGATTGGTTCCTTATCACTCCAAAAGGTTCCTTTTTCTATATACCACCAGACCAATTTACCAAACCTTTCAATATGCCTGCCCTTCCTATATACCCGCTAGTATGAGGAAAAAATTCGCCTCTGTTGATATCCCTTTTGTTATGTGAAAGAGACGCTAAAGCACATGAGAGTAGAATGGTATGCGGTACATATGTAGTATGTGAAAAATATTTGCTCCATCAATGACATTCGCTTAGCAAGAATACCTCGCACGTGGGTGTAACTTCCCTATATACTTGGTATTTCTTATTTTTGGGATTTGCGTCTAGCAATAGACATGAATTGGTAATGCAGGGAATGAGAAAATGTTTTTTTTGTTTAAATTTCTCCACGGTGATTTATAGGGACGATGCCACAAATGCCGTTGTTGCAATTATTTTAGGCGATAGAGGCAGTATTTTGATTGCAATGACATTCTCATAATCGAGAACTAGAGGCATCATTAATGTCGAATTCTGCAAATTGTTTGAGTTTGCACAATTTATCTTCTTTTTCAAAATTTGCTTGATTATGAAAAAATATAATTACTTTTGAATTGATTTGCACTATAAATTCCTCTTTTTCTTACACTATCCTCCAAAATTTAAATATTTACGCTTTTCCAGAAAAACTCAAAAAATCATAAAATTTCTCAAAGTTAAAAAAGGCTTAGCTATGAACCGCTGCATAAACTTTGTATTTTTGAGAAGAATTTGAGGAGGTGTCAGTGCTACTGCAGCCTTAAACACTCAACTCCATGTCATGCCCACATGGATCTTCTCCTTGTGCACATGTACTTCCTGGAGAGGTGCCCAAAGTTGAATGCAACATTTTAAGTGTGGGGAATGGAGTAGCTCGACACCTATGAGCGATTAAGGGGGCAGTTGGTGCTGGAGCAGGCCATAGTGCAATTATCGCACCCTCTATTTACAATGTCAATCAGCAGACACTAAAGCTCATGGAAAATCTAACATATTTTGAGAAATTGCAGGCAGGAATTGTTGTATGCAACTAAATCGCCCAACTTTAAATACTTGGGTTCATATAGACAAGAAGGCCACCTGGAAGTTTCACAGACCCTTCACACAAAATACAAGGGCACTCATGAGGCAATATTTCTTTCCACATTGACTTTACAGGCAAGTAAATAAAAACACTCATGCACGTTGATATGCCAGTGTGGGTGAAGCCTGTGTGGAGGGATTCAAAAATGAAATGGAGGAATATGAAGAAAATAACCTGAGCTGGAAAAATAATACTGCAGCGTAGGGTCAAAATGGAGGATGAAAATGCCTAAGGTCTGATACCAAGTCAGGTCAGGAATAATGGAATGACAATGAACGGTAATTTGGTGCAAATCAAAATTGTATTGCCAAAACTCTAAATTAAGAAAGATTACAAATATTTATAGCCACAATATGGCTATTCATTTCACCTTCTATGACGACCAATGTCAGGCCAGGAATAATGGGATGACAATGAACAATAATTTGGTGCAACCAAAATTGTATTGACATTGCTCTAAATGAAGAAAGATTACAAATATTTATAGCCACAATATGGCTATTCATTTCACCTTGTAGAAAGACTATTCATATTCCTACATAGTCTATTCAGCTTCTAATATGGGACAGAAGCTCTCCTACATATCATACCTAGGATGAATAATAATGTATACAATAGTATTACACCCACTTCCAGCACAATGTTGCATGACCCTTCAATGTAGTTTGCACATTCTTCACTTGTTGTGGGTCACTTATATCTTTAGACTCAAAATACTTATCCATATTTGTAATCCAGTCAACAAGGTCTTTTGGATTCAGAGTCCCTGAGAAGCACGGTATGTTCTCCTTTGGACTACGCCCCATTTTGGATATAGTGCGCAATAATCTAGCTCCTCCATCATCTTCTTCTTCACCTTCACCATATTTCTCTCCATTGTGCGTTGTTTTCTGTTCAGCATCGCTATGGTCTCCACTTGGAATAAAACCACTTGACGTTCTTCTTCTATGATTTCCAGTACGGTCCGCACAATTCTCAACTCATTCAGCTTTTCATCAAGTACTCCAACCACAGCTGCATTGGCACCACCTCTATCTGCTGCTCTCCTAAGCTGCATTGTGGCTCTCTTGGTCACACAAATCCTACTGCTGCAAGTTCTCTGTTTGCAATCATTATACTAATCATTATGGAATCTACATAAATTTTGAAAAATGGTTTTTAGGCTCAGATAGTCATAACAATGAATTTTAAATCCAGATTATATAGAGGCTATTTATGTGAGGAAAATCGGTACTGCTTACCATTCTAGTGGAAGCCATCACAAAAAACCAACTGAAGTCATTGAAAACTATGCCGCTTTCAAAATTCACTCGAGGCTAAAGTATATTGATTGTAAGAGGCAGTTCGGAATACAATAATGGGTGTGTATCATTTAGAGAATTGTTCTTTCTGGACCTAGTCTTATGCTATGTTTGGTGTAAAAATTGCAATGTGAGGTTTCTGTTGATTGTGTTATGTAACAAACAAATAAAGGCATGCTAAGGTTAAGTTAGAAGTCTCCAAGTTGGCAGGGTGTACATTACTGTTGTCAACTTTCCCTCTATTGCTTTGAATCTTTTGATTATGGAGCAGCACCAGAATTTCCTATATTAGAATGTTAAGTATATTTGGGGCAGGGTCCTGTGTTAGGGACAGAGATATTCATAACCTCTCCCGAGTTTTCTGTTGATTGTGTTAGGCATGTCAAAAGCAAGTAAGAAGTCTTCAAGTTTATAGGGTCTACATTGCTATTGTCAACTTCCCTCTCATTGCTTTAGATCTTCTGATGGAGTAGCACCAGAATTTTCTTTATTATAATGTTCCTGTGTTAAGGACAACTATATTCCTAACCTCCCCTGAAATTTGGGAGGATCTCCCAACATGTTCTTGATACCTGTACCCAGCCCCAGGCGTCCCTATGGCCCTTAAACTTGGAATAGCGTAGTTTGCATTAAGACTTTTTGTTTTCTTATTTTCTTTTTCTAATAAGTTAATATGCAAAAGTAAGAAGGAGACTTTGATCATTTTCAAAATGTTTCCATAAACAATGTTCAGATTTTGAAGTAGTAGCAGAATTTCAATATTATATTTATTTTTAAATATGGGATAGGTTCCACTATCTCAGGGAGGCTAGCATAATCTTACATCCCCTGAAATTTTGGAAGGGTTTTCCTGTAAATACCTGACACCTGTCCCCACTCTGAGATGTTCTCATGTCCTTGAAACTTCGGTTAGGATATTGCGTGTTTATAGTTTGCGAGTTAAAACTCTTTCTTCCCTAACTATGGAATTCTTATTCTAAGAAGTTCAGGTAACAGGGATTTATTTTATCGTCAACATCTGATAGGAAGCTGCGCACTGTTACATTTAAATTACTGGTCAATAAGTTCTCAATATTTCACTAGATTTGTCAAATTTCTTTGGATAGGATTAAGCTTAGATCAGTTCTTTCTTGCTTATAATGAAAATGGTTTAACCAAGGCAGATTTACTTTGAAGGGTTGAGAATAATAAGAATTCTAAAATGATTTTTATTATTCTAATTAGCAACATGAGCTGATGAACAAGTAGGCTTAAGAAAAAAATGTGAAACTGGGAAGTCAAAACTTGGACAATGCATATATGCATTAAATCTATTTATGATTGATCTGATGCACAGATGCATTGCAATGCTGGTATGGAAACTATGGGTAAAATAAGAATGTTTAGATTACCTACGTGATAAAACAAATTAAAGATCCAATATCGAAATTTTACTGCATGGTTGTAAAATGTAGGTAAATATAATTTACATAAGATTAGGGAAACTATTTTCGAGTAATATAGTTATCATGATTGTAGCGATTACAGCCTAACTTGTAGTCTTTTGCTGAGAAATTGTTAAAAATACATTGTTAGATTACTATTTTAGGCTTCAAGTGGACAAATGTTTGATTGTATTTATCATTTATGTTTATTCTTTACTGTTGGGTATTTCAAGATGGGAGACTTATGTCTCAGGCATATATGTCCTTGCTTATGCACCAATGTTCTCATTCATGGCTTGGGATGTCTGCATCAGCCATGACTGAGCATTGTTCCAAAGCATGGTCCAGGTGGCTCTTTGGCATAATCCTACACTTAAGGCCCATTAATTTTCTTTATATCCTGAAGAGGGGGCTTTTATCAGTATGTTGTCTTTCTCGAATTTGGTTGTATGTTTGAAGCTCTCCAGTATCCTGCTTGCTCATTCTGCAATATCATCAAACACTAACCAAGTTTCTTATCAGGAAATTTGACATTGGACCGTTGTTTATCACTGTCAAAAATGTGTTATATAGGTATCTGATTTTGGTGCATAGCTTTGCTATGCTTCAGATACGTGTGTGATCAGAAGAGAGGACAGGCCTACCCCTGTGGGTATTGACTTATTAAAACTGGTTGTATGTGAAACATTTCACCTTTGTATTACTTGAAATATTGCTGTAAGTATAGATATTTATCTGGCTACACTTCATATCATATTTGTTTACACTCCATTGTTTTACTAGGCCTCAATATGGTCTGTGTAGTCTGTCCA
This sequence comes from Taxus wallichiana var. yunnanensis, assembly GCA_018340775.1. NCBI lineage: Eukaryota > Viridiplantae > Streptophyta > Pinopsida > Cupressales > Taxaceae > Taxus > Taxus wallichiana. Next base: position 543,391,530 of record CM031244.1, on the reverse strand, counting down.
GTCCTATTCTTAACCCCACACTACCACAGAGCTCGATTCTGCAGAGATGTGTACAAGCATGCCAAGTTTCTATATGCTTTGATGCAACCATAGCATTGTCTAGGGCCATTTGAGAAAATATTTGTGCTTTGTACGATATGTTGACGAATACTAATATTGGCATCTAAAAGTTTCTTATAAAAGTTTGAATGCAGTAAAATCTCATATTTGAATATGTATGCTTACTATCTGTGTACTAATGCGAGATCTGTTCTGCAGAGGAAATGGCATCTGGTGGGGATGGAAGTGAGGAGTCTGGAAAGAGACGATTGTTGCTATCAAAAGGCAACAGAGAAAAGGAATTTGCAAATGTAAGTTCATAGATGATTGCAATCTGTCTAATTATGAATCGGTTGATCTCACAGACAGAAGCATCTACATTTTGATTTCACTTGCCATGAGACTCTGATGCAAATATCTCATTTTTAACGCACTTTCTATGGAGTTTTTTTCTTATTCAAAATCATATTCTGATTTTCTTTCTCAATATATTTTATTATTAGGGGCCTTCTGGGGATTATCTTTGCCAACAGCACGGATGTCGGGTTCAAGTTCACAGGCGGCAAACATCCAATGTCAAAGGCTCTGCTTCTGCACAGCCGATTGGTGGACCGTCTCAGCTGCAAGGCGTGATGTCTCCTGGAAAAGGAGCTTCTGGTTCTATGACTTTCAAGCAGAATCAGCGTTGGGAATCTAATGGAAGGGTAGGAAGGGGTATGCTTCTGACATCCTCAAACATGGAGCAGCAAAATCAAGTGTCGGTGTCTAATTCTGAAAAGGATAAGCGGCCACCCAGACATCCTGGCCTTCGATCTGGTTTGAAGGACCATGGTTCTGCCATGGGTTCTTCCAGCTCTTCTGTTGACGTAGATGCTAAGAATTTCCATGATGAGAAAAATATGTATGCAACCTCAAAGGATTCGTATGGTCCAATTGCCATGGCAGAGAGGCAGGATAGGCGTACAAGGAACAAGGACAGACCTGACCGTCCTGTTTGGACTCCTCGTCGTCGTTCTGATGGCCTGTCTGGTCCTGAAATAGAAAAGAGTGATAATTGTTCCATGTCTCGACAAAAGCCGGGGTTAGTAGAAAAATTAATGGAGGAGACCTATCTGCAAGGAGATAATATGAGTGAGAGTTTTGTGGCTTTACCAGGGAAATCATTATTCATAGATTTAGGTGGGCTTCAATCAACTCGCCGTTCTAATACTAATTTGGGCAGTGTAGCTTCCTTGGATAATCCATCTAATCAGGTGGATCTGAAAACTGAAATTATTATGTCAAGTGGAGGCGGAGACATTGAAGGCCAAGGCATCAGCCGTACTGCTCTTGTAACTGGGGAAAATGGTATGTTGTTAATGTTTGAGGTTGCAGTTATCACATTTGCTTATGCTTCAAATTCGTAAGTTGTAAATATTACTCTTGTTTAAAGTTTACCAATATATCGAACAGGAAACCATAGGCAAATTTTGAGGAGGCCTTCAGCTCCTGTAACAAGGGAGGCAGATGGAGCATCCATTTTAGATTTGAAACAAGCCAAACGGGGTGCTGCTGTAGGTTATGGAGGCCAAGAGGTGAGCTAAATAATTATGGTCGTGTATTTTTTCCATTGGTTCAAATTGCAAGCCCTTGCAAATCATATTGTCACTATTTAAATTAAAATACATAAAGGATGTTAGAAAATGGTGTGCTGATTTTTCTTTATTATTAACCGTTTGCACAGAAGCAAGTATGGGTTGCTGTACAGAAGTCAGGCTCTTGTTCATAATTATTTTTGGAGCTGGTGAGAGTTTTCCTTTATTCAGCATATTTTTGTTTTTCCCTGTGCAATTACGATTTGATTGATTGGCTTCATAAGTTTATTCATAGATTGTCTTGAAGGTCATCCTTTATGGTGTTTGTTTCTTGCCCTTGCTTTTGTTTTTGACTGGATCCAATTTTTATTTTAATCTAGCAAGCAGCTGTTTGTTGCTGTAGTATAACCAGCAGTTATGCATGCCCACTTGCTATTTAGAGTACTTCCAGCTAATTCTATATGAAGTTGCTTCTGCACTTGGCTGTGTTGGTGATTTCTTTAATTTTTGATAAATCTTTTTGACTTGGATTGTTGGAAGATGCACAAAGAAGAAAGAATACAGAAGGCAAAAACTGCACTGTCCAAATGATACAGGCAGAGGTTTATTTATTGAGAGAGAGGTGGTTGAACAGTTACCAACCGAACAACTACATAACTGTTTATACATTCTATATAATGTGTTATATTTTAACACCCCCTCTTAATGACTAAACCGGAAACAAGACAAAGTTTGTCCCGAAATTTTACAAATTTCCTAAAGCCCATATGTTTAGTCATTACATTTACAGACTGTGCCATAAGTTGTACTTTAAAATCAGCAGTCCTTAACTGTGATGCAGTTGTCGAATGAAGACGAACCACAACACAAAAATCTGGTCCCATGAACAAAAGATATGGCAAGTGGTCCACTGGTTCTCTGTTTCGTGATTCATTGACCAGTGATGAATCACCAATGGCTGAGAGTGTCAGCCCCATCTCCAGAGTGCTGAAATCAGAACCACTATTCCAGGCTTGTGTAGCCTGCTGGAGTCTGTACAAAGACTCAATTATCCTGCGATCGAAGTCACCTCGATCACGTCCTTGCACCACCATGTAGTGCTCATCCAACTTTTTCAAGAAGAGGAATGTGACCATCTGTGCAGGAGTTAGAACCAACTCCTCAATAGTAGGAGAAATAACCATCTCCGTCTCAGCAGTGGTCTCCGTCTCAACAGGAGAAATAACCATCTCCATCACAACAGTGGTAGGAGTGAGAACCAACTCCTCCGTCTTATCTATTTGCTCATCTATCCCCCTCTGTTGGGAAAGATCGTTCACAACACAATGAGCAAACTGGTCATGCTCTATTGTCCTTCGAGCAAGGACCTCTGAGTGAGTGGCTGGGCATGCCATCTCACCATGCACCGTCAATGCATTTGGAATAGTGGAGTCTCCGTCCACAACAAATTGTTCTTCAGAATGAGGAAATCCATCCTCCCAAGGCATGTCCGCCTCCCGTACACCTAGTATAGTGGATATTCCCTCCACAATAGGTGCATGTAGGTTGACTGTATCCAAGTCAACAGATTTGTGAGGAATGGCTTCCTCCCAAGGCATTGCAACCTCCTGCACATCCTGAATGGTGGAGTTGTCCTCCACACGTGCATTCATGTTGATCGCAGCCGGATCAACAAGCCGATACTGACCACCTTCCCCAATACCAAGGGCAATTATCCGTCTCTGTTTCACATCAGAGACAACACACTTCTTTCCACAAAAATCCACATAAATATTGGGATTTTCAGTCAATTGTGAATAGATAGAAGATTCTTTTGTAAAGAAGGTACATATCTAACATTCCGTACCAACAATTTATGAGCATTATTCAATACAATGCATATATCTCCTATCCCTTCTATTATCATGAGTGATTCTCCATCAGCTAATACTACGATTCAAAACAAATATTTGCATAAATGAAACATACCAGGTCCCTACGACATGAAAAGTGTGCATACGCACTTTTGAGTCAACGATCCAAAGAATCGGTACCACTTTCATTCGAGCATGATGTCGTAAGACAATAAAGAGCATGCTCGTCACCGAATCCCGTTCTTCTGCAACTACTGCCACATGTTCCTCATTACATGGCTTTTTGTTTTGCTTGAAAGATCATACATCTACTTCCTCGCAATCCTTCTTGAGGTGCCCAACCTTGTGACAGTAATAACATGTGACCTGATACCGAGTGGAAGACTCACCAGATTGATGTTTCCACTTTCCCTTTGATTGAGTGACAAGAGCACTCTCTGAATGGTCACAATTAGATTCTGCCTGAAGTTGTCTCCGCTCCTTTTGCAACAAGTAGGAACTCACCTTGTCAAACGTGAGTGTTTGACTTTCAGCCATTAAATGGAGTGCCACCATAGCCACAAATGACTCATACGAAGAAGGTAAGTTGTTCAAAACCAGAGCCACCATATCATCGTCGTCCACCTTTTTATTGATGGAAGATAACTGGTCTCGAGATCTTTCATCCGAAGTAGGTGCTCAGACAGCGATCCACCTTCTTGTAACTTTATGGAAAAGAGCATATTTTTCAGGTATAACACCCGACTCTTCTCCGATGTCTGATATTTGTCCCTTAGATTGACCCACAATTTACTCACCTCAGTGGCATTTCGGACCTCAGGTATCAATTCATCCGATACCGACAATTTTAATAGTAGAAGAGCCTCCCGATGACGTTTGTCATAATCATCGAAATTTGCTGCAGGTCTACTCTCGACACCCGTGATTATTTTCTCAAAACCACGAAATTCTGCCAGTGTCAAGATCTTATGGCTCCACACATTAAAATTCGTGCCCGTTAATTTTTGTGTCTCCGGCAACGTCAAGTGTGATATATTTGCCATTTTATTATTCCAAAGTAACGGAAAATAATAAAATAATAATTTTGCCTCACACTTAATAAAATACCTTTTTCCAGCAAATATATTTATTTTAATTTCTCCAGCATATAATATGAGATTAATTTCTCACATGCAAATTACCCTTCCAACTCCCTCCAAAACTATATTTGCATATATTAATTTTAATATTATTACTTATTCCTCCAAATAATATTAAAATTAATTTCTCCACCAAATCGTATGAAATAAACTATGCAAAGGTGAATGAATACCTTTGTTGAAATTAATTCATCTATTTTTCAGAAGGAAAGAGAAAAACGACTGCCCTGGTTATTTCGAACCACGATTTTGCTGTTTGCAAGATTTTTGCTGGTGCTGCCCTTGCCCACGATTTCCATGTTTCAGGCTTCACGTTTTTTTAGTTTTTCTCTTTGTTGCAGGTGCCCACGATGCCCTCGATTTTGCTTGCTGCTCACGTATTTCCACTGAATAAAAAACGTTACCCTTTCTACGAATCTGTCCCACGTTTTGCGAATTCTGCCCTTTACCAGCGAATTCTGCCCTTCACGTTTTTGCGAATTCTGCCCTTCACGTTTTTTTTTTTTACCTCCAGCGAAGTCTGCCCTAGGTCTTACGTGTATTCCTCCAGCGAACCACGATTGTGAAGGGATTCTATTCTGCCCTCGTTTTGGTGCCACGAGTTTGCTTCAGCGACTTCCTCCAGCGATGCCAACTCCTCTCTTCTGCCCTGCGTCGACCGTACCTTTCGTCGACCTCACCTCTTCACGACTTCAAACTTCTTCTCTACAGTTCGTACCCATGTCGGGGCTTCCTCGAACCTCATGCGACACTCCCGTGCTCGTCCAAGAGCTTCCTCGGGCAAGTCGCTCTGATACCAATGTTGGAAGATGCACAAAGAAGAAAGAATACAGAAGGCAAAAACTGCACTGTCCAAATGATACAGGCAGAGGTTTATTTATTGAGAGAGAGGTGGTTGAACAGTTACCAACTGAACAACTACATAACTGTTTTTACATTCTATATAATGTGTTATATTTTAACATGGATCACTTACTGTTAGTACCGTATGCTACCATGTTACTTTACTTACTAGCATAGGTGGAAATCCAAGGGTACAAAATCTGAACAATATATATACAAGGTGAAGTGCAAATAATTGTTCCCACTTAGTGCGTCTCATATGTGAAATTTTTAGTATGTTGGGTAAATTCTCCCTAGATAATAAAAGTTTACTCCACCTTTTACACCATACCACATTGCCGGTTTTTCAATCTGGGTCACTGTGGCTATAAGGGCCCTACTTTAGTGCTGTATCACAGCTCAATGCCTTTATGTTGAATGTTATTGTTTAGTAAGTTTTGTTATTATGCATTTGGATCCAGTTGAAGCTGATTTGGATCATATGAAGCTTCTGATTTGGATCATTTAAAGTGAAGCATTTCCCAATTTATCTACTTTAATCGATGGTATTAATGTTGATAATACCGGTAGTTTCCTGCAAAAATATTACCACTACATTTTGTTAGTACTTCCAATCTGTTTGTTTTGTAGATAATCCTTCAGAATATCCATTCTAGCTACCATTCTCAACAACTTAGGTTTTCCACACAATTATTTTTAGTATTGGGAATGAATGTGAGACTGTGTGTCCATTTTCATTGAAAGAGGAGTGGATGTAATTGCAATCCCAATTTCTGTTGCTTGCAACTCTATTCAACCACTTGAGTTCTTTGAACCTACTAGCACTTAAACCTTTCTATTGGGGCATGATTGTTTTGATTTTCCATATCTTCCGACTTATAATGGCACAAATTATTATATTTGGATTTAGCAGCACACCAAAACACAAGCTGCAATGCCTTTAGTTGGTCTGACCAAGTTTTGTATTCATTTATCACTGAGGAGTTTTTACATTAGCTGAACTTTGTGACATTAGGAGATAACTGCAAAGTTGGCTCAAGTTCACGAGTTCTCTATTTTTCTAAATTTTGTCATGTTAAAAGATTTATTAGCTTGATCTAACGAGTCGATGTCGCTTGTGTCATTTCTTGTCTTTGTCATTTCTTTCCGTTTAATTGTTGAATATGTGAAGTCTATATCCTGCACTTGCTCTTACAAAAGCCCATGAAATAACAGTCTGCACACTAACTGTAGTTTGAGCATGATCAGCAGTTTTGGTTTTGTTCTGCTTTTCTGTTTGTAAATTAGAACTGGTATATGCAAGATTTTTATTTCTGTTTGGTCCAAGTTTTAACTCTTTGTAACTGGGTTTAGGTGTATTACTGCAACTGTGTATAGAAGACATTTAATTGGTTGCATTGTAATATGGTATTTTAATATTCTATTTTCCTTCAAATTTTGTCATGTTAAAAGATTTATTGGATTGACTTAATGATTCCATGCCCTCGTGTCATTTCTTGTCATTGTCAGTTCTTTCCATCTTTTGGTTGAATATGTGAAGTCTATATTCTGCACTTTTTTAACAGGAGCTAATTAAATAGCAGTCTTCACACCAACTGCAATTTGAGCATGATCAACCGTTTTGGCTTTATTCTGCTGTGCTGTTTGTAAACTAGAATCTGCATTTGCAAAATTTTGATTTCTATTTGGTCCAAGTTTAACATTTTGGAATGGTTTCGACATTATTGCAACTGTGTAGGAAAAAAACAATTAATTGGTTGCATGGTAGTACGGTATTTTTAATATTCTTCTCCAGATTAGCATGCGTGCTCGTGTATTTTTGTGGTTTATATTTGGACTTTATTTGATTGCAGGGTGCCAAATCTAAGCATCTTGTATAATGAAGAGGGAATTGGTTCTACAGAACCCACTATTTCCACCTTCTTGTGAGTTTTACAAGCTTATGCCCTAAAAGAATAGAGAAAGAAAGTTGTAAGCTTCCAGTTGGTAAAAAAAATGAAGGCTTTCAGGCATGGAATATGAACATGCAGCCTGGGATTTTTTTTGCTGCTAAGTTACTCTATAATGTCAGCCTGCTTTCTTGTTTTGGACGAGGTGATAGAAATGTTGAAGCTGAAAATTGGCAGGTCACTGCTCTATGGGAATCAATTTTTTGTTTGGAGGAAAAACCATTATTGGTTTACGTGGGAAATATTGATGCATGGTCCCACTAGGATGGTGGTTGGAATCTATCCTAATGCTGGTGTGTTATTTATTGGGTGGATATCCCAACCAATAGCCATTGTTGATATGGTTGTTTTTGTCCATATCTTCTCAAAAAGCTGCCTGCCTAATTCCATAGCCATGAGAAATATGTAGTTTCTCTGTTTGAAGAGCTTGTTGTTGAGGATGACACATTTTCTGATTGAGATTGTGTTTGGTCATTGGGTGATGGATTCTATGTTGCAGCAGAAATATACCCTTAACAATGTAGGATTATTCTATGAAACTTGGTTGCTGGGCTGTATTTTGTTCCCAGACTTGAAGGATGCAGTTTTTTTCTGTTGAATAGTCATCGCATATGCACAGATTGTATAATTGAGGGAGTGGATTGCTACTCTGATCTATGCAGTTACAGAATTGTACCGAGTTATTTCCCATCAACCATGGAGTTGGAGTTAGCCTCCTAGTAGTAAGTTCTTAATCTCCCTCGCACTGCACAGATTGAACTGTTGTACTGAAAACTGCAACTGTTTAAAAATAAGGTTAAAGTTGCAGGGTGTGCCAATATAAGCAGAAAAAGGACTTGCTAAAAGTCTACATGGAAGAACTAATACAAGAGTGGGCAAGTTCTTTATAATTTGTATGTAATTTCTGATCATTACCTGTTAAAAGTGGATGCCAGTATGCTAAGCATTCGGTATTTTATGCTACCAGAAATAATAATAGATGGCTTATGTTAAAACTGTAAGGTGTTTTTGTTGGTGCTTTTTACATTCATATTTACTTTGCCTGTTTTCTGTTAGTTGATGGTGTGTGAAAAACTGAATTCAATTTGTTGTTGGCAACTATTTGTATTACACGCATCTAATGCTTATTTTTCTTTTGCATTGCCTACTGTTTTTATAATGCACAACATTCTAGAGGGTACATTGATTATGACTGCTTTTTGCCCTGACTTTTGCCTTTTGCCAGTCGGAGTTTTAATGACTATATTTTTATTTATTGTTTGAGCCATCTGGACATGAGAGTATCAGTGCTGTGAAAAATATTTCACTTCTGAAGGCATCCTTTCAAATCATTCATTGAGTTGTTGAGCCACATCAAAGGGATCAAATGATGCGTAAGTTGAATGCTTATCTGCATCTGCATTCAAAGCAATGTCCAGAAGGAATTATTTTTACCCTCGTTGATAAAGGATTTCACTGCACGCGGATTTTGTGGGCTCAATAGTTCAAGTTGTGGGAGAAAGAATCTGATAGTTTTTGCAGTTAGTATTGTGATTCAATGAGTGATATTTGCAGTCAGTGCACTGCAGACCAATTCAGATTCCGTTTTTACCTGAAGTCTCCAGATACCTTTATTTCACTGCACTTGGTTCTGAGCAAACATGCACTTATTTCACTGCACTTGTTTCTGAGCAAACATGCAATGTTAATTGGAGTTTGCTTTTGAAGCATTTACCATACATGAGTTTGCAATGGTGCCAACAAGATCACTTTGCAACTAAGAGTACATTTGGATTCCGTTTTTACCTCAAGTCTTCAGATACCTTTATCTCACAGCTCTTGATTCCGAACAAACATGCACTGTTGATTTGAGTTTGCTTTTGAAGCATTTAACATACACTTGTTTACAATGGTGCCAACAAGATTACCTTTCCATATTTTTATTTTTTAACAAGGGGTTTTGGTTTTCAAAACCCACTTGGAACAAACAGAGGTTGGACTTCAGTAGAAGTGTTGTTCGCAATGATGGAAATCACACTAATGCCAAAAAATAAAGAAGTGTGTCGGATTTCAAGTTCTGTGGCACATCCATTTTGTTATATTAAATGAGAAAATTTCTCTCATGTTGATTTTAATTTTGATACAAAGTTACTAGATTTTCACCATGCTGAACTATACTAGTTTCACCTCAGGTGGGTGGCATTTTCCCTCTTCTTCTTGGGCATGCAATTTTGCTACACCCAAACTATGGATGCAGGCTTAAAAGAATATAAATACATTTGATCACATTTTCGGGTTTGGATCAGTTCCTGCTCTAGAAAACATACTACATTGGAACAGATTGCTAGGATACTTTCTTTTGTTGCAGCACACAACACCAACACGAGACATTAAATGGTATTGTCCACTTTTTAATGCCATGTTAGTCTTCATAACAACGTTTTTAATCACTTACTTGGCATGCTTCTACATAATATTCTTTGTTGCATTTTGATTTCCCCTCTTTCCTGGCGGCCTTTGTTTTTCTAGGTTTTACTTTGTGAACACACAGTTTGTTGGCTATATTTTTCTGTGGGATGCACGCAATGGATTTCTAGTTTTTGTGACAATTAGTGAATAGACTTGAGAGGAAAGACAAGGAAACGTTTTCTGTCAATCTTTAGAAGGTTATTGTTAGACGCAATCACCAACACATTTTGTTGGGAGTTTGATGCCAGAAAAGCTAATTGTTATGTTTTAAGGATTCCTCAAACTAAACTGATTCGTACTCCTACATTCTGTGATTAATTTAAACAATAATAATGCCATTCTAACCATTCTTTGAGTTATAATTCTCTAATATGTTGATACTGGGGTGTGTTAGTGTGAATGTTTGCGAATACATATGCCAGAATTTATTATAAAACCAATCAATTTTTAAGTCTACTGGGCATTACTACACTCCATAAATGGTAACATAATAAATTTAAAAATCCATCAATTTTGTCTTGAAAATAAAATTCCAATTTTAGTTGTATTTGTTTGAAAATTAATTCTTATTTTAAATAAAGGTTTCTGGTATGCAGTTTTTGATGACAGTTTGATTCATCTTGCGTAATTTGTCATGAGGATACACGTGAATTGGATTGCAGATTAGGAATTAAAGAGTTTTATTGTGGCTACTAAAGCGGATAAGGGAAATTATTGTGGTCATGAACAAATTAGATTTTTTTAAAAATGATGGGCTGCCAAAAACAGTGATGACTACAGGCAGGCAGAGTTTAAACTCATGTTTTCAAGTAACCGAGGCCAACGAAGAGCTCACTCAGATTTACAGATCTTCAAAATCCATAAAGATAGTGTTTCTGCAAGACGAGCAGCTGATCCTGTATTTTTCAAACCTACAGCATGGTGGCTGATTGAGCAAAGATGCTTCAAAACATTTTTATCTATTTCCTTATCACGAAGATCCATTCCCTATCGACAATGTAGTGGTATTAATTGGTAAGAAGATGAATGATGAAACAGCGTGGCTTATTGAAATATGTTTAACGTCCATGTTCTTCAATTTTTGAGGTGGCTTTTATGAGCAAACAAATGGTGTAGCAATGCATTCACCTGCCTCCCCAATTATGGCTGACCTTTTCACACAGAACTTTAGGGAAACCATGTAGAACTCATTTCCTTTGGAGTTAAAATAGTGCTAGAGATATGTGGATGACATTAATGTGTGATGGCGTTATAGTGAGTAAAAGTTGGGAGAGTTTCAATTACACCTTAAAAATGTTTGTAATTCCACGGAATTGGAACTTAACGGGAACCTCCTGTTATTGAATGTTCTCCTTGAAGAAAAGAGAATGGTTCTCACTTGACAAATTTGCTAAAAAAGAAAAATGTTTACCTTCAAGTCTCATTTCACCACCGTTGAACTAAAAAGAAGGGCTTTTGAAGACTAGCCACTAAGGCCTTAGATGAAGATCCCGTGGAAGAAAATAGCAACCTAACCGTGGTCGTCAAGTAATATGGTTTTAATACTCGCTAAAATAGTGAGACCCTTGCACAAAGCTAAGGACACTTTCAACGCAAAAGGTCAATGGCTTTTCTCACTTACATTGAGGGACGATCAAATAAGATTTACTAGAATATCGTGACACTAGAATATTAAAACCTCATTATTTCTGCTTAACAAGGTTGAGCAATCTCTAAAACCTTGAGCAGTCTCTGAAACCTGAGGTATTATCTTTAAGTTACAAATTAGATTTCATTGGGGTCAATGCTCATGTAGGACATATTACATTGGGGAAACATGATGGCCAGAAGACCGATTCTAACCACGAGTAAAGAACGCAATACAAGGACTATCTATAATAAATTTGAAAAAACAACATTTGCAGCACTTAGATAAGACTTAGCACCAATTTTATATTGATAAAGTTGAAATGGTTGTCGAAGAGGGTCAATATCTCAAAAGAAGGCTCAGGAAGCAACAAGATTTTAACATCCCAACAATTTAAACAGTATTACAATTTTGATATTTCTTGTAAACTTGCAATTCTTAACTCAAAAGTTAAATTAAAAAGATAGTGAAATGAACCAAAGGTATTATTTTAATGTAAATTAAAATCCTAGTTAAATTTATTTATAATTTCAAAATTAAATCTTATAATTTTGCAGACTAGGGGTTGAATATAATGGCTCTTCTCTTGCTATGGCTAACTAAATTCATATAGCTTGGCATCTTGAATGTTCTTTTCTTATTTTCATAAAGAGAACATTTGTTTGCAATTCATTTTTTTGTATTCTCACACGATAAATCATATAGGATGATTTGAAATGTGAATTCAATTGATTTTTATTAGAATGTGTTGATCGGTATAAATTTATAAGTAGTTAGAATAAAAGGTGGTCGAGTATAGATTGGCATGGAAAGGAAGGAAACGTGGATAAAAACATGGCTATAGAGACAATTGAAAACCACGTCTAGAAAAAGCACAACATTTAAGAAGAAAGTATGAAAGATCAAGCACATGCAATGTAACACAAGTGGAATGTGGATGATCATCCTTGGGAGGACACCAAATGTTTAGTTTGTCTCGAGGGAGGATTTGGTGCCATCCACCCATTTGTGTCAAAAATATTATCAATAAGAGACAATGACATGGTAACTCGCCACTCGGGTGGTGGGGTGCAACCATTTGAACAATACCGACACCGGGGTAGACCATTGAGACGAGTTAGTCAAAGACTTGCCACAGAGTGGCATACTCTAACCCTTATGTTCAAGAGTGAATAAGTGATCTGCGAGGACGACTATGCTAACATCTAGGTGCCAATGACAAAGAGAATTGTGGAGGTAGGTATGAAGGCATGTTGCTCATGGTGTAGGAAGTGCTCCCCAAAGGTGGAGAAACTCATGTAGGTCTTTGGAATTCAATTGCAACTTTCTTAGCATGTGGTTGAATCGACGTACATACATCAAGATATCACAAGAAATTTTTCATTAATAGTAAAGTTATTATCAATTAAACATTTACTAAAAATACATGCGTTTCTAGATTTTCATGATTAAAATAAGTGTTTTGGAGAAATTCCAAAGAAAGCAATGTATGCGGGCATTCAAACATAATAAAAAAATTCATATCCCGTAAAGGGCTCAAGGTGGAAGGGGTGGAAAAGGTTGTGAATCCAATTCCAAGGTGACTAAGCTCTAGGGAAAAACTAGAATAAGTGTTTGAAAGTTTCTAAGTAGCACACTCCAAACACTCAAGATTATGGATACCAAACCGAATGAGTCTTTCTCCAAGGGGTAAGCCTCAATAAACTAGACACTAAAGGAAGTGAGCTAATTTAGGTTCAATCTTGGCATTCCAAATCCTAATGTGTTTGGTTAGCTTTGTGCAACGAGAGGAATGTAGAATCCAATGCCTATTGAGAATGACTAAATCCAAAGAGAGAGAAGATTCATAATTTGATTCAACTTGAGGGAGCAATTTTTGAAGTCATTATCACAATTCCATCACTAACCTTTCCACCACACCAAGGGCGATTGGAGCTTAAGCTTATGAAGTATGAAATTTGGAAAAATATCTTGAACATGAAGGGGAGAAGCCAAATTTGAAGCTAAGAGCTGAAACTTCCTTTGCAAATCAAGTTATGGGATCCAATCTCTAGAAGTGACAAAGTGTCGTATAGAAATGATGCCTTTTCCGAGCAATCTGAGCGCTTTTATGCCTAGTATTTCAACAAGAGGGATGCTAGTAAATGTCAAGGTAGGGATTACATAAATTATGGTCAAGATCCCAGTCCTAAGACCATTCCCAACCCACTCTACACGAGGTTTAACTAATTCAAAGGCTTTCTAGATGCTTTCGGCAATAAAAACCCCTTGATTTTGATAGGACTAATAATGACCAAAAGTGTATAGAAACCTATATTTTTCCAACAAGTTTTACCTTAGGGAGAACTTGATGTTATACAACATCTTCACAAGATCTTCTCGGGCTTCATTTCCTTCCACGTCCCGCACAACTACATAGCATAAATAGTGCTTTGGTGATGAATGGTAATGATACCCAAGCCTCCATTTTCTTCTAGAAGGTAATGGATCTCTAAGCAACTCAATGAAACCCTTGGACATGTTCAACATTGGCCTATAAGAAATCTCTTAATAGTTATTGTAATAGGTCTTAGAAGGAGCCCACTAAGAAATAGCAATAAACATGGGCAGTATGTGAGAAATTCGGTGAAAATCTAGAACTTGCCAATGAGGGAAAGAGGCTTGGTAATTTAGTAATACATCTTCTTTTCCACATGATCAACAACATATTTCCATAATTCAAAGGTGGAGTAGTCAATAGCAAAAACAATACCATGGAAATGGAATTTCTCCCTTCTTTTGATCAATTTCCAAAGAAATCCTTTAAGCTAGTCGGAAAATGCATCATACTTTATCGATAACACTATGTCTTAGCCCTACTAGAGACTTGATCCAAATGATTTGAATAAATATTCCAATGTTAAGCTTCCTTGAAAAAAGCCTCATGTTTCAAAAAAGAGAAGAAAAGAATCAACAAAATGGCCATTAATTCATTACAAGATAAACTCAAGGAGGTAAATTCCTTGTCGAAACTCCTCTTTGCACGATGAGAAAACAAGTATCCAAAGGATTCCATTGCAAGAACATACAAGGAAGTAGCTAGAGGGCATCTTGGTTGGATGGAATGAAAAATCCAAAAGGTTTCATACTTATTGCCATTAAAAATCAAATAGGTTGATGATCCTGAATATTAAGTGGGGAAGGTCTCGCCTCTCCCACAAGTATCATGGAGCATTCGTGAGTCAGGAGACATAAACAAATGAACTAAAATGGTAATCCAAAGATCCAAGGAATGGTTCTAGAAAAAGAGGGCCACACTCATTGAATTAGGCGGTCTTTAGGATTTAGTGAGGCAACCGACTCATCACTCAACTTCTAAGGAAAGTGAAAGGACTACGAGCTCTACTCACTCAGGAGAGCCCATAAAAAGGAAATCAATGGAAACTGAAGTTCCCCACTACAAGAGGTTACACAAGAAGGAAAAAGTCATTCAGGAACCTGTAGAAGAGTTGGAGCAAGGAGAGACCGATCCATCTCATCCACCCATTCCATACCGAGCTCCGATCATTTCTTCCTCCATGGCGAAGCCTACTCAACAAATGCAAAATGTACCCTCTGACATTGTGCTCGAAGTTTCAATCATGACCAATGTTGAAGCTGTGACAACACATATTTTCCCATGGGTACATGAAATGATTAGAGGAGAGAATCGCACCATCACACAGGTGTGGTTTCATATTTTCAAGGTATTTCAAAGATGATAAAAACAAAGTGAGGTGTGAAAGCATAAACAAATTCCCGCTTTTTCAATGGTGCTTCAGAAATCGGTATGAGGAAGTTTCTTGACCAAAAGTTGTAAATCTGTTGTGGAGATGACTCCATCGACTATGAGATGACCACAATTCCTTTGGGGCGTAAACGCACGAGGGAGATGCTCATCTATTCAAAGAGTCCTCGATCAACTTCTTACAAGAAATGAAGAGTATAAGGAGAAGATTGAACAAAGAAGATCACATAAGAACTCTCACCTCATATGTTCAATCATTCATGGATCTAAATGCCATCCCATCTCTCCTAGCTGAAGAAGTCACTCCCATCAATAGCTTAGATCCGGATCAATCGGGAGGACGCGAGGTTTCACAATGCAAGGCAGGGCCAATGATAAGTGGGTAAGCAAAATTATTGAGAAAGGTAGGACCTTGCTTCTAGAAATTCTCTCATTGTTTGAATTCATGATTGCCACCATCCAAAGGTAAAAATGACTAGGGATGAGATTGAAAAGAAAAAGAGCATTGGGATCAAGTATTTCCACTGGTGAATGAAATGGGTAAAATCAACTCTTCTGTATTGGTAGGAAGAAATGTGTTCACCTTTGCATCGAAAACCTTCTCTAATATGGTCCAAAAATCGGTGGCTCGATGAGTTGGAATCTTGCGGCGATCGACTTAAAAATGCAGGAGGATATCAACATGGAAGTACAAAAGCTTGGATTACATGGTAAATGAGAACACTTCAATGAATGATCTCGTGAAGCCATTTGAAGAGCTGGTTAAGAAAGATGCAGGAGACTCATTCTCCTTCAATGAAGTCACCCCTGGAATCTCTCTCGAAACTAGATGTGTTATGTAAAACACTACTAAGGAGCATCAAACCTGGTTCACAAAATGCAAAAGTATCAACAACACCTCGAGAGTTGGTTTTAGGCCCTAATTTTTGTACACATTCCTCAAGTAGAGAAGGTTGCACCCACATCAAATAGGTTTAACAAGGAGTTCAAGGGAATTGATATCTTTCTAAAAGCACTCTCCCAGAGTCCGTTAGCAAGTGGATCTTCATCGGAAAATGCACCATCTTCTTGAGTAGTTATCTCCTCTCTTCTCTCTTTCCCACCCCCTTCCTCTCTTCTCTCATGTTATATTTCTTCGTTAGGGGGTTTACTTTTCACTTTTGTCTTATTCATTAAAATGTGATATATAGTTATACTTTGTAATGAGTTTCCTCCAATTAATAAAAAAGGGACTCAATTTCTTTCCTAGGAATACGAAAGGTCACATGTTGTAAAGGTTAGTGAAAAGTCATGTGGGGGTAGGAAAAGAGTCATTTGAAAAATCTATATATTGTATGACTCCCTCATTTTAAAGGGTTGTCAATTTGTGAGTCTCGAGTAGATATCTAGTCACTACAAAGAAACAAACAAAGATATCATTTCCTCTATTCCCTTTTCATATGTTTCCTCTCTCTATCTCTCTTTTGCATCTTTGTGAATGTGACAATCTTGCATAACCAAGAAGGGTGTTAAAGCCTTTGATGAATGAATGAATGAAATTTTATGTTCATGATTCATTTTTCTTTCCATAGCTAACAAAGTTGTTTTTCTTCTAATTGTGTGTGGATGAATTTTGGTTAAGACTTGTAAAAAAATATGTTTAAGCCTATTTAAAAAAATTAGCCCACTTTATCAAAATTCTCACTCCTATTATCTCAACTCCATTGAATATTATTCCGTTGCACTAGGTGCAAGAATTTTCCGCATGTTCAGTGGAGTGTTCTTGTGTGATCCTTGACCTATTGGTCACCCACAATGTTTGTTTTATTTACATACAATAAAGGGAGCCTCCCCTTTTCCAAGCAAGAGGGACATAGTCACAAAGTGTTGGTGAAAATAAACTAATTTTTCCTTGTCAAAAATTATTTCACTAACAGACTACAAACCATTGTCGCCCCACATATGATTCCAATCCATTGTATGGAGCATAGATTGAATCTTTCATACAAAATAGTTAGTACATTTGAGAGTAATGCAAAAGTCGAAGAGCTTATCCGTGACTTGCATGCATATATGTGTTGGCCATTGTGTCTTAGGTTGTCATTGATGATAAAGGGTGTTGATGTGTCATATGAGTCTCCATGAAGTGTGAATCAATGTCAAACATGAAGGTTGATTGGTAGTGCCCTGTTTTGATGAGTTGATATATTGTGCATGGTCATAGTATAAGTTCTCATAATTTGGTATGAAGTATTCATGAGGTCAAACATGGTCCATATGATGTATAAAGAGTATCTAAGTGTCTGTGATGAGTTATCATGGTTAGTTCACGAAGAGTTATGGTGGTGAGTCAAGTCATTTTAGGCCTATTCCTAGACCTAAAGCATGGTGTATAACATTGTGGCTTGAGAGATGGAGTAGGGAAGTCTTGTAAAAGCATGAGAATTGTGTTATGATTTGTCATTTCATCTCGTATGATGAGTTTCGAGTCATTTATCGAGGTTTCATGATGTTTCATAGTTATTGGGAAGCGAAAGATGGAGACTAGTCAAGAACACACATATAAGTCTTAGTGACTGGAGAGTTCCAAGCATATTAAGCATGGATGAGACTTAGGACAATTAGAGAAGGTATATATGGTGCTTCGAGGCCATGTTTTATGTCGAATGAAGAGATTTTCTCAAATTATGATGATTTTTGCAAAAGCCGAGCTCTAGAGAAGCAAAATCCATCTCAATATGGGAACTTCATATGCTCACCCAATCACACAAAATTTGTATGGGACCTTGTCGATTTGGTGAATACTTTTTCATTGAGTCTAGAGTTTTTTTCAAAAATATTGAGGTGGATTAATTTTCAGAACTTTATGAGCTCATTTTGGCGGTGGTTTAGTGTTCCACTTATTTCAGGAAGAGAAAAAAACCCTAGTTTTGTGGAAAAATGTAGTTTCGGGACTAAGATGAAAGTTCCAAGATGAAAAGTAAACCAATGCAGAGTCCTTTGGAGATGTAATACATGGCCATGAAAATTTTCAATCATGTTGCTTGAAGAAATTTTGAGTTACATGTCTCCAAAGTTAGCCTATCAATTTTGGCCTAGAAGGGCTAAAAGCATATCTCTTGCTTTGAAGTGAGTTTGATTGATTTGCATCATGTAGAAACATATGATGGTTATGTATAGTTGTTAGCCACCTGATATGATGTGTTGAAGTGCTTGTTTTGATTTGAAGAGGTGGTTTCATGTTGAAACCCTATTGGCCTAATTAGCCCTATTAGGCCTCTCAAGAAGTTGTTAAGGAACAAGTGTGTTGGATCAATTTTCTCCACAAGAGACATGTATGTTAGTGATTTAAGGTGTTTTACAAGTATCCATTGATGTGTTCCATGATTTTTTTGAGCTTGGAAGTGGCCTTGAAGGTGTTTTGAGTCAGATTCCTCAAGATTGGTTATTGAGTCCAATTTAGTAGTTTTGAGCAGTTTCATAGATTGAATTTTTTGAAGGCCTTGTAGTATGAGGTGGAGATTTAATTTAATTGTTCCAAAAATTATAATCATATACCTTTCCAATGGTATATTACTTGAGCCACGATGATGAGTTTTGCTATATAAAATCATTATTTTTATGGGACTGAAATTTGGGTGCTTGAAGACCTAGTTGTGTTTGCTTGCTTCTTGGCGAGTTTCATAGTGGAGATGATAGTCGTAGATGTTCCTGATCTTGTTGGTGACTCTTGGAGGATTTTATTATGTTTCATGATGCCGATGGAGTCTTGATAAACTTGTTTGATGCCCTTGGAGCTGTTGGTGCATTCGTTGGAGCTTGGAGAGAGTGTTTTGAGCTAGTTGGAGTGTCTTGGTGCTTGGTGGAGATGTATTGACCCCTTCCGACTTACTTGGGTCCTTTGAGTTGTTTTATATGATTTTTTTGATCTAATTTTGAGTTGGGATGACCGACATTTATGGTCATGGCTGACCTATGGATGTTTTTAGATAATGACATGTATATAAGCTAATGTATTTGGTCATTTATGACTAGTTGTGCCGATGGGGATGTGAGTGACCTACAAAAGAAGGAAGATGAGATTATAAGGGTCAAGGAAATATGTTAAAAGAGATATGAAGACTTGAGAAGTTTTTAGGATCAGATATGAAAGGTTAATAGACCTATTCAACCCATGAAGAAGAAGATTTGAGCGAGTTAGGAAAGAGAGAAGTTTGATGAGGGTTTGGTGTGTTTGGAGCTGAATTTGGATCACTATAAGTCATGAGAGTAGCATATCATCAATGCCCATCCATTTTCAAGTGGTTGAGTTGGCGATTGATCACCATAAGGGGTTGTATCTTCCTTGTAGGATTGGTGGTCCTTGTGGGGTTGGTGCCTCACTATAGAAATCTTGCTTGATGTGTAATATTCTTGCAAGTCCTTTGTTATGAGTAATATTAGTAGAGGTTTCCGTGGGTTTCTTCCCCTTGAGGGTTTCCCACTTTATATGTTGTGTAATTGTGTTCTCTCTCTTGTTTTGCATACTTGTGGATGGTTCTAACAATCTTAATAAGCTCACATGGTTATGTATGTTGAATGGACAACTTGAATAATGAATGTATGGTTTGGTAAATGAAATAAAATTGTTGTATGAATGATTCAATCCCCTCTCGATCCATCAACGCTTCTAATAATATGTCCAACAATCCCAGAAGATTTCTAGAGTTCCAAAATTTGCAATTAGAGTGACTGATGGTAAAAAGCTTCTAAAATATGTTGATACAAGGTGGATTTCCATGTATGAACCTGCATGCAAAGTTTTTGAAGAATATCCATCGTTGACAAGTTTTATGTATAAATATCGTAGAGAAGTTGACAAGGAAAAAATATTTGTTGTATTGTTTAATAGATTTGGAAACATTACTAACATTAAGTGGAATTCTCCCCATGTTGAAGGAAATCAATTGTTTGAGTAAACATGCTCAAGAGAGGTCCATATATATTGTTGATTTCATATGGTTGAGAAAACGTGTATGTCAAACTTTAGATATTTTATACATGTCCCAAGACAATTTTAAAGGGCATGTATTTGAGAATTGGAAAATATTAACAAATATTAAGGATCCTAATTGCTATTTGAAATTAAATATTAAGGATTATCTTTGTATAATTATTAATGAGAAGGAGATACTAATGCATACTTTTCAAAAAGAGTTGATTTGGTGGGAGCAAAAATTGAAGAAGTTCCTATAACATGTGTTTTATATGACACTGTTATTTCTGATACACAGATGAAATTGAGAAAGATTTACAAATATTATCCACATAAATTCATGATAATTTTAAAAGGGATGATATTCTAGAGGCCATGGGAGTAGTGAATCCCATATTTTGGAACATTATTGATGGTCATAGTGAAGAATTAGTAAGTAATTTATTTCTCAAATATATGACTACTTTGATTAAGCATTTCAACAAGTCCGTACATATAAATGGAGTTGAAATTAAAGGAATTTTGTAAAAAGATTTACCGACATCTCAGTCAACACATTTGGACTTACAATGATTGATCAATATCGATATCTAAATGAACCAATAGAAAATGGAGCTATCACAAGGCTATGGAAAAAAATGTATCCCAATAATGTCATGTAGGAAAATATTAGTGAATATTTTTGATTATATGAACTTTGCCAAATGATGATTTTGGGATCAATAGAAGATGAACGGGTCTTTAATGCATTATCTTTTGTTAAAAACATGTTGGATAAAAATTTGGAGACATGTTTGAGATTGTATGTTTCACATTATCCCATGGATGCATTTCCTTATGAAAGGGAACTTGCCACTTGGACTTCACTTACTGAAAGAAGAGTCACTAATACAAAGTGAGAAAAAAAGATGATCTTAATACTCATCCATGAAGTGGATGCTCTGCTGACACAAGATATTTTCTCAAGGATCGTTTGATTGCTTGAGTTTTAGGCTTTTAGCTTGGTAAGAGGTATGTTTTATAAATATTTATTCCTATCTAAAAATTCATATGAAATTGTTACAATTATGTATGTATGTTTTTGGATAAACGATTTTAGTATCCTTATTTCTTATGATTTTTTATATAATACAAGATATGAAAACAATAATTATGAATAGAACTAAGATATTATACTTTACATTGTTATGAAAAACAAAACACGATGCTATGAAAACATTAATAAAGTGTCGATTCGATTGTTTCAAAACAATTTACAAAAGTGTAAAATATCTCAATTGAAATTTGAGATTTACATTTCAATTCTTAGTATTACAATTATAGTTATACAATATAAGGAAACACAATCTCATTCTAAGATGCTCCCTCTGGTCTTGTATCTTTTGTGACTAGTGCTCTTGATTTAATTAGATTATCACTACGAATTGATACTAGCGAGATTTTCCCTATCTTGATTGGTTGCATCACCTACTGAAAGTAAACTAGGATCCACATTTGATTTATACTTGAACAATATTTCTGGATCCATGTCATGCTCCTTAATTATTTTCTTCAATGTGTTGTTTTGTTTATTAAGGAGCACAAGTTTTTCCTTCAATGAAATAACAACATTTAAAATTTTGCATGCATTCTTCAGATGAAGATCCAAGACCAATACTTCATTCTTCAATTTTTCATATTTTGACTGCATTTGAACAAATAAATATTATTAGTTAAAAAGTTAAAATATGTAAAACTAAAATTTCAATGCAAAGAAAGAGTTAAACTTATGACAATTTTATCTTTTCCGCATTTACAATGACAACAAGGTTTTTTTCTCTAGCCCATTTGTTATAGTAAGCTTGGGCTTCACCATTTAAATTTTCCAACTTGTTTAACATTACATCCAAAACATTATCATTGTAGTCATTGCTTACTATAATGGCACATGAGAGAGCTTGATTTAACAATACATCTATCTTTCCTAGCTCATTTTGAACTAAAGCAAATAAATAATTTTTGTAAGAATGGTTGTGAAAATGGGCATTCATTTCCTTCACTGAAGCTTTGGCCCAAAATTCCCATGTTTTCAAAGTCTCTATATCAGACATAACAACATCATTAATATTAGCATAACAACTCTCTGCCAACAAATTATGCAATGGAAAAGTAGTTAATTGATCATAAAATGGTGGTATTGGTATCTGTGTTGGAGAGGGTGTGCCATATGGTAAACTAGGTGTTTGTGACTATAAAACAAGATCTATTTGGGGCACTTGTGATCTCCGAGTCAAATTATGTGGATTAAAAGTAGTGGATCCCCAATACCACTCTCGATACCCAATAAATCATCATCAAGATCAATTTGTTGTAAAATGGTGGTGCCCATTGCACTAGGAGACCACTAAAAGATAAATTTGGAAACTCTATTCTGTTAGATGAACCATGCCACTACTTTGAGCTGGAAAATATATTCGTTTCCCCCTTTTCTAAACTTGTCTTTGCATGGTGGCGGTGGCATATTTTTTTCGTTTTAGAAGTGGGAAAAGGAACTACAAAATTAAAATGTGAAAAAACACAAATAAGAATTCAATGTTTAGTAAATTTAGCATAAAAGTTAAAGTTTGAAGTGATACTAATAATGTACCTACCTTGCAGAGTATGTCTAGGTGTAGTTCCTTCCACTGTTAATGGTTGAATCCTTGTGGATTCTCATTGGTTCATGTTGATGTGGGGAAGTTTGATGAAAACTATCAGAGGAATATGTAAATATGTAGTAATGATTAAAACAAGTATAGTTGTATTAATACTTTTTTAAAAACAATGTATGTTCCATTATTCATAGTTCGACAAAATGAAAGTAATACCTAGAATAATCGAGAAAGTTGATTGTAGCACTTGCAATTGAGGAGGTGTCGTAGAAATCCTCATGCATTTTTGTCTCGAGAATTGAAGGAGACAAAGATGATTGTACATCCATGTATGAATCTGCAGAATCCTTAGGAGGTTGATGACCTCTTACTGTAGCTTGTCTTTTTGCATGCGATAGAATTTCTTTCTTCTGAAAGAAAATTGAAAATTAGCTCTATTTTTCAAATAAATACATGAAGCTATTTTTCAATAATTTAAACTTTAAAGTTACCTCTTGCTCATCATTTGAAAGACAATTTACTCTCATTTTTCATCAAGTGCAGTCAAAATATTAGTATTTTGTGAGTTTAACTCAAGAAAGGATTCATAATATAATGTAATTATATAATTACAAGATGACAATGTTGTAGTCTCATTATAAATAGTATATGAAAAATCATGTCGTATCCTATTGGATATATTTGTACACCAATCAAATTTTTGGCAACTTAGAGAATAGAGGATGTAGATAACAACCTAGTACGAGATGTCAGATTGTCTTCCTTGCAAGACTATCCTAGCTTGAAAAATTCAATCATGGCTTGCAAAAATGTGTGTGGAACAACTTGCACAGATAACCCCCTTCTTGATTTAGAGGAGTTAGCAATACCTACACATTCAAAAAAGGAAAAAAACATGTTATTAGCTTATTGTGATAATAATAGAAAGAAAAAAATGTAAAAATAGATTATTACCTTCAACCTATATGTCAAAGTGGGACTCCAAATACTTTTTTTCTAAGTCAGAGAGTAAGGATTTTGTTTTCACATGGTTAAATTTCATGTGTAGCAACTAATAGTTTTGGATCAATTTGACACGATCGAATAATCAATAAAATTCTCACCAGTATTGAATCAATCGAGTTCATACAAATTTATAGGATAACATATCCTATTATTTAGGATTCTCACTAACTAAGAAATCTCCTATATGAGATCAAACCTATTAATGTAACATTGTTTATAACAATATTATGTTTTAATAAATAATATGTTATGCTTAATATATTGCTTGTTACAACAATATATATAACTAACCAACCATAATAATATACTAGTTTACCATACGGTAAATTTACTAATTACATGTGAACACTAATTTTCCTAACATTCCCCCTTAGTGCGAACATGGGGAAAACATGCCTTGTACTACAACATGCCACTATGTAGCTTTGCTCATGATCTGGATGGTTTCAAGGACAATACCAACAACCTCTGGATGGTTTTCCAAGTGGTTAACCAACAACCACACAACAAATGGTTTTTTAGGACAATACCAACAACCTCTAGATAGTTTTTCCAGTGGATTACTAACAACCACACAACGAGATGGTTTTTTAGACAGAACCAACAACCTCTGGATAGTTTTTCCAGTGGATAACTAACAACCACAATATCATGATGTTGTAGTAGTATCATCGGCTCTCATCACTATCTCACTTTAGGGAATAACATAGGAAAATCCGTTGAATTCTGCTACTCATACACAAACTGAAAATTGGAAATGGAACATTGGATCATGTTCCCCCTCAATGTGAAATTTTCACTTATTGAAAACATTAACACTGCAAAAACAAGCACACAAGGGAAAACATACTGCCCAAACCGAAAGCAAACACACAAAAATGCCACCATAACAAATATGCGGCCTCGTCATTGGCGACTGACGAGAGGTCACTGAATGACCTCCGGCCTCCTGTGCATCCATCCTCCTCGGTGTGATGTTGCTAGCTTAGCGGAATGTGAACATGAAGCTCAAGTGTACAATTAATCTCCACAAGATGGATGTCGCGTACAAGCAAAAATGTGTCCAATTATTGAAAAGTGAGGCAATTTATTTTTTTTTTTTGAGTTATTACAATGATTTGACTCTTTAGAAAACTTGACTATTAACTTGATTTTGACTATTTTTTTTATTAAAGACAAATAGTTTTGAAGGGACTATACCCTATTACAACAAAGGCTCATGAACAACCAAATCAACAAGAAAAACATGAAAATAGGTTTCGAATCCAGATATTATGATAAGTTCAACACACTAGTTTGACTCTATGACAAGACTACTCAACACACAAAATAACTTTTGACTCTTGCTCTTAACAATACAACTTTTTATGATACTAGACACAACACTCTTTATAATAAGACATTGGACATAATTTTATGACACTAGACTTATAACAATAATTATTTCATGATTTCAATATATGGACAAGTCTAAAATGTATCTAAAGACTTCAAACTCATAACCACTTACAACTAATACAATGCTTCATATGAATAAATGAAATGTCTCGAGTGTATAAACGTACAATAGACTCTAAAAAGAAGACGTGAACCTTATAATAATAACTCAGACCCTTTTTTAAGAAAAAAAGAAAAAAAAAAAAAAGAGAGAGTATGACCTGTAACCTAGACGTGTGGATACAAGAACACGGAGGAGGACATCTGAATACTTCTCATGCTACGCGCATCTAATAGAGCAAACAACTATAAATATAGAATAGCTTCTACCTATTCGACTCAATATTTTATGGCATTTGATTAGACTTTGAGTGATTAGATATACATTTACCGATGCCAATATCTCGTCTATGCAACATGGAATGGGGAGGATGAAGTCTTTAGCGAGCAACATTGAGATCAGCATTTTGGAGTCTACGTGGAGCACTACGCAGAGACATAATTGCACTGGTGAAATCTGCAGGACTTTTCGTAAGAATTTATGGTATGAGGACTGGCAGTATGCCCTGGTGAATCAAATCAAATCGTCCAACATTTGTATTGGTGTGCAGAATTTGAGTAGACTGGAAAACCGTAGTCAGGTCATGCGATCTACCAAACGTCCTCCTTTGAGTTCGATGAGACAAGAATGGAGTAAGAAGTGCGCCTAGATGCCAACGGCTGAGAAAAGGATTTTGATCAAATCAGTGACTGAGACGCCGCAATAAACAACCCACTCTTCTTATTATATACCAGATTCTTCCCAAATATCAGAACTTGCATGCAGAGCTTAAAAACTGAACAAAACGTTCAATGTAGAAGCCAAATCCCGTGAGCCAATATAGAAATCTTGAGAATCATGCCAGTATTACCTAATACTCATGCAAAGATTCAATAAATCAGACCAACTAATTTGTAGATGGAGGAGTCTACGTTAACAACCCGTGATCATGCACAAAATATGCAATTTCTTGACATGATATTTTACAATAACCACAATATTTTCAAATTTTATTTATACGCTCTGACCTGCATACATCTAATCAGTAACAAATAAGCTACAACCATGCATAGGGCAATCAAGATGATTGAATTGCCCCTTTGTAATTAAATTTGCATCTTTTTAGAATAATCAATAAGACGCTTTGATACCAAATAATAGTTTTGGATCAGTTTGATACAGTAGAATAATCAATAAAATTCTTATTGTATTGAATCAATCGGGTTCATACAATTTATAGGATAACATATCCTATTATTTAGGATTCTCACTAATTAAGAAATATCCTATAATAGCTCAAACCTATTAACGGAAAATTGTTTATAACAATATTATGTTTTAATAAATAAGATGTTATGCATAATATATTGTTTGTTACAACAATATATATAACTAACCAACCATACTAACATACTAGTTTACCATAGAGTAAATTTACTAATTACACGTGAACACTATTTTTCCTAAGAACCACCATGTTAAGTGATGGATATCTTCTGGAGATGTTTCAAAAGAAATTCTTGTGATGACAACTTGATTTTGAAGATACATGTGGATTTTTCATAATTGGATAAAAGAAATTGTAGCAAACCGATATCAGTGTGATATTGAGGCATGTAAATTATCCCTAAAAATAACATTTATCTACCTAATCATTGAATGTGTCCTTTAGTTTGAGCAATGTGGAAATTTGTGGGCACATAAGGTTTCAAAATTGAATTTTGGGTTTATCCTGAGACCGAGTTTGAGAGGATGTTGAATGACATGCCATTTTTGGATTACAGATGCAAATGTGTGGACTCGGGAGTCTAGAGCGTGATTTGGTAGTTGTATGGTTCTAGAGGTAGAGACTAGAGTATATATATAGGCGAGGGAGAACACGCGGTGGAAAAGTATTTATGTAATCGGGAGGTTGTATGCACAAACGCCCGAATGTACATGTAGTTAGGTGTATGTGCACGAAGCCACCCAATTGCATTTATAGACGAGCTTTTACAGTATGCGCAGACACCCACCACACAACCGGAGATTGTATGCACAGATTCCCATATACATA
The DNA here is from genome assembly GCA_018340775.1 of Taxus wallichiana var. yunnanensis. Classification (NCBI taxonomy): domain Eukaryota; kingdom Viridiplantae; phylum Streptophyta; class Pinopsida; order Cupressales; family Taxaceae; genus Taxus; species Taxus wallichiana. The sequence goes on along the minus strand of CM031244.1, from coordinate 543,364,170 downwards.
TGCAACCAGGTGGCTACATGCACAAACACCGACTACATATGCAGATGAGCGCCTATGTATGCGATATGCCTTACATATGCAGATGGGTGTTTGTATGTGGAGATGCCCATTGTATATGTAATCGGGTGTATGCACGCATAGACACCCATCTCGCATATGTAGTTGAGCGTCTGTCGTGCATGCAACCACCGGTTGCATATATAGACGATCACTTGCTATCTTTTTATTTAATCTGCTTTCATACAAACCATGTGTATGTGTCTTGTTTTTAAGTCATCCCTTTAACCATTCATGACGTGTATTTTTCCAGATAAATTATTCGCTTGCATCATTATATACATTTTTCTCATATTCACCATCAACACAAAACCCATTTTTGCAAATTCGCCCAAAAAATCTAAGTTAGATTTTGGTAGGAGGTCTTAATTTTTTCCCTGGTTATAACATTGCTAAGTCTTATATAGTTAGGCCTCATAACAATCATGTGGTGCCTCCCCTCCTTATGGTCTTATATTAGATGTTCTTCCACCTCTTCGAGATGTTTATTAATTTTGATGAAACTGATATGGTTCCCGACCTTATTTCAAATACGCTCTACATTTGTTTTTAATTAAACAAATTCCTCTTCATAATGTTTTGATTAAAAATATTTTCACATATAATTATACAATTTCAAGTTGCTTTGTTCTATTGGATATACTAAAATGTAACTAACATTTGATGCTTTGAAACATAATTAGGGCATATTGTTCTCCCTCTCTCAATTGATTCTTCTACTATTGCTTTACTCCATTTTGGTTTCCTCTTCTATGCCTTCATGTGGCATGTTTAGGATGCCCTTAGCTAGATAGTTTTGTGGCTATCCCGTCTATCTTGCATCAAGATGTTGATTTTTTTAATAATTAACAAGCGATTACTATTAGAGGTATCCCATTCGAGTATCCTATACCTAAACAACATTTCTAAACAAATGAAGTTACCACTCCCATTCCTCCTACATCTAAAAATAGGTATTCTAGTTTACATGCTAATTCTAGTGGGTCACTTCATCCTACTACTATGATGTGCCTATTTCCCATATCTTTAATTAACATTAATACAAAAATTAATAGACTAAACAAAAAGGACTTAAATTGAACACATCAAATAAACACTCGCATCGATAAATTTTTATAAATAAAATAACATAGATTGATCTTTGTAACTTATCATTTATAGTTTTCAAGTTTGAAATACATATATTTGAAGATAAAATTATTCAATAGCCAATTTTTCTAGGTAATCCAACAATGAGACCACAATCAACAAGGAACTAGACACATTCTCGCGTCCACAATGCAAAAAGAACATTCACTCATCCCTAGCCAGAAAATGAGATGTGCACTCCATGCCACCTTTTGGATCCCCTCGGTGAAACCCCATCTTGTGATATTCGAGTGTTATAGGTCTCTAGCCCTTAACTAAGAGATAGATACAAAATTCCTTATCTTTTCCTTAGATAAATATCATATCACACACACTTCTCACTATTTAAATTTTTGTACCATTATATAGGGTGAAAGAGGTGGTTACTATTATCTAGAATAACTCCCTAGTTATTTTGACAACTTACATCTCCATTCTTGCTCTATGGTTTCACATTGTAAGTTACACACACATCGATTGTTTCACTTGGCACATCTCCATGGTTGCAGATTCCCCACGCGCTTCGCACGCTCCTTCCTTTCTTGCCTTCTTCATTTTACTTTTCCTTTTTCTCTTTGTGTCATCTTTCCCCTTTACATGCACTCTTTGCGTATTCAACTTATTCTCAACATTGCATGCACCCTTTATGCGCACCTTCGCCTTGATTTCCATAATCAACTAAGTCCTTAACATCCTCTCGTGTCCTTTCCTCACATGTTGTACATTACTTTGTAATAATTGTGCCTCTCCCATGCATTTCTACCTCACATATGTCGCCTCATTCCTCTCACGTGTATTACCTTCGTGCGTGCCTTCACTTTGTTTTTCCTTCGTGCTTCATTCTTCCGCATGCATGACTTTGCACCTTCTTACATGCTTTTTTGTGTCACGTCATCATTTGACATACTTGAGTGTGCTACATGTAACCAATCAAAGCATGCCAACTGGACAATGAATCCTTGCAACCAACTAGTGTGTGACACATGGAAGAAATGATAAAAAAACATTTGCAAAATTGGCCATCCTTTCAGCCAATCAACGCGTACCACATGTCTTGCATGCCCAGATGACTCTGAAAATCTTCTTACAACCATATTTTTTCTATAGAGCTCTAACATCCTTCAAGACTTTGGTCTCAATCGATAGTGGCGAGCGTAGCTACTGAAGTCGAGATATTCAAATTCAAATTTCAGCGGGATTTGGTTGGTGAGAAAAGGGAAAACTTCTTTCATGCCATTAATGAGTAGATTTTTGGAAATATTGTCATTGATGTCAAAGGCTTAATCATTGATTTATTTGGTTAATGGAATCGTGTAATGTGTTTTGATTTTGACATAAATGGTAGAAAGTAATGGAAATAACCAGCAAAGATAGAAGGGTAGAAAACAAAAGTTTAAATACATAAAAATAAGTGTTTTTGCATAAGGAATATCATGGTATAAGCAAGATATACACAACTATACATAAGAGAGAGATATCAACATTTTAAGGTGTTCATATGCCATGTTTTATGGTGAAAAAGAAGATTTAATGATGGTGACAATGATTTAATGATAACAACGATTTGTCTAAGGAGGGGCAGCGCTCCTATCAAGTGGTTAATTACATTATTTAATGTGCATGTAATAATTATGGGCTGCATTAATTTTTTTTTGTTTTAGCCGACTAATGCACTTAATTAAGTTGTGTTAATGGAAAGGTTGTGTTAGTTGGAACGATGTGTCTTTTCGAAAGGATGTGAGAAGGATATATAAGGAGATGGAATCATTTGGTTTAGGCAAGCAATTTGAGTGCTTCATTCAAGTTTAAGGGAGATAAGAAGAAGAGTAGAATATGAAATATAAAAAGGAGTGAAGGGCAAATTTATTTTTAATGAAGAGTTGCATAACGATTTATATATGTGAAGGGATTGAAATAAATTAGAAGAATATTCTTAGTAGCATTTTTGTTCTATCATCTGTTGAAGTAGCAACAACATAAAAGATATGAAAGAGTTTGTTTTTCATAAGGAAGGTTGGTGCCTTCATATTTAAAGAGATTGATGTCTCTTGCTGAGTTGGTGCTTAGCAAAAAGGGGTTGGTGCTCCTGTAGGTTGGTGCCTACAAAATTGTAACTTGGGAATTGGTGTCTCCCTTAAGTTGGTGCCTACAAACATTTGAGAAATACAATAAAGAATATTTTCTTTGTGGTTTTCTCTCGAAAGGGTTTCCACATAAATTTGTGTCTATTTGTAGTGTGTTAGTTTGCTTTGCATTCATTGATTGCTTTGATATATTCATTTTGAAACTGATTAATTGTGATTACAAATATGAGATTAAGTGTTAAATTTAAAAGAATATCATAATACTTGATTCACCCCCTCTCAGTATTATCTTGTGCTTAACAATTGGTATCAGAGCGGGTGCCTTCAAGAACAATCTAACAATTGGAAGGTAGATCTCAGAAGCACATATGGCTACTCATCAAGTACAAGAAGGTTTTTCTTCGAACAAGGCTCCATTGTTTGATGGAAAAAATTATGCATTTTGGAGCATAATAATGAAAACATATATAATGGCACTAGGGTTTGATATTTGGCAATCAGTAATAGTTGGATATACAACCCATCAGTTCCACCGACAGATCAAGCCGGAAAGAAGGCTTTTGAAAACAATTCCAAGGCGATGAATGCTATCCTATGTGGCCTATCAGAATATGAGTTTGTTAAAGTAATGCAATGTGACACGGTGAAGGAGATATGGGACAAAATTTGAACTATCTACGAAGGTGATGACAAGGTTAAAAGGGCTAAGCTTCAAACTCATAGGAGACAATTTGAGAGCTTGAAAATGAAGGATGAGGAGAATGTTGCAGCCTATCTTCTTCATGTGGATGAGGTTTTCAATGCCATAAGAGGGTTAGGTGAAAAGATTGAAGAATCCATGATCGTTCAAAAGATTCTAAGGTCTCTACCATTAAGATTTGATGCTAAGGTGTCTGCCATTAAAGAAATGAAGGATCTTGATAAGTTGAGCATGGATGAACTACATGGAATACTGACCACGTATGAAATGAGGACTGAGTCAAATAAACCATCAAAGAAGGAAGTCTGCATTCAAAGTCTCAAAGAAAGAAAAATCAAAGAACCTGAGTCGAATGAGAACTCAAACAACAAAGAAGATGAGAAAGAAGCCTTGTTCATTCGAAAGTTAAAGAAAGGATCTGAAAGTACAAAGGTAAGTTACCATTTAAATGTTTTAACTATGGTAAAATTGGTCATTTTGTGGCTAAGTGTCCAGAGAAAGAAGATAGCGATGATGAGGAAAGAAAACCTAAATTCAAAAGGGAATTCAAGCAAAGCAAAGGCAAGAAAAGATTTGGAAAGCAAAAGAAAAGCTTATATTCAAAAGGAAGTAGTAGATCATCCAAAGAAAGTGGGATAAGTGACTTAGATAGCGATAATGAAGAAATATTATTCATGGCTATAAAAGATGACTTAGAAAGAGATGAAGACATGGAAGAAAAAGGTGAAGTGAATCTTGAAGAGGAACTTATATGTGCCTTGGGAGAGTTGAAAGCTCTTAAAAAGAAAAATCAGAAACAAAAGTTACAACTCCTAAAGTATGAAGAAGAAGATCGTAACTTTGAAGCTAAGATATCACAATCTCTTGAAGAATCAGAAAGATGATCGTGGATCTAAAAACCCAAATTGAAGAAGAAAAATGAGTTGAAGAAGAATTAAGAAATCAGTTAAGGACTAAGGAAGAAGATTGTGAAAAGTGTGAGTCAGAGATCGTTGCTTTGAGAAAGGACTTGGAAAAAGCAAATGCTAAAGTTACAAGTAATCTAAAATTTGAGAAAAGTACCGAGATACTAGATGAAATTCTAAACCGATAGAAGTCAACATCCGACAAGACTGGTCTTGGATATACGGAAAGACAAGACACCGCTAACACAAAAGGTATAGAGTCGTCGAAAGGGACAAGAGAAGAGAAGTCAAAGACCTATGTAGAGACATGCAAGGAACCTATGAAGAATGGAGAGTTGAAAAGGGAGAAGAGCTTTATGAAGATCAACACTTCTTACAATGAAAGCAAATATGAGAACAAGTTTAGAAGACCAAATCCTCCAAGATATACTCACATGTCTAGGTTTGAAAATTATTTCCATGGCTATTGATTTTATTGTAATCATTTTGGTCATAAAGCAATAGATTGTAGAATACGGGTGAGAGAAAACAATATAAAGAAAACAGTGTGTATGGATTCTCAAATAGAAATTACAACTCCTTCACTCCTTTATCGAACTATGTTGGAGATATTATTTGTTATAACTACAATAACTATGGACATATGGCAATATTTTGTAGAAGTGGTTTTGTAGAACCATCTAAATCGAACCAGAAGGTAAATGCTCCAGAAATAAAGAAGAAAGAAGCTACAAAATTTTGGAAACAAAGAAAGAGGATGATGGGAAAGATAAAGAGAAATCTATGCTTGTTCAAACAACATTCCATGCACAGGATGAAGGGAAGTTGTGGTACATTGATAGTGGATGTTCAAGACATATGACCAGAGATAAAAGTAAGTTCATCTCATTGAAGAAAGTAAATGAAGGTATGGTGAAATTCGGTGATAACGCTAAAGCAAAGATCGCTAGAAAAGGTACGCTAAGTCTTGATAATGGTAAAACAAAAACAGAGAATGTTTTATATGTTGATGGATTAAAGCATAATCTCTTAAGTGTAAGCCAAATGTGTGATCAAGGACGGATGATCAAGGACAGACACTTAAGTTTTATGCTGAAGGGTGTGAGATAAGGAAGGAAAACACGAGAGAGTTAGTAACAGATGCACATCAAACCACAAATAACCTATACATGCTCGGAGAATTAAAAGGAGAGAAATGTTGTTTAAGTCAGGTTGAAGAGAGTTGGCTATGGCATAGAAGGATGGGGCATATAAATTTTGACAATCTTGTGAAAATCAGCAACAAGCAGGCTATGTCATGGGATATGCCTAAGGTAACGAAACCTACAAGTACTCTATGCAAGAAATGTCAGCATGGAAAGAAAACCAGAGCAAGGTTTAGAACGAAGGAGTATTCGACCACCAAACCACTAGAGCTGATTCATATGGATTTATGTGGACCTACCAGAACAAAAAAGCATACAAGGTGAGAGTTATTTCATGTTATTCATTGATGACTACACTAGAATGACATGGGTAGCCTTTCTAAAAGAAAATTCAGAAGCATTTGAGAAGTTCAAAGCTTTCAAGGCTTTAGTAGAAAATGAAATCAGATTGAAAATAAAGTGCCTGAGGTTAGATCGTGGAGGTGAGTTCACCTCAAATGAATTCATTGAATATTGTGAAGATCATGGAATCAAAAGACAATACTCAGCTGCAAGGACTCCACAACAAAATGGAGTGGTAGAAAGAAAGAATCGAACCATCCAAGAGATGGCTAGAACCATGTTAAATGAATCTAAGCTATCAAATAGATTTTGGAGAGAAGCGGTAAATATGACTGTTCATAGATTGAATAGAGGGAAAATCAGAGTTAATCATGAAAACACTCCCTATGAATTGTGGAAAGGAAGACCAACTCTGTAAAATATTTCAAAGTGTTTGGGAGTAGATGCTTTATTAAAAGAAATGAAGAGAACTTGGGTAAATCTTAATCAAGAACAGATGAAGGAATTTTTCTTGGCTACTCTATTAAAAGCAAAGCCTATAAATGCTATAACAAAAGAATACAAACTATAGTAGAAAGTGCAAATGTGAGAGTGGATGAAATCATGAATCAAAAAGCTAAAGAACATGTAGAAGAGCCCTTAGAAATACCTGAGGTAGTAGAAGAAAAGGAAGAGGAAGAAGATGTTGAAAAATTAAGTAAATCTGAAAGGCAGGACACCAAAACACCATCTCATTTTGTTAAGAAGAATCATGCTTTGAAAGTCAGATCATTGGAAACCTTGATGATGGAGTATAGACAAGAAGAAGAATTGTAAGTGCATCAGAACTAGTAAATTTCTCCTTATTATCCAAAATAGAGCCGAAGAACTTTGCAGAAGCCAACCATGATAAACATTGGATAAAGGCAATGGAGGAAGAGTTAGATCAAATTGAGAAGAATGAAACATGGGAACTTGTACCTAGGCCAAAGGATCGAATGTGATTGGCACTAAGTGGGTATTCCGAAATAAATTGAATGAAGATGGACAAGTCACTCGAAACAAGGCAAGGTTAGTATGTAAAGGGTATGCTCAAGTAGAAGGTATTGATTTTGAAGAAACTTTTGCTCCTGTTGCTAGATTAGAAGCAATTAGAATGTTTCTTGCTTTTTCGGTATTCAAGAACTTCAAAGTCTATCAAATGGATGTCAAATCAACATTTCTAAATGGGAAGTTAGAAGAGGAAGTATACATAGAACAGACCTGAAGGGTTCCTCCTATCAAAAAATGAAGATTATGTGTGTAAGTTGAAGAAGGCCTTGTACGGATTAAAACAAGCCCCCAGAGCATGGTACTCTAGGCTTGATAAGTATCTACAAGACCAAGGGTTCAAGAGAGGACTTGCTGATAGCAATCTTTACATTAAAATTGAAGGTGAGCACCAGCTGATTGTTGTTGTGTATGTAGATGACATAATTTTTGGAGGAGACAATGAGGAAATGTCTAAGAAATTTTCCGAAGACATGCAAAAGGAGTTTGAGATGTCCATGTTGGGAGAGTTATCATTTTTCCTTGGATTGCAAATTTCTCAATCTGATAAAGGAATATTTATATCCCAAACCAAGTATGTGAAGGAAATGTTGAAGAAATTTGGCATGGAGGAGTGTGCACTATGGCTACCGGACAAAGTTAAGCAAAGATGATGAATCTCTGAATGCTGATCAAACTCTCTATAGATCAATGATTGGGAGTTTACTATATGTGACAACATCCAGACCAGACATCATGCAAGTAGTGGGTATGGCTGCATGTTTTCAAGTAGGTCCGAAAGAAACACATGTGCAAGTCAGTAAAACGCATATTCAGATATCTAAAGGGAACTATGGATTATGGGTTATGGTACCCAAGGGGTAAAGACTTCACATTGGTAGCTTATACAGATTCAGATTGGGCAGGATGTGTGGATGATAGAAAAAGTACAAGCGAAGAGCATTCTTCCTTGGAGACAACCTAGTATCTTGGTTAAGTAAAAAGCATAACTCTGTATCCTTATCAACAACGTACAAGTGAAGCAGAGTATATAGCAGCAGTGTTATGTTGTACTCAAATTCTATGGATGAAGCAAACCTTGAAAGATATCAAAGTAGAGTATGATCATCCAATCTCCATATTATGTGATAATACCAGTCGATAAGTATTTCAAAGAATCCGGTTATGCATTCAAGAACAAAGCATATTCCCATAAGATACCACTTCTTAAGAGAGCAGGTGGTAGAAAAGCAGGTAAAGTTGGAATTTGTTGCTACATCTGAACAGATAGTAGATATCTTCACCAAGCCACTTCCAAAGGAGACATTTGAATATCTACGGTAGAAGTTGGGAGTAATATCCTTTGCTTCTTCCCATTGAAAAACCAAGAGAAGCATCGGTTGAGGGGGAGCTAAACATTGCAATATTCAGCTCCTAGATTGACCCTTTGCCATTGATGTCAAAGGGGGAGAATGACAGTAAGGGGGAGTTACAGCAAGGGGGAGTTGCAGAAAAGAAGATTTTTTTGGAAGGTTGCCATCAATGACAAAGGGGGAGATTGTTGGAAATATTGTCATTGATGTCAAAGGCTTAATCATTGATGTATTTGGTTAACGGAATCGTGTGGTGATGGAACTGTGATGATTTTGTGAAATGGTAGAAAGTAACTTAAAATAACCAGCAGATAGAAGGGTAGAAAACAAAAGTTTAAATACATAAAAATAAGAGTTTTTGCATAAGGAATATCATGGTATAAGCGAGATATACACAGCTATATATAAGAGAGAGATATGAGCATTTTAAAGTGTTCATATGCCATGTTTTATGCCGAAAAAGAAGATTTAATGATGACTGACATCGATTTAATGATAACAATGATTTGTCTAAGGAGGGGCAATGCTCCTATCAAGTGGTTAATTACATTGTTTAATGTGCATTTAATAATTATGGGCTGCATTAATTATTTTTTGGTTTTAGCCGACTAATGCACTTAATTAAGTTGTGTTAATGGAAAGGTTGTGTCGGTTGGAGCGATGTGTCTTTTCGAAAGGATGTGAGAAGGATATATAAGGAGATGGAATCATTTGGTTTAGGCAAGCAATTTGAGTGCTTCATTCAAGTTTAAGGGAGAGAAGAAGAAGAGCAGAATATGAAATATAAAAAGGAGTGAAGGGCAGATTTATTTTTAATGAAGAGTTGCAGCGATTTATATATGTGAAGGGACTGAAATAAATTAGAAGAATATTCTTAGCAACATTTTTGTTCTATCATCTATTGAAACAAAGAATAACATAAAATATATGAAAGAGTTTTTTTTTTTTTTTTTTTTTCCGTAAGGAAGGTTGGTGCCTTCATATTTTAAGAGATCGATGTCTCTTGCTGAGTTGGTGCTTAGCAAAAAGGGGTTGGTGCTCCTGTAGGTTGGTGCCTACAAAATTGTAACTTGGGGATTGGTGTCTCTCGTAGGTTGGTGCCTACAAACATTTGAGAAATATAATAAAGAAGATTTTCTCCATGGTTTTCTCCCAAAAGGGTTTCCACGTAAATTTGTGTCTATTTGCAGTGTGTTGGTTTGCTTTGCATTCATTGATTGCTTTGATATATTCACTGTGAAATTGATTAATTGTGATTACAAATATGAGATTAAGTGTTAAATTTAAAAGAATATCATAATATTGATTCACCCCCTCTCAGTATTATCTTGTGCTTAACACGAGATCTCGATTGCTCTAACCACTCGATTTGATATGGATCTCGCTTCCTTCCTTCTCCTACACGCCAAACAGACTTGGGGAAGCACATTTGACAGATTTGTAGGTGGATTTGTAGGAATTCAATGCTTCTTTGTTGGTGGTTGCATTTCAATTTCGAGTTTTCCCTCCTCTTTTTCATCGATTTATCTATAAATGTAAGAGCTAGGCTCATTGGTGAAAATAACACACCAAAATTTATAGCGAGATCAGAGAGAGATGCTAAACAAATAACCAAGAATGATATTCAATATTCTCCATTATATTCAACGTATAATAGATAGGCTATTATATAGCCAAGGATATAGCAAAACAACTTCCTAGTAAATAGGAACGTATACCTCGAATAGTCACGGGTAACATAATAACAAACTATATTGTTATAACCATATAACAATTACGTGAGCACTATAATAATTTCCTAACATTCCCCCCTTAGTGCGAACATGGGGAAAAACTATCTTTGTACTTGCACTGCTTTCATGATTAGGTGATTTTCTTCATGATGATCACAAACCCGTTGTATGGTTTTCAAATGGTTAACCATGAACCAAAAATGGTGGTTTTCAATTGAGTACCAAAAACCAAAATGAAGGTTTTCAAGTGGTTTACCTACAACCACATCATGATGTTCCAAGTACTATTATCAACCCTCATCACATTTCACTATAGGGAATAACATAGGAAATTTTGTTGAAATTTGTTGCTCGTACACACAAAATGAAAATTGGAAATGGAACATTGGATAATGTTCCCCCATTCAATGTGAAATTTCCACTTATTCACACACACCAAACAACCAGAACACTGCAAATTGGAACACTAAAAACGAAAAACATAATCTAAAAATAATGCCACCAAACCATCTCATGCGGCCCCTTCGTTGCTGCAAATCGACAAGAGGTTGCTAATTGACCTCCAACCTCTGTTTCCTCCATCCTCTAGTGTTATGCTTCTAACTCAACAAAATTTTAATTGAGTCTTAATGGGTTCTAGGACGTCGGGTAACACCGAAAATGCGTTTGTAAGGCAATTTTTTTACAATTTTCGACTCTAACTCTTGACACAACATACACTTTGACAATTGAAAATGCACTTGACCCACTTCTTATGACACTAAACATAAATGACTAAACTTGAAGACTCTTTGTTATTATATGATCTAATATAGATCGACTCATACTTTAATACATTGATGGTAAATACATATTTTGACTCGAATGCCACAATAAAAACTTAAAATTTGACAATGTGTAACTTGGATAATGTTCACTATTTAAACACTTTTGACACTATTTTTTTAATTTTGACGATAACAACCAACTTACAAACATAAAGAAATAAAAGAGACTTTGACTAGACTCTATATTGAAAATCAACCCTCTACACTAACACGATAGAAACAACTTATTTTTTATTGAAAAACAAGACGTGTGCTAATAATGACTACCGACTTATATCCTAAAATCACCTAATAAACAAACTTAAAGTTGTTTAAAAAATTATGAAAAGACTTCAATTACATTACCGATCACCATAAGTTCTTGCCAATACACATTATTTCACCTTTTTGCATCCTATGTGTTCTCACACATCTGAAGGAAACATTTAGTTTGGCGAGGAATACCACGTAATGAGTTGATAGGGGGCTTGTATGAAGGAAACTATAATAGTGTTGTAGATTAACCGAGCTCTCAAAGACTATGCAAATGCTTCAATGACACCAATTATGATGCTAGAGCCAGTCAATATGTCCGCTTCTAAAAACAAAAATTAAACTTCCAACACAAGCATTCAAGATTCTCCAGAACCACAATGATATGTCGACACTTAGGTGAGTTGGGTGCTAGTATTTATCAACACGTGGGCAGAGTCGATGAAACATGTAGGTTGATGTAGTTGAGAATGTAACACAAAAGCCGTGAATTGAGATGCATGAATAGAGGATCGTATGATCCACCACATATGCAGATGGAGTTAGCAAAACAGAGTGCTATACTAACAAAATCACAAAAAAATAAGTCCCGTAGTTATTCTAATACCTAAACAATAATCTGCTCATCGGTTGGGGCAATTGCAATGTATGAACAAATCCCCTCACGGACTCTCACACCAACCTCATTGCAAGAAAGGGACTAAGATCGCTCTGATGCCAAATGAAAATAACACACCAGAATTTGCAGCGAGATCAAAGAGAGATGCTAAACAAATAACCAAGAATGATATTCAATATTCTCCATTATATTCAACTTACAATATATAGGATTTTATATAGCCAATGATATAACAAAACAACTTCCTAGTAAATAGGACGTATACCCCGAATAGTCAAGTGTAAAACAATAAAAAAACTATATTGTTATAACCATATAACAATTACGTGAGCACTATAATAATTTCCTAACAAGTGTTAATGTTGGAAATTTTGGATCCTTAAGCATATGTTAAGGACTTCATAACTTTGTATTTTGAGTTACAAACCTCTAGAGCCGGATCTCTCATTATGGATGTCGACCTCGCTCACCATTGTAACAGATCATGCATCCTTGGAGGTAGTAGAAGCATCATTTTTTTGCGATTATCTGTCATAACGTGTTTGTATTCTTATTTCTTGCCAACCTTTTTGCATTGTGTGTTTGATGTGTCATTTTATGTCCTCACTCTATTTTCTAGTTGTGTTTCGTGGAATTGATCGTGCTAATGTGTTCAGTCCATGCTATGTGTGTCTAGCCTCCTTCAATGCATTTCCTTTGATTTTAGCTCATAAAAAAAGTGTTCATCCCTCTTTTTCTAGTGTTATCACCTTCCTTAGTGTAATTTTCCATTTTCATGTTATCCTTCTATCCCTGGTCCCTTGGCATTGCTAGCTTTGTTTTTCCCTTCCAACATTAGGAGTAGAAGTAGCGGTAGGAATATATAGAGGAACCGAAATTCTCCAGAGGTCTATCTCTCACAAGGTACCACTCTTGAGAGACAATCCCATTGTTGACTCATCAACTCGAATCTTCCAGATCCGAGACACGGTGCACGAATGAACAACCAATGCAGCTTTACACGCCTAGTGGGAAAAGTATTGAAAGATTAAATTTCATACTGGCTAAGTTTTGGTGTGTGGAATTAGTATTTTTAGCCTTTAGAGGCTTATTTCAACACATCTGGCGACTCCCAAAATTCTAGATCTTTTGTTTTCAAAATCCTGAGTGCCTTTCATGAGAAGAGTGCATATAAGGAAGATCGTAGTACTTGAAGATTCTTTTGAGTACCTCCAGCTATCTCCAAGGAGAGTTTATAACAAAAGACCCACACGCATATCTCCCTCTGCAACATGCCATGCACATTCAATTCCTCCTCACAATCGACAACTTGCGCATCCCCCATGGAACACCACCACCTCCTCCACCAAGGAACTTTGCCAACTTCATCGACAAAAGTCCTCTAGTTCTATTGCACAACATGATATGCCGGTAGCCATGCTAAAAAGTATTCCATACTTTACTTGGTGAGAATAAAGTCACCTCTCGAGGAGCATATCTAGGATCTAGAAAATGTGTGTTCGATCTACCTAATCACACATGATGATGTGCAGTCAGGTTCTTACAACCTCTTTTAAAGGTAAAACACTCCGGTGGTATAGAGGTTTGATACTTGCATCCATTGCAACCTAGAATGAGTTGGGAATAAATATTTACAATTATTTTGAAGACAAGTCGATCACCTATCTTTAGTGGAGCAAATGACTAAAGCAAGGAGGGCACCCGACGAACAAATGACTGATTTTAATATCGATTCCAAAGATATGGGATAAAATCCCTCAAGTGGTAAGGCTAACAACTCAACATGCTTTCTTGTATTATTTGAAGGCACCGAATACCGATATATCGAGTCATGATTCAATCTATGGGAGGTAGGACTTTATCAACTCGATTATAATATTATAATAAGGAAATAAAATAATTTGATTTAGGTGGGAAAGTTAGCTCTGGACCACCCATGCCCTTGTTCCCATAAATGTCTCAGTGCCCATCTATCGCCCCTATTCCCGAAAGAGTTCACAACCTGTTGCATCCACTTCATACTATCCAAAGGCAGTAAAAGGAAGATGAAGAATTGAAGACCTTGATTAGAAACTTGTTCAATAAGGTCATGTCATTAGAGAAGTAGCAAGCACAAGCCTACAAAAATAACTCTAATCAAAGCGCATAGTCAAAATAACGAGACCTTGGAGGAATCAGTATGCAAACCAAAGATACATGCAGAACCAACAAAATGATAGATGTCATGTTAATGCGCATCCGCCCCCAAGTTGTGCCCTCTCGCATAACCTCTTCCAGCTCTGACGCATGTCAAACATTAGTTCCTGTTCAGAACAACATGGCTCAAGAGTCTGAATGGTGGTTCCCTTGTAATATGCATCATAGCCAATATCATTGTGCCAATGCCATGCACTCACATGCCTACATGATCCAAAATGCTTCTAACTATGAGCCTTCCAATAACAAAGTTGAAGTAGAAAATCAAGAAAAGTAGAAGCTCCTCCGAGGAAGAAAATCTAATGTTCTTTGACGTTGAGGACTTTTGTGCAATTAATAAAGTTGTGGAAAATCCCAATAGATTGCGTACCCAAGTGTATGATAACACAAGGTTCAAAAAAATAATGCTTGACTCAGTGTGCACAACCTTCAACCTCTCGTCGCTTAGGCCGATCCTAAAGAGAAGAAGAAGGAAAATAAGGCATCAAGCGGTAAAGGTGTGCAAGTTCCTACATGTGAGGCTGCACACAATGCTCCTTTTGAAGCAAAGACAAACCCATCCTTTGGTAGGTCAAACCTTTGTTCTAGCTAAGGCCCCCCCGCCTCTGCTTTGAATAATTGAGAAAATATGTTATCGAACCTCGAATGCACAAGTCATTGGGCCTTCCATTCAACATTATGGACCAGATGAAGAAGACAAATGTGAATGTTACAATGTGGGATGCCCTGACCATTCAATCTCGGTCGACCTATTGCATGAAGCTCTGACCTAACTTCCACACGCTGATCCAGTCATCCAAAATCCATGTGATTCTCAATATCTATCAAGAAGAAGAGAAGAAAGTAAGTAATGTTGTTAAAACCCCACCATTCTATATGTCCTTGATTATAAGAAAACAACTAGTACATGACTCGTATGATTGACTTGGGTGCTAGTACTTCTGTTATGCCAAAGAAGATAGCTAATGTCTTAGGTCTCAAGTACAACCCTTTGTCTAAAGGAGTATTGTAACTTGATGTCTCAATTGTTACTACCCTAGGAGTCATCAAATATCTTGAGTTAACCCTCCATGCATGTCCAAGCCTCACCATAACTCAAGATGTGTCTATCATTGACCTACCTCTTTTGTTTTCCCTTTGTTTGTCAAGAGAGTTTACTACTAAAGTGGGTGGTTACTTGTCTTCTGATTGGTCTCATATGTTATTAAAGATAAGGTATGGTACCAGTTTACCATACAAGATGAGCCAATATTTTCCTATCATGTTGAGTCATATGACCTATCCCCTCTCCATGCTGATTACATAATCCAAGAAAGCCAAGAGAAGGTATGGGAAGAACAACTTCTTCCACCCTCTACCTTGCTAGATGAGTGGGTAGAAAGGCACCTTAAATTTGATCCATATGTTGAAGAGCTAGAATATTATGAAACAGGGCTTGACACTTATTACATCCTTGAAGAAGAAGTTGTACTGCCGCGTGCACTCAAACAAAATGTAGAGAATTCTCGCTCATGGACGCTGTATTTTGATGGATCTAGAAGCATAAATGGTGCGAGCACGGAGTTGTTCTCATTTCTATGAAAGGTGAGAAGTTCTTAATTGTGCACAAGTTGCAATTCACATACTCCAACAATGTAGCAGAGTATGAAGCACTAGTGCATGGCCTTCTCATTCTAAGAATAAAAAGATTAAGGTGGTGTGGATATTTGTGGACATAAACCTGGTTATCCACCGTGTCACCAACAAGTGCGTGACAAAGAATAAGCTTATCAAAGCTTATAAACATAGATTTTGGGACCTCCTTGAGAGATTTGATGTTATGAATACGAAGATGGTACCACACAAAGTATGAACAAAGAAGCTAATCGATGGCCGTGATGGGTTTGTAGTTATCTCCCCGCAGAGGACTTTGCTAAAGGGAATGTGTGACATATCAAGATGGTAATCGACTGTCTATTCCGATAATAACACCAGATGACAAGTGTTTGACAGTGCGTGTAGATCATCTAGTTAATTCGAATGAATCTGAGTTCTCCTTAAGCATGCAAGCTTATTTACATGACAACTATGGTGACTAAGTGATTCAGTTGAATAGCCCTAATGATGAGTTCAAGGGTGAAGAAAGGCATATGCGCATGACACAAGAAGACCTGTAGTCCATTCACTATTGCACGTAAAAAAAAGATATATTGCTCGATAAAGCTTGCACGCATGATGAAAAGCATGCCTTCATCTCCCTATGCCATAAATACAAAGGTGATATATTTTCCCGGGAGTATGAAGACCTCAAATTTTTTGATCCAAGAATTTCTCAACACTCAATTAACCTTGATCCTAGTATCAAGCACACTAGAAAAAAGTAGAGGCCAATCAATCCAAGGATAGAGCCCCTAATGAGGAAAGAATTGTCTAAACTCATTGAGGCAAAGATCATTTTTCCTATCAAGTACTCTACTTGGGTTGTGAATTTGGTTTCGCAGTGCAAGAAGAACGATGAAATCGACTATGTGTTGATTTTAGAAATCTCAACAAGGTGTCCTTAAAGGATCATTATCCTTTTCCTTCTATGGTGCAGATTCTATAGATGGTGGCTAATGCACAAATATTTTCTATCTTTGGATGGATATTTTGATTCAATCGATCCTCACATCAAGGAAGAGGATCAATTCAAAACAACATTTACAACCAAGTGGGGAATATATGCATATCGAAGATGCCCTTTGGTCTATCAAACATAGGCACACACATTCCAAAGTGTGTCATGGATATTGCCTTCAAAGGTTATGCCAATGAGCTCATCTTGGTTTACCTAGATGACATCACAATCTTCTTAAAGCAAGGCACAAATCACATGGTGCATCCGGAGAAAGTATTTGAGAGTTGCAAAAAATTTGGGGTATCTCTTAAGCCCAAGAAGTGTAATTTCATAGTGGGAAAAGGAAAGATTTTGGGACATGTAGTTTTAAAGGATGGCATCACAATTGATCTTGAGCGCGTTTCTGCCATCCTGGCCCTTTCCCCTACCAGTGCATAAAAAAGCCTTACAATCCTCAGAAAAAACAACTTTGTTATGCACTTCATTCCTAACTTTGAAGGACTTGTTCAGACCATCACCCTGATGCTCAAGAAGGACACAACCTTCAAAAGGAAAGTAGAAGAAGAGAGATCTTCAACAAGATCAAGCAAGAGTTTTCTTGCACACCAACACTCATAAACCGAGATTACTCAAAGGATATTATCCTTTATGCTTATGGCGCTTGAAGCAATTGTTGTTGTTGTCCTAAAGTAGGAAAATGAACAAGGACAAGAACAACCAAAGTGGATTTATTGATTCGAAACTAAAGGATTATGAGTTGAAATACAATCACATAGAGAAGCGGTATTCTCCATCATGCTTGCGCTCAAGAAGTTCAAGAGTATGCTTTCCACAAATCATATCAAGGTGCTAGTTTCTCACTCCAGCGTTAGATACTTCATCATGGGAGAATAAAATAGTGAAAAGAGAGTCCGGTGGGTGACCAAAATCATGGAGTATGATGTGACTATCAAATCCATGAAGCTGGTAAGAGGCAACATGCTCTATAAACAACTTATCGAGGACACACAAAATGAACCCGAGACTTCATTATTCATGGATGAAGATCTCCCGCCCGTAGAACTTGAACATAATGCGATCCTGATGCGCATGATTGGATGAAGGAAATGATCACATTCCTTTCCGAGGGTGCATACCAGACCTAGTTTGAACAAGGTGAAGAGAAGACATATGAGGCTACAATCTATTCCATATGTTTTGATTGATGGTCTTCTCTTGAGAAGAATATTGATGGTAGGATGCTTAGGTGTATTGATAGTGCACAGACTAAAAAAATGTCAGCAAAATTTCACAATGGATTCTCTGGTGGACACTTCTCTGCCAAGACTACATCAATGAAGATCATAAAGGCATGAATATTTTAGCCTACCCTATTCGTGGATGTGCACAAGTGGGTCATGAAATGTAAAGAATGCAATTTCTTTGCAGGAAAGAAAAAATATGCAATGCTTCCCTTTCGACCAATCCAAATTGATTAACCTTTTGTGTAATGAGGTCTCAACTTCATAGGGATGATCAATCCACCTTAAAGTGCTTTGGCACAAATGGGTACTGACATCTACAAATTACTTCACCAGATGGATAAAAGCTATCTCACTCAAAGAATCAACTCAGTTAGTCATCCTTGACTTTCTCGAAGGTATTGTCACAAGATTTGACATTCCTCAAACAATCATTTCAGATAATACAAAATCCTTCCTTGGTACTAAGATTAATGATTGGAATCTCAACCTTGGTGTATGCTTGAAGAATTCTTCAAACTATTACCCTCAAGGTAATGGCTTGGAAGAATCAACAAACAAGAACCTAATAAAAATCAGGAAGAAAACAATGAACATCAACTAAAGAAAGTGGCATACAAAGGTCTCACCCGTGCTCTGGGTAGACAAAATCACATTGAAAAAGGAAATAGTAGAATATCGCCCTACAAACTTGTTTATGGTAAGTGATCGGGGATCAATTTTAGTGAAAAATGTTCCCTAAACTTCCCTAAACCATGCTAGTGCAGTAGATCCTTCAGAGAGCTTTCCGATGACTATAAGAATGTGAAAAATAGACACTCTGAGCTTAAGATATGTCCAGTCAAAGTTTAGTCAACAGGAAAGTCAACTCTCATCAACTGGTCAATATTGGACCAATGACACTGTTACACATGGCTTGCCACCACTCATCGAATTCACTCGATTTTCCTATCGGGAGACGACAAGTGGACTACATGCTATGGAATTATATTTAGTTGGTAAGTCCTCTACACACCATTTTCCAAATGCCACGCATATGTATATGTCAACCGGTATATTTAGTTGGTAAGTCCTCTACACACCATTTTCCAAATGCCACGCATATGTATATGTCAACCGGTATATTAATGTTCATACATTAGTATTAAACATAATGTTCATACATTAGTATTTAACCACCAAACCCAATGCTTATGCTAAGACCATGTGGTGGAAGGAGGTGAAGCGGTTGTAGGGGATGTTAATGCTATGCGTGGAAGCTTCCACGTGAGGAGAAAGAGGTGGGGGCGGTTATGCTCCAAGTGGTCCTTTGACCACTTTTAAACCTGCATGGTAAAAGGCTTTAAAGCCTAAACATTATCTCCTCCACAAAAATGTGGTCAAAGCCACATCCATGACATGTAAGGCGGGCTAATTTAAATGCCCTTATCCTCAACGACGCGACCAATATGGGATTTAATCTCACCCACAACAAACCAAAACCGTCGCAAAAGGAGGCATCATGTTTTGAACCCACGACCTCTACTCCCAAAGACTTATCGACCCAACCAATTCGGCTACAAGCTTGGATGAGATGAGACAACGCTCAATTCTATTTAAACAACACTCAGGCAGTGACTGTGGAGGAGGAGGATAAGGAGGAAGTTCTCAAAAATGTCATTTTTGAAGGCCTTGCACTCAGATTGGGAACTCGGAGTAAAAAGATGAAATGTATGAAATTCTGATATGATTCCAATGATGTAATATTTGATGTTTTTTGTTGATTTTTAACCTATTTTTGGAAGCTTTAAATGCAGTTTTTAACAGGGATCTACAAGACAGCTAGTTGGAAAACATGAATTTCAATGCACTTCTGGTCCGAAAAGTGACTTGGTGTAAACATGAAAAGTGTTCATAATTTAGAGATGATCTCTGATATATGATGTTTTTTCATAGAATGTTTGTAAATATCTGTTTGTAGGTGTTTTTCTAACACGGATTGCGGGGGAGATCACATTGTGAAAACACTGTAGGAGCCACAGATCGTTCTTGGGACAATTTCTACTATTTTTCAGAGTTCTTGGGACATTGATCAGCTCATTTGCAGGTTTTGATTCATTATTGGTTGTTTGTAAGAGTTATTGTACTTACATTTCAATATTATTAATGGATCGGTTCAATCCGAACCCGGGACGTAGGAATTTCCGAACCCCGTAAACAATCTTGTTTGTTATCTGAGTGTTTTCAGTTTTCTGATTATTTATTTGTTACCCAAGTTTTCCGCACTTCTATGGATGCATAATAATAATAATTTAATCAATTTTTGGAGTTTAGAATACTTAAAATTGGTTAAGAAAATCACAATCTTTGGAAACTTTTAAAAGTGAAAAAAATACAACACACGTTTTCAGATCAAGTTTGGTATCAGAGCAGTTAGATTTCCGGATTAGCTTCTAATTGTGTTTGAAAATTTGGCTTCAGTTTCAGTATTGATTTCACTTTTCAGTGTGCAGACATTTTGGGGCTTGTTAATCTTCTTTCGCAGTGTGCAGTTTTGGAAGTACAGTTGTGTTTGCAGGAACAAGGAATCATGGGCAAGTCATCCAAACAGGAGCAACTGGATGAGCTTGAAGCCATAAACCGCCAACTCCAAGAAGAAAACTCTTTCTTGAGAGATAATTTTTATTCCTTGGAAGAGGAAATAGTGCAGTTAAAATATGAGCCGCAATCCTCTATAACCAAGAAAGAGGAGTATGTTAACAAGATGCTTGAAGAGAGCAAGAAGTTGATGGGCTTTGTTAAAGAGTTGCATGAAGAAATATGGACCAAGGATGCCCTCTTGGAAAATCTACAACAAGGTGAACATAAGAAGGAAATGCCTTCCAAATCAGATGCAAGTATTATGACAGAATGCTGCAATAAGTTGTTCACATTTTAATTCTTCCTCTCATTCAGTTTCAAGATATTCCTTTGGGTTAGTTTGAAAAACACACTAAGGGAATTGGGTCTAAGCTAATGGTTAAAATGGGATTTAACGAAAGGGCCTTGGTAAAAATGGACAAGGTGATGCTAACCCAATACAGTAGAGGATCAACCTCGGTTTGCAGGTTTGGGTTATTCTAGTGGGAAAATGGAAATTGGAGAAAGTTCCAAAGCAACTGAAGGAAGACAAGCTTCCAACAACCAAGGATCTACGCCACTAGAATTGCAGGATTCCACCATCAGGAGGAACAATGAAAGGTGTAAGAAAACAAGTAAAAGAGGTAATCAGATTCCACCTCCTTCCACTTACACTAAAAATAACACTAAGGGAAAATCAAATCCTAAAACTTCTAATACACTCTTTCAGTTGGAACAATATAGCTTTGGTAGGCAAAATATGCTTTCCTTGCACATTTTGTGAAGGTACTAATCATTCTGTTGCATATTGTTGGAAGAGGAAAATTTTCATTAAGAAGTTAATGCCTTTTGTGAATGGTAAGGCAGAGTCTTAAAGACCAATCTCACCAAGGAAAGGCGAGAAATAGCAAGAATGTTACCTCTCCTAAATCGGGAATCATTCTCATAGACAAAGTTCTAAGAGAATGGTAAAATGGTTAAGACTCCTAAAAACAGGAAGTTAAATTTTGTTCCCATTGTAATAGGAATGGTCATGATGTTAAGGTTTGTTGGTTTGTTCCTAAAAAACAAAATTGGAAATTTGTTAAAATGAACAATATTGTAAAACCAACAGCTAAAGCTAACTAAAACTCATTTTGGTACTGAGAAGGTAAAACAACCAAAATGGAAAAACCCAAGTGATTGGTTGGGAAAAACACTCCTCAACTTTATATTTGCACTACAGTAAATTGTTGATAGTAGGCAAGCAAAAAATTTTCAGAGCTATATTTTAGTTATTCCTGTTGATTGATAAGGATTTGTTCCTAAGTTGATATTTAAGCTTTGAAAATGAATGGAAACAACTGAAGAGAAGATTTGAGTGATAGGTTCATCATACTCATGTTTTGTTTTCTCATATTGGTTAGTAGTTCCATTGTTGAAAATAGTATGCAGGGATAGGCATCAGTAGCATGTCTAAATTTGAAACTTGCAATTTTATACGGTTGTCAGTTGTGTAAATTGGTTATTTGCAATAAGACCCTCATTTTGGGAAAATTTGATTTTTGTAACTATCAGATGTGGTTGCAATTAGGGTGTAAATTTATTACACTAACAAACTGGTTTGCAAAGGCACCAGGTGATCATTTTGCAGATTATGGCAGTTCACCAATTTGGGTAAGCATACAATTTATAATCTATCCCTTTACAGTTCAGTGTATGGATAGAATATTTGGTAGATTCACGTTGATTCGATTTTGACTATATCTATTTTTGGCGTTGATGGTTTAATTATTTTGGATAGTGAATATTTGCAGTTGTAATCAGCATAATCACAAAGTGTCAGTTGAACACTAGCTTCCGTTATAGATGGGTGTTATTATCTGACTTATTATTTGTGATGGCGATACAATGTTTTTGGCAGATTCACATGGATTTAGTTGTTGACTATAGCTATTTTTGGGTGTTGATAGTCTATTTTATTCTGGATAGTGAATACTTGCAATTGTTACAGTTTCAAATGGACAGTGGGCACTAGCCTAATTGTGGGCAGTTTAGATGTCTGGTATACTGATATGTGTTTATGAAATTATAATTTAAGTAATCGGCCATATCACAAAGTGACAGTTGAACACTAGCTTTCTGTAATAGAATGGGTGTTATTATCTGGTCAGATTATTTGTGATGGCATTACAGTGGGGTATGACAGTTCACAGTTGTGTGCAGAGTTGACAGGGTTACAACGTTTCAGTTGAACACTAGCTTAATTGGGTGTTATTATCTGATCGGTTATGTAATTAGCTAATCAACTATTTGCATTTTATTAACCTATAATGTTATTTCAGGTTCTTTTATGTGTTTGTGCAATGCAGAAGAGATAACATGATTTGTGGGTTGATAAACAACTTTTGGGGACAAAAAGCCTTCTCGAAGGGAGGAGTGATCGGGGATCAATTTTAGTGAAAATGTTTCTTAAACTTACCTAAACCATACTAGTGTAGTAGAGCCTTCAGAGAGCTTTATGATGACTATAAGAACGTGAAAATCGGACACTCTAAGCTTAAGATATGTCCAGTCAAAGTTTAGTCAACGGGAAAGTCAACTCTGGTCAACTGGTCAATATTGGACCAATGACACTATTATACGTGGCTTGCCACCACTCATCGAATTTACTCGATTTTCCTATCGGGAGACGACAAGTGGAATACATGCTATGGAATTATATTTAGTTGGTAAGTCCTCTACACACCATTTTCCAAAAGCCACACATATGTATATGTCAATTGGTATATTTAGTTGGTAAGTCCTCTACACACCATTTTCCAAATGCCACGCATATGTATATGTCAACCGGTATATTAATGTTCATACATTAGTATTTAACTGCCAAACCTAATGCTTATGCTAAGACCACGTGGTGGAAGGAGGTGAAGCGTTTGTAGGAGATGTTAATGCTATGCGTGGAAGCTTCCACGTGAGGAGAAAGAGGTGGGGGCGGTTATGCTCCAAGTAGTCCTTTGACCACTTTTAAACTTGCATGGTAAAAGGATTTAAAGCCTAAACATTATCTCCTCCACAAAAATGTGGTCAAAGCCACGTCCATGACATGTAAGGCGGGCTAATTTATATGCCCGTATCCTCAATAACGCGACGCAACCAATATGGGATTTAATCTCACCCACAACAAACCAAAACCGTCGCAAAAGGAGGCATCGTGTTTTGAACCCACGACCTCTACTCCCAAAGACTTATCGACCCAACCAATTTGGCTACAAGCTCGGATGAGATGAGACAACGCTCAATTCTATTTAAACAACACTCAGGTAGTGACTGTGGGAGGAGGAGGATAAGGAGGTAGTTCTTAGAAAACACCATTTTTGAAGGCCTTGCACTCAGATTGGGAACTCGGAGTAAAAAGGTGAAATGTAGGGAATTATGAGACAATTCCAACGATGTAATATTTGATGTTTTTTGTTGAGTTTTAACCTATTTTTGGAAGCTTTGAATGCAGTTTTTAACAGGATCTACAAGATAGCTAGTTGGAAAACACGAATTTCAATGCACTTCTCGTCCAAAAAGTGACTTGGTGTAAACATGAAAAGTGTTCAGAATTCAGAGATGATCTTAGATATATGATTTTTTTTCATAGAATGTTTTTAAATCTCCATTTGTAGGTGTTTTTCTAACACAATTGCAGGGAGATCACATTGTGAAAACACTATAGGAGCCACGGATCGTTCTTGGGACAATTTCTGCTATTTTTCAGAGTTCTTGGGACATTGATTAGCTAATTTGCAGGTTATGATTCATTATTGGTTGTTTGTAAGAGTTATTGTACATACATTTAAATATTATTAATGGATCGGTTCAATCCGAACCCGGGGACGTAGGAATTTCCAACCCCGTAAACAATCTTGTTTGTTATCTCGAGTGTTTTCAATTTTCGATTATTTATTTGCTACCCAAGTTTTCGACACTTCTATGGATGCATAATAATAAGAATTTAATTAAATTTTGGAGTTTAGAATACTTAAAATTGGTTAAGAAAATCACGATCTTTGGAAACTTTTAAAAGTGAAAAAAATACAACACGTTTTCGGATCGAAGGAGGCTAAACTTCCTTTGATACTTGAGTTGAATTCGTTATCACTTGCCTAACAGCTATAATTCAAGGGTGCAAACCAGAGAGAAATCCGAATAACATAGCTGGTTGAACTTGAAGAATCAAGAAAATCTTCTATTATCAAGCTAGAAAAATATCAACAAGTAAAAAAGAAGTGGTTTAACAGAAAGGCTAGGCCTCAAGATTTCCAAGTTAGGGACTTGGTATTAAAATGAGATGCTGATAGAGCTAAACTAAGGTGCAATTCAAAGTTTGATGCACTTTGGAGTGGCCCATACACTATCATTTCTTGCAAGGAAGCTAACTCTTTCGAGTTATCTCATCTTGATGGAGGCACGCTACCAATCCCAGTTAATGGGATCTATCTCAAACCTTTCCATTAAGATTGTTGTATCATTTTGTATATATTAGAGTAGTTTTCTTTCCTCGAAGTGCACTACATGCACAATGTTTTGTTTGTACATAGTTATTTCTTCTTGTGTGCTTCTTACACGTTCTCTTTTGTTGCTTCCAGGATGCTAGCTTCTTCCAACCGTTCATTAGTTTTGCAAGATTCATAAAAAGTTCAAAAATGTTTCAAAGTGACTTCAAGGGTAGTTCTTGAAGGATGCAAATAAGGTTTTCATGGTTATATAGTAGACTCCATGCCTAATGGATGCTCCAGGATACTGATCTCTTTCATATAGCAGGAAGATGGCACTGAAATTCACCAAAATGTTATCCATAATAAATCCCCTAGTTATTTGTATAACTTACATCTCCATTATGGATCTACGGTTTCACATTGCAGGTTGTGCACATTTCAATTGTTCACTTAGCACATCTCCATGGTTGCAGATTCACCACATTCCTCATGCACTCCTTCCATCCATGCCTTCTTCATTTTCCTTTTCCTTTTCCTCTCGTATGCCATCTTTCCCCTTTGCACACACTCTTTGTGCATTCACCTTCTTCTCAAAGGCATTGCATGCACCCTTTGCACGTGCCTTGGCCTTACTTTCCATAATTAGCTAAGTCCTTGGTATCCTCTTGCACCCTTTCCTCATGCGCTATACATTACTTTGTAATAATTGCGCCTCTCCATGCATTTCTACCTCGGTTGTCTGTCTCATTCCTCCCAAACACGTTACCTTTACACGTGCCTTCGCTTTATTTTTCCTCCATGCTTCATTCTTATGTGTGCATGCCTTTGCAATTTCTTACGTGTTTTTTAGTTCCAATTCATCCTCCGAAAAACTTGAGTGTGGTACACGCAACCAATAAAAGCGTGCCAACTGGACACCAAATCCTTGTAACCAACTAACATGTGACATGTGGTAGAAATGAAAAAAACATTTACACAAATGGCCATCCTTTCACCTAATCAGCTCACACCATGTATTTTATGTTCCCAAATGGATCTAACAATCTTTTGAGAACCATATATTTTGCTACAGATCTCTAACAACCATGTGCTTGGTCTCAATCGATAGTTGTTGACGTGGGCTACAGTGCATGATATTCAAATTCAAATTTTAGTGGGATTTGGTAGGTGAGAAAAGGAAAACATCTTTCACACCATTAATGAGTAGATTTGATTGCTCTAACCACCTGATTTGATATGGATCTCGCCTCCTTCCTTCTCCTACACACCAAATTTGAAATATTTGTATGCATTCAATACTTGTTGTTGGTGGTTGCATTTTCAAATTTGAGTTTTCCATCCTTCTCGCTCTTCTTCTTCCATCAATTTATCTATAAATGTAAGAGCTAGGCACATTGTTAATGTTGGACATTTTGGATCCTTAAGCATTTTCTAAGGATTTCATATATTTGTATTTTGAGTTACAGACCTCTAGAGTTGGTCGTCACATTGTGGATATCGACCTCACTCACCATCAGAATGTAATGTGCATCCTCGAAGTATTAGAAGCATCGTTTTGGGCTATTATTTTTCTAATGTGTTTGTATTCTTATTTGTTGCCTCCTTTTTGCATTGTGTGTCTCGCTATGTCATTTTACATCCTCATGACTCCATTTTCTCGGTTTTGTTTCATGGAAATGATCATGCAAATGCGTTACTTTTGTGCTATGCATGTCTAACATCCCTCGATGCGTTTCCTTTCATTTTTACTCAAAATAAATAGTGTTCATCTCTCTTTTTCGTTTATATCACCTTCCTTAGTGTAGTTTTCCATTTTCATGTTATCCTTCTATCCCTGGTCCCTGGCATTGCTAGCTTTTTTTTTTCCTTCCAACATTAGGAGTAACATTAACATTAGGAATAGATAGAGGAACCGGCCTTCTCCGAGTCTGCCTCAAGCACACAAGGTCCCACACTTGAGATACGGTCCATTGTTGACTCATCAACTTGACTCTTCTAGATCTCGAGACATGGGTGCACGATTACACAACCAACAATTACCAATGGGTACAACCTATCAATATATTCATTCAATACTTTTAATTACAAATTATAATTCAAGATTTATTTTAAATTCTTCACATGATTATTTTTTAACCAATCATTCTTTGGTTTTATTCACTTGTTCACATGAAAACTCTTATATATACTAATTTATTTATCATCACCCTTCCTAATGATTTATTCACGTTACTCCCCTTGTAATTTTTGGTCGTTTTCCTCATCAAAGATGGGGTGGATCTAAAACATATGGTACAAAAATTAGTAGTGAAACAAATCTAGATATTGATATTGAATATAATCATTTCTTTCCCATGTTGCACTATTAACATCACAATAAGTCCATTTAACTTCTTTAGTTTCTCTATTCCTTAATTTTCTAGTTCTTTCTTCAAGAATTTCTTTTGGTTCAATTTTAAATTCACAACTAGGTTCAATACTTATATTTTTACAATCAAAACTATGCATATATTTCTTAAGTAAGCTAACATAGAAAACATTGTGGATTTGAGACAATTCAGGAGGTAAAACAAATATGTAAGCTATTTTTTTTCTTCTAATATTTCATAAGGACCATAAAAATGAGGTGAAATTTCAGTATATTTTCCTAACTTTAATGAGCTAAATTTGGGTTTCACTTTAAGGAAAACTTGATCACCAACTTCAAAGGCTCGAATAGATATTTTAGAATTTACCCAACTTTTGTATCAATTTTTGGTAGCTTTCATCTTTTTTTTTTTTTGGCTCTTTAATTATTTCTTCCGTTTCTTTTAAATCATCGCCAAACCAATCTATTTGAACATGATTAGAATAAGAAATAGGGGTGTTATAGTTTCCTATATAAATTGCTTCAAAAGGTGAAATTTTAATAATAAAATGATATCTAGTTTTATAAGTAAATTCAATCAAATGTAAATAATATTCCCATGTTTTTGGTATTTCATTTGTATATATTCTTAACATATCCTCAATTATTATATTTCATCTCTTGGTTTTTCCATGTTATTCAAGGTGATATATATTACTAAAACTCAAACTAGTCCCTGTTGTCTAAAATAACCCCTATAATATTTTGACAATTCACAAACCATTTTTGGACTTAAGCAGTGCAAATTGGTCAAAACAGGGAAAGACTTGGAAAAATTGGGCAAAAATCATGTTTTTGGGAAAGTTTTAGTGAAATGGGCAAAGCCTTCATATTTTAGCATTTCTTTCCCTCTTGTAAATCCTAACAATCCAAGGAATTCACTAAAATTACTAGTTTTGAGTGAAATACGTCAAACTGGTAGGATCAACCTTTGGAGGAAAAGGAGGAATTGCTCCTTTGTTCCTCCTATTCCTCACATCTCCATTAAGGCCGCCAAGGGAATTGAAATTGGGGAATTAGGGATTTACATACACAAAGGGAAATGTTCTAGTATTCTACTAGTTCATTGCATTTCCGTAAAGGCCAACGAGGGTGTAAAATAGGGTTGTATAAGCAGAAAACTCAGACCTTTTGGGAACCTCTAGAAATGTTCTTATGTTATGTGACTTCACTAATAAACCGTGCTCTATGAAAAATAAATGCATGGTGCTATCAGATAAATTCGAGTTTGTATTGCACTGCTGGAAAGTTCCCATGTTCTGAGTATTCAATGAAAATTCGATAGGGCACGAGGAAAAGAAATTGGGTGAGTCAGGATTTACATGCACAAGTGAAACACTTTTTTTTGCTCCAACAGTTCACCACCCACCTGCTATAGACGATAACAATGTAATGATGTGAATTTGGGCTTGAAAGGCTGACATGGAATGGTTCCCTTGTTATTTAAATTACCCAATAACCTAATTTCTCCAACCCAAATGAAAAACAATTAAAGTGGTGAATGAAGGCCCATGAAGAACATTCCCTAGTTTCACTTGTTCTTTGAAAATCCCAATGGACTGAATGGAGTTGGTTCTTTGGGACATAAAATCGGTGGTGTTTAAACTATGTCATCAAGGGCTTAATTTTGGCATTAAGAAATGTAGAATATGATACTGTTTTGAAGGTGAAAAAGGTACACATAGGTTCAATAAGGTAAAAATATAGTTTTGGCAATCCAACTACCCAAATTTATGTCTTTAGGGTGCCCATACCTCCTTCTACATGCTGAATTACAAGAGGAATGACATGTCAGGAGTGTTCACATGGTCTTGTAGGGAATTCGCGGTAATTTTTTTGTGGTTGGGTTTAAAGTGGTGAATTTTCCCCTCTTCCCCATCTTTCTCTCCCCCTTTCTCTACATATTTAAAAATTTATTCATTTGTAAAGAGTGGGATGCTAAAAATGTAAAGGTATATTTCCAAAATGGTGTCCAAATATTCTAAGGAGTTGTAGACCTCAGATTTGGAATTTTGCAATGTGTTTTTATGCCTTCCACTTCAATTATAATGGTTTATGCATAATTTCATTGTAATAATATCTGGTTTTGTGGTTATTTCTCTACCCTAACTTGTTTCTCATTGCATTATTACCTCTCCATTGTTGTAGTAGTGTGTTGTGTATAGAGTAAATTTAGTGGTGAATCTTCATTAATTCATTAATATTCTAGTTTTTGAAATTTGTATTTGGTGAAAATTTAGGGGTAGCGATAAGTCTGGGCACCTAAATTTTCTGGGTTCAATTTAATTTTAGGGGTTGGTTTGCCTAGTGTTTACACCAATAGCTAAGTTTATTAATTCAAATCACCACTAATGTGAAATTGAAATATGTAAAATTCATATTCATATATATATATATATATATATATATATATATATATATATATATATATATATATATATATATATATATATATGTTGATCATACATTTACAATTATGAATATCAAGTACACATCAAATTTTCTTCACAATTCCTTTACCGTGCTTTTGATCCAAAGTGGGAATTTATGACCGAGATTGAATACATATCATACCCCTTAAACAATAAGGTATTTTAACATTCACATGTTATTACATTGAAGTTTATATAATGTAAAATGTTAGAAACAAATGGTAGCATAAATGTATATTACTTTGGAATGATATTGTTGACAACCAAAGATGCTTTGAAGTAATGTTGAACAAATCATTTTAATATCGTAATATTAAAATGATTAATAAGATAGGTAGGAAAAGAGGGTAGATTTCATTTGATTAACTTTGGAGTGGGGTTTGAGCAGATTGAGCCTCATGGATCGGAGGAAATGAATTGTCGGAGGGCTCGCATAATGAAAATATGTGAATTTGACATCTATTGAGGTGTGTTAGGGTGAATCTTTTGGCGTGGTGGGGTCCTTTTTCTATGGAAAGGTTTGATGTGCTCCGGAAGAAGGGTAAAAATGGCACTTGCATATCCATAAATATCCACCTCCCTTATATGGCACCAATACCATTCCTCTGGGTTGGAGGAGTCACTCACAATGGTCTGTCAAAGGTTGGAAACAATCCTCTTTCCTGCTGAATCAGTTTTCAAACTGGAATCGTCAAAAGGGGAAGAATGCCTCCCCTTCAAATGGAGAAGATTCCCCTTTCCTAGAAGCCCTAATTCCACTCAAACTGATAATATCTCACAAACAACCAAATTTACTCAAGATAGATCGAGGGAGTCATTAGACATTGGTTATTTGTCACATGGTTCTTTGGGTTGTGCACAGGAGGTTTCAATTTTTTTAATGAAAATCTATCTCCTCAGAATTTGGTGCAAGATGGTAATGTGGTACTTGGGGCCAAGGATGGTTTGGAAGGACAAATTACTCTTTTCAATAGCAGGGCTTTAATATCCAAATTCATAGGGAATTGGTTCTCTACAGGTGAAATTTCCTCTTGGTGTGAAGAGAAATGGGGATTGGGTTTGCATATCTGTTTCTTAGCCAAGGGATTTTTTTCAATTCTCTTTCGCAGCGAAGCTAGGAAAGAAGAAGTCCTTCTCAACAAAGCCTCTCTTTTTGCTAAATGGGGCCTTCAGGTCAGGAACTTGGTCCCAAACTAGGATCCTCTTAAGTTCGATGTTGAGTTTCAATAGGTATGGATTCATCTTTATGCCTTGCCTCTGGAATATTGGAACCCTAAAATTTTATCTAAAATTTGCGGGAGTTTGGGTAAAGTCACTCAGATTGATCCCATGACATTGGAAGGCTCTTTAGCTGCCTTTGCCAGAGTTTGCATTCTTTATGACCCTGTCAGGCCTCTTCCAGACTCCATCTCCATTTAGAGTCCATTAGGTACATGGGTTTAGAAGGTGGAGGTGGAAACAATGTCTCAAAAATGCTTCAAATGCGATAAAATCAGTCATCATCAATTGGAATGCAGAGCTCCCCCCAAGCCCTTCGGGTTGACATGGATCCCTAAATGTTCCCATGAAGTCCCACGCGTTATGAATTCCCGAGTTCAGGAGTCTCCAAGGGTAGTTGTCTCTAATCCGGTTCTGGCCCTTTCTCCACGTACGCTTCTTAAGGAAGCCAAAGATTTGTTGGAGGAATCTGTGAAGCTTTTCAAGATGGTTCAAGATGGCGTGGAAGCTAGTCATGGTTCCTCCATGGAAGAGCTGGATAATTGGAATCTTCTTAGGGACAAAAATCGACAAAGCCATAAGAAGAGATGAAGGGGGCTGAGGAATCCCATTTTCCTATGCATAGTTCGATCTTGGCCTACTCTTTAGCAATGTTTCTAGGGCTTGTAATCTCTCCTAAAATTAGATCTTCAATTTCAGCGGGTAGGCCTAGTAATGGAGTCCAAGATTGTCAAGGAGATTGCTGAAGGTAAGTAAAATCAAATTAGTAATTTTTCCCCAAATTAAGTAGGGAGGGTCCGTCCCTCCCGAAGAGAAAATGAGGCTATTTTTTTGGAATGTTAGGGTCCTTAATGCCCCTAACAAGCAACGTTTGGTAAAGAATTTCATGTTGGATCAGGAGGACGATATCTGTCTCCTTCAAGAAACTAATATGTCTTCTGTTGATTGTCTGAAAAGTGGCATTTCCAACTTAAAGGGTTTGCTCAGACTCTCAGTAGATTCGGTGGGTGCCTTAGGAGGTCTGGGGATCTTCTAGAAAACCAATAAGGTTAAGATTTCTCTTTTGAAATCCAGTAATCACTTCTCGTAGTGCAAAGTAGAAGTTCTTCATTCTGATATCTACTTTTTCCTTTGCAATATTTACGCTTTGAATAGCTTGATTGCCAAGAGGAAGCTTTGGTCTGACCTTTCGGCTATGGAGGATGAATTGGTCCTTTTAGCCAGGGATTTCAACGCCATCTCTTCTGATAGAGATAAGAGGGGGAATTAATAGAAATCTGCAATCTCAAATTGATTTCTACTCCTTTATTCGAATTCGGATCTGGTTGATTTGGAACCCAAGCATGGGTGGTTCACCTAGACTAATCGTAGATTTAGTTTCATAGTAGCATAACGAAGGAAAGGACACATTCCTAACTAATGGCACATGGCTTCATCATCATATCCTTTTGGAAGGTGATGTTCTCCCAATTTTGGGCTCTGATCACTTCCCAATTTCGCTAAATATCTCTTTTGACCTCCCCCCGAAGAAATCACCTTTCAAGTTTGAATTAATGTGGCTTAGGAATCTACCTTATTTGATGTAATTAAGGATTGGTGGTCCTCCTGTCATGTCAGGGGTACTAAGATGTTCATTCTCTCATAGAAATTGCAAAATCTCAAAGGTAAATTATTGGATTGGAATCGCCTTCACTTCAAAAACATCTTTGTGGAAAAAAGAGAAATGAAGCAGAGATAAAAAATCTCAATGAGTACATTTTTATCAATGGGATGGGTCAAGAGGAGTATTTGAAGGAGAAATCCTTGCTATCTAAGTTAGGAGAACTGCTCCTAAGAGAAGAAATATTTTGGAAACAAAAATCTAGGGAAAACTAGCTTAAAGAAGGAGACCAAAACATGAAATTCTTCCACTCTTCTCTGAAGGCTAGACATCATGCTAACTATATATCCAAGCTCAAAATGGTAAATTGGGATTGGATTTCAGACCAAGAGGGTATTAAGGATGCAACTATCTCCTTCTTTCATGAGCTGCTATTAGGAGATATCCAGTCCCACCATGAGCATCAAAACTCCCTGCCGTCTCAAGTCCCGACTCTGATCAATGAAGTGATTAATTCCAATCTTATGGCTCCCTTTTCTAAAGAATAAATCAGGTCAGTAGTCTTTTCTATGGAAATGGATAAAGCCCCGTCTGGATGGCTTCCCCGTAGATTTTTTCTAGGAATTTTGGGATACAGTGGGAAATGATGTTTTGGAAGCCGTTGAAGAATCTAGATCGTCTCAAAAATTATGGGCGTCTTGAATCATAATTTCATCTGTATGTTCCCTAAAAAGCTTCTAGATGATTCTTTGGATGATTTCTGGCCCATCTCCTTGTGTAATACATCCTATAAAATTATTTCTAAGGTGATTTCCCTTAGGCTCAGGCCCATTTTGAACAATATTATTTCCAAAGAGTAGAGTTTTTCTCTAGGGTTGGTCCATATTTGATGGCATCATTCTTTCTCATGAGCTCATTCACTCCTTATCCCGTAATCACAATCTTAGTATGTTGTTGAAACTAGACTTCAGCAAGGCCTATGATAGGCTCAATTGGTGCTTTCTAATTCAGGTAATGCTCAAGCTTGGGTTCAATGAAGTATTTTGTTCCTAGATTTTTCAATTGTATCACCACCCCCTCTTTTTGGTTTTGGTCAATGGCTCGGCGGAAGGGATTTTCACAAGTAATAGGGGTTTAAGATAGGGTGACCCCTCTCCTCCTTCCTCTTCTTGTTGGTTGCTGATACACTCAATAGAGCCTTTTCAAAACTCGTTTCTTTCGAGCAGTTCCAAGGCCTTAAAGTGGCTGATGGGGTGGACCCTATTTTCCATCAACTATTTGTAGATGACACATTTCTTTTTGGATCTGCACCAGTGGTCGAATCCAAGGAGATTGATAGTGTCCTTAATTATTACTCCATGGAATCAGGACATGTAATCAGTCTCCCTGAATCCTTAATTTTCTTCTTTAATTCATCTATTCTGTGCAAAGGTGAATTAAGCGTATTTTGGGCTTTTTAGAGGGTTCCTTACCCTAAAAATATCTAGGCATCCCTCTTTTCTTGGGGCCGGAAATCCTCCTTGTGGAAGGATTTATTATCATCTTTTGAACAAAAGCTTACTTCTTGGAAGGAAAGTGTCTTTCCTTTGTAGAAAAAATTCAACTTATTAGATCGGTCCTCAGTGCTTTGCCAATTTTTATAATTTCAGTCTTACAAATGCCCAAAGGAATTGTACATCAAATTGAGAAAATATTACACAACTTCTTATGGCAAGGCACTGCACAGAGAGAAAATTTCATCTTGTAAAGTGGGAGGACATCAAACTCCCTAAAGATTAGGGGGCTTTGGTATTTTGGATTTGGGTCTTTTGAATATGGCGTTAGGAGCCAAAAATATTTGGAATATTCTCTCCAATCCCTCCAGTTTGGTCAATAAAATTATACTTCAGAAATACCTTCCAAATCGAGCCCAGACAACATTTTGTCTTTCCATGTGTTGCTAAGGGGTCCCATATATGGAATTTAATTTTTTCTTTCCGTGTGGTATTTTTAGCTCTCACTTCTAGGAATATTAGGAACGGGAAAAATAAAAGTTAGGGAAGACTCCTGGGTGGTTTTCTGGCCCTTTCCCTCACTCAGATCTAGAAAAGTCAAAATTGCCACTCAAGTGGCTTGGGGCGACATGCTAGTGATTACGGTGCCCGATCGGGGATGGTTCTCCTTCTTTTTTTTGGAGATCGATATAAGATTTGGATGTCCCACAAGTAGTAAAGTAATTATACAAAAATGTTGTGCTTATGCGAGATCCTCCTCCAATGCCCCTAATCGAGTCATTTGGCTTAAGAACATTTTGGGGAAGTATTATGTAAAATCAGTTACAACTTTCTTCTTCATCTTGAGGGCAAAGGGTCTGTCTCCTGCTTGGTTGTTGGGATGTGAATAACATCCCCAAGGCTGGTACCTTTTGTTGGCTAGTCTACAAAGGTAAGATTCTCACTTAGGTTAGGAGAAGAAGGTGGGGATTTCAAGGGCCTACCAAATGTTTGCTTTGTGAGAATGCAAAAGAAGATGTGGATCATTTGCTTCTTCATTGTCCCTTCACTCAACATATTTGGAACTGGTTATGCTCAAAATTGGATTTTTCATGGGTTACAGAGCCTACCATCAAAGCTACTTTGGAATCTTGTCCTATGCTTAAGAAAAATCATTCCCTGGGTTTCATTTGGGTGTGCAGTCCTTTCCTCATCATATGGAATATTTGGTGGGAAAGGAACTCGCGTCTTTTTAGATGCTCCACAGAGAGTTTGCAATTAGTTATCCGTGAGCTGGAATTTTCCATTTATGAAAATGTCGATGCCGGTCTTTGGAATCTTTCCAAATTTTCTAACCGGGATCTCACAATCGAAATTCTTGGCCTCTAATTAAGTTGTCTTCCCTAGCTCTCTTAGTTAGGTGGGTTTGTGAGATGCACAAAAAAACAATCAAAATTCAAGTGAGATGGTTTCCACCCCCCCTATTTTTGTAAATTAAATTTTGATGGGGCCTCCAAAGGGAACCCTAGAATTTCGGGGGCGGGGTGTCTTCTTTGAATTGAGTCGGAAAGTTGATTTGCGCAGTTCCTTCCACTTGTAAAAGGAACTCAGTAATCAAGCTTCAAGCACAAACACTTCTCTCTGGTACCTAATTAGTAGTGCAAAATGGAATATATCACCTCCTTATTGAAGGGGATTCAATGATCATCACTCAATCCATTAAAAAGGTAATGCCCCAAACTAGACACTCGACTATTTCATATCCAATGCAGTTTATTGGCTTACCAAATTGGAATCGTGGGAAATCCAACACATTTACCGAGAAGGTAATAAAGCGGTGGATTTTCTCACCAATATCGGTGTATCTCAAATCCCCCTTTCCCTTTCGACCAATGATTGCGGTGAGTGGCTAGGTCTGGCCTCTATTTTGGAGAATGATGCATCCTCTCACGTGGCAAGGTAAACATCAACATCTTGAGCGGCTTTGTTTTAATTGCTCTCTTTTCATCATTTACTTCATCTTGTACATCTATCTCTAGATTATGTGTGCTTTTCTTCCCCATTCAAGATGGATTTTGGCCCATTTCCTAGTCTATTTTTAGGGGAGAAACACAAGAAACATAGTTCTACGGGCTGTCATGCTTTGACTGGTTGAAAAATGTGTTCTAGTTCAATTCCCTTTGGATTCGTAGGGCCATTAAGGCCATTATCGGGACTGACTATCTACAAATCTCTGGGAATCCTTGGGTCAATGCTAAATCACGTCTCTTTTTGTGACCCATATGTTGTTGATTAGTGAAGACAAAGTTGAAGCAGCTTTTTATCGCCCGCCGTTTCATTCTTCCCGTCTCTTGGTTGGGCTGGAAGAGGTGGTTTGGGGATTTTGTCTTGTTATCCCGTAAAATTGACAATGGCAATTTTGCAGTAACCATACCAAATTTTGTTATGGTTCCTTGTCAAGGTCCCTCGGTGTTCGAATGGCGTAGAATCCCTTTTCGAGAAAATTAGGTTTTTCGAACTTAGTCATTTTGGACCTTTTTTGGTGGCTGGGCGCAAATTTTTTTAATGCAACACAAACAATAAGTGCACCCCTTCTATTCCTTTGGTGCACCCTTTGGAGTGTTAACACAAAAATCGTTGCGCCTCCCCTAGATGTGCCTTTCTTGCTTGCGCTTGAGGCACATGCGTCGACTGTCAACAAAAAAATGTTGCGCCCTTAAGCGGTGCGCCAAAGCACTCAAAATATCATGTTGATGAGTCTTGAATTTGTGCCAAAGGGTGTAGATAATTTCTTGGCGACAGACGCATAATCGTGTGCCCAAAGGGCACAAATATTTTCATGTCGACATACTTTTTGGTGCGCCCTTTGAAAAATTTGGTGGCACATTTATTACGCCTTTTGCTATATATAGGCGCATCCGCCCTATCATTTTCACAATTGAAAAACACGTGAAAAGTTTATTCCTCTACACCTGTCAGCGCTCTGTCATCCTCGTGTCACGTTCATGGACCCCACTTCATTTTTCTCATTCTATATATCCCGGTAAGTGGTCCTTGCTTTTCTTATGGTTTTTGTTTTGGTTTGGTTGTTTGTGGGATAATAATAATAAAATGAATCTGAAGAAACCATAAACCCCTCCAACCCATTTTGCAATCTTCCCTCCCAAGCCAGTTTCACCCTCCTTCCAGATCTACTGGCCTAGAGGGCTTTGTCTCAAAAATGAACCCAAGATCTTCTTCGCTCTGTCCCCCTTCACTGTCAAAATCCACGTCGAAGGAGGCCTAAAACCACAAACCAATCAGGAAGAAAGAAAACCTAAAAGTTATCGAGTTAAAGTGTGGTTTTCTTTTGGCGCAATCGCCATCCTTTTTGCATAAAACATAGTTACGCAAAGAAGGCGCATTGTCCTGCTTACAACACACATCCTTCTTGCGCCGTATAAAACTCGAAGAAAATCCTTATACGGTGCGGCGTAATCCCGCTTAAACCAAAAAGGGTGTGTCATGCAAGCTCTTGTTGCGCCGCGCCAAAGGCTCCTTGGTGCACCAAAATGTTATGCAACACGTTCCATATCTGCGCCATTGGCGCATCCTTATCCTATGCAACACCAAACTTATTTGCGCCTAGTTTAAACCCTACACAAAGGCGCAGGTGCAAACCCTTCTCAGAATAACATTGGTGTTATGTGTAAATTTTCTGCGCCCTGTGCCCTTTAGCGCTGTTTTCTTCCTTGCAACACTCTGCGCATCGGTGCGCCTTACCTTTCGACCTGCAGCCTACGGTATTCCTGCGCCTACGCCTTGTGCCCGAAGCTTTTAAATTGCTAACTCCTCATTCTGTAAAGCTTTGATGGATGATCTAACAGCTAACATGGCTCTTCTACGTTGGAATTCACTCCTTCTTGTAGATCAACAACTGAACTCAGATTCACATATGTCTACATCAAGCAAAAGGCCAACCAAGTCAAAGGGTAAGGCCAAACTCATGGAGGAAGAAATGAAATACAAGTATCAAAGGTCGGGTCGATGCCGAATCCCATGCGGAATGTGACTTAGACATCAGAGATTCCGAACTTGGCCATATAGACATGGGAGATTTTTGGGCTAGAACCAGAAGGGTCACAGGCAG
This sequence comes from Taxus wallichiana var. yunnanensis, assembly GCA_018340775.1. NCBI lineage: Eukaryota > Viridiplantae > Streptophyta > Pinopsida > Cupressales > Taxaceae > Taxus > Taxus wallichiana. The sequence goes on along the minus strand of CM031244.1, from coordinate 543,325,642 downwards.
TCCTTGGATGGAAAAACTAGTGGGTAGTGGTTTGCATTTCGCTGGGGTAATCCTCGTTAGCGCAGTGAATAACGAGTTCATGATGATGGTGGCCTGTCTGCTATAACAAAGACACAAGGTGTGTCGAGAATGAAAAGGGTGAGGTCATAATCAACCTCACTGCCCGAAAGCACTTTGAGATCATGCTTGGGTATTCCCCACCACCAGCATTTTGTGGCTATAAGCCAGGAAGACTGCATAAAGGCATGGGAAGAAAATGAAGACAAATGCATGTAGTTAATGAATGAGGTGTACCTGAAAAATAAGAAGGTAATAACCAGGTGGCCACATGTTATTCACCACAGTGACTTCTCTGAGGAACTGATCGACACCATTACCTTTCTAAGCAGGGTATTTGGGAGTTCTGATGCCCATTACTTCCACAAATGGATGCTCATGTACCTGGAAACAATGAACAAGAACGTGCCTGATCAACGTTTTGAGTGGGTAGAAATCATCAGTAGCACCATCTCTGAGCAGCTTCAACAACTCACAACAACGGGAGGTTCTACATGAACTCCTACATGGTCTATGGCTGCTGCCGCGCGAGAGATATTATCTAGTGTTGAGCCGATGTGGGGTATGGCCCCAGGTAAAAATATTCAAATACTATCCAGAGTTGAAGCTGGAAAATAGCATCCCACAGTTCAGTAAGATCAACGATGCCTTCTTCTACGGCATCATCTACCTATTGAGGCCCAATATGACTCACGATCGGACGACCAAGAGCATAGTCACTGCAACCGAGAAGTGGGGGGCATTATTTATGCAATTCCCCACTTTCACCTATCTTAGAGTAGCCAACTTCTTGGGGAGCCCACCAAGTTACCGAGGTATGCAGGCCCTAAGTTGATCCTGTTGGAGCTATCCAGACAGCTCATAACATATCACGAGAAGTTCCTAAAAAGGAAGAAGGGTGGAACTCCTTTCCCCCTCACAGTGGGCAGGTACACTTGCACTTCTCACACCAAGGCCCGGGAAATGTTTGCGGAGCTGGAACTGCTCAACCTAAAGCACAATTTCCCAGCAAGGCCAACCTTTGATCCACAGAATTTCCTCCAAAAGGAAAAACTCAATCCGATCCTCATTTCATAGATCGAGGACATCTACATCGACCTGTATCACGAGGTCGAACTCAGGAGAAAGGATCACTCCCGCCTGGCCCTGGAAAAAATTATTCAATATGGCGTGGCCATTGTTCCAAAAGGTTTCCAAACAACCGATCAATAATTTGATCAGGTATATCTAGATACAAATGGGGACAACTAGCCATTTTCTCGAGATTGACAGGACAAGGGCACCTTAGACCATTGAGGAGAGGGTTAAGGGCACATTACAATGCACAGAGCATTGGTGCAAAATGAACGGCCTCATCTACCTTGGGGTAGATTTCACCACGTCCCCTTTAGGAAATGCACCTACCAGGCCGAAGAATTTTCCAAAGGGAAAAGGAAAGGATAGAGAGGGAGAATCAAGCGCCACTCAAGAAGAAGCTCCTGAGAGCCCTCCCTCTGCCGCACAAGAACCGGTTGTAACCCTGGTATCTCTCGGAGAAAGAAGTGGCAGAGAGTATTCCAACAGGCACATCCACTCAGGATGTTTCCACTACTACAACTATTGAGGTTCCCACCATCCCTTCTCCCTCTCCTCCTTCCCCTCCTCATGTGACTCAACCAACCATTCCTTTGGTTTTCCCTTCTCCCCCATCTTCTACTGTTCCCCCTTCTTCTTCCTCCATCTTCTCTTCCCTCGTGGAGCTGTCCCCCACCATTTCTTCTCTCATCTCTTAGCTCCCTTCCACTCCCGTGATTACCTCTCCTACAGTGTCTACTCCTCCCGTGAGCACTTTCTTGGCCTCTCTCTCAATGCCACCACCAAGTGTCTCGACCCATTTTCCCTCATCCACTGCAGCTGCTCCTTCTTCCACCTCTGGTCCCACTCCCTTAAGTCCAACATGGATCTCCCAAAGACTGAGTCGGATAAGAGGAAAGTCCCATTGCACCTATGGACTTCTCCATCATCCCAAAAATGGGCTAAGAAGCAAAAACCAATAACCCGCTTCTCTCAGAGTGCATCGGGAGAAAGAGTAATGGAGATCGCGTATCCCGATCCCACAAAGGATAAAAAGGATTTGTCCCTACAAATTATACAATGACAACGACACAGTCACATGGGAACGTCATCCGAGAGCCTTCAAGGAGAGGCCCTATCTGCGGTGGATGCCCTTTGCAAGAAGCTTCAAGAAGTAAAGGAAGAGAAGAGGCTACTAAAAGAGTAGAATAAACATCTTCTCCATGCCCTGTAGAAAATGGGTAGTGCACCTCCTACAACTGCCACTGAAACTCCTGAGGCCCTTAGTCAGGATAAGATAAACGAATACGCCAAGATTGGCAAACAAGGCATGGTAGTATCCACCTGGAGAGACTAGATCCTCAAAGATAGTGAGGAAGTAATCATCAAGTTCACTGAGCTATATCAGAACATTGATCAGGCGAACAAGGAACTCCAGGCGATCGCAGGACCTATCTCCAAAGAGTTGGACCATGCTAGGTTGCAACATGAGACATTCCAGAAGATGCTCGACTGCTCAATCGATGATTTAGTTAAATTTGGCGTCTTCGATCACCCCAGAGCACCCAACAAAGTCCTTGCTACTTTGGACTACCGGGTCGATCAGATGGAATTTATCTTGGAGAATATAGACAAGGTCAAGGAGGAAGCCCTGGATGTAATGCATCAAATGGAGAAAATTGTCCTAAGGATGTCTTCAGGCTTGCTCACTCCGTCATTCACCTTGAGGAAGGTAGATAAAACCATTCAGATCTTCAAAGAGACCGTCTCGCAGGATAGGGCCGAAAGGCTACCTTTGACGCTGAATCCATCAACAACCTTCTGGCCTACCGCGACTTTGTGGGATACCTGATGGAGGTAGGTAATGAATAATTCAAGCTCCCTGAAAAACTCAGAGATGAACGGGAGACTTGTGAAGTCATCGGCGATCACACCAAGGGTCCTGCCCAGGATCAACTTCAGCCAATGGTCAACAAATTCATGGGCTATCGGGCTCAATTCCACATTGCCTCTCCTGAGCAGAAGCAAGATACTCCCTTCCAGCCACGAGACGATGACGAATAGCTCCCTCCTCTTGGATTTCCTTTTGTAATATTTAAAAGTATGTTGGCACAAATGATGACATCATCCATGTTGCACCATGGGATGTTGTCATCCACCAAGTTGCCCAAAGTCAACAGTTGACTTTTAGATATTTTGTAAATTTTTGTAATTAGTTGTTGGTTTCTTTTTGCCTTCTCTCTTCTCCTCCTTCTATAAATACTTGAATATTTGTTGTATTCAGGGGTGGACACTTTTTAGATGAAAAATAGAAGTGAGAAGAAAAGGCTTTGTACTTTTTGTAACAGAAGAAACATTAATACAAATATTAAGACTTTGTGCTTTGAATATGTGTGTTATGGGCATCTGATCTTTCTTATGTTAGATCTATGCGTTTATTCTGTTGGATCTATCTCTACTTTCTTGTCATTTGTTCATCAATATTGCTTTGTTTGTTTATGCAAGTAGGTTTGGCTCCATTTATTACCAATCCCAAAACATAAACCCTCTGACCTTTCTGCTTTGGAATTCATTTCTTTTCTCCCTTCGGACCCATTCTTTCCTCATCTTTCCCTCTATTCCTTTCTTTTCATAGTTGGAAGCACCTCTATTGGGATGAGATCCCAAACCCCTAAAGGTAGAATATTGTGAGACTTACATAGATTCCTGCTGGTAGAATAACAATAAACCAGTTTCTCTTTGCTGTCTCAAAGAGGGGCTATGCCCTGCACACTGTTGGCTCGTCTATCCATAGATCTGCTCTCGCGACAGATTTTCAGACCAACATGTCTCCGCCTTCCTATTTCATGCTCAATGGAGAAGACATGGGCTCGAAAGGGGTGGATAGGGAACTGGTTCAAGAATTATAGAGGAGAAATAAGGTGTTGTGGAGGTTCACGATATCATTCCATGTGAAATGTAGATCTAAAGCGGCGAAAAGGTGCTTCAATATCACAACTCGATCTCGGAGGAGTTATACATGCCCATTGGTCCAATTCCCCTTGTGTGGCTTTCCTTTATGAGTGTGGTGTTTCAAAGCATATTCTCTTCTCCTCTAGGTCACCCAACAAGAAACTCTTGTCCGTCAGTAACAACTCCGGTTTTGCCAAGTGGCTCTGCGCGAAGGAGGAAATCTTATGTCCCAAGACCGAGATCATAGATGTTTCGATTAATGACAGATTAGGCCTATCTAATATAGATATTATATATAGTTTTTTGGTTTTTGGCCTAGGGTGACATTGTTTCATAATGTCATATCCAATCACCCTGTTTCCTCTTTAGATTCTAGTTTTTGTATTAGGGTGGTATATTTTCATGGTTACTTGGTTAACCACCATGTCATTTTTAGATATTATATACATAATGTAAAAGGGAGGAGAGCCAAGAACCCCCGATTCATAGCTTCGGTTAAAAGCATTTACCTTATAGAAAATGTATATCATCGTCCGTAGCATAAATATATGCTTCCGACTGTAGCATACAATTATGCTATAGGATGGTAGCATAGATCTATGCTACCATCCGATAACATAGATATATGATATCGAATGGTAGCATACATGTATGCCACCAGGATGATAACATATATTTATGCTTTCCGACTAAGGGCAATTTTTAGTGATGTTGTAAAAGGAGGGAAGCAAATTATGGGATTTTTTTTGTTTACACCAGTGTGAAAAATCTCTCTTTGAAATGATCATTTTAAATTCTAACATTAACAAATTTAAAATAACATTATTTTTTCCCATACAAAAATAGGAAATCTACATTTTTCACAAAAATCACTTTTTGGAATTTTTGTTTACGCCATATTTTGTGAGGACAAATTTCTCGTCAAGACAATCGTTTTAATTGCTATTGTCAAAAATGATTTTTAAAAATTACATATGTTGTTGGCCAAAAAAATAATGTCACTAACAGATTCTGACCAATTGACACCATTGTCAAATGATTCTCTAAACCATTCTAAACCAATTTCCTTGATTCACCATAATTTTGAAATTCATTTTCATAGATTTTCCAAGTAATATCTGAGTTTTTAAGGGGGGTCTTATAACTTACCCCGAACTTGTACATGTATTTATCATTTGTAGATTCCAATTTTGTTGTGTTTTGTGTGAAAAATGGAAGGTAAAAATGCGTTTTGTCTATGCCACATGTGTATGTCCTCTCCTTGCCCATTCCCTCTCATTTTTCCTTCATGGAGAGTGTCTATCCCCATTTTCGATCAAGTAAAATTCCCTTTTTAAACAATAAACATATCTTATATTGTTATAATGAATGAAAAATTTGAATAAGCTCTTAATATCCATTTTATAATGCAAGAATTATTCACACAATACTGAAAATGAAAGATGCAAGACAAGGAGATAACAATTTTATCTAAGGAAACCCAATGTAGGAAAAACTCCAGGTGGGTAAGCAATTTATTCCCTTCATTATGTAAATCTATAATATAATACAAGTTTACTATCAAACTATGACCTTCAAGAAGGATTCAAGCTCCTTCTACTTGCATTACTTGCTTAAAATCCTCAACAAGAAAGAAATCAACTCTTTATGAATAAAACAAGAACAATTCCAACTTCCTCCTTTTCTCACTTGAATTCATTCAAATCACTTGCTTAGAATGAATAAATGCACTTATATTTATAGTTTCTATATTTGAAGGATGGAAGGAAGGATAAATTAACAATTTTGAGAAGCCCAAACATTTACAACTGTTCATATTCCTTATTTTGGCACTATTGGGGCAAAACCGTGTGGTGGTTACGTAATCTTTACTCAACATAGTCATGACGGTTCCATGACAATTACGTAATAGTCACACAGTTAATACATAAAAAAACAAGAAATGGTCTCTTTTGTCATTTGAAGGTGTCTGGATCATCATCACCATGACCTAACCATTTACTAGAAAAATGAACATACCGAGGGATTGTTTTATAAGTCTTAATAAGGAGAATACATAGAATCGGTATTTATAGATCCATTTTTGAATCATAACTCCCCAATTTGAGGCTTTTAAGTCCCTAAAATCTTCAAGGACATATGCGATGAAGAAATTTCTTCCCTACATCTCTGGAATACCACTTGGCCTTGGTAGGAAATTGAAATTTTAACCTAATCAACCACTTGTCTTACAATCCTTGGTGTGTTATGATCTCTTTCCGTGACAATACCACATCTTCCTCAAATTCCAATTGAATATCTAGAGAAATTTCCTCAATAGATGGTAGCAAAAATCCATCTTCTTCCTAATCCAACATGGAGGGTTCAAAGAGACGTAAATTATCAACATTCACAATTGAATATATTATTGTATAAGGAGGAAAATCCAAGCGAAATGAATGTTATCCATTGCGTGTTTGTGTTGTCATTGATGTCAAATCCATTGATGACAAAGGGTGTCATGGTACCATGATAATATACATATGATGTTATTCAGATGTCAAGTATGAAGATTGAGTGGCATTTGTTGAACCCTGGTCATTGTTGTTGTCATTGATGTCAAGTGGCCTTGATGGCAAAGGTGTGAATGATGAAATGAGGCTTTGTAAGAGGTATGAAGGTTGATTGGTAGTGCCTTCTCAGTAATAGTTGGAGCATGTAAGTGCTTGGTATGAATGCAAAATGTGTCCAAAGTATCCATAAGGGTGTTTCGTAGGTGTAAGGATTGTTTTTAGTGTTCTCCAAGTCATATCCTTGTGTTCAAAATGGAAACAAGCTAGCAGGATATGGTTGTAGACACCCTAAAAATACATACATATTCTATCTAATTAGAATTAATTAAATTAATTTTATCTCACCGTAGTACACCCCTTTGGAATTAATTAAATTAATTCCATCATTCAAATATTCCCCTTTAGAATTAATTAAAATTAATTCTATTACCTAAGCTATATTCCTACCCATTGGAATTAAATAATTTAATTCTAACATGCCTTTGGAATTAATTAAATTAATTCCTACACCCTCTTAGCTAATATAATTAAACATTTAATTATTTAAATGGTTAATTATCTCCTCACAATTAAATTAATTTAATTATACCATTCTCTTGGAATTAATTAAATTAATTCCTAACACCTTCTAGCTAATATAATTAAACATTTATTTATTTAAATGGTTAATTATCTCCTCACAATTAAATACTAATTAAATTTAGGTATTTAATTTTACTTATTTCAGTCAACAACCACTTGGACTCCACTTGGACTCCACTTCCTCATCCTAGCTAACTGCACTTCTAGAATCCTAGAAAGGTGGAGGCAATTGAATTGCACGTACAACCACCTTTCCAGATGCTTTTGCGTTTAATTCATTTATTGCCCCTAAATGCCCTAGCACTGCTGTAACTTCCTCCAATGTTGTTTCTAGCATGTACATTCAACCATGTTCATCCAATTTCTAATTGTCTTTGCTTCTATGAATTACAAGCTTGTCTTATCCCAAATGCTCATGAATTGTTTGTAAATAAACTCAGTCAATTTGCATTATGAAGCTTTCCAACTACTATGTTCGTAGAAATTACACTCATCTTTGGATGTCATTCAAGAGAACCCAAAAATCAATCACTTAAAAAGGTTACACAGCTTCAAAATCTCTCCTAGTGAGGTTCACATTGGAAGGTTACTAGAAGGTTTGCAAGTTTATTATTTATCTCTCATTATTGTGATTTTTCTTTGCATGCATTTTGGCACGCTCAATGGGACTCCCCACAATTTTATTCCTTTCATTTTAGTTAATAATTTTGTGATCTTACTCTTTATTTATGTTTATTGTTCTTTTTAAACCTTGCTATCAAAATTTTAGCTTCTCAGGTGAAGTACAAAAGTTAGAAAACTAAAAAAACCAGTTGCGGGGCGTTTTTCTCATGTTTAAATTTTTCACTAAGAGCGCTACCGTAACCCATCTTCCGAAACCATAAATTTTTCTCCTGAACTCAAAATGAATTCATTTTGTTTTGACGGAAAGGTATTGAAAAGATATATATAATGGAAAAATAATTTTTGATTTGGATTTATAGAAAATTTATGGTTTCATTTCTTCTAACACTTGTTTTTTTTTCAAAAAATAAAAAATTGTAGTTTTTTTTAACTTTAATTTATTTATTTTTAACATAACAACCTCATGCGTATGCTCTTTCCTCACACTTTAAAAGTGATATTGGAAATTAGAAACATGATTGTTTATATTTGTGGGAATTAACTTTTCTTTTCTTTTTAAATCAAAGTTTGTTTTACATGTATGCTCTTTCATCATAATTTTTAAAGTGATCTTGGAAATCAAAAGCGCGAACTTACTTCTGTTGTCTTGTCCTATACCTACCTCAGGAGAACTTTCTAATACTTTATTGTAGGAAATTCTCTCATGAAGGTTGATAAAAATTTTATAACTACTAACTATAGGTTGCACAAATGGTGTACGACTAAACCACATTAAACTCAAAAGATAAGAAAATACACCACATTCACAATACTGTAATTACAGGTTTGGTTAAGAGCTACATATCAACCGCTTAACTAGAACATAACCCCTTTGGCATAAGCCTTAAGAAAACAAGGAGGGTGGTTCTAGAACCCCAAAGAAGTCCACACCTTTAGGGAAATAGTGGATGAAATGGGAACCTTTTCTCCTACTGACTAGTAAAGCTCATGCGAGTTAGAGTAAAGGGTATCCTTAGTGGTGACCCTAATGCAATTCATTCTGAGTAAGATATTTTCTCAAGGTTTCAAAGGGGGTGAAGTAAATCCGTCAGCTAGCAATAACGTCACGCTCACTCGGATATACTGTTGACACCTAGTTGAGAGAGCCACCTATGAATCCAAACATTGTCCAAGCCAATTTAAGGTAGAGGTGACAAAAAAATAGATCAAAACAAATACTATTTTTCTATTTTTCTTATTATTTTATTTCTTTTTGTACTAGTGGTCCACACTCGCTTTTTCCCAAACACTCCTTGTTTGGGATTATCTTTCATGTTCATATCTTCTCGTAGTTTTCAAACACTCCTTGGTTGAATTCTCTCTTCACGTTCGTATCTTTTTGTCATTTTCCAAACACTCCTTGTTTGGATTCTACATTCATTCTCCTTTATTATGTTCATCTTTTTGTCATTCTCCAAATACTCCTTATTTGGGTTCATCTTTTATTATGTTCGCTATCTCCAAATTTATCCTTATTTGGACTTGGCATTCACTTATTTTTCTCGTCATCTTTTCTCTTCATCATCACTTCATCAATTCTCTCTTTAACGCATTTTATTTGTTTTAATTTGAGCTCACTTATCCCATCACTTTCCACTTGTCTCTTATCTCCATTGTTGTGAGATTTGGACCTTCTCGTCATCGTTCATTCACTTCTTGTGATGACCTTTACTTTGTTGTTCTTTTTGTAATCCCACTTCTTTGTCGTATCTTATCTTTTAATAATTTTTTTAAGATTTGAAATCATTCATCATATTCTTAAGTCTCCCTTTTCAACATCCATCTTAGTAAAATTCAAAACAATATCATATTTTTTTCCTAAGTCTTTTCCCTTAACACATTTTTAAGAGTTGAGCATCGTCCATCGTGTTTTAAGTCTCCTCTTGTTGCACTTACTTTGTCGCAAGTTGAGCACACTAACTTCTTTCTCCTCTTCCCTCTTTATAGTCAGTTTAGTAAAGGTTGTGACATATTTCAAGCTCCTTCATATTTCTTAGCACTCATTTTTCTAAGATTCTTCTAAACTAACACTTCAATCCATCTTCCACCTTAACATCATTCATTTTGTTAAGTGTTGTGAAGTCCCTTTTCTTGTCACTCTTATCATTCCTTTTGTTAAGATTTGATCGCCTTCATCTTGTTAAGTCTTGTCTCCCTTGACATTCATTTTGTTAAGTGTTGAGCACGTTTCACTTTTCCCCCCTTTGTCATTTCTCTTAACACTTATCATGTTAGGAGTTAACCTTTTTACATCTCTTCATCACTCTTATCACTCATTTTATTAAGAGTTGACCATGTTCACCTTGTCACGTCTTTTTTCCCTTAACATTCATTTTTGTTAATGAGTAGAACACGTCTAACCTATTTTTGTCCCTTTTCTCTTAACTCTCATTTTGATTAAGAGTCGGGTAATCAACTAACCCTTTTTGTTTCTTCCCTCTTAGCATTCACTTTGCTAGGAGTTGAGATTTTCAAACCTTTTTTGTCACTTCCATCTTAGCATTCACTTTTCTAGGAGTCGAGATTTTCAAAAAAAAATTCACTTCCATATTAAAATTCACTATGCTAAGGGTCAAGCTTTTCAAACCATTCCATAGCTTCCATATTAATATTCACTTTGCTAAGGGTCGAGCTTTTCAAACCTTTTCATTGCTTCCATCTTAGCATTCAATTTTCTAAGGGTTGAATTATTCATCGTACCTTTCTTCACTCTACCTAATTTCTCATTATAATGGTGGATTTATATAATTCATCCTTTAACCAAGAATGGAAAATGATGAATGACATCATTGTGGGTATACAAAAATAACACAAACAATTCAATTTTGATGAATTGTGTCCATATTATTTCGACATGGACATCTTACGCATACCCTTCCCACAATCTTTGGAGACACCAAAATTCAAAAATACAAGGGCAAAACTGATCTGAGATAACATATCAAAGAATTTTCCATAATATGCCATGAAGTGACATATAACGATATATTTCTCTTGTGAATTTTTCCTAGAAGTCTAGGAGGAAAAGATTTGGATTGGTTCTTACACCTTCCAAAGGGATCTATCACCACCTTTGCGGACCTCTCAAAGAAGTTTGTCAAACATTTTTCTTTCAACCTCACTCGCAATAATCACCATACTAGAACTTCTCACGATGAATCTTGGTACATCAACCACAACCGCAATGTCATCACTACTGGTGTCACAGATAATCACAATATGCCCAACATACATGACCAATCAATCAAAAATCCAATCATACAACCTAGCGAAGACACTATGCTACGCAAAGTTAAACGTAAGTTTACACCCCTCAGCGAAAGTCTCTCTAGTGTCTTTCATCAACTCAAAGTGGTTGGGATGATAAAATATCCCCTTACAAGACCTTGGATTAAAGGAGAACCTAAGCCATATTGGTACAAACCTCATACTAACTTCGCAATATAACTTCACCGAGGGAAATTTTAACTCGATCATTTGCACAATAGATCCAACAAGAGTGTCATAAGGAGAATTTGTGTCTACTTAATCATCATTGTGGCACACTCTTCCGGTTTGATCCTATTCCCACTTAGGAGCATTTGTGTCTACTTAATCATCATTGTGGCACGCATTAGGGAATGACCGATTGTCTTGTTTTTTGACTTTGTGTTGCATTGTTGATGTTTAATTTTTTGACCACTTACAAGTAATACGATTACATATTGGTTCCTTTATAACCTTGGTGTTGGTACCTACTTTGTATATTGGGTTTTTTTATTTTTTATATTTTCTTTTTGTGTGTGTGTTTGTTTACACACATCTGGGTTAACCATCTTGATTTTTTCATAATCATGGTGCCAAATTTATTGTGCAACAAAAATAAGGTTTCTCTAAAACTATTCTCCAAATGAACGATCATGTTACTAGCGTAATCCTTTCCCATCCTTGTTCCAATCCCTTGTTTTCATTCCTATTAAGTGATTTTCCACCACTTTGCAAGATCATCCACCCGCTTGAGGGGAATTCTGTTGGGCCCCAAAATATTAGTTAAGTACAAGAAGGCGCGTGGGCACACGGACATAGTTGAAGAAGGGCGCGTGGGTTGGAAGAGTGCAGGAAGGGGTTATAGATGGGTTTCATAGAACACACGACACATGCGCGTAAGGAAAACATGTTTTGTACTTAGCCACATTTGGCATCCCATGAAGCACATGAGAAAAGCATGACCCTTATGGATAAGGTGCCAGCTTGACGACTATGGATCAAAAAGGGAATATTCTAGGCATGCGATGGAAGTTTCTAGAAGACATCATTGCAAAGAATGGAGAGCTCGGATTTGGAAAGACATGCTTCTATGGAGGACCAATTTAACACTTGGAAACTGATCTCAGAACTCCGGAAGGCATGACGGTGGGTGCTAAGGCTATATATACAAGCGCCGGTAGAAGAAAAGGATATAGTTGAAGGGAGGCGAAGTCCTACAGAAAATAAAATGGAGGATTTTATGGTTTAGGGATTAGGAGAGATCTGTGAGTGCTTAACACATAAGGGTATGGGTTATCATTTTTCTTCATAATATGATGACCATGATATAGCTCTAATGCATGATTTACATCTACATAATTATATGAGGATTTGTTATGACCTCAAGGGATGTAATGTGGGTTATTAAATTTGATAGTATGAATATAATGATTTGTTATAAATCATTTGTGTTCAATACTTATGCATTTCCTTTCTGTATGAATCATCTACATGTGTTGCTTGTTATTTCTCTTACATATATACAATGAGATGACAACTCTTCCTAAGTTCATAAGAATGTGGTTTAGTTATTTTCTATCCTGCATTTGATTATCTGTTTTAAGATGATGCATTCTTACAAAACTCACGTAAACAAGAGAATCGATGCCCGTGCGTGCCTTGGGTGAGTGCCCAAGTGCCCATCGGGTGATAGGGCTGACGCGTATGGGATTTTCCTATTCTATGAAGGGTATAGAAATGACCAGATCTTGGTTTAGTTGTTGGGACCTCTTTTGAAAGTTGTTGTGAGAAATGACATGCATCTTTGTCCTTGTGATGCATGATGATAGAGCACATAACCTTAAAAAGTGTTGAAACATGGTTAAAGAGCATGGAGGATGCATTTTCTCAAAGATTCAAGACTAGACTTGAGTTCTATGCATGTAGGTGGGTAGAGGAGAACCAATACCATGAGTCAGTATGAGACATTATTTTTCGCTTCACAAGAGAGCTATATGAATGCCTCTAAGCATACGCATCCAGATCAAGTCAGTACTATAGATCACGCGTGTGGGACCCAAGATGACTATTAAAGGCCGGAGGATGTATATCCGACTTGGACATGTGCTATTGATCACCGGTGGAAGGGATTGCACAGTCAATTATAATTTGGAATACACCATTTTGATGTATTCTTTCCTAGAAGTTCTTGAGTTTGAGTTTCTAAAGGAGACAAGAGGATCATTTTTACATGTTATTACTTTGGATATGAAGATCTTGGTCATTACTTTGAGTTTAGAAGCTTTTACCATGGCCGAGATAAAGATTCTCTCGAGTCTGGGAGATGAATCTAGTGTGGAGGAAGCTGGCATATCATTGACCGAAAAGGAAAGGGAGGAGAGATGACTCAAGTATAGTGAAGCTCGTGAAAGGGAGATGACTAGAAAAAATGAGGTTACAAGTGTGATGGATCTTTGGAGGAAGACGTTGCGAGAAGGAGATGAGATTCACATAGAGGACATGGATCCTAAGCAGTCTGTGCTACCCCATCTTGGCAACCACAAGAGAGAGGCCCCTTCAACTTCTGATGAGATTTCATCGCATGGAGAAATAAGAGTCGTTGGTTCGCATCTGAACCCACTTGGTGACCAACCTCTGGCGCTTGGTATTCCAAATCAAGGGAGAAGTGTTGTTAACCCAGTTGGTATCGATTGGAGTGACCAATCAGTGCCCAGGAGATTTAATTTTTCATTTGGAACATCCATGACAAAGGTCAAGCCATTCTTGTATTTGGGGGAATCTTTGGACAAAGTGTAAGTACACAAGATTTGGGTATCACGTTTGGGAGTGGCGTGGGACATACAACTAGTAGTGGTACAATATCACAAGTCATCAACGCGTAGTTTGATGGGATGTTGGGAGCATTAGGCGCGACCACTTTTGGTCCTTTTCCGATCGCATGAGGTGGATATGATGGGTCGGAGGAACAAGACTTGGTGGATCTAGTGGATCCGTGGGTTAAGAGGAAACATCGAGGGGACCAAGGCTCAAAGGATGATGACCATCGTTATGAGGGGCACGCAGATGGAGGGACACATGGAAGACATTTCTACGAAGGATTTTGTGGTTGCATAGAATCAGCAAAGTGGAGGAAGAAGTGAGTTACCATGAGGAAATTGTTATAATTGTGGGTCTACAAATCATTACAAATGCGAGTGCCCTGATTTGCTATAATGATCATGGTAAAGAAAGAAGCACAAATATGAGGAGTGTCCAAAACTTTATGAGTATATGAACCAACAACATCGAAGGAAAAGGGCATTGGGATGGTGAGCATCAAGAAGGCCAATTCACAGTGGATGCCACAAGTGGCGCGTGAGTCATGGCTAGAAATTGTACTAGTGATGATGCAAGCAGAGGCCACACACACCAAGGAGATGCCAAAGACCAAGGACACTAGTTTCAAGAGAGGAAGTAGTACATGGAAAGTATCTGGACCCTGCTCATTAGAAAGAAGTGTATTAGGAGACTATGGATGTCATTCGAGTTTACAAGGAGAGATCTAGTGTCTAAAGGAGTAGTCTAGGTAGCAGGAGCAAAGAAGGAATGCTGAGGCTTCGTAGAAGGACCTGGATGAAGTCAAAGAAGTGTGAAAATGTTAAGGAAAGAGAATATAATTTCCTCGCTAGGAGAGTGGTTGAGAGAGAAGGTACCAAGTTACAGAGTAGAGCACGAAAATTAGGTTTTGCATGCAAACCTTCCTCCTCACAGCCTTGAATATGACAAGGAGATTAATTTGAATGTTGTTGTTGATGGGTGGCTTTTGATTAATATCCTTATCGCCATGGGAACAAAGGTAAATGTTATTACTTTATATGCCTGACATCAAATGGAGAGGCCCGTATTATAACCATATTTGAATGTGTTGTATATGAAAAACAGGATAAGGCAATGCCAATTGAGTTCAAGGATGCGATTATTACCATTCAAGGAGCCAAGTTCACTAGATACTTTAAAGTCTTGGCACTCACCGAGGCGTACAACTTTCCGTGTTGCTTAGGAGCCCATGGTGTTATAATAACAATGCTAACTCCGTGGTTTAACAAAGGGTATATCATTTTTGAGAACAAGGAGGAAAGGTTGGTCATCCCTTTGACAAATGGGAAGTCAACACACTATACTGAGCCCTTTAAGAGAAGAAGTCCTTAATAGAATCTATGTGCACTCCATTAGAGATCCAAAGATAATTCACCCCATGGAGGGAGTTATCCAATTTGAAGATACTCAGTCCGTGAGTGATACCACTAGTGTGGCATGTGAAAATTGGGTGCATGGGACTTATGAGTCAATTGGGTGAAAAATAAGAGGATCTGTAACAAAGGTGAAAAAGGTGCGCTCAATCAAGCACCTAGGAGGAAAGAAGTTGCCAATTTACTTTGGGGGGCATATCCTAAAATTTTCTTATGCGACATGGAATCTCAATGGAAAAATGAGGACGAGAGAAGAGGAGTGCTTAGTTACAACCTACTCGGAACTACAATGTGCTAGTGGGATACACATCGGGAAAACCTCCTCGAATGGCACGAGGTAAGAATCAAGGTAAGGAGTAGCCGGGAGAAAATTCTACTCTTTCACGGATGGATTCTAAGGGTACCACCAAGTCAGGATTGTAAAGGAAGACCAAAGAAAGACAACTTTCACCACTGAATGAGGAAGTTTTTCCTATACGGTTATGCCTTTTGGATTAAAGAATGCACCTACTGTGTTCTCGTGCATTGTGGTACAAGAATTTCAGAACTTCATCCATAAGTTTCTTCAAGTTTACCTGGATGACTGGACTGTGTATGGATTGGTGAAAGACCATTGTGACAACTTAAGGCTGATTTTTGAGAGATGTCGGAAGTTGAGGATTTCCCTCAAAATTAAGAAATGTGTCTTTGCTACTCCATTTGGAACCCTGTTAGGACACATTATATGCAAAGAAGGCTTGCTAGTAGATCCTGTTAAAGTTATATTTATTGTAAGGTTAGGGGATCCCGCAAGTCAAAGCGCAAAGTGTGGATTCCTTGACATACGGGTATTAGAGGAAGTTCATCAAGGGTTATGCCAAGATCACCACGCCGCTAGAGGAATCATTAAAAAACAAGAGTGCCTTTCATTAGGAGAGGCGCAACAAAAAGCATTTGACACTTTGAAGGAAAATATTGTCACGATGCCCATAGTATGTTTTCCTTCTTAGGATAAGCCTTTCCATGTGCATGTTGATGCCTCGGGAACAAATATGGGAGAAGTAATAGCACAACCTGGAGAGGGAATTGTTGATCATCCCTTGTGCTTTATAAGTAGAAAGTTGACACCAACATAGTAGAATTACACAACTACTGAGCACAAAGCATTGTCTATGATCTACGTGTTGCATAAGTTTAGGAAGTATCTATTGGCAACACCATTTATATTCTACATGGACCATATGGCATTGAAATACTTGGTCAAAAACCCATTCTGCAAGGGCACATATGTCGTTGGGTCCTACTATTTCAAGAATTTGAGTTCACCATGGTCGTGAAACCAGGAAAAAGTAATTTAGGACCTGACCACTTGTCAAGGATTAATTCAGGAGAGGACATGCAAAAGCATTGAGGATACCATGTTAGACGCGCAACTATTTAGGTTACGGTGCATGCCCTCAGACTTGGAAGATATCGCAGTGTTCTTAAAAATAGGTGTGGTGCCAGAAGGAATGAAGGCCCTAGAGAGAAAGCAATTAGTAATACGCATCGCACCCTACATGTTGATTGGTGGGGATTTGTATAAGTTAGGTAATTATGAGGTTATGTGTCGGTGCATATTGGAGCATGATCACGTAGCCATTATGGAAGAAGCGCATGGTGGGATTGTAGGAGGACACTATGTAGGAAATACTACCACGCAAAAATATTTTATTAGCTAGGCTTTGGTGGGAAACCATCTACAAGGATTGTATTGAGTTTTGTAAGGCCTATGACCATTGCCAACACCTTGGAAAACCTGGAAAGAGGGATGAAATTCCTTTGCGACCAATAGCTAGTGCTGAACCATTTGAAAAATGGGCAATCGACTTTGTAGGACCAATTGTGCAGCCACGTGAAGGACTAATTCAAGGTATATCATCACTTTCACTGATTACTTAACACGGTGGGGTGAGGTAAATGCCTACATAAAGGATCGCACCGCAACGAAAGATGCTAGATTTTTATGGGAAAACATAATCGTAGGTATGGTTTTCCTTTAGTTTAACAAGTGACAGGGGTACACACTTTCTCAATGAAACAGTCAAGATTATGTTAGCATAATTTATGGTGGCCCATCCTAAGAGTACCCCATATCACCCTCAAACAAATAGAACTACTGAAGAATTTAACAAAATACTAAGTCTCACTTTAACTAAGATCTGTGATGTTGGAAGACAAGATTGTGATGATAAGGTATCACCTATTCTATGGGCATACATGAAAACCTGTAAAAAGTTGAACAAGGACACCCCATTTCAATTGGTGTTTGGCACGGAGGCTGTTTTACTAGTGGAATTCGTGTTACCTTCACTACATATAGCACACGCAGGAGGGTTAGTTGATGAGCAAGTGCTGGAAGAAATAATTGATAGGTTAATGTAGTTGACGGAAGGTGATCACTTGCTAGATGGAATCAGAAGATAGAAAAAGCAAGACAAAAGGCATGGCATGATCATCATATCAAGAACAAGAAGTTTGAATTTGGGAATTTGGTATTGTTGTATGATTCCAAGTATTTGTGCCATCATGGGAAGTTGAAATTACATTGGTCGGGACCTTACATCGTCTCGTACATTCTTGATTTGGGAACTTGCTAGTTCTGCGTTGGATGGGACGATATTACCAGGTCACTTCAATGGGAGTAGGTTGAAGCCCTACTATAAATAAGTCTTCTTGATGTTTGTAATAAGGCAATATTTCCAATTAGCTTAGAATTTCCCTTTATGTTTTTTCTTCTTTTCTTGTGTTTCCTTTCTCGTTGCTTGTTCATTTCATTTTGTTTCATTTTGTGTTGTGTGCACCGGTAACCACATTATTTTTCTAAAGTTGTGTATGCGCAGAGGACCACACATTTTTTTTAGTGTGGGGTGGAGTGATGCAAAGTATAGGCCTTTAATACAAATTTGATCTGGTAGTGGAAGTTGCAGTGAATGGCCCGGTTTAAGAATGAAAAGTGCGTAAGGGTAAGAAGTATGTAAGAGAAGGTGGACGAGAATGGTTGGTGTCAAAAATCCTTTGTGAAACCACGTATAAAAAGGATGAAGAGCGTAGGAACAACATGAGGTAGGTGAGGGCAAAAATTGGGTAAAGGACAAGAAGTGCCTTCAAAGATTGCGGACTTACATGTAAGAGTCTTTGGTTGGGTTGGATTTTTGTGCACTAGAAGGTTGAAAAAGGTTTTCACGCAGGATGTGGTGTGTGGATAAAAGCACTTAAGACGACTTAGTGGAAAAATCCGCATTTAATGTTAAAGTACGTTAGTAGGTGGTATAACATTTAATGCTAGAAAGAAGCAAAAACTATAAATACAAGGTCGGGTAAATCATTTGTTACCTTACGTTTACAAAGAAGAAAGAGCTCTTGTGAACTAGGAAAATCCAGAGAGATATTTGTATGAAGAAAGGAGAATCCAATAAATCTAAAGTGTGTGACTAGGGTAGATCCACAAACTAGTGTGGAAGGAGTACACGGTGTGGGATTTTTTTTGAAGAAGCACCGTCTTGTGGAAGGATTTTTCTAGTTAGGGTTTGGCAGCTAGGGCACAAAGTTAGAAGGATTTCTTCGTAAGGTTGATCTATGGGATTGGATAGAGTGGTAGAGCAAAGCAAGGGGAAGAAGATTTAAGTGTTAACACTAACTAGAAGAATGACACCAAGGAAACCAACTATTTCACCAAAGAAAACAAAGGGAAAGGGAAAGGGAAAAGATATTTCTATTGTTGCAAGCACCAATGAAGAATGGTACACGGAAATGTAGTACCCAGATGGGGTATTGCTAGGAAAAGAATGGGAGTCACACCTACGAAAGATGGTTGTAAGTGATTATAATCATCGCACAAGCACAATGGAGAAGGAGATGGCTTTGGAGTTGGTTCGCCCAACCAACAATATGACACTAGATGGAATGCCCATTTATAATGATGAGGTTAGTAATTGTATGAGCTACCCTACTTTGGCAAGCCTAAGCACCTTTATTAATGGCTGATGTTGCGTGTTCATGAAGATCATTTTTATTTCATGGGGTGCAAGATGCGCATCACACCACAACTAATTTCTAAGTTCATATGCCTCAATTATGAAGGAGATAACATTGATGATGATCTGAGTGACAAGGAGGCTATCAAGGATATTTTAGCCACGTATCACTACAAGATTGGCTTGAGATATTTTGACAACTCAAAATACTAGACCCAAAGTGATCAGAAAAGTGGACACAAGCTCAATGATCAAGAAAGATGGAAACAAGTGAACAAGGCCTGGCTGAATGTATGCTTGAAGATATTAGAAGGGACCATCTACAATTTGTCCACTTTTATCACGATGAAATTATAAGCAGTGCACAAGAGGGAGAGAAGATACTCTTCGGTAATGTACTCCTCACTATTGTGTTCTTAGAGATTGGAGTGCCCAATGGGCCGATTTTTTTGGGAGTATCCAGAAGAAGATCCCTCGCCCACAAAGAGGTTTGCGAAGTATACTTGTGAAACCATGACAACCGCTCACAACGCACACCTGGAGAAGTGGTATAAGCAAATGCATGACGCATTTGGGGCTGAGTGGAGGATCCTAGAGTAGTTTCCCACACTCGTAAGTGGAGAGGAAGAATTTGCAAGTGTACCAACACTTTTGCATTGGCATATTTAGGTTGATAGATGAGAACATGAGTCCATGGTGTAAACTACCCTTCTCCTTCACCGCGTTATACTTCCAAGCTAGAGTTAATTGGTTCAAGGAGGTCAAGAGATTAAAGTTCAACCTTAGTGAGGTAGATGCAAACGACCGTGAGCTACGTTGGAAGCTATGAATCTACCCAAAGAAGTGCACGTAGGTGGAGAGATATGTCTCCCATGAGATTAAAATGATGAAGCCTTTGATGCTGCCAATTGCAGGAAGGATCGCAACAAGGGTGTACCTACGCATAAGGACAAAGTTTAAAAAGGAAATTACTTGGAGAATAATGTCTCCATTCCTGAAGACCCCATAGAAAGGAAGAAGGCCACGCCTAGAAAGAGGGAGAGAGAAGAGGTGCAGAAGGCACCAAGTGTTCAAACTACTAAGGCAGTAAGTGCGTCGAAGAAAAACGCTAAGCCTAATACTTACGCGCAGAGGAAGAATTCGCCAGTGAAAGTAAAGACTCCAGAAGAAGAAACACCGGAGCACAAAGAGCCCCTCACTCAAGAGAATTTCCAAGGAATAAATCACTTTCGAATAAAAAAGAAAGAGAAGAATCCCAGACTGGAATCCCTAGTAAGGAAGAAGCAGAAGGTGATGGATGAGGCCGATTTAGAAGAGATAGAAGACCTAGATTCCTACATCAGTGACAAAGATGATGATGAAGATGAACCAAGAGGTGAAGACCATCCCATCTATGAGATACATGATTCTGAAGAAGAAGGAGATGAGGAAAAGGAGGATGAAGAAGAGGCTGAGACCCAAGGCAAGGGGTAGGTGGGGAAGAAGTTACAAAAGAACAAAGGACCCCAAGCCTCACAAAGGAATAGGTAGACGAGGCCATGGAGAAAGAAGTGGAAAAAATCATCAAGGACCTGGTGGAGCAAGAAGTGGAACACAATGTGGATGTGGTGATGAAGGAAGCTGAGGAGGAGAGTGTAGAAAAAGAATATGGCAACATGGGAGGAAATCCCAGTTTGGCTGTAAGCTTTCCAAAGGACGCACACCTAGGAAGGAAGAGCACATTAGCATCAAAATTTTAAGGAATGGGAGACATTGATGATCCAAACAAGGTGTTATGTGCATGCTTCTAGAGCACCATGCTAATGGAAAAACTTTTAGCTATGACTTCATTTGAAGAGGAAGGTGCATACCCTCGAGATGAGGAAAATGTTGTCATGGGAATTTGAGTCCCATATTGATGAGCATGAATTTGAAGTAAGCCAAGGGGAATTGATGCAAGTGCCAAATACAAAAAGGAACAAACCCTTGGTGAATGCTCGAGGTGTCAGATGAGTAGATCTACAACGCGGTTAAAAAGGTCTTAGTTGTGGTTGAAGCTAGGCTCTTCGTGATAAATGACAGGGTAAAGTTCCTAGAGGTAGAGCTGGAGAAAAAGGAAGAAGAGATCATTGAAAAGACCAAGGAATTGAAGTAGGAAGAGATAATCAGTGCTCAATTAAGGTGTCGAGTTGAAAGATGAAAAGGAAAAGAGTGCACGAGGCATACAAGAAGATAGAGATGATCATAGATGCCATTTTCCTAAAGCATTTAGACTTAACGTCACCCGCGCAAAATTATGGGTCATCCTTGCAATGCCTAGAGGACTTGACTTGCATACTCACTATGGAGAGGTGACCACTTCCCTAGAATCAGCAAAAGAAGCGTTGGCACTCCAAGAGAAAGAAAATAAAATGAAGGTTGTGAAGATTGTTTCTCAGTACAAAAATACCCTCGCGGATGTAGAAGCCGCCACGCAAGTCAGTTCTTTGAGGCTTCCTATGAAAACTATGCAGATAGAACTAGAGTGGAAAGTATCCTAGTTTCCACCCATGAAGTGGAACTCAAGGAGTTCCAAGAAAAGAACAAGGGGAACAAGGCAGAGCGAGACAAGATCCTAGCCGAGGTAGAAAAGAAATCAAAGGCCATTGAGACCTTGTGGGGCTCAATCAAGAACCGACTAAAGGAATTGTACCCTCAAATCACTCAAGGATGGATGCGCTTGAGGATTTGGGCAAAAACTGGAGGAGATTATGGAGACAATGAGTGCTAAGGGAGAGGAGCTTAGTTTTGAAGAAGTGAGTGCCCTGGTAGGTGACCTCTATCAGCAAGCGCAAAACGAGGTCGACACTTGGGGAAATTAGAAGCTGATTTAAGGAAGGATTTCCCTCTCCTCTAGAAGTAAATAAAGTTCCCCATTCTTTCATTCTTTTCCCCAATTCTCATTCCTTCATTCTTCCATTCCAACCATCTGTAAGGATCCACCATTCTTTAATTCTTTATTGAAGAGTGTTTCTAGGGACGGAGAATAGTGTAGTGTGGGGTGATGTTGGGCCCCAAAATATAAACTAAGTACAAGAAGGCGTGTGGGCACGAGAGACATAGTTGAAGAAGGATGCGTGGGTTGGAAGCGCACAGGAAAGGGGTTATAAAAGGGTTTTGCAGAACACACGGTGCACATGCAAGGCAAAATAGGTTTTGTACTTAGCCGCATTCAACATCCCGTGAAGCACACAAGAGAAAGCATGCACCTTATGGATAAGGTGCCAGATGGCGACTATGGATCAAAAAGGGAATATTCCATGCATGTGATGGAAGGTTCCAAAAGACATCATTGCAAGGAATGGAGAGCTCAGATTTGGAAAGACATGCTTCCATGGAGGACCACTTTGACACTTGACAATCGATATGTAACTTCCGGAAGGCATGACAAAGGGAGTGCTAAGGCTATATATACAAGCACACGGTAGAAAGAAAAGGATATGGTTGAAGGGAGACGAAGCCTTGCGAGAAAATAAAATGGAGGATGTTATGGGTTATGGATTAGGAGAGCTCTGTGAGCACTTAACACATAAGGGGATGGGTTATCATTTTTATTTCGTAATATGATGAGCATGATATAGCTCTGATGCATGATTTGACTTTGCATAATTATATGAGGATTTGTTATGACCTCAAGGGATGTAATGTGGGTTATTAACTTTGATAGTATGAATATAATGATTTGTTATAAATCATATGTGTTTAATACTTATGCATTTCCTTTCTGTATGAATCATCTCGCATGTGTTGCTTGTTATTTCTCTTACCTGCATACAATGAGATGAAAATTCTTCCTAAGTTCATAAGAATGTGGTTTAGTTATTTTCTGTCTTGCATTTTATTATCTATTATAAGATGATGCATTCTCATAAAACTCACATAAAGAAGAGACTCGGCACCCGCACGTGCTCGGTGAGTGCCCAATGCCCGCTAGGTGATAGGCCAACGTGCATGGATTATCCTATTCTATGAAGGGTATAGAAATGACTACATCTTGGTTTCATTCTTTGGGAAACATTTTTGAAGTTGTTGTGAGAAATGACATGTATCTTTTTCCCTGTGATGTGCGATGATAGAGCGCCTGACCTTAGAAAGTGTTGAAACATGGTTCAAGAGCACGGAGGATGAGTTTTCTCAAATATTCAACACTGGACTTGAGTTTGATGCACGTAGGTGGGTAGAAGAGAACCTATACCATGAGCTATATGAGACATTATTTTGCTACTTCATAGTAGAGCTATATGAATGGCTTTCAGCATACACATCCAGATCAAGATGGTAATATAGATCAAGTGTGTGGACCCAAGATGACTATTAGAGGTAGGATGCAGATTTGACTTGGATGTATGCTATTGATCACTAGTGGAAGGGAGTGCTGGCCAGTTATACTTTAGAATATGCCATTTTGATGTATTCTTGCCCAAAAGTTGTTGAGTTCGAGTTTCTAAGGGAGCCTAGAGGATCATTTTTGTGTGTTATTCCTTCTCATGGCCATTACTTTGAAGCTTCTTTGAGCACTAGGAGAGGAAGCTAGGGTGGAGGAAGATGGTGGACATTGCGGCTGAAAAGGAAAGGGAGGAGAGATGACTCAAGTATAGTGAAGCTCATGAAAGGGAGATGACTAGACAATGTGAGGTTGTAAGTGTGATGGATCTATGGAGGTAGATACTATAATAAGGAGTTGAGATTCACGCGGAATATGTGGAGCCTAAGCAATTTGTGCTACCCCATCTTGGAAAGCACGGGAGAGAGGCCCCTTCAACTTCTGATGAGAGTTCATCTCATGGAGAAATAAGAGCCATCGACACGCATCTCGAACCCACTTAACGAACAACCCCGGAGCTTGGTTTTCCAAATCAAGGGAGAAGTATTGTTAACCTACTTGGTATTGGTGGGAGTGACCAATCGGCACCTAGGAAATATAATTTTCATTTGGAATATCCATGGCTGCATAAGCCATTCTTGTATTTGGGGGAATATTTAGACAAGGTGTAAGTACACAAGCTTTGAGTATTGCATCCGGGAGTGGTGCGGACGTACAATTGGTAGTGGGAAAATATCACAAACCATCATCACACAGGTTAAAAAGGACGATGGGAACACTAAGAGTGACCACTTCTGGTCCTTTGTTGACTATAGGAGGTGGATCTGGTGGGTTAGGAGGAACAAGACTTAGTGGGCCAGGAGAAAACACTAGAGGGAACCAAGGCTTTGGATCGGGAGGATGAGGGCTCCAACCACTTCCCCAAGTGTTTTGTGAGATGTCCTTGCACTTACCAGACTATAGGGGTATTGAAGATGCTGCAAATCATGTGCACAAGTGTGAGTTACTATGGCGCGTGAAGGGGATCACTACCCCAGAGCGGAAGGCAAGTCAGTTTGCAAAAAAATTTCAAGGGCGTGCGCATAGCTAGTATAGGAAGTATGACCCCCATCAAATGGTGGTAGACTACACCACATTGAAAAATGCCTTCTTAGCAGAGTTCCATATCCCATAGTTTGATCGAAGAGCATCAACACTCTAAAGGAGATCCAACAGGGAATGACAGAGAGTGTGCGGGAGTATGATGTGCATTTCAAGAATCTCTTATAAAATTTATCCTATGACATTCATCCTTCTCAACATGCTCAATGGTTTGTCGGAGGATTGATAACACCATTTAGAAGGGCTCTGCGCACAAGAATTTCACAAACCCATGTGAGCCATTGGAAGATGCCCTGCACACCAAGCTTTTGGGAGCATTGACACTGGTGTTAGCCCTTTTCTAGAGGCTCAAATTACTGCAATGGCCAAGTAGTTGGAAAATCTATCTGTAAACTCAACGCATGAGGTTCATAGTGGGATTTGGTGTACAAAATGTGAAGTGGAGGGGCATACAAAGGATAGTTGCCCTCAGAAGTCGGTACGTGCTATGGCGGTAGAGTGAGATTTTCCATGGGAATCATGATGCAAGTAGATGTCCTCTACTCTAGCGTGTAATCCACAAGAATGTTTCTTGCTATTACAAGATTTGTACCTCTACGACCCATGATACCAAGGATTGCAGACTGATTGATCAAATCCATGATGCTATTGATCTAGGTGTACACCATACCAAATTTTCAAGAAGTTTTCAAAGGATGATGAAAATCATTATGAGGGGCACGCATATGGAGGGACACATGGAAGATGTTTCCACGGAGGATTTCATGGTTGCACAATAATCATGCGGTGGAGGATGAAGTGACTTACCATGAGGAACTTGTTATAATTGTGGGTCTACAAAGCATTACAAATGTGAGTGCCCTAATCTATTACAATGCTCATGGTGCGAAAGAAGCACAAGTATGAGGAGTGTCTAGAAATTTATGAGCATATGAACCAACAACACCAAAAGGACAAGGGCGTTGGGATGGTGAGCATCAAGAAGGCTGATTCATAGTGGATGCCATGAGTGGCATGTGAGTTAGGGCTAGAACCTGTATTGGTGAAAATGCGAGTAGAGGCCGCGCATGCGCCGAGAGATGCCAAGACCAAGGACACTAGTTTCAAGAGAAGAAGTAGTACATGGAAAGTATCTGGACCCTGCTCATCAGAAAGAAGTGTATCAGAGACTATGGATGTCATTCGAGTTTACAAGGAGAGATCTAGTGTCTAAAGGAGCAGTCTAGGCAACAAGAGCAAAGAAGGAATGTTGAGGCTCCGTAGAAGGACTTGGATGAAGTCAAAGAAGTGTGCAAAATGTTAAGGCAAGAGAATATAATTCCCTTGCTAGGAGAGTGGCTAAGAGAGAAGGTACCACGCGCCAGAGTAGAGCATGAAAGGTAGGTTTTGTATGTAAACCTTTCTCCTCACAACCTTGAATATGACAATAAGATTACTTTGAATGCGGTTGTTGATGGGTGGCTTTTGAGTAATATCCTCATCGACATGGGAGCAGTGGTCAATGTTATTACTTTAGATGTCTGACATCAAATGGGGAGGCATCCATTATAGCCATCTTTGAATGTCCTATATATGGAAAACAAGACTAAGGCAATGCCAATTTAAGTTTTGAAGGATGCAATTATCACTATTCAAGGAGCCAAGTTCACTAGAGACTTCGAAGTCTTGGCACTCCCTGAGGCAAGTAACTTTCCAGCATTTCTCGGGTGCCCATGGTGTTATAAGAACAATGCTGACCTGCGGTTTAACAAAGGGTATATCAATTTTGAGAAAAAGGAGGAAAAGGTGGTCATCCCTTTGATAGATGGGAAGTCAAAACCCTATACTGAGCCCTTAGGAGAAGAAGTCCTTGATAAAAATTATGTGTGCTCCATCAAAGATCTAGAGATAATTCACATCACAGAGGGAGTTATCCAATTTGAAGATAATCTATTCATGAGTGATACCAATAGTATGGCATGCTAAAATTGGGTGCATGGGACTTATGATTTAATTGAGTGAAAACAAAGAGGATCTGTAATAAGGGTGATAAAGGCGCACTCGGTCAAGTGACTAGGAGGAAAAAAATTCCAAGTTACTTTGGGGGCTTATTCTGAAATTTTCTTACGGGACATGGAAGCTCAATGGAAAAATGAGGATGAGAGAAGAGGAATGCTTAGTTACAACCTACTTGGAATTGTAACGCTGCCGTGCAGTGGGCTACATCGGGAAAACCTCCTGGAATGGCGCGAGGTAAGAATTGTATTTTCTATAAGGTTTTTTGGAGAAACACGCCCATGACTATACAAGACTACCATGATAAAGAGACTACTTCATTTCATATCCAAGCATGTGAGAAGGCCTAGATGGGAAGCGCAGAAGCATTTCCACCTTTATTATGGGTGCATAAGTTGTATTCCACCTTACAAGGTTGTGTGCACACTTGGTACATTCATTTGGAGATGCATCGTCAGACGGGTAATTGGAAAGAGTTGGCATTGCTAATCTCATTCAAGATTTCGAGTATAGGAGTACCAAACCATTAGTGGATAAGGCGTTACAAGTGATCAAGTGCCTTATGATGGGGGATAGTGCTATGGTAGAGGATAGGCTACTAGAATTGATAGGTGAGCCTTCTTTGGAGACGCGCCTCAATGAAGAAGAATCAGAGGAGGTACAACTTGAGAATGTGTGCATGGAAAAAGTAAAAGGAAAAATGGTCTATGTAATAGACAAAGAAGAGATGGATACTTTGGATTTTAACCATTCAGAGGGTACGTGTGAGGTCATAGATAGCACTAATGAGCAAGCATGCACCTACCACGAGCCCTTAAAAACAAATAAGGTTAACATTGGAATGGAGGCATAACCTAAGGAAGCTATCATCGATGACTATTAGTCAAAAAGAAGGTTTCAAAGATCATTGATCTGTTGCGTGAGTTCCAAGATTTGTTTCCTCATAGGTACCATGAACTTAAAGGAGTTCACCATTCCTTGGGGAGATGAAGATCAAGTTAAAGGAAGGTGCACGTCGATTCGGAAGAGGCCTTATCAGATGAATCCAAATTTATGCATACTTGTTAAGGAAGAAATAGAAAAAATGATAGCATCTGGTATCATTGAAGTAGCAGAAGAATCATAATGGATAAGCCCAATGGTTATTAGTATTAAGAAAGATGCAAGGGTAAGAATTTACATTGACTATAGGGATCTTAATGCAGTGTGTGTCATCAATCCCTTTCCAACCCCTTTCTTGAAGAAATTTTAGAAGGAGTAGCCAGGCGCAAAGTCTACTCTTTCACGGATGGGTTCTCAGGGTACCACCAAGTCATGATTGCAAAGGAAGATCAGAGAAAGAAAACTTTTGCCACTGAATGGGGAAGTTTTTCATATAATATTATTCCTTTTGGATTAAAGAATGCACCTGTTGTGTTCTCATGCATTGTGGTACAAGCATTTCAGGACTTCATCCATAAGTTTCTTCAAGTTTACCTAGATGACTAGACGGTGTATGGATTGGTGAAAGACCATTATGACAACTTAAGGCTGATGTTTGAGAGATGTCGGCAGTTGAGGATATCCCTCAACATTAAGAAATGTGTCTTTGTTACTCCATTTGGAACCCTGTTAGGACACATTATATGCAAAGAAGGCTTGCTAGTAGATCCCACTAAAGTTGCAGTTATTGTAAGGTTAGGGGATCCCAATAGTCAAAGCACAGTGCATGGATTCCTTGGACATACGGGGTATTACAGGAAGTTCATCAAGGGTTATGTCAAGATCATCTGCGCCACTAGATGAATAATTAAAACAAAAGAGTGCCTTTCATTAGGGAGAGGCGCAACAAAAGGCATTTGACACTTTGAAGGATAAGCTTGTCACGACACCCATATTACATTTTCCTTCTTGGGATAAGCCTTTCCATGTGCATGTTGATGCCTCAAGGATAACTATGGGAGTAGTGCTAGCACAACCTGGAGAGGGAATTGTTGATCATCCCTTGTGATTTGCAAGTAGAAAGTTAACACCAGCAGAGTAGAATTACACAACTATTGAGCGTGAAGCATTGTCTATGATCTACGCGTTGCATAAGTTTAGGCAGTATTTGTTGGCGACACCATTTATATTCTACATGGACCATATGGCATTGAAATACTTGGTCAACAAACCCATTCTGCAAGGGTGCATATGTCATTGGGTCCTACTATTTCTAACAGTAGTAGTGTCAAGATTGATGGAGTCTTATGAGGTCCTGAAGCTTGGTTTGCTAGGTAGAGTCATGATTTGAGTATTATTGAGTTGGTTGGATGTTGTCATAAGGTCACACATGGTACATGAGGTATGTTACAGGTGTTTATGGGTCTGTATGAGGTCAACATGGTCAGTAAATGGGTTGTCAACTTTGTGTTGGGTCATTCCAGGGCTTCTTTCTAGTCTTAGAGCATGTAAAATAATGTAGATATGTGAGATTAGGACCCAATCAATCTTGTCTAAGTATGGTTTCAACATGGTGTTAGTGTACCCGAGGCATGTGATGAGTTTTAGGTCAATATTCAATGATTTGATGCATGTTTGAGGTCCTTGGGAAACAAACAATGGGAAATAAATAAGAAAATAGAGGTAAATGAGTTTGGATGGAGAATTTTAGAGCTATTTGAGATTTGTGGCAAGTTTGATCAAATAGAGGATGTTTTTATGATGCTTCATAACAAGTTTCAGGTCAAAATCCTAAAGGAATTTGAAGATATGCAAGTTTTGGTGAAATCAGGGCAAGTTTCAATGTGTTTTTGTGATAAAAGTTGACCTTTTGATACTCGTTGTGGATTGCATGATTTGCATGGGGACATGATATCTTTGGAATATATTATTATGTTAGTTATGTAGCTTTAATTTTTTTATGTTGTTTTATTGTCACATTTTTATGAACGATCGTTAAGAAGATAAAAGGGTTTGAAATCCTAGCTAAACCCTAGCTAGGAGTAACTTACAGAAAAAAGAGGTATAATGAGCATGTTTTGATTGGTTATACATGGATGATGATTTGATAGTGTATAGGACTCCTTCATATTTCTAGAAAGGTAGGAAAGTGCTTGTGGATAATATGTGGGCTCCGCTTGAATATGCTGTTTATGAGAAGTTCCAGTTTAAGGAGAAGTTCTATAATGAAGGTAAGGGATGAATTAGAATTTATATAGATCAGGAGTTTTTTTATGTCCATGTAGATTTCAGATCATGGTTGAGGTGAAAAAGTGCAAATTTTTCCCTATCTATGAGGACTGGTTTTTGGGGTAGTTTGGAGCAGCCTTTAGTAAAATTGACATTGTAGAATCTACGGAGGAGTTAGGATTACACTCAAGTTTTTTTTTGTGAAGCTGGTTCACCATTGGTATATCAAACTTGATTATTGGACAAGGTATGCAAAAGTTATGATCTGTTATTTGAGACTCAAGTTAGGAGGATGCTTGTTCTAGTAAGGTGCAAATGACTATAAGAGGTAGGTTGATGATTGTGAAGTATTAAAGATTGGTTAAGGTTTATAAGGGCTTAGGAATAATTTTTAAGTGTGTTACATGATTTTTTTGAGTGTGGAATTGAGTTTTGGTATGATGGAGCATGTTGGGCTCATTGTCAGTTCTTGAGTCCAAGTAGGCATAAAAAGCCGTTTGTAGAGATCAACTTGGTTGAAGGACTTCCACTTAGATTTGGAATATATTATAATATGTTATGGAAATTTTATTTATATATCTTTCAAATGGCATAAGTTTTTTTTCTCATGATGAGCTTATTTTATGTGGTTTCCAGTCAGTTTGTGAGCAAGAAGGTTTCTTTCTTTTCAAGACATAACTATTTTTGCTTAAAGATTAAGTTGATTGGAGCATGAGATGAATGTGTTTATGCTTTATATCAATTGGAAAGTGAATAGGTATGAATTTTGAATCTAGTGAATCCATTTGGAGGTCTTAAACGTGTTAGAAAGGGTGTAAACCAGGTTGAATTTGTAAAACTACTTTTTGTGTTACCTATTTTGGTGAAGATGAAAGTTGATGTGGTTTGAACATATGATTGTTTCATGAGATATAACTTGATTATAAGGTTATATAAGTTATTTGATTTAAAGTAAGGGGTAAAATTCCATAGTTGAGGTGTTCTTGGGTGGTCTCGAGGCCCAAAGGTAAATTTAGGTTGTTGGAAACAACTGTTTTGTGAAGGAAATGAGCCAATGAGCCCATTAAATGAAATAATATGATTGGTTCAAGTTAATTGAAACTATGGTTGATTTTAAATTATATATTACTTATGTATGGTGAAGTAATAAGCTTGAATAATCATAATTTTGGCATGAGTGGATTTTTCCCATCCTAGTGATGGGGGTTTGAGCATTTTTAGTGCTTGATGAGTGGTTTTTGGCATGGACGACCTATATGGGTCATATGTGACCATTTTTAATGATTCAAATGGGATGTAATTAAGTTTTTATTTTCATGCAAAATTTTCAATACCGACCTATGGTTATTTTGAAAGAAGAGAAGCATATAAAAGCAAGGTTTTGGGTCATTTTAGTGGTAGTGCTCTTAGAGGGAAAAGTACGACCGAAAGGAAAATATTTTTCAGGTTTGAAGGAATGTATTTAAGGTTGATAGAGTTTATTTTAGGTTGATAAATATCATATAGCATGTGTGTAAATTTTTAGATCCAAGAAAAATTGAGAAAGAAGAAGATTGTGCAAGATTAAAGACCTTGGGTTTGTGAGCTGAATTAGAGATCTCCATCGCTTATGACGAGAAAAAGTATCGAGAGATAAAAAATATTAAGGTGGATGAGTTTTTATTATTCATACTAGGTGGTTGTAGCTTATTAAACTAAAATAGAATTATCCTAGTGTAATCTAATGCTATAGAAACATGATAAAATAACTAAATAAATATAACAATAAAATACTTGAAATGCACCAAAACAATCTAAGCAATAAAATGTGAAAACCCTAATGTGTAAAGAGGGTTAATAAGTCCTTAGTTAATTTGATGATGTCACAGGACTATGTTTTAGTGGAAACCAACCCGAACAAAAAGAGGAAATCGTCACACATGATCCTAAGAAAATGTAGATTTGAATTGTCGACTTGGACTGGGGTTCTTAGAGAAGGATAGGAATGCAGGATGCCCTAGTTTGAGATCTAGGCGATTGTAATGCCCCTTCCAGGGACATCGAAAATCACATCACTCGTGACTAGAATTTTTGGTAATTTTTTTTTGAAGTATTACAACTCCTAAACTCTTTCTTGATTTCTAATTTTATACGATGTAATTTCTATAAAAAAAAAAAAGTTATTCACTAGTCCCAACTATCTCCTTGTTGTTCTTTTCTCTCTCTATTTCTCTTCTCAATTGATTGTTTGTTCTTTGTAAGGGAAGGGAGCTTTTGGGTTTTATTTGATTTTGCATTGAATAAATGGTAGATTTAAAACAATAAAGGAAATAAACATTACTATACATTTTGCTTTGTTCTATTACACATATATTTATGTTTATGCATTTGTTATTTGGTTATTTATTATTATCGTTATATTTATTTATTTATTTATTTTTATTTTTTTAAATAAAAATTTGCATACCCTCACTAACTTATTCTTTGTTTTATATATATATATATATATATATATATATATATATATTAGGTTAGCTTTATAATTGTTGTTTATAATGTACTCAGTATGTTAAATGAGGGCCGCATGGAGGAGGGCCTCGGGCGGCGGGCAGAGAGAGAGAAGGCGCGTGAAGGGGAGGTGAAGGCGAAAGGGGGGTGGTGGTCGGCGGGGCGGGGCCGAAGGGGGAGTGGAGTCGGCGCGGGAGGGGAGGACAGGCGCGGCCCGGAGGGGTTGTGGAGTCGGCCGAGGGATAGGGTTTGGAGAGGGGGTGGGACAGGCCCGCGGCGGCGGCTGTTCTAAGGCGCGAGGATGGGGGTCCGTGGGGGTAGCGTCCCCACGGCTATCTGAGAGTGCGGGGGGTTCGGCCCCCTTATTATCGCTTTTTTTTTTTTTTTAAAATAAAAACTGAAACGATCAGTTTGGGGGGGCCGACCCTCCACCGCAAATTTTACTATTATTATTTTTTATATATTTGGTTTAAAAAAAAAAAAAACAAACAAGAATACCATTATAGTAGTTTTTGTATATTATATATATATATATATATATATATATATATATATATATATATATATATATATATATATACATACATACACACACACACACACACACACACACACACACACCTTGCCATATAAATAAAAGTCTGAGTTTCAAAACCAACATATATATATATATATATATATATATATATATATATATATATATATAAATATAATTAAGTACATATATATAAATATAACTATATGTGTATTCAAAGGAATCATTCCAGATTTTATATTAACATTTTTTTTTTTTTTTGTAAATAAAAGTATAAATCTATATATTAAAATTCTACCTCAAAACAAGTCATTTTCTAAAACGTTTTTTTTTTTTTTTTTTTTTTAATGAACTTTCCAACAACTCATATTAAGAAAGTTTTTCACTAATTACAATCATTTTTATTTCTTATGTTTGAGTCTTCCAAAATGGCAAGCATAGTTCCACATCATTCCAAGTATTCACAAAAAGATGCTAGTTTACATATGACTTTTAATACCAATGAGGATTTACAAAGAGATGTAACTTTTTACATAACTATATTCGAAGAGGGTTACATTACAAGAAAGTATCACAAGAATAAGAATAATGAGAGCCCAACATGCCAACAATTCCAACTGAGAGCCAACTTCCATGTCTTCCAAAACCATGCAAGGAGAAAAGAGCTTGTTTATCCACCCAACCTTTAGGCATCATCACATGCCTATCCCAAGGTTGGGATGCATGCTAGCCTCCCCCAAGCCCATGGGAAAGAGGATAGCTAACCAACACTTGCACAAGGTGAAGGGTAAAACAACAATGAAACAAGCACACAAACATAAAATTCACAACAACACAAGACTCCAACTTACAAGGAGGAGAACCCATGTTCATCCTCCAAAAATGGGGAAGAGAGGAGAAAGTTCTCCTAAAATTAAACATCAATATTACTTGCACATTGAACACAACTTCTTAACCTCCTTATTGCTCCTTAATCACAACAAGACCCTCCTTATTCCTCCCCCTTTCTCCAAGTCCTCCTTGGAAGGATTTTCAAACCCCAAAAGGGGTTTCCTTACCAAGGATGGGGAAGGAGATTCAAGCCAAATGAATCCACTTCCCCACCTCAACCATTGAGGGGAAAAATAATAAGACCCTACAAGGCTTGGCCATCAAGCCTTGAGGGTTGAGAGGGAAAATTCCCTCTCTCTTCCCCCACACTCCAAACTCCATCATGCCATATGATGGAGGGAGTAAAAACACACACAAACAACACTAAAACTTCATTCAACAATAAAAATTTTCAACAATCATTCTATCAACTAAAATAAAGTAACACAACAATGAGATCTAAGAGCCTACCTCAAGGAAAGCTCTCCAAAAAGCTTCCTAACTTCAAGTTTTCCACCCTTAGCTCCAAGCAAATCCCAAGCTCCAAATCACCCAAGCATCCAAGTAAGAAAATCCAAAAAAGTCCCTCTCATTTTCCATGAATGAGAATTTGAAGAGGAGCAAACAAGCATCCTCACAAATGAGGGGGTGACATGTGTCACCCCTCTCCCTCCTCATGGTCAAAGATGCCAAAACAAAAGAGAGAAAGGGTAAAATTATCTTTTTGCCCTCTTCTCCCAAATTTCCTTAAATGTTAGCAAGACAAAACTAGTGGCACTTTTGATAAACACACAAATCCACATCCCTTACATGGATGTGACAAAACAAGGGTAGAAAGGGAGGGAAAACTCCCTCTAGCCTTGAAAACAAGCCCCCCTACCCATTAGGTAGGGTCCAAGGGCTCATTTTTGTGATAGGGGGACTCCCAAGCTACAAAGGGGTCCCCAAAAATGCCCAAAATACCCTAATTTCGGGTTTTGCATTTTGGCACAAGGGTAGAGGGTGTGGGGACCACCCAAGGGTCTCACATGTGACCCTAAACCCTTGTGATTAAGAGACTAATTAACAAAAATCAACAATTTAAAAGAAAGTGGGATTATTAACTCCCAAAACAAGTTTACAACTTTACTAACAACCCTAAACAAAATTAATAAATCAAAGTAAAATACTTTACATACATTGGGTTCACTCCAAGTGCCCAAAATTAATAATCATCTATCCTAGGGCTTCACACAATGAACATGGCTAGGACTCAGCCCGTGGGCTGTTTGTGCAAGTTTTGAGTAACTGGCCTGAATCCCACGTTCTCCTGTAAACTGTCACTGCACACTCATTGCACACATTAACTGCACCTGTCCAATACAATATAAATTAAATGACATAGTATGATATCAATGCATGCTAAACTATCCTAACATCCTACTGAAATCATGTTGCGACAACGTGCACAATTATATTCCAAAAGTTAGACAAGATGATAAAGTGACATATAGTCTCACCATGCAACAATTATCCATCGTTATAATTAGGTTCCAACCACATCATATTCATTTGTTTCCATGTCATAACAAGAAAATGCGACAATGAAGAAATTAGGCTAAATTGGCCCTATCCGCCCGAATGTCACACATGTCTAATATAATCAATATCTAAATATAATGTCCAAGATATCACCAATCACTGTCAAAACATGTCTATGAGCAAATAAACAACAAGCTACTTGAAATGTGTAGAAGGTGTGGGCACTCAACGATGTGGTCTCTAAACATAACTAGGGAACCTCCTCTCGAAGTGTTGCTAGATGTTTATATGTGTTTTCTTCCCCGTCACATGAATGTTGATGAACTAATCAATGTCGTTGTAAACCAGACATGGAAGAATCACTTGTAAAACCCCAAGCAAAGCATCAACACCCTAAAAATAAATATGCATATAAATGGGTCAGACTATCCTCAGTTGCCACGATGATGGACTTACTAACTAAGCACTGCACTACATCTCAGACCCAATGTAGTTCTAGGTGTGTGTGTGTGTGTGTGTGTGTGTGTGTGTGTGTGTGTGTGTGTGTGTGTGTGTGTGTGTGTGTGTGTGTGTGTAATTGTTCCCTAGGTGCTCTTGTGCTAGTCACACTTTGTGAAGTAACAAGAAAATAACTAGATGTAGAATGTAGTAAATGTGTGCATGGAAACAATAAACTCCCCTCCTATGAAGTGTGATGCAGATGAACCAACCTTGTGTGCTTTTTGATGGGGCTAGATGAATGTAAATGTAGCTATAGATTCCTTTGGTGAATGTAACCTTAAGTGGTGATAGTAAGATATTAGTGTTTTGTCCCTCATTATGGTCACATAACTTTATATTTATATGGTTCTCTTGCTTTAATTTTGTAATTAACCTTGAAAAGGATGAACACCAAAAGTATAAGAAGTTCAAATGGTTAGAAAGTTCCTAGAAGGTGAGAGGAAAGTACAAATAAGATTAGGGAACCTAGATGGGACCGGGGTGTATGGGACACCCTAGTCATAATCCGGGCACCCTAGTCGAGAGATGATAAAAACACAATATGATAGTAAAAATGAGAAAGTAATGGTGTAAGGTCAAAAAAATGGCAAAAAGTAATGAAAAATATCCAAGGAAATGGGTTAATTATTACTCTTTCCACTAGAGAACCATATGAATAGTAGTATGAGATCGAGACTAAATAACGACTGAAAGTGCATGACTTAGTGTCTACAATAGCCTCCTTGTATAGTTGGTGCTTCAATAAATTAGGGGTTGTTGTTCCTTATAGGGTTGGTGCTATACTAAACTATGGGTTGGTGCTCCTTGTGAAGTTGGTGCTTCACTAAAAGCAAAATGATCTTGGAATCTTGAAGTTTTTTATGTAGTTTAGTCATGTTGGTTCAATAATTTGTTCTCAGTGGGCTAATACTGTTGAAGAAGGCACAAAGGTCTTGATGGAATGCTACACGTACTTATGATGGTCTAATTTCCTTCAATACTTCTTAGTCTTTAGGTAGTAAATGTAAGCCTTAAGGTTGCAAGAAATCCTGTAGATCTTCTCTAAGTTTG
Source organism: Taxus wallichiana var. yunnanensis (assembly GCA_018340775.1). Lineage (NCBI taxonomy): Eukaryota > Viridiplantae > Streptophyta > Pinopsida > Cupressales > Taxaceae > Taxus > Taxus wallichiana. Next base: position 543,288,761 of record CM031244.1, on the reverse strand, counting down.
ATTCAAGTTACTTTATGCCACCATTAGTATGGGAATGATTGTGGCATGAAATTAAACATATGTGTCTTAAAATGAAGTGATATCTTTGGCATCTATGTATTCCAAGTAACCAGTCTTGATTCCCAATAGCGGAGTTACGATACTAAGGGGTTTTTGTTCATGAAGGAAGTCCAAAAGAGAATATTTGAGTGTGTTAAAGTCTAATAAAGTAAGTCAAGGTTTGTTGATCCATATAACCCGAGATCATGAAGGTATTTATTGTGTGAAGGAAGAAGGTTCTAACCTTTTGAGGTCATCTAGAAGGTTTGACTCTTTTATAAAGTGCGATATGTATATAGATTATATATGAAGGTTTTTATAGTGATATTTGAAAGAAGGAATAAATTGACTTCAACTGTGTGAGTTCTTAAGTACAACATGAAGACAATGTATGTTTGTGGAGTGCTCAAGTAAGTCAATAAATGGTTGTGTGAACAAAAAGAGATGTGTGTACCATGAGATCTATGTTGGAGTATGCATGTCAAAGACATAAGAAGTGTGAAGTTTGTTGAAAATATGTAAGATGTATGCCAATGTATAATTTGAGTTACTATAGGTGTACGAGGATATTGTAGAGGATGTTGATAGCAAAAAAATAGAGGATTTAATGGATTCATGTTGAAACAAAGTGTCAAGGAAGTATGTCAAGTATCAAAAGGTCAATACCATTTTTATGTCATCATGATTCTTTGAAGGTTGGGTTTTCCACCATAAGTGATATTGTCAAGGCTTAAATGGTATTTATACATGCATAATAGTGTTCTCGGACCATTTATGTGATATCCTTCTATATAATAAGTGTGCTACAAGTCTTGCAATAAAAAGGATAAGGTTTCTTATGGTGATTCAAAAGGTTAAACAAGGTTTGTGTAGCTTAATTCAGGATTAAAAAATTGACAGAGGTCTCTAGGAGATGTCTTAGGGTTTGATTAAGGTGTCACAGGCCTGTTTGGTGCTCCAAGGAAATGTATGTTGTTTATACATGACTCATTACCACTGAAGGTGAGATTATGAATTTTAAGGGAAGATAAGAGCTAGGGTAACTATGATAAGACAAGTGTTAGTGCAAAATGCTAGCTACATGACTATGTCAGTTCATTTGATCTTGAATAAGGGTGTCTTATAGGGGAAACAAATATTATACCTCCTAAAATGTGTACAAGGTGTCAAAGACACTTGCATCCAAGATTGTGTATCTACAACAATGCATGTATTTTGAAGAGACTGTGATTGTGTTTATCAAGCCTACAATGGTAGGGATTATTTAGAGGTATGTAGAAACATTTTGTACATCAAGGAATAATAAAATCAAAGTGTTTTAGTTTTATCTTGAGTCTCCAAAGGAACTAAAATGTTGATTATTCACAATAGCTTCTAAGTAATCGAGTACAATGAAAACTATAGGTAAGAATAATGATCCTCGGTGTGTATAATATTATTCATGGAGTCAAAGGTTGAACCTATGCTCTGAAAAAGGTTTTGAGGCAAGGGATGATTGAATATATCTTTTATTATGTATGAAAAGTAATTAGAAAGCTTGTATGACAGAATAAGTTATGGTTGCAGAGCACTATGACTTGTGAAGTAGTTCAAGTAGAAGTGATAGGCATGCTAATAAGGTTGAAAAAACTAAATAAGTGTATCAAGATTGTGTGATCACTGCGAAGTATTTTCCATGGCATTCAAGCAAGGTAAGAGCTCAAAATTTGTGTTTTTCTGTTAGAAGAAGATGGTACATGTCCAAGGGGATCCATAAGGATGTGTTTTATGCTAAGCTTGAGATACTAAGGCGTATCAAAGTTAGTCCATTTTGCACTAAAGATGAGGTTCGAGACAATAGTCCTAAAGTGTGTTTTGGCAAAATTGAAGGCATATTTTGAGTTATTAAGCACGAATCAAGTTCAAAAGATGATGTTGAATGAGAATGAAGAAAAAATAAATGTGCACTGTTCGGGGGGATCTGGTTTGTAAGCTCATTATAGGTCCATATCATCTTCATTTACTACCGTTGGAGTCACGAGAGAGAGATTTTAGTCCTGGGGGAGTTTTTGAGTCAAGTAAGTTTTTGTATAATTTCTATTATGTGTTGTCATTTTACATGTAGAAGTCTCATTGTAGTATTTTTATAAATGGAAAATGGGGAGAGAAGCATCATACACATGGAAAAGTGGTCATGTAGGTGTTGGTCATGTTGGTTGCCATTAACGTTTTCAAAAATGGTTGTCATCAATGAAAAAAGGGAAGATTATTGGCCATTGTGTGTTTGTGTTATCATTGATGTTAACTACATTGATGGTAAAGGGTATTATGGTGTAATGTGAGTATGATGTTATTCAGTGTCAAGTATGAAGATTGAGTGGTAGTGTCAAGATTGGTGGAGTCATGGTATGCGTCTTCTTGATTTGGTTGAATGTTTTCATGAGGTAAAACATGGACAATGAGGTATGTTACATGTGTTTATAGGTCTGTATGAGGTCAACATGACCACTACATGGGTTGTTAATATTGTGTTAGGTCACCTCGGGCTTTTTCTAGCTCGGAACATGCAAAATGAGGTAGAGATGTTCGATTTGGACCTAATTCGTTGTGTGTGAGATCTTGAGCAACCAAGGGGGTAATTATAGAGATTAAAAGATATTTGAATGATCATCATGAGAGGGAAATTAGTGTGGGATGTTGTGCTAGAGATAGATAAGGTGATGGTGAGTTAGGGAGAACGTAAAATCAACTAGAGAAGGGTATATTTGAGCAAGTTAAAAGAACAACTTTTATGAAGAGGGTTTTAAGAGAGAGGAGTTAAATTTGTGGTTACCATAAGTTTTTGCAGCAACATATTTTCAGTGATACTTCATTTTAGGTGGATAAGTTAGCGCTTATTCATCTTGGCGGGTTATAGCCTCCTTGTAGGGTTGGTGCCCTACTAAACTATGGGTTGGTGCTCCTTGTAGGGTTGGTGCCTCACTAAAGAAATATCTTATAATGTGTAATATTCATAGGATTCTTTTGATTTGTTTAATATAAGCATAGGTTTCAGTGGGCATTCTTCCCCTTGAGGGTTTCCCACTTACATATGGTGTTGATGTGTTCTTTCTCATATTTCATGTTCTTGTGGATGGGTATTGCACTCTTAATAAGCTCATATTGAATGTATATGGTTAATTGTTGTTTTGAGTGATCTTCTAATTTGGGGTAAATGAATTGAAATATTTATAGGACTGATTCACCCCCAATCCATTATGCTTCTAACATTTGGTTATAATTACAAAAAGCTTCTAAGGATTGTTTGTAAAGGAATATGGTCTATTTTTTTAATTGCAGGAGAGGCCATAAAGTGGTTAAGGGTTATTAATGAAGTCATGAATGCATATTCTTAAAATAACACTAGAGGAGGTTGTACCAATTTGAATGGATTAAATATACATTGAGGGGTGGTAAATTTTTTGTTGGTAATAAGTTTACATATAGGAAGGTGGTTATACATACAAATTTGATGCTTCCAACTTTATAGGATTTTAGAAGTGAAATTGAGTGGGGTGATGCTTTGGTGAGAAAATTTGTCAGGTGGACAAATCAAGTACCTCCAAAGGCAATGTTCACGGGGCTACGCCCCTCTGCACTGAATGGTACAACTCCCATTATTGAAATTAAACTAATCCTAATCCTATCTAAATGTTGTGGGTGGAAACATTAGCAAGGGATCACATAGGGACACTCAATTGAACCTGTGGCAAAGTGCTTGTACGTGGGTACAAGGGAAGAAATTACAACGATAAGGGGGAAAAGAGGGAAATTAGGAAAGGAAGATTACTGTTGTGAGTAGATTACAGAGCTCACACCCAATAACTAGAGTAGTTCAACCTTTAATATAGAAGAATGTATAATGAAGCTAGTGGGACCAATGAATTAAAACACCAAATTTTTAGATTCATCTATCGAGAACACCAAGTTCCTCTCGGGATCCATACGGATCAACTACGCTTGTAAATTACATGGAAGAGACAATAGAGGAAAAAAAAAGAAAAGGAAAATAGAAGAAGTGTAGCCCTTATTTCATGTGAAGTGATGAATAAAAAGATTCAATCCATCTACCACAATTCACAATGCTACATAGTAGAAGTTCTTCCAAAAATCCATATCCCTTGGGATGGGGAAGCCATCTCAATTTATAAAATTTGAATTGACCTTTCCCATACCTCACATGACTCTTCATTTCCATATTCTACTTGTGACATTTCATTTTCCATTAATTAAGTATTTCTCTTATAATTTTGAGAAAATACTTTTTACAAATTTAAAATAGGTCACTTAAGTGAATAGGATGAAATACAATGATGAAGCATAATGAAGAATTAGCATTGAGAGAGAAAGAAGAGAGGGAAAGAGAGGAAGAGGGAAAGGATGGAGGGAAAAAACTCCTCGCGACGAACTGCTTGAATTCCCGGATGTAGTTAGGGACTTTGAGCGAAGATTTATGACATTGGAGATCCTTTGTACTGATGAAGATTGATCCCTTGAATAACTTGTGAATTCTTTGCCCCATCCAAAGATTACCACAAACCTTATGACATACGTGAGTAGTGTTTAAAAACACTGTTTGATACTTTCCCAAAGAGAATTCAAGATGACCCATAGACCATGCTTGTGATGATTCTCGGTGACACTGCTATGTTCTACTTGCCTTTGGAATGATACATATGCTTGTATAGGTGATGAGTACGTCATCAAGACCATGATGGATGTCTTGTTCTATAATAGAAAATGACCATTATGAAACCAATAATTTGTAACTGATTACACCTCTCCGAACTCCAACTATAACTACCAACTTGAAATTCATGTTTCCTTGACACTTACTATATTTGGAAAGGAAAAATTACTATTTTTAGTAAGTGTTGGATTTTTCCTCTGGACCCCAAATGGTGATATCGACCTGAATGATTATCCCTCTATGTCCCATTGTGCCAAACTTGCCCTTTGAGAATAACTGCTATTTTTAGTAAGTACCCATGGGGCAACTTACTATTTTTGGTAAGTGTACAAGTTAGATTTTCCCAACCTCAACCGACTATGGTAGCTTGAATTATTTCTTCTTATTGTGTTCCTCTCACCTTCGGACCAATTGGCTATTTATATAGCGGTGGCTTATGGAACCGCTTACTATTTTTACTATTTTGAGATGACCTTTTTGACGACTTTTCTTGGAGTACTCCTTATGTGTTCATCTCCTTCTTCATAGTCTTTTTAGATGGCATCTTACCCAATGTAATAGTCCCCATGTAGGAAGGTATGCTCTTTTTAGTAAGTGAACCATGGGTGCAAGTCTTGAAATTTTGGGTTTTATTTTGGGGTTCCACGCTCCAAATTTTGGGTAATCTTTATCTGAACAAGTGGGAAAATGAGATTTTCATTGGTGAGGGAAGAATACTAATAAAAAAACATAGCCCTCCATATCCCTAAAAAATAGGGACTTAATGACACAAAAATTAGTTTACGCAAAACTAGATTTTTCAACGATCATTCCCTCCAATTTTCGTGTGATTTCGCCCACTGGAACCTTGAGAAGTGAAGAGGTATCTCGATGCCTTTTTCACTTCTGTTCTTCATGTGATAAGGCATAATTGTGATGAAAAATAGTCCTCCATAACCATAAAAATTGGGGATTTCGTGGTGCAAAAACTAGTGCGTGCAAAACTAGATTTTTCAACGATCATTCCCTCCAATTTTCGCGCAACCACACCCACTGGAACCTTGATGAATGGAGAGGTAGCTCACTGATTTTTTCATTGTTGTGTCATGACAGCCATTAATGGAGCTTGAAAATTGCAGGTTTCCATTTCAGCCTTGGATCATGATGAAAATTATATTTTCGATGTGGGTTTTTCTTCCTTGTTCCACCGGTGATTTTTCTCTTCAAACTGATTACCGGTTTGGCAGGAAATTTGATTTTTATCTTCATTGTGCCAAGAAGAATAGTTATTTGCTATGATGATTCTTACTGAAAATGAGGTATTTTTTAGAAATGTTTCTATGGCCTTCAAAAATTATGAACGCAACAATAAACGGTTCTTCGATTCGTGCCTTGGTTTTTAAGATATACCGATTCTTCGTCTCATGGCAATGTGATTTTAAGATGAAGATCTATATTTTTCTCTTCTATTCTTTGACCTCACGAGCTATTCTTCTTTTGTGTTTTCATGATGTGAAGGATTTGATGGCAATGTCAAAGCTGGTTTGGAGTGCAACAATGGTGGATTGGAAGTTCTCTGTAACTTTCTTCCAACAATGAGTTTCACGAGCAACAATGGAGAAGCAACAAGAAACAACAAGGAGTTAGAAATTTTTCAAATTTTGAAGCTAGGGTTGGAAAAATTTTGTGTCCCTGATATCACTTTGCACAAAGGGGAAAAGGGGAATAAATTTTCACATTGCACCTCCATACGATACTTGTCACGATCTAGACAACTTGTTTCACCAAATTTTTGTGCGATAAAACATATAAGGTAAAAAGGTCAAGGGAATACCTGTTATTTTGTAGATGGTAGGTTGAGTGCGTGCATTACTAACTTTATCCAAGATGATTGTAGAGAAATCATTTTTGTTTGGGAAGGACTACCTATAGATACAAAGCAAGACCACCAAAAGAGTATTAAATAGAAAGAGTCAGAGGACCTGCTGGCGAGTCTAGATCCGGTTAGCGTGATACTTCCTTGAATGAATTTCAATCCTCTATTTAATACAATTCAACATGAATAAACAAATGAAATAAATAGGTCATATTGAAATGTAATGTTTTAGGTTTCTCATAGACACAATATGCTAGCTTTTATGCTAAATATTAAAATAACATTAAATCTAGTTGGAACCAGGGTTTTGTTCAGGTTAGACAAGTCTGTCAAAGGTCTGATAAGGGATTGCGGTTGGTAGGTTAAGGTTTGGGTTGATTTTGAGTGAGTGGGAAGCTTGTTGGTTTTATACTGTGAAGTGACATAGAGACCGATGTCATTCTGGTGATCGATTCTGGTAAGGGGACTAAACCGACGTCGGTAGGGGCAATATGTAATAAATTATTAAAGAGATATTTTTAGGATCTCTGTGATTACACAAAGAGTGAGGGTAGTATGGTTTGGGTCATAATATGGTTGAGAAGACTCAGGGATACTAAGAAGGGGGTTTGAAATGGTGAAAAGGCTTGGGATGGTTGGATAGTGGGTTGGTGGGAGGAAGGTGGTGTACAGGAAATAGTGGAAATAAACTACTGAAAGAAACTAGAGATCTATAAAAGGAATAAGTCAAATGATTAGGATCACAATTACTTACTTGATGTCTTGTAGATCTTGGGAGTTGGGATGGTTGATGGTTGATCGGAGAAGAAGTGCTCAAGTCCACTACCGTGGCATTATGGCCTTTGTGCTTTAGTGAGTTTTCCAATGCTCTGGAAAGATGAACTGGATGCTTGTCTTGCACTGTGGTTGTGTGTGTTCGTCGTCTAGATGCAGGAGGGCTTGAGGATTCATGCTTGAATGTAATAAGCTCCAATCACTTAATGAAAAACCCATGTAAAGAATTTTGAAAGTGTATATAAGGAAACCGATGATGGTTAGGTGATTGGCATCGGTTGAGGAATAAACGGTGCTTGTTAAGGTAGGAAAACCAAGGTTCACCAAAAATAGGTAGATATTTACTATTTTTGGCGTGATTGTGATTGAGTCCACTTAGGGAAGTAGAATTCAGGTGAGAAAAGGTAAGAAGGTTATAGAAGAGGTCTAATTAGGTTTTAGGAAGAAGTCTTAGGTAGTTAGGGTAAGTGGTGACTTAGCTTACTGGATGACTCAATGATGAGAGTGATGACTCAGTCCTTGTGAGTTAAATGCCCCTAGAATGAGTCCAAGGTGAGGTGTAATGATGAGGTGGAGGTTTGAGGGTGAAATTAACTTAATTAAGATAATTAAATTAATTAATAATGTGAGGATGAATATTAGTATAAGATGAAGGGGTTATGATTAATTAAATATATTACGTTGATTGATTGAAGGGGACCAAGGGGAGTGTGACCCAAATTTTGTGTCTACACAGCTAAGGGAATGAGCTTTGTGCGCCTTAGGGATGAACATGTGATGCAGAGGGTTCCATAGGTGACTAGAGGGAAAAATAGGGCTTGAAATTTTTTATGTCCCTCATGTACCTTTGTTAAAGGGACATAAAAATGTGTCGAGCTCTTGGAGTGACACGTGTCTTCTTCCAAAATTGACTATCTCCCGAACTCGTACCTTGAGGGAAACTTTAATCGATGATAACTTAAGCTCCCGATGGAATTGTTTGGAAATTTTTATATGAACTTGACTTAAAATTTCCTTATAAATCCAACAATGAGGGTGTAATCTCTTGATTCCTCCATTTAAGCCCGAAAAATCAGATTTTTGTTCTAGCTCCTTATATGTGCATGATAAAAACGTCCTGCAAAACTATTACATCAAGGTTTTGTGAAAAATATGATTTCAACATCTTGTAGAGATTTTAATTCAATTTCTAACAATATTTTTTTTTTCTCCTAACTCCACCTAGAGCTCTCAGAATCACTTCTTGAAGTTCAAAAGCTCGTTTGGCCACCGTGTCTTGCTAGGCATGAGAACCCCATTATTCATGGATCTAACCCAAATCCTCGAATATATACTAAATCTTCCAAAATAAATTCCTTGATGTTATTATACCCTCAATTCACCTCCATGTTGGATTTTTTTCCTATGTTCCTCTCCGGGGTTGCACCAGTCACGGGAAGGCCAGTGGTAGCCCTTCCCACAACTGCCCAAAACTTGCATTCTTCAAGAACTCCTAAAATCACCTAGGGGGATTGACTTGAATTTCCTAAATCACCTAGGGGACCATGTTAACATTCAATGTAAGGTCACCGGGTGACTAGGTAGATTCGGGGTGCCTCGGAAGGGTAAAACTTGAAACGTTCGACACGAGGGTATTATTGTCATGCTTGAAAATTGTAATTTTTTTGAGCCGCAAATTTACATGAAAACAACTTGCTATAGATTAGGGACATGTTATAAATTGAGCACGGCGAATACATAACCTTGAGAATCCTAGAATCTCAATTTTCTTCGTGGATCAGTGCCTTATCCATTGGGCTTTATGGAGTCACTAGAAAGATAGGCTACACAACTTCCCTTATTGAACACACACACACACACACAAACTAACAAATGGAAAGGAAACACACCAGAGGGGAAAACAAAACACAAAAAGAAAGGGAAATTATATACAATGGGAGGGAAATTTATAGAGGCAGGGAGAGGATAGACACATACCCAACAATGGGTTGAGAAAAGTACATGCCATTGTGAAATAACGGATTGAAGTATGATCTTTGAAGCAAAAAAAAAAGTTATTTGATCAAACCATGATTTTGTGATGGCCTTGTATGGCTTGAGTAGAATAATGATGATCATGATTCCATCTTTGTACTCACACTGCACTAAGAATGTTCTTTCATTCATTGAAAATTTGGTCACCTTCTTGAAAAATTTACCTTTTAAGACTTCCTCTTGATATCCTGTGAGCATGATACACCATTCCTTCATACTTTCAAAACTAGAAATATTGACCTCATCATGGAGACACTCTTCATCCTTGGATGGAAGATTGGAATCATATCCTATATTAGCAAGGTACTTAGAAGGGGTGAGGACAAAATGATTTCTTTCCCATTCAAGAACTTCTCTTGACTTCTCGCCTATGGCTCAAAGTGAGTACTTTCCAAAATAGTGGATATATCATTGAGATGGAGTCCCCCACCATTATTCATGAAATGTTGCAACATGGGAGCATGTTCAAGATGAATTGGAGCTTAGAGGATGGTGAGTGTAATATGATTTTGGATCATTTGGAAAGAATCATGCATACTCCCACTTTATTGTCTCGATAAATTGTCGCCAATATGCATATGCTCAAAGTCCACCTTGATATCATTTTTTAAATTACAACTCTTGGTTTGGTCATATAAGCATTCTTCACCATTGAGTGGATTTTGCCATATGAACTCTTGTTTTGCATTGGCAGAGTATTTTGAAGTGGCTAGAAGTAGATGATTTTACACACATTCCCAAGAATCTTGCAACTTTCCACTTTTCTTTAAACAAATTTCTTCAATGCAAATCAACTCAATATTTTCTCTATTATCTTCCTCCATGACAGATATTCCATTTCCAAGATTAAGGATATTTGAAGGAGATTCAAGAACCTTCCTCCTTTTGCACTCACAAACCTCTTCGCATTGTGTAAAAGAGAAAGATGTGCTTTTATATCCACTCTCATTCTCCAAGGCATTGGGAATTCATCATACTCATCCAACTGCTTAGTTTCAAGCATCAAAAATTGGCATGTCAAAATGAGAAGCCCAAACAGACTCATACCTATCTTGTATCTTCATAGCACTTGATCCAAGAGTTTAAGACATGTTGAGGATATTTGGTATCTTCAACCCTCAATATTTCTTACACAAATGGTTCTTCTAATGTCACCATTGGCTCATCTTCGTTTTCATGGGAAAAATCTTCATGTTTTGCCAATGTTGTCCTCTCAAAATTTCCCCTCTTTTGAAAGTCAAAAATTGAAAATTTTGAGTTGACACTCTTTAGTGATGTTCTAGTGAAGTGAAAAGTTGAGGAGATAGTAAAAATTCATGTTTTTGGGGTTATTTTGGTGATTTGCATGGTGTGTATCGGACATTTTTGTCCCTCATGTCCCAAGTTCTCTTTGGGCCTTTTGTTCCCAATCGGCCGCATTCCCTGAAATTCTTTAACTTTCAGTTATGTTGAAACTTTTTGGCCCATTTGTCCCAAGTTCACTCGGGCTCTCTATTCCCCGATCACCTACATCACTGCATCGGGTCCTTTGCGTACTTTTGTCCCATCTATCCCAAAAGCGTCTGTGCCTTTTGGCCCTAATTTTCCCACATCGCGCGCATCGGCTGAATCGTGTCTTCATGTCCCTCATGTCCCTCTCATTTCCAAGTTTCTGGACCGCCCATGCTCATTTGTCCCGCATTACCCGCATCACTGCGTCGGGTCGGATCACGTCTTCACGTCCCTCATGTCCCAAATGTACCAAAGACCATCCAGGCTAGTTTTTCTGCTCTTCCCGATTCTTATCTTTTTTGAGTCGGTGTAATATGAATTTAATGCGCATTTAATGACCTTCTCTCTCCTAAATGGCTATTTAATGGGACTATCCTCTATGCATTTGACACATTGCTCACTTGCCATCATTTGCTTGAATCCCTGCAATTAAGGTCATTTGCTCATGCTCCTGCTCCCTTTGCATTTTCATTGCGAACTTGACCCTTGAAGGTTTTCCTCTGCATTGCAAACATGAAGATCAAATTCCAAGGCCAAGAACATGTATCACCCCTTGAGACCTTTGTTCCCGATATCAGGGATAGTGAGGTTCGGCACTGGATTTTGGGGATTTTTGGAACAGATTGACTTGCCCTAATCCTTCCCCCATGGCAAAAATGATCAATGACAACGAGACTTGCTTATGTGGTTGGTTTCCCTATCTCTATACAATGTGCTTTGACACCGTGCTTGCATGTGGAGCTCATTTTAACTCGGACACCAAAGAATTGACTAATGTGCATGGGGAGTTGATTGCCAAACTAGATGTTGCTACCATTCTTTGCTGCCCTACGCATTCCAAAGACCGAAGACTCCATCGTTCTCACTCAAGCTCAAGCTTAGACCCTGTTCGTAGGACAATGAAAAATATAAGGCAAGAATAGCAAAATCATGGTTGAAGAACCCTAAGAAGGGAGCGTCCCAACTTTCCAAGGCATTATTTAGGGTTGATTTCAATGAAGAGTTGTCTGATTTCATCATTTTGCTAGCTCGTGTCATGGGATTTCCCTCTACTAATGAATTTCACTTCTGGATGTGCCCTTTCATCAACATCATCTGTGAAGGTAATCAGAACATAAATTGGGCAGAAATCATTTGCATGAATTTGACTGAGCAATTGTCTAATGTGCAAATGGACTAAGAAGTTCTATATGACTTCTTATCTCATGTATTCCCTAGCAGCATCCCGACAATGGTTTGGATTCACATACATGGAGGGCCAGAAGGATGAGCCCATTTATGCATACTAGCCCTCAATTTACCCTTGAAACTAGCAACCACAATTTCAAAAGAGTTAATGATGCCTTTACCATGTATATTGTAAGGATTTTAGAAGGTGATACTGCCAGGAGGTTTTCTGATGAAGCCATGAACCTGATAGCTAAGTATGGAGCTTTCTTTATTCAATTCAGGAGGTTTTCATATATCAAGTTGGCTGGTTATGAAAACACACCTCTCAAGCTCCCCATGTTTTGTAATGACAAGATGGCTCTAGTTGAATTGTGCAGGTAATTGGATAAATTGCATAGAACCTGCGGGAAAGAAAATCTTTGAGTACGCACTTCCTATTTCTTTGGGAAACTATACATGTAAAATAGCCTTGGATGCCCAAAATGTAGATAGGGCCATTAATCCCCTCACTGTCCACTTTTTAGGCACGGGACTTGTTTTGATTTAAATAATTTCATTGATCGAACCTCAAAATAAATTATCATCATTGGCCAGATGTTGAGGACTACTTTGGGCTGATTGTGCAGATGATTTTGAAGCAAGGCGGAGGCACTATGGCAGACTCTCTCTTCAACTGATTAAAGAGCTCAATCTCTATCAAATTCCTGAAGGGTTCCAGGATGATGATGAAGACTTGCAGTCTTTTGAATATGAGACATCAATCAAACATACTCCTTTGGAAGATCTGGATTGGTACAAGAAGGAGAAGGATGACTTGGTTGAGATTTTGGCCCCTGTCCTTGTAAGAACCAAAGTTTGGTTTGAGAAAGGTTTGAGAGCTTAAGAAGAATCAAAGTGGATCTTCTTCCAGAGATACTTCAACACCTAGGAAGGAAACACATACACCCAACACAGAGGTACCTGTACAAACCCCTCCTCCTTCCTCAATTAAAGAACTGAATCATCTACTCCCTCTTCTTCTACTCAAGTGTACCAAAAGAAGATAAAAGAGGTTAAACAAGAGCCAATTGAGGAAGAACCCCTTCTAGAGCATTCAGGATTTCCTTCAGGGCTAGAGAACATTATTGTTCTCAGTGAAAGTGATGATGGTGAAGTACCAAACCCTGCAAGAACTTCAAAAGTTATAGTAGAAGATGAGAAGGAGGTGCCTAGCACTGAACCTCCTAGTACCACAAATTCCTCTACACAAGAAGCTCTAGATGCCTCACTCACCTCTTTACTGGAAGAAACAGTGGTGAATACCTTAAGTGCCATGGGTTCACTTGCTCTTGGACCTCTTGTCCCTTCTTCTTCTTCTTCTACTTTTGCATGGGTGTAACCCTTGGTTGATAGCAGGAAGAGAAAACCTTCTTCCCGTTTGACAGGGCCAAATTTTGATGTTGTGGTAGCTTTGTTAGGTACTACTCCTCCTCCTCTAGCAAAGAGAGCTAAAAAACCTCAAGAATAGTGACAGATGCTCAAGGCCAACAATTTCTAGAGGTTGCAAAGCCTAAGGTTGATAAGGCAGAGCAAGATCTATTAGCCTCTGACCTGGAACTTTCTAGAATTCCAATGGGAGAATCTACTCCTGAGAGTGAGGTACATAACCTCCAAGAAATAGTAACCAAGGTTATTGAGAGAGTGGAAAAGGGTAAGAAAACTATAGAACAGTTGGAAGAACAAAATCAAGTTCTTTCCAGCTTCATCAAGTCATTATTGGCTAAAGATAAGGTTTTGGATCCTGCTCCACTGGCTGCCCTTCCACCTCCTATGATTCTCAGTCAGGATGAGGTTCAGAGTATCAAGGATATACACAGATATTCCACTTATGGAAGGGCTATGGAAGCCATGGTTGATGACATGACCATTGCAGGCTTGAACTTCATTGTAGAGGCCTTCAAAGCCAATGAGAAGGTGGCCAACCTGCAACAAAAACTCTCCTCCTCTATTAGAACTATGGACAAAGAACTGAAGCTTTGGAGTAGTTGCATCATAGATCTTCGCCTGATGGGATAGGATGATGAAAAGATATTGTTGGCCAGTAAAGTTTTTGATGATGCCAAGGACAACTTGTCAGGGTCATGGGTGTTCAGTGTTGAATGGAAAATAAAAGTTTTGGAAGAAGCCTTGGGAGAATTGAGAAATAGTTGGCAGAAGGGAGAATCTTTCAAGACTTGTGTTGCATCTGCCTTTAAGGATATTCATTGTCATCTTCATGATGAAACTTCAGGTGTTCCTTTCTCTCTTCAAGAGATTAAAACTTAGTTCAGGACATTTGTCAAAGAAGACCTGTTCAAAGAAGAATTGATTACCAAAGAGAAGATAAAGGATATTTGCTCTCTTCAATCTGCCATTGAAGAGGCTAATAAAGAATACCTGGAACATACCGAGTTTGATAAGGACATGGAGAAATGTCTAGGCACTTGGTCTCATGCCACTGCCAACACATCAATCCCACGAGGCAGGGAGATAGCTGAGGCATTAAAAATATTCAGGCAATGGATTCTCAAGTCAGTGGGCCCTCCTCAGCAATAAGCGGATGTTTTCTCTCCTAGTTTCTCCTTTTCTCCTTCTTTTCCTAGAATCGAGCTCATTGTAAACTAATTAAGGACATTGTGTTGAGCACTTCCTTAATTAATATTTTAGTTAAAAGAAATGGTTACCAAGTGTAACCAATTTGTAAGCTATATAATGGGCTCTCTAGCGCCATTTTCAAGGGTGGAACTCGGTTATTTTTTTGAAAGTGTAAAGGAGTAAAAAGCTATCAATACAAGAAGATCTCTCTTTTTGTTTCTATCTGTTCTTGTTCTTTCCTTTCTATCTGATTAAAATTTATTGAATCATTAATCTATTTTACTTCAAGAAGCTTTGTATTCTTGTGGATGTCATCTCTAGAACTTTGTGTCTGTGAAATAACATCTTGTGGTTTTAATGCAAATGATTATGTTCTATATGATTCCATTCTGGCATGTGTAAGGAATTATTTTGTTATCTATATTTCCTGAGAGTGTTATTCTACCTTTTCCCATTCCTTAATTCTTCTATCCTTTTGTATTGATGATCTGTTATATCAAACACTTTCATGATATCAGAGCTCCTCTTTAAAACTAAACGTTGTACATTTGTAAATAGGTTTTTGCCTTTAAATAAGGGAACCTCTCCCATCAAAGAGGAGGAATTTCTATCCCCTGACTATTTTTTTCAATAAATTCCTTATTTGACAACCAACACCAACAACATCGATTAAAAATCTGACCCATCTACGTCCATGATTCACTTGGCACATCCCCATTCACTCCTTTCATGTTTTGTGTTATCCAAGATTATCTTTCTTTCAAGAACATGCATACTTGATTCATGATACCTTCCGATAGGGAGAAGAGGTCCATGCTTTGTGGGAACAACACTCCTTTGAGATAAAAATCCATATAATTCTCTTAATGGGACCATGTTGAGACAACAATGTGGAAAGAACTTTCAATGTTATCCTGATCATCCATTATGGGATCTCCTTGCTCGTATGAAAAATGAAAGGCTTTGTCTTCATCGAGATGATCACTCTGCTCCTTGAGTGAGGGGATATTATGTTCAAATTGTTCATTCTCCTTGGATTTGAAAAGGAAGTGAGATTCTTCCATCAGATCATCCATGATTGAATCGGGAAGAGAATCTAGTTTTTTTACTGTCTCCATTTCTTTACACAACATTTCTACATCACTTGAAGGATCAAGATAGGGGAAAATAATCCATGATCATCTTGAATTCATCATTTTTTGTCCATGATTCCAGGTGACTTTCTTGCACTTCTTCACATCTCTCCATTTCATCATTAATTGAAAGATCAAAACTTGAAAGGAGATCATTCATTCTTACTTTGAATTGGCCATCTTCTTCATCGTTGGTGGAGTCTTTGGAGAGCATTGGATCATCCATTATGCAACAAGGATATTCATTTATTGAATATATTATTCCCCCTATGGGTTGTGCCTCGAGCCAGATGGAATTGCTGAATGGTGATTCTATCTTCATGTCTTCTACTTCTTCCTCCATGATGTTGCTTTGGCTTTCATCGGAAGGTTCCATGATAATATATTCTTTAGGAGCATCCAAGAATCTTCTGGGAATGAAAACCTCATAGTATGGGAAGCCATTAGGGTCTTCCTCCATAGGGTACATCTCGTCTTCTTCCTCCATTTGATGCGGTGCTTCAAGATGTTCATATCTTCTCTGTAGAGCTAAAGCATACCTCCAAATTTCATCAAAGACTTTGGGGTCAAAATTTCCTTCTATTATGCTTTGAAGCCTTTCCATGTATCCTATTTTCAAAATATTCATTTCTTCATCACCGTATGTGATGAATTCATCTAGAGAGTGGTAGAAGAAGGAAAATGTTCTCAATTTTGTAGTGAGTTGTGTGAGATTACAAAAATATTCTTTAGTGGATCTTACACCGTCCTATCTTTTGTCATCTTCTTGAATGCTGATTTGATCTTCATTGGAAGGCTCAAGGATAGGATTTTCTTCAGTGGCATTCAATAACCTTTCGGGGATGAAAACCCTATGATACAAATGATCTTCAAGATCTTCATCCATAGGACAAATCTCCACTTCTTCTTCCTTACTATAGGATAATTCTAGTTACTCGTACATATCTTATAAGGATTTGACATATTCTTGAGCTTCACACTTGATATTATATTTGATTTGAATAATTTCCAATAGCTCCCTACTTTATTCTTCATCGGTGGCATGTTCTTTTTCTTTCCTTTGCAAACACTAGTCTAAAACCATGGCTGATCAACAATCTTCTATTTCGGGAAAAAATATTCTTCTTCTTCACTGTCACTCATTAGTACTTCACCCACATTTGGAAATTTATTCATGGTGTAGGAAATGAATGTGATAGGAATTCATTCCTTAATGGAGTCACCTTCAAAAATAAATTTCCTTTGAAATCTGATTTTTTAAATATATAACTTTTTGTATTTTTTGATATTATGGGTAGAGATCCTTTTTGGGTGCCTTAAGGAAAATCTCTCCCCAGTGGAGTTGCCAAAAAATGTTCGTGTTAAAGGTTTTTGGTGGATAAATATGGTATCTCCACCAACGTTCATGGGGCTACGATACTTTGCATTAAATACTACAACTCCCATTATTGAAAGTAAACTAATCCTAATCCTATCTAAATGTTGTGGGTGGCAAAATTAGCCGGGGATCACACAGGGACACTCCACTGAACCTATGGAAAAGTGCTTGTATGTGGGTACAAGGGAGGAAATTATAGTGATAAGGGGGAAAAGAGGGAAATTAGGAAAGGAATATTACTTCCATGAGTAGATTACAGAGCTCACACCCAGTAACTGGAGTAGTTCAACCTTCAATATAGAAGAATGCACAATGAAGCTAGTGGGACCAATGAATTAAAACACCAAGTTTTTTAGATTCATCTATCGAGAAAACGAAGTTTCTCTCCAACTCCATACAAGATCAAATATGCTTGTAATGTGAATGAAAGAGAGAATATAGGAAAAACAAGAAAAGGGAAATAGAAGAAGTGTAGCCTTTATTTCATGTGAAGTGATGAATACAAAGCTTCAATCCATCTACCACAATTCACAATGCTATAGAGTAGAAGTTCTTCCAAAAAATCCATATCCCTTGGGATGGGGAAGCCATCCCAATTTATACAATTTTAATTGACCTTTCCCCTCCCTCACATGACTTTTGATTTCCATATTCTACTTGTGACCTTTCTTTTCAATTAATTAAGTATTTTTCTTATAATTTCGAGAAAATACTTTTTACAAATTTCAAATAGGTCACTTACGTGAATAGGATAAAATATAATGATGAAGCATGAAAAATAATTAGCATTGAGAGAGAAATAAGAGAGGGAAAGAGAGGAAGAGGAAAAGGATGGAGGGAAAACACTCCTCACGAGGAACTGCTTGAATGCCCGAATGCAGTTATGGAATTTGAGCGAAGATTTATAACACTGGCGATCCTCCGTATCGATGAAGATTTCTCCATTTAATAACTTTTGAATTCTTTGCCCCATCCAGTGACGAGCACAAACATTATAATGCACATATTAAGTTTTTTTAAAAATTGTGTAAGACTTGCGAAGAGGATTCAACATAACTCGTAGACCATGATCTTGATGATTCTTGGTGACACTGCTATGTTCTACTTACCTCTGGAATGATACATATGCTTGCATAGGTGATGAGTACATCATTGAGACCATGATGGATTTCTTGTTCTATAATAGAAAATGACCATTATGACACCAATACTTTGTAACTGATTACACCTCTCCGAACTCCAACTACAATACGCCAACTTGAAATTCATGTTTCCTTGACACTTACTATATTTGGAAAGGACAACTTACTATTTTTAGTAAGTGTCGATTTTTCCCTCTAGAATGTAAATGGTGATATCGACCTAAATGATTATCCCTCTATGTCCCATTGTGCCAAACTTTCCCTTTGAGAACAACCTGCTATTTTTAGTAAATACCCATGGGGCAACTTACTATTTTTGGTAAGTGTACAAGTTAGCTTTTCCCAACCTCAACCCATTATGGTAGCTTGAATTATTTCTTCTTACTATATTCCTCTCACCTTCTGGACCAACTGGCTATTTATAACAGGGGCTTTTGGAACCACTTACTATTTTTAGTAAGTCAATCGTGGGTGTCGACAGCAAAAAAAAAGTCTTGAAATTTTGGGGTTCCATGCTTTGAATTTTGGGTAATCTCTTCCTCTGAACAAGTGGGAAAATGATATTTTCATCTATGGGGAAGAATAATGATAAAAAAACATCCCTCCATATCCCTAAAAAATAGGGACTTCATGGTGCGAAAACTAGTTTACGCGAAACTAGATTTTTCAACGATCATTCCCTCCAATTTTTACGTGATTTCGTCCACTGGAACCTTGAGAAGTGAAGAGGTAGCTCATTTCATTTTTCGCTATTTTTATTCATGTGATAGGGAAAAATATTGATGAAAACTCAGTCCTCCATATCCCTAATAATTATGGACTTCGTGCCGCGAAAACTAGTTTATGCGAAACTAGATTTTTCAACAATCATTCCCTCTAATTTTATACCTCGACCACTGGAACCTTGAGGAATGTAGAGGTAGCTCACTAAATTTTTCATTGTTGTGTATGGAATCCATTAATGGAGCTTGAAAATTAAATGTTTCCATTGCAGCCTTGGATCATGATGAAAATTATATTTTTGATGTGGGGTTTTCATCCTCGTTCCACCAGTGATTTTCTCTTCAAATTGATTTCAGGTTTAGTGGGAAATTTGATTTTTATCTTCATTGTGACAAGAAGAAGAGTTATTCACTGTGAATGATTATTTTTTCAAATGAGGGATTTTTTGAAATATTTTTATGTCCTTTGAAAATGATGAACGCAGCAACAAACGGTTCTTCGATTAGTTCCATGGTTTGTAAGATATATTGATTTCTTTGTCTCATGGCAATGGGATTTTGGAAAAAGATATAAGTTTTTCTCTTTTGTTATTCGAACTCATGAGCTATTATTATTCTATGTTTTCATGATGTGGAGAATTTGATGGCCATGGTAGAGATGGTTTGGAATGCAGTAATGCTGGATTGGGAGTTCTCTGCAACTTTCTTCTAGTAGTGAGTTTCACGGGCAACAATGGAGAAGCAACAAGAAACAACAAGGAGTTAGAAATTTTTCAAATTTTGAAGCTAGGGCTTGGTGAATTTTTGTGTACCTGATGTCCCTTTACGCAAAGGGATAAAGGGGACATCATTTTTCACATCGTGCCTCCATCCAATACTTTTCACGATCTAGACAACTGAGGGGATGAGCTTCGACAAGCACCTAAGGGCTGAACTGGCGATGCAGAGGGTTCCATGGGTGACTAGAGGGAAAAATAGTGCTTGAGTAAAATTTTATGTCCCCCATGTCCCTTTTCTAAAGGGACGAAAGGGACATTAAAATGCACCACACTCCTAGAGCTGACATGTGTCCTCTTCCAAAATTGACTATCTCCCAAACTCGTACCTTGAGGGCAACTTGAATTGATGATAACTTGAGCTCTCGATGGAATTTTTTTGGAAAAAATCTATATTAAATTGACTGAAAATTTCCTTATGAATCCAATGGTAAGTGTCTAATCTCTTGATTCCTCCATTTATGACCTAAAAAATCATATTTTTGTTCTAGCTCATTATCTGTGCATGAGAAAAACTTATTTCGACCTAAAGGGCCAAGGTTTTGTGAAAAATATGATTTCATCATATTGTAGAGATTTCAATTAAATTTTTGATGATATTTTGTTTTGCTCCTAACTCTAGCCTCACCGAAATCACTTCCCGAAGTTCAGTAGCTCTTTTGGCCTTGTGCAATGCCTAGGCCTGGGAACCCTGTTTCTAATGGATCTACCCCAAATCCTATGAATCTTTCATGAATCTTCCAAAATAAATTCCTTGATGTTATTAGACCCTTGATTCACCTCCATGTTGGATTTTTTCTTCTATTCCGCTCCAAGGGGGTTGCACTAGTCATGGGAAGGCTAGTGGTAGCCCTTCCCACAACTAACTAAAACTTGTATTCTTCAAGAACTCCTAAAATCACCTAGGGGATTGAATTGAATTTCCTAACTCACCTAGGGGACTGAGTTAACATCCACTGGGAGGTCATTGGACTGATTGGGTAGATCTAGGGTGCCTCAGAAGGGTAAAAATTGAAAATTTTGACATAGGGGTATCGTTGTCATGCTTGAAAATTGTAAATTTTCCTCATTGCACATTTGCATGACAATAGTTGAATACGATAGTGAAGTGGAGGATGAATAAGAAAATAGATCTATTTTCTATTTTTACTAACTAATTTAATTAGTTAAGGGATGTTAGAAGATAATGAACCATTCAATTAAATAAATATCTAACTAAATTAGCTAAAGGTCATAAAAGTATAGTTTAGAATTAATTTAATTAATTATAAAGGTAATATAGAATTAATTTACTTAATTCTAAAGGAAAGGGATTAAGTATGATAAAATTAATTTAATTAATTCTAAACGGATGGAAATATGATATGGATAACCAAGAATAAGGTAGAAATAGGTATGTATTTTTAAGGTGTATACAATACCCACAACAAACATATCAAGAAAGTAACTCACACTTCTCTAGGGTGAATGATGCATTCACCATGTATGTCATAAGGTTACTCAAAGGAAATCATGAGTGAATAATTTCATCTCAAGCAACTGGGTTGATCAATAAATATGGAAGTTTCTTCATTTGGTTACCCACCTTCACTTCAATCAAATTTAGAGGGCTTGATCTTGCTCCTCGTAGGTTACCAAGGTACCTAAGTGACAAGATCATTATGATTGAATTATGTAGGTAGTTTTCCCATATTCACACCATGTGAAAAAGTGCTAAGATGAAAGTGTATCTTTTCCTATTTCCTTTAGGATCTACTCATGAAAAATATAATGGATGCATCGGACATTGAATCCTCCTTTGTAGCCTTCAATTTGTAATCCTATGTATCTAAGTCATATTTTGATAGTATGAAGACCCTTGAAAATTTATTTTTTCTAGGTTTTCATCGTATTCCAAAAATTGAGGACTATTGGGATAATTACACTAATGATTTTGAGGTTAGGAAGTGAGACTACATGAGAATGACAGTGGATCAAATGAGAGACTTCAAGTTTGACTAGTTTGTAGAAGAAATGAAGGATGATGGATCGGACCTATTTGATCTCGAATATTAGGAAGTGTAATATTCTCCTCTTCCTCTCACCCAATGGAACATATGAGAATCTATTGAAATTATAGAAATAACCATGGTAATGATTCAAAGGTAAAAAAATTGGTTCAAGTGGAAGAGGGCACTTGTATTGAATCTAGTGGTCTACTTTCTCTCTCCATACAATTGTCTCTCTTCTTCACTCAAGGCAATTTAAAGGGCCATGATATCTTCTCATTCGGAGGATTATTCTAAGAGGAAGGTTTTAGAAGACGAGTTTATTGAAGTTTCTCCCCTAGGATTATTCGGAAGAAGGAAAAGGTTGGAGAATATCCTTTTGAGCCACCCGAATTAAATGGAAAATATCCACCACAATATCATAATCATCCTGTAATTGAAATGTTTCCTCCTTAGCAGTTGAGTCATCTCATCTTTGGTAAGCTCTAGTTCCTTATCAAGCACATGAGATTTTGTCTATGCCTAAATTTGTGTCCATACCCACTAAGAATTTCCCATGGGTATAGGATTTTCTTGGAGGATAATCAAGAGCATTCCAACAAGCCATGAAACCTAACTTTTAGGCCATCTCAAAGTACATCAAAACCAAGTGTACCAAGAAAGCACAAACAACTTCTCATTTCTTCATTGAGGCTTCGGATCTCAATATGTGGAAGTTTCACATCCTAAATTTGTTAAACCTATCGAAGAAATGACATGGGATGATTATGAGATGACTAGGATTTCCTTGGGACTGGTTACACATGAGAGATATATGCATCTATTTAAAGAGTTTGTGTCCTGATTTCTTACAAAATAAAATAAAATAAATAGACTATGGAGCAACTAGAAGAGCATGTGATAACCCTCACCACCTATGTACAATCATTCCTGGAACTGAATGTGACACCACTTCCTCTGGAAATAGTTATCTCTCCCATCATTAGTTTTGATCCTCAAGTGATCAAGAGATCTCAAGGGTACACCAGAAAGGGAGATACAATGACAAAATGGGTGGAGAAGATTCTAGAAAAAGGAGAGGCATTATTACTTTAATTTCTCTCTTTATTCAAATTTTTCCCTTTCCAATGTTTCTAAGGTAAAAAAGACCAAGCAAGAGATTGAGAGAGAAAATTCCCATTGAGACAGTGTGTCCCCATTGGTGTCTCGAGAGGAGTTGTCTTTATTATTAATCCTTAGTAAAAAATAATGTATTCACATATATCTTGGATGATATATCTCTCATGTGATCACACACAATGAGTGCTAGGTGTGATATGCTAAATCATGTTATCTCAAAGCTTGAGTATTGTGGAGAACATGCATACGAAATCTTGGAAGATGTCGAAATATGGTGTAGAAGATCGAGATCATCTTCGCTTAGTGAACAATCATCCTTAGAGAGGCCCTAAATTATTTCCAAGAATCAGTTTAGAAAGAGGAAAGGGGTCATTTCTCTTTCAATGAAGGTACTTTGAAATCTCTTGTGGAAATTAGAGTCTCAATCTCTAATACCGCAAGAGATCACTAAGTTTATTTCACACAATGTAAGACCATTGGTGGTGTTTTAGAGACTTGGATCAATGCTTTAGATTATGTTTTCATTCCATGGTAGAGAAGGTGGCATTCATGGCATCATGTTTCATAATGAAGTCAAAGGAAATGATTTCATTCTAGGAGCATTTACTCATATTTATCCAAGAGTTAGTTCTTCATTATTAGAAGCTTCCTCATCCTTAGATTGATCACTATCTTCTTCTCTCTCTTCTTCCCTCTCTCTACGTTATAATTCTTCGTTGGGAATATACTTTTTGACTATTTTATCTTATTCACTTAAGTGAACTTTTAATTTTGCATTGTAAGAGTTCTTTTTCACTAATAAGAAAAAAACTCATCTTTATTCCTATAGGAATATGAAAGGTCACAAGTGGTAAGAATGTGAAAATTCATTTGGGGGAGATGAAGAGACATATTGTAAAGTTATATATTGGGATGAATTCTCCATTCCAAGGGGTTGATAGCTTTTTCTTTCCTACAACAAACAAGAAGTTATTTCTTCTATTTTATTGTATATGTTCTTCTACTTCATACTTTCAAATTTTCGAGAAGTGTAATCTTAAATAACCATGAAAGAGATTTGTATATTTGAGGAATAAATCAATTAAATGTTGTGCCTTTAATTTGTTGATATCTTTATTACTTACATTGTTGTTTTCTTCCTATTTAATGTGGACCCTATTTAGTTAGTGTTAATGAAGTTTGAAAACTCCTACTTACTACCTTAACTCTCTCTCCCTATATTATTATCTCCCCTTCACCTCTCCATGATAAAATTCCTCATATTCATTACAAGAATTTTCTACAAGTTTATTAGAGTATTCCTGTGTGATCCCTAGCTTAACAACCACCACAAATTTTACTTTTCAGGTAAGGGCACAAATATGGGAGACCAAAAAGCAGCCAATTTTTTTATTTGAAGCAAAACACGGAAGTGTTTTGTGAAAGCATGAGTGTGTTCTGAATGATTAGGATTGATAATAAAACATGAGAACATTATAATGCGCTCACATTCTATTATCCAAATAACTCTCCTAGTTATTTGGGTAACTTGTAAACATATTCTGGCTCTGAGCTATTCATTGCAAGGTTGCGCGCACTCAAACTCACTTGGCACATTCCCTTGGTTGTAGTTTCCCCTCACACCCCTTCTTTTCCTCACATGCCCTTATGCACTTTCCCTTCTCCCTTTCCACTTTCCTTTTCCTCTTTGTTCCATTCTCACCTTACACGCATCTCCTACACATCTGCCATCTTCCTAACAACTATTCACCCTACGCACACACCTTTTACTTGCTTCAATTAGCTAAGTCCCTGGCCTTCTAGCACACCCCACACATATCTTGTAATAGTTGCACCTGACCATTCCTTCTCCGTTCATCGCTTTTCCTCTTTTCCTCGCACACGTCACACTCACCTTCCTTATGCCTTCTTCCATACACATATCTTCTCACCCTCCTTGCGCTTTTCTATGTTAGGTCATCCTCTAACATGCTTAAGTGTGCCATGTGTGACAAGTCAAAGTGCACCAACTAGGCACCGAATTGTTACAAAAATCACTAAGTGACACGTGGCGTAAAACGACAAAAAATTTACATAGTTGGCCATCCTTTCAGCTAATCCACATGCACAACATGTCTTGCATGGACAGGTGACTCTGAAAAACTTCTGACATCCATATATTTTTCTACAGAGCTTTGATTAGTGCACACCTAGTCTCAATCGATAGCTGCTAATGTAGGATATAGTGCTAGAAATTCAAATTCAAATTCTTAGTGGATATGGTAGGTAAGAAATGGGAAAACATATTTCTGAGCATTGTTGGTTGCATTTCAAATTTAGATTTTCCCCCTCATTCTTGTCTTCTTCCATGCATTCATCTATAAATGTAAGAGCTGGGCTTATTTGTTATGTTGGACACTCTAGATCCTTATGCATTTTACTAAGGACTTCATATTTTCTATATTTTGAGTTGCGGACTTCTAGATTTGGCTCTCGCATGTGGATATCGGCCTCTTTTTCCATGTAACAGCTCTATGCATTTTCAGAAGTAATATAAGCATTGTTTTGTGACTATTCTCTGTGCTAACATGTTTGCATTCCTTCTTCTTGCCTTTTTTTTTGCATTACGTGCTTGTTGTGCCATTACACATCCCTTGTGGCTCCTTATTTAGTTGTGTTATGTGAAACTGATATGGTGAATACGTTTTAAGTTGTGCTACATGTTCCTAGCCTTCTTTCACACATTTCCCTTCATTTTCACTCAGAACAGATGGTGTTCATCCCTCTTTTCTGGTGCTATCACCTTTTAGTGCAGTTTCCTTTCATGTTATCATTCTATATGTGGTCCTTGGCATTATTAGCTTAGTTTTCCTTTCCAACACTAGGATTAGCGAGCAGAGAAATAAATAGAGGAACCGACCTTCTCCGGAGATCTTTCTCAAGCACGTAAGGTCCCAAAACTTGGAGATAATTCCATTGTGATCTCAAATGACTCAATCCTTTCGGATCCAAGATGCAAGTGCAAGTTTGAAGACCAACAATTTTAAGCGCACTGTGGGATGAGCATTGAAAGCTTAAATTTCATATTGCTAAGTTTTGGTGTGTGGACTTAGTATTTCAGCCTTTGGAGGCTCATTCAACACATCTGATGACTCCCAACATTTGCAGATATTTGTTTTAGTAGCCCTGAATGCCTTTCATGAAAAGAGTGCATATAAGGAGAAGTGCAGCAATTGGAGATTATTTTGAGTACCTCCAGCTATCCTTGAAAAGAGTTCATTCCAGAAATCCTATGCGTGTATATCTATCTCTAGTGTGTAAATCCTCCTAGAGATATTCCATTCAAATCCTCCTCAAAAAGACAACCCGCATGTCTTGCAATGGTGCATTAGCCACCTCTTCCACTTAGGAACTTTGCTAACTTCACTGGATGAAGCCCCTTGGTTCTGGCTGTGTAACATGATATGACAAATGATGTGCTCAAAACTATTCCATACTTTACTGGTGAGAATCAAGCCACCCCTCAGGAGCATATCCATGATGTAGGAAACGTATGTTCACTCTATTTGATCACACATGACGATGTAGCAATCAAACTACTTACAACCTCTTTCAAAGGTAAAACGATTCAATGGTATTGAGGTTTGAGACTTGAATCTATTACCACCTAGGATGATCTTGGAACAACTCTTTATAATTATTTTGAAGATAAGTTAGATCACCTGTCTTTGGTGGAGCAAATGAAAAAATAAGGATACGCCCAATGAGCGAGATGACTGATTTAAACATCGATTTTAGAAAACTTGGGACAAAATCCCTCTTGTGGTAAGGCCTACAACCCAACATGTGTTTCGTATGATCTAAAAGTGCTGAAAAATGATATCTCAGTCATGAATTAATCCATGGGAGGTAAGACTTTACCAGATGATTATAATATTGCAGTAAGGGAAGAAAATAGTCTTATTCGGTGGGAAAAATATCCCTAGCTCGCCTATGCCCTTGTTCCTAGAAATGTCACAAGTGCCCCACCTTTTGTTGCCTCTATTCAAATTCCCGATCAAAGCACACAACTAGTTACATCAACATCCTACTCTCCAGTGTAGCAAAAAGAAGATGAAGAGTTGAAGGCCCTGATTAGAAATTTTTCAAACAAGGTCATATCATTAAAGAAACAACATGTGTAAGCATATAGAGGTAAATCTAATTAGGTGCATAGCTAGAGCAATTAGCCTTGGCATAATCAATATGTAAACAAAAGATACATGCTAAACCAACACAATGATAGATGGCATGCTAACGAGCATATGCCTTGCAATTTGTTCCTCCCACACCCTCTCTTCCAGATTACCCGGTCTCCAAAGTCAGAAGTCGTACTTGTTCCCGTGCATAAAAATTTGGAACAAGATTCAAAATGGTGCTTCCCTTACAACATGCCTCATAGTCAATATTACTGTGCCAATACCGTGCATGCGAAGTATACATGATCCATAATTCTTCAACTCGTGAACCCTCAAAGAGTGCCCATGAAGCAAAAAACCAAGGAAGGCCAGAAGCTCCTCCAGAGGAAAATTTTATGTTCTTTTTCATTGAGGACTTTTGTGCAATCAACCAAGATGCAAATGATACAAACAGACCATGCGCCCAAGTTGCGGACAACACAATATACAAGAAGAGAATGCTAGAGTCTGGTGCATAGGTCACAATCCCAACAACACAAGTTGACCATCAAAAATAGAAAGAAGAAACCAATGCATCTAGTGGTAAAAATTCTCAAATACATATACCCGAGGCTCCGCACAAATCTCCCGAAGTGGTGCATGCCCCTCCTTTAGTAGGTTAAGCCTTTATTTTGGCCAAAAATCTTTCCCCTACTTCCACACCTAAGAAGTCAAGAAGGGATGTTGTTCCTCAAATACATAATTCATCAAGTCTTCCATTCAAAATTATGGACTAGATGAAGAAGACAAATATAAATTTCACAATGTGGGATACCCTGACCATTCCATCTCAATGTGACCTATTGCATGAAGCTCGTGCAACTCCCATGCACCGATCCAAATATGCAAAAGCCACACACTTCTATCAGTATCTACCAAGAAGAGGAGAAGAAAGTAAGTAAAATTGTTAATACCACACCCTTATATATGTCCTTGATCATAGGCAAACACCTAGTGCATAATTGCATGATTGACTTAAGCGCTAGTACTTTTGTCATGCCTAAGAAGATTTCTGATGTCCTAGGTCTAAAGTAAAACTTCTTGTATAAGGGAGTCTTGCAACTTGATGGTTCAATTTTCACTACCCTAGGAATCATCAAGGATCTTGAGCTAACCCTTCATGCATGTCCAAGTCTAACAATAACTCAAGATGTGTCAATCATTGACCTACCTCCCTTGTTTGCCTTATGTCTGTCAAGAGATTTTACTACTAAAGTGGGTGGTTACTTGTCTTCTGATTGGTCTCATATGTTACTCAAGACAAGGTATGGTACCCGGTTTACCATATAAGATGAACCAATATTTTCCTATCATGTAGAGTCATATGTCCCATCCCCTCTCCAAGCCAACTGTTTAATCCAAGAAAATGCTTTAGCTCTGAAGAGAATCCTCTTCCACCTTATATTCCTGATCTAGTACTTGATAAATGGGCGGAGAGGCACCATAAATTTGACCCATATGCTAAAGAGTTGGAAGCTTACGAAACTGGGCATGGTACTTATTGGATTATTGAAGAATAAGTTATGTTGCAGTGCACGCTCAAGCAAAACAAAGAAAACCTTGGTCTATGGAAGTTGTACTTTAATGGTTTCAAAAGTAGAAATGACACAGAGCAGGAGTGGTTCTCATTTCCCCTAAGGATGAGAAATTCTTCTTCTTACATAGACTGTAATTTGCATGCTCTAATAATGTAGAAAATTATGAGGCGTTGGTGCATGGTCTACTTATTACGGAAAGAAGAAGATTAAGGCGTTGTGGATATTTGGGGACATAGAATTGGTTATCCATCGGGTTACCAATGAGTTCTTGACAAAGAATAATCTTCTCAAAGATTATAAACACAGAGTTTGGGACCTCCTTGAGAGCTTTGATGCTCTAAATATGCAGGTGGTGCCATGCAAAATGAATAAGGAACTCTGACCAAATGGCTGCGATTGGTTCCCAGTTCTCTCCTACTAAGGAATTTGTCAAAGGAAACACTCAACATATTAAGATGGTGATCAAACCATCCATTCCATACAACAATATCAATCGGGAAGTTTTTGACGAGTGACGCTTGACGATCATCTGGTTCATCCGTAATGAATTTGAATTCTCATCAAACATGCTAGATGAATTACATGATAGCTATGGTGACCAAGTGATTCAACTAAAGTCAAATAATCTACCTAAAGGGCTAGTCACCTTAGAGAAAATGTTTAGCCTTGATGATGAGTTCAAGGGTGAAGAAAAATATATACACGCCGTGCAAGAAGACTACTCTCTAGTCACTATTGTGCATGAGAAAGAATTACTTGCCCATAAATCTTGCGTACATGAATAAAAGTAGGACTTTATATCTCTCTTTCAAAAATATAGTGATATCTTCTCGTGGGAGTATGAAGACCTCAAAGGTTTTGATCCAAGTGTTGCTCAACACTCCATTGACCTTGATCTTGGTATCAAGCCTGTTAGACAAAAGCAATGACCAGTCAATCCAAAGATAGAGCCCCTCATGAGAAAGGAATTATCCAAACTCATTGAGGAAAATATTATTTTTCCCATCAAGTACTCTACCTGGGTCACGAATCTAGTTCTAGTGCACAAGAAGAATTGAGAAATCAGACTATGCGTTGATTTCAAGGATTTAAACAAGGTATCTCTAAAGGATCATTATCCTTTGCCTTTCAATGGAGAAAATTCTACATATAGCGGATGACACACATCGGTTCTCAACGTTAGATGGATATTCGGTTTTAGTCGGATCCTGGTCAACGAAGAAGATCAATTCAAAACATCATTTACAACCAAGTGGGCAACATACACGTATCGAAGATGCCCTTTGGTCTATCAAATGTGGGCACCACATTCCAACACACCATGGATATTTACTTCAAAGGTTACATCAATGAATTCATCTTGGTTTACCTTGATGACATCACTGTCTTCTCAAAGCAAAGTGATGATCATATGGCACATGTGGAGAAAGTCTTTAAGAGATACAGAAAATTTGGGGTGTCTCTTAACCCCAAGAAGTACAATTTTGCAGTGGCGCAGGGAAATATTTTGGGCCATGTGGTTTTAAAGGATGGAATTGCAATTGATCCTGAGAACATTTAAACCATCCTAGCTCTTTCCTTGTCGGCGCACAAAAAGGCCTTACAATCCTTCCTCGGTAAGATCAATTTTGTTAGGCATTTTATCCCTAACTTTACAGGACTGATTCAACCCATCAACCTCATACTTAAGAAGGACATAGCCTTCGGTGGACAAAAAAAGGAATAGAAAGGTTCAAAAAAATCAAGAAAGAAAGTGCTTACGTGTCAACACTCATCAATCTGGATTATTCCAAGGATTTCATCCTTTATACGTATGGTGCTAATGTGAGTGTTACTGTTGTCCTAACATAAGTAAATGAACAAGGGATGGAACAACCAAAGGGTTTTCTTCAGCCAGATGTTAAAGGATTATGAATTAAAATACAATCACATGGAGAAGTAGGTCTTCACCATCATGCACACACTCAAGAAATTAAAAAGTATGCTCGCCAAAAATCATATTAAGGTATTAGTCTCCCACTCTTTTGTTAGAGACTTCATCATGGGAGAAAAAAATCGGTGAGAAGAGAGCACGATGGGTGACCAAAATCATGGAATATGATGTGACTATCAAGGCCACAAAAATGGTAAGAGGTAGTGTGCTTTGCAAGCATATTGTTGAAGATGTGCGCGAATAAGCCCGAGGCTTCATTGTTTCTAGATGAGAATCTCCCACATGAAGAACTTGAACAAAATATAAATCCCGCACACGTGATTGGATGAAGGACATGATCACATTCCTTTTCAAGGGTGCATACCCTCCTAGTTTAAAAAAAAGCAAAGAGAAGACATCTGAGGTTACAATCTATCCCTTATGTTTTGATTGATGGACTTCTCTTCAAGAAGAATCTTGATGGCATGTTGTTAAGATGTATCAACAATGCACAAACTAAAAAATTGTTAGTAGAATTTCATGATGGATTCTCTGTGGACACTTCTCTGCCAAAACTACAACAATGAAGATCATAATGGTAGGTATCTTTTGGCCTACTCTGTTTGCAGACACACACAAGTGGGTCACGAAATGCAAGGAATGCACTTTCTTTGCAGGAAAGAAAATATTAGTAGTGTTTCCCCTCTGACTAATCCAAAGGGACCAGAATTTTGTGCAATGCGGTTTCAACTTCATAGGCATGATCAATCCACCCTCAAGCACTAGACACAAATGGGTGTTGACAAAGTGATGAACTACTTCATCGATGGATAGAAGTTGTCGTGCTCAAGGAATCAATCAAGTCAGTCATCCTTGACTTTCTCAAAGATATAATCACAAGGTTTGGCATTCCTCAAACCATTATCTCTGATAATGAAAAATCCTTCATTGGAACTAAAATCAATGATTGGGCTTTGGACATGGGAATTTATCTAAAAACCTCTTCTAACTATTACCCCAAGGCAATGGTCTAGCAGAGTCAACAAACAAGAACCTGATTAGGATCATGAAGCGCACAATGAACATCAGCCAAAGATAGTGGCATACAAAGGTCCTAGGCAGATAGAATCACAATAAAAAAGGCAATAGGAACTTCACCTTACAAGCTTGTCTATGGCAAGGAGGCTACCCTTCCTTTGACGCTAGAATTTAACTCATTGGTGCTTGCCCAACAACTAGAATTTGAAGGCACTGAGACACTGAGAGACATTAGAATGACAGAGCTGGCTAATCTTGAAGAGCTAAGAAACTCTTCCATGATCAAGCTAGAACAACATCAACAAGTGACAAAGAAATGAATTGACAGAAAGGCCAAGCCTAAAAATTTCAAGGTTGGGTATTTGGTTTTGAAATGGGATGTTGACAGAGCTAAAACAGGGCACCATTCAAAGTTTGATGCACTTTGGAGTGGCCCATACACCATCAATTCATGCAAAGAGGATAAATATTTTGATTTAAATCATCTTGATGGAGGCGCACTACAAATCCTAGTAAATGGGATCTATCTCAAACCCTTCCATTAAGTTTATTGCATCATTTTGTATATAGCGAGTAGCTTTACTTCCTTTAAGTGTGTTACACACACATTATTTTTTTGCACATAGTTCTTTCCTCTCACGTGATTCCCACACACGCTCTTTTGTTGCTTCCAGGATGCGGGCCTTCTTTCAAAGTGATAGTAAAAATTCATAATAGAGTCAAGAAATAATCATTTAAGAGACTTCAGGGTAGTTCTTCAAAGTTACAAATCAGATTTCATGGTTACATAGTAGACTCCATGCCCAATGGATGCTTTAGGCTATTAATCTCCTTCATCTAGCAGGAGATGGCCCCAAAAGTCACCAAAATTGCTATCCAAATAACTCTCCTAGTTATTTGGGTAGCTTGTAAACATATTCTAGCTTTGAGCTATTCATTGCAAGGTTGCGCGCTCAAACTCACTTGGCACATTCCCTTGACTATAGTTTCCCCGTGTGCCCCCTTCTTTTCTTCATGCACCCTTGCGCACTTTCCCTTCTCCCTTTCCACTTTCCTTTTCCTCTTTGTTCCACTCTCACCTTGAGTGCATCTCTTACGCATCTGCTCTCTTCCTAGTAGCTATTCACCCTACGTGTACGCGTTGATTTTTCTTCAATAAGCTAAGTCCTTGGACTTCTCGCACGCCCACACATATCTTGTAATAGTTCCACCTTGACCATTCAATCTTCGCTCATCAATTCACCTCTTTTCCCAATGCGTGTCATGCGTGCCTTCCTTCTGCCTTCTTCGACACACATATCTTCGCGCCCTCCTTGCAAATTTCTATGCCAGGTCATCCTCTAACACGCTTAAGTGTGCCGTGTGCAACCAGTCAAAACACGCCAACAGGGTGCCACATTCTTGAAACAAATCACTAAGTGAAATGTGGTAGAAATGACAAAACATTTACATAGTTGACCATCTTTCAGCCAATCTACGCGCGCTACGTGTCTTGCATGTGCAGCAACTCTAACAAAATTCGACATTCGTATCTTTTACTACTAAAGCTCGATCGGCACATACCTATTCTTAATCGATACTGCTGACGTAAGCTACAATGCTAGACATTCAAATTAAAATTATTGGCGGATCTGGTAGGTAAAAAATGGGAAAACTTCCTTCTGAGCATTGATGAGAATATTTAATCACTCCAACCACCTGATTCGATCTGATTCTCCCTCCTTTCTTCTTCAACATATCGAGATGATTTGGGGAAGTGCATTTGATAGATTTCTAGGTGGATTTGTAGGCATTGAATGCTTCTTGTTGGTGGTTGCATTTCAAATTTGGATTTTCTCCCTCCTCCTCTTCTTCCATGCATTCATCTATAAATGTAAGAGTTGGGCTTATTTGTTATGTTGGACACTTTGGATCCTTATGCATTTTGCCAAGGACTTTATATTTTCTATATTTTGAGTTGCAGACCTCTAGATCTGGCTCTCGCATGTGGATATCGGCCTCCTTTTCATTATAACAACTCTATGCATTTCAGGAAGTAATAGAAGCATTGTTTTGTGACTATTTATGGTCCTAACATGTATGCATTCCTTCTTCTTGCCTTTTCTTTTGCATTGCGTGCTTGTTGTCATTACACATCCCTTGCAGCTTCTTATTTGGTTTTGTTCCGTGAAATTGATATGGTAAATACATTTTAAGTTGTGCTACATGTGCCTAGCCTTCTTTCACGCATTTCCCTTCATTTTCACTTAAAATAGATAGTGTTCATCCCTCTTTTCTAGTGTTATCACCTTTTAGTGTAGTTTCCTTTCATGTTATCCTTCTATATGTGATCCCTTGACATTATTTGCTTAGTTTTCCCTTCCAAAGACTAGGATTAACGAAGAGTAAAAATAGATAGAGGAACCAACCTTCTCCGAAGATTTGTCTCAAGTGCGCAAGGTCCCACAACTTGGGGACAATTCCATTGTGATCTCAAACGACTTGATCCTTCCAGATCGGAGACATGAGTGCAAGTTTGAAGACCAAAAGTTCCTATTTTCTATGTGGTTTATGTAGTTTTGGGAGGGATATATTTACTAAAATAAGTATAATTTATTCATTTATTAATCTTTATACTTTATTATTTCTTGTAATTTAAATAATTTTTTCATTTATTAATCTTTATACTTTATTATTTCTTATAATTTAAATTTATTTTAGTAAATATAAGAAATTAGGGTCACTCTACACCTTATGGAACTAGTCTCACAGCTCCATCAGTCATAGTTTAGAAGATGGTTTTTCATATTCTAATCTAGTTAGTACATAGGTATTTTTCAAGATTTCAGCATTCAGCCTAAATCTTTTAGGGTTTAAATTCTATAATCGATGTCTATTTTGGGAAATAATATAGTTATTATTTATGTTTTTGGGCCTTTTGGATTGTTAACTGACATTTTTAGGAGTGTTAAATGTCCCAAAAGTAGAATTTACAAACCTCATAACTCCCAAAGGAAGCGACAATTACTCAAATATATGGACTCATGCAATTCCTTATAACACATAATACATAAAAACACATATGTAAGTTTTTATCAATTCAAATAATCAAGGGAATGGTCATTATGAGGTATATGAATAATCCAAACATCATGAGGACAATGGGTGCAATCAGAAAAATCACGAGGTCTGTGAAATATCTAAAACATCAAGAGATTCATCAAGATTCAAATTATCAAGTGAATGGTCATCAAAAGAATGATAAGATAAGATCACCATGAGTGATGGTGGAAATCCTCTTAGGTTCACAAATAATACATATTTTATGAGAGTTTTTATAGACACTTAATCAATGCTTGGTAATGAACTCACATCTTACAAGTCAGGGAGGTGGAATTTGTAGTGTTTCAATACAATGTGGAGGTTAAGAACATGGAATTAATTCTCAAAAATTCCTCCAAGTTTCATTTAGGAATCGATCCTTCTATTAGGAGGAGGAAACCTATATCCATGAGGAGCAATTGAGAAATAGGGTGTTTAGACATCATAAACATGTTTCTATTCAGGTGACATATTGGGAAGGGAGATGAATTATGAGATTAAGAAGAGATCATCATGTTCAAAGGTGAAAAGTGAGGATGAAGGTGTGAATTTATGATCATCATATCCCGACTCTACCATTGTGTCCAAATCTCTTTGAGAAATAAATCAAAATGAGCTAGTCAAACTAATAAGGCATCCATGACTATCGTGTGTAAAGGATTAAGAAGTCACCTATTCTCATGAGAGTGATAGGAAAAAGAAGTATATGGGAATCCTAAATATGATTCCATTCAAGGAAGATTTCGTTTTATCCCGGAAGGGTAAGAGGGTGATCTTCATATGGAGATGTTGTCATGGGAATTGACTAAACCAAAAATGCAAAACTTAAAACCATGAAAACCAAGCCATAATGTGAAATATTTCTCCCAAATATTCTTGAATCCCTCTCCAAGCCAACTTGCCTCTTATGTCATGATCACCTTATCCTTAAAGGTATTCCTAATACATTGGGTGAACACATGTAAGTTTACAAAAGTTTTAACAAGGTCCATTATTCTATTCATTGAAGTGCAATAAAAGACTAATTCTCTGGCAAGCCTAGAAAGGCCATTTTTGGCAATTTTTGAGCTTGTGTGCATCCTCCGAGAGGATTATGAAAAGTTTTTACATATAAAAAGGTGGTATTTGAAAGCCTTTAAGGTTTTGGAAGAAGTTTAGGAAGATTTAGGAAAATTTTTATCATTCAAGGATAGTCTGCTTCAATAGTGGATTTTTAGGTGTAAGGAATAAGCGAGTCAAATTGTGAACCTTGACTTATTTGGATGATTCTCGAGAGCTCCATAAGGAGTTGGGAGGAAAAAAGAAGCCAACATAAATCTTGAGTAATCCTTTACATTGTGGGAGCATCCCTTTTGATCCAAGGCCACCGAAGGTTGTTGATCGATCAAAGTATGGTACTTAGTAAAGAACATACGAAGGTTCACGTGGGAAGAGCAGAGCACACTCAAAAGCGTAGAAGGATTGGAAAGGAATCACATGCTAGGATCGAGAAATATTCAAGACTTATCCATTTTCATGATAACGATCTATTTTTGGAGAGAGCGTGTGGAGCACACAAACCAATTAAAAAATTACATGACATGCATTGGCTATTTTTGGAGGATCAACTACAAAGCACTTTGCATGGATACAGCCAAGAATAGATTTACTACTGGCAGTTAACTAAAAGTAGTCTATTGTTAGCGCACTTGCATGTGTGTCTATTATTGTAATGGTGTGTGGCTAATAATAGCATGTGACCTATTTTGGGATTAGATAAGCGGTGAAGGGCAAGTCCCCACCCTTATAAATATGTAGTGAACTATGTAGCATAGTAGAGTGTGTGAGAATTGAGTTATTGTGAGGTCATGCTGCCAAATCTGATGCGCGCATAGACTATGGTACTATCTATTGTAATCAGCTTCTATGTATTTATCATGTTTAATGTAATGGAATGTGTTGGCTGAATCAAAGTGTCAAATCCTGAGTATAACTAGTTCATGCATGCTTGATTTCATCATGGTTATCTCTTAAGTCTGATTATTCTCTAGATCTAAATATGTATTGTAGATTGAAATATTAGACATAGATTTGAACCCTTTGAGTCTTCATCATGCTAACATAATGCTACAACAACCCTAAATAGGGGCTTGGTACCCTTATGTGCTTCTGGTGAGCAATTAGTCTAGGGTGAGTGATGTGACAACACGCTTGGGATTTACTTGGTGAATTCTAGGTGCATCATTGGTTCCGTTGTTGGAACATCTTTTTAGTTTTTTTGGGATGGTTCGCGATGAAGACATACTAGTTAACCCTAGCAAGTGTTGAGGAGTGGATACACGATCTGGAAGAAGAATACACATGGAGGTTCAAAGACTGGATCTGAGTTTAACGCACACGTATGGGTGGAACAAAATCTATATGACCGTTTATATGAGAAATTCTTTGCTATCTTTCCAAGTAGAATTATACAAGTGGCTGATAGCTTATGCATCTAAATGGAACCGGAGGTATCACACACTTATCTCGGACACAGAAGAATTTGAGACCCTTTATGATGCCGATCCGATTTGGACTCGCGCGGTGAATACGTGGTTCCGTGGTGTTTTGAATAGTTATATCTTGGAGTAATCAATTTCCACTTAATCATGCCAAGAGGT
Organism: Taxus wallichiana var. yunnanensis; assembly: GCA_018340775.1. Taxonomy (NCBI): domain Eukaryota; kingdom Viridiplantae; phylum Streptophyta; class Pinopsida; order Cupressales; family Taxaceae; genus Taxus; species Taxus wallichiana. The sequence goes on along the minus strand of CM031244.1, from coordinate 543,251,415 downwards.
AGCTAAATTCCGCTTTTTATGGTATCCCGGGGAACTTACTCGCAAGGCATTCCACTTTGCGATCAAGATCCTGATGGTAATTTTGAATTTGGAGAGAAAACCGATGGCTAACTAAATCCTACCATGCATGGGGGAAGGAGTGGGTTTGGTGAAAGATTGAAGACATGGTGGTAGAGAGGCAGAGAGAGGAAAGGTGGCTTAAGTATAATGAGGCATGCGAGAGGGAGGTAGAGAAGCAACGAGAGGTTGCAGAGAAAATGGTGTTGTGGAGAAAGATAGTTCGGAAGGAGTTGAAGTTCACGCAGAAGACATGGAACCCAAGTATCAGGAACTCCCCATTTGGGAAATCATGATAGGGAACCCTCCTCGGCCTCACGTAGAAGCACACCAACAAAAATGACCTGGGCCGTGGGTGCACATCTAAATCCACCTAGAAACCTTTCCCTTGTGCTTGGTTTTCCAGTATCTAGTACAAAAAACAGTCAGCAAGCTAATTCAAGTAGTGGGAGAGTAGGGAGACTCTTATAAGAGGCATAATGATGGAAATACAAATGAATTTGTTGTTATATGGGAGTACCTTTTCGGGTGTATCATCTACATAGAATTCAGGTGCACATATTTTTGGACTATCTTCTGGGAGTAGTAACACTTCACGACTATTGGGGTGCAATTCAATACTACGGTTGGGACACAAGGAAGTACATCCTCTAGTCCGACCCAGTTATAGGAGGTTTGAGATTAGGGGTATAGGTGGCTCTAGCTCTCGATGGATCTGGTGGTTCTAGAGGTAGAGGAAACACAAGAGGTTCTGGATCAAGTGGGAAAGGTCCGCACCAACCCCAAAATATTTACATGGAGATGTCTCTTCATCTTCCAGAGTATAAGGGCATAGAAGATGTTGTTAAACATGTACATATGTGTGAAATATTGTGGCACACAAAAGGAATCATGGCTTCTGAGCATAGGGCAAGCCAATTTGCTACTACGTTACAAGGGTGCGCACACATCTGGTACAAAAAGTTTGACCCTGATCAGACTTGTGTAGACTATACAACTTTGAAAGATGCATTCCTTAAAGAGTTTCACATCCCTGAGTTTGAATAGAAGATTATAAGTGCACTCAAGGATATTAAGCAAGGCACTACTGAAAGTGTTAGAGAATATGATGCCCATTTTAAAATATTGTTATCTAAGCTCTCTTATGATATTCACGCAAGCCAACATGCATAATGGTTCATTAGAGGCCTGATTACATCTTTTAGAGGGCGCTATCACATAAGACATACATTGATCCACGCAAAGAACTTAAAGTAGATTTACACGTTGAGGCAGTTGGAAGTATAGACACTGGGGTGAGCCTGTTTTTAGAAGCATAGATTGCAGCTATGGCAAAGCAGTTGGAGAAACTATCGGAAAATTCAACACATGAGACACGCACAAGGATTTGGTGTATAGATTGTGAAGTGGAAGGTCACACAAAGGATAGTTGTCCTCATAGATTAGTGTGCTCACTGCTATTAGACTATGAGATATGCCATTTAAACCATGATGCCAGTTGTTGCCCATTACTACAATGTGTGATAAGGAAGAACGTTTCAATCTACTGCAAAATATGTAGGTCCACAACTCATGACATGGAAGACTACCGGCTGATTGGTTAGATCCAGGATGCTATAGATATTGGTGTACGACAGACAGAGTCTCAGATAACTCTAAAGGAAATAATGAGCATTAGGATCGGGATCACAATCAGGTGTGCTATGATCAAAATGAAGGGTGTTTCAAAGGTGGTTGTGGCAGAGGTCGAGGATACCGTGGTGGATTTGGAGGATGAGGCCATGGTGGTGGAAGAAGTGAGTTTCCTTGTGGAACATGTTATACATGCAGATCTCCTAACCACTATAGGCGTGAATGTCCTCAAAATATTACATGTTCTTTCTGTGGAAAGAATCATAGCTATGAGGAATTCACATACCTATATGAGCATCTTATTAAGTAACATAAACAATAAAACAAAGGTGTAGGGATGGTTAGGATACAACGCGCTATGGAAAATCAATGGATGCCTAAGTTAGAACAAGACTCTAAGGCATTATAGGTAAAGATCACGACCCTGCTTGAAGCAACGCGCACCAAAGAAGCATTGCAGTAGAAGCCTACCATCACTAAGGAGGAGGTTCTTCATGCACGGTACCCATATCTAGCCCATTAGAAGGAGGTTTACTAGGAAACCATGGAGGTACTCAAAAATCTTCAAGGTGAGATACAATATTTAAAAGAGAAATCATGGAAGATGGAGCAAAAGAAAGCATCATAGATGGTCCAAATTGATATAGATGACTTGAGAGAAGTGTACAAATTGTTGTGCCAGAGAATATCATTCCACTGTTGGGGAATTGGTTAAAAGGAAATAATCATGCACAAGTTCTGAGACTAGATGACGGATCCTTCATGAAAATCTTCCCCCTTATAACCTAGATTATGACAAAGAAATAACTCTAAATGTTGTTGTGGATGGGTGGCTATTGAGTAATATACCGATTGATACTGGCACAAAATTTAATGTTCTTACTTTATATGCATGGGTACAAATGAGGAGACCTCCATTACAACCATCCTATAATGTATTGTTCATGGCTAATTAGACTAAGGCCACTCCCATCGGAGTTTTAAAAGATGCATCCATTACCATACAAGGAGCTAAGTTCATTAGGGAGTTTGAGGTTTTATTAGTGGTAGATTCGATAGATCCCTAGCTCTATTGCGGCGTCCTTGGTGTTATGCAAATAGTGCCGATATTTGGTTCAACAGGGGTTATATTAGCTTTAAAAACAAGGAGGAAAGAGTTATTATCCCTTTAACAGATGGAAAATCTACACCCTATGTTGAGCCCTTGAGTGAAGAAGACTTGAATAGGATTTATGTACATGTCATCCGGGATCCAGAGGTTCTTGAGCCATGTAAAGAAGGAATCCTTTAGTGGGAGGATGCATAATCTATCAACGATACTACAAGTGTTGTTTGTGATAACTGGGCTCATAACACATATGAGTTGGGGCACGAAGTAAAGAGCATATTTCCTAAGGGTAGAAAACCACATTATGTCAGGAGAATAGGTAACAACTTAGTACCTTGTTACAATGGAGAATGAGATCCTATGGTGTTCCTGCGCACCATGGAGGAACAATGGATAGACCCACTGGAAAGAAGAAATATGATAACATATAGACTATGTGGGATAGCAACAAGCTAGTGGGTGGTCCACAAGGATAATCTTGTAGGATGGAATGAAATTAGGATTGCTCTTACCACTAGGTTCTACAGGAGCAATGCACCTACTCAAATTTGTACTTATCATGGTAATCAACCTATTCAAAGACCACGTTTAGAAGTGTGAGAGACTTTGGACGAGGGGTAGGAAGATTTACCACCTTCGCTCTGGGTGCACAAGTTTTATTCCACTTTACAAGGTTGCACGTGTGCTTGGTATGTCTATGTATAACTCCATAGAGAGAATGGAAATTGGCAGGATTTAATTATAGGAATGGCCTATATGCTTGACTTATTTTGTACTGAGCCTTCGGTGGAAGAAGCATTAAAATCCATAAAGTGCTTAACTATGGGAGATAGTGCCAAGGCTGAAGAACTCCTTTAGGAGTTATTGGATGAAGGAGCGTGTTTTTTGAACAGATAGAGGTTGACACCACACTACTTCAGCATGCTTTCCTTGAGAAAGAAAAAGGTAAAATGGTCTATTTAGTGGATGAAAAATAAGTAGAAGAACTGGATATAAACCATTCAACAGTAGGCGTGAGGTGTTAGACAATGTAGATAATACCACGCACCTATCATGAACCTATGAAGACAAAGAAAGTGAATATTGGATCAGATGTTGAGCCTAAGGAAGCCATAATTGGAGACTATTGGTTAGACTCTGAAGTGGCAAAAATCATAGAGTTACTACGGGATTATCAGGACTTATTCCCTCGAGGGTACCATGAACTTAAAGGTGTGCATGAATCATTAGGGGAGATGAGGATAAATCTTAAGGAGGGTGCGTACCTAGTTAGAAATAGACCCTATAGGATGAACCAAAAATTGCGTGAAAAGGTCAAAGAAGATATTGAAAAAATGTTGAAATCTGGGATTATCAAGCCCCTTGACGAGTCAAAATGGGTTAGTCCAATGGTGATCAATATCAAGAAGGATGGACAAATTAGGATTTGTGTGGACTACAGGGAGTTGAATGCTACATGTGTGACTGATCCCTTTCCTACACCATTCATTGAGGAAATACTAGAAGACGTTGCAGGTCGCGAAATTTATTCATTTATAGATGGGTTCTCTAGGTATCATCAGGTTAGGATTTCCTAGGAGGATAAAAAAGACTACTTTTACTACTAAATGGGGTAGCTTCGCCTATACTGTGATGCCTTTTGGTTTGAAAAATGTGCCTACTGTATTTTTGCGCATAGTTGTTCAAGCATTCAAGGAGTTTATTCACAACTTACAGGTTTATTTGGATGATTGGACGATGTATGGATTAGTTAAGGATCATTGTGATAATCTACACTTAATGTTTGAAAGATGTAGATAGTTGAGTATCTCTTTGAACATCCAAAAGTGCATATTTGATACACCATTTGGGATACCATTAGGACACATAATCTGTAAGGAAGGATTGTTGGTTGATCCAACTAAAGTTGCAGTCATTATAGGCCTAAAGGATCCTACCAGTCAAAGTGAGGTGCACAAATTTTTGGGTCATACAGGATATTACAGGAATTTTATTAAAGGATATACCAAATTTTCCACACCATTCGATGAGTTACTTGAAAGGGAAGAGTACGTTCTCTTGGGAGAATCACAATAGCACGCATTCAAAACATCAAAAGAGAAACTTACTACCACACCTATCCTACGTCTTCCTTCATGGGACCAACCATATCATGTACATGTGGAAGCCTCTGGTAAGACCATTAGTGCATAGATTGGCTCACCTGGAGAAGGTATTATAGATCATCCTATTTGTTTTGATAGTAGAAAGCTGACTCCTGCAGAATTTAACTACAAAACTATAGAGCGCAAAGCTTTGTCAATGATCTATGCGTTGCATAAATTCAAACAATACCTACTGGCTACACCATTTATCTTCTATACAGATCACATGGCATTGAAGTATTTGGTTAAAAAACTAGTTTTATAGGGGCACATATGTAGATGGGTACTATTATTTTAAGAATTTGATTTCATAGTTGTGGTAAAATTGGGGAAAAGTAATTCTAGACCAGACCATTTATCTAGAATATAGTCAGGAGAAGAAGCACAGCAATTGAAGATACCATGCTAGATGCATAGTTATATAGGTTACAATGAGCACCATCGAAATTAGAGGACATTGCTGTCTTTCTACGAACATGCATGACACCAGAAGGAATGAAATCCTTAGAGAAGAAACAACTTGCTATACGTGCGACACCCTATATGTTAATTAGTGGTGACCTGTACAAGTTAGGCCAAGATGAAGTATTACACCGTTGTGTACTGGAACATGAGTGTACATATATCATGGAGGAAGCTCATGGTGGTATTGCAGGTGGCCACTATGTAGGTGACGCCACTATGCGTAAGATTCTACTCATTGGGTTATGGTGGGAGACCTTGTATAAAGATTGTAAGGATTATTGTAAAACTTGTGATCATTGTCAATGTCTTAAAAACCAAGACAACAAGATGAGATGCCATTAAGGCCTATTCCTAGTGCGAGCCATTTGAGAAATCAGTTTCGATTTTGTGTGTCCTATTTCACCAAATGCAGTAGAACTAGATCGCGCTATATTGTAACTTACATGATTATCGACAAGGTGGGCAGAAGAAACACCTATAAAGGATTACACAATGGCTACAATAGCTAGGTTTCCATGGGAAAATGTTATTACATGCTATGTATGTCCTTTAAGTTTGAACAGTGATAGGGGCACACACTTTCTGAATGAGATAATCAGAATTTTATTGGATGAATTCATGATTGCACAACATAAGACTAACATATCATCCTCAAGAAAATGGGACTATTGAGACTTTGAACAAAATTTTGAGCCAAAAATTAACAAAAAATTGTGATGTTAGAAGAAAGGATTGGGATGATGAAGTATTTGTAGTACTTTGGGCATATCAAACAACATATAAAAGCGTTGAACAAAGCCACACCATTTCGATTAGTGGTTGTACATGAATCGATTCTTCTTATGGAATTCAAATTACCTTCTTTGCGTATTACGTGCACTTTGGAGGTATAGCTGATGAGAAAGCATTAGAAGAATGAATTGAAAAGTTAATCAAGTTAGATGAGCAATGAGCCATAACATGTTGGAGTCAAAAACAAGAGAAGACTAGGCATAACGCATGGTATAATAGGCACATCGGGATAAAAAGCTTGAGATAGGACAAATGGTACTCCTTTATGATTCTAAATTTTTACACCATCTAGGTAAACTCAAAGTACATTGGTTGGGGCCATATGTTATCATGTACATACTTGAAACAGGTGCTTGTCAATTAGAGGTGCTTAATGAAATACGGTTACCTGGATACTTCAACGGGAGTAAGTGAAGCCCTACTATAAATAAGTCTTTTTGGTGTTCGTAATAAGGCAAGTGTGTCCATTTAGATTAGGTTTTCAATTATGTATTTCCTTAATGTGTTTCCTTCTTTGTTGTTATGCTTTGTCAATTTAGTTGGTGTTTTTGTGTAATAAGTGTGTTTACGCGCCAGAAGCTAATTACTATTTGGAGAATTTTAATGTGCAGAGGACTGAACATACCCTTAGTGTGGGGTGGTTATTGATATCTAAGTACATGACTAATAAAAATAAGTACACATGAAAGGAACTAACTACTACGGGTGTTATTCAAGTTGGAAAATTGAAAGAAAAAAATATTTCTTCTGGAAAGGAGGACCATAGATGGAGATGAATGAAGAAACAAGTATAATGTGAGGTAAGCAGGGTTGTGAGGACTACCAGTGGAAGGCACAGTGATGAGGTACTTAGGTGCATGGAAGTGTGTTGAAGAGAAGTTTACAACCAAAAGCTAGGAGGAAGCACTTTGGAAGGTTATAGCTTGGGCGCGAAGATGTACAAAGACGGAAGAAACAAAAATGGTCGATTAATGAGAGGATTTTTGGTAGGTGGAGGAGTAATAAATGCACTAAATTTTTGAAAATCTATATAAGGACGAGATGCGAGTTCATTTTTACCATTGCAATTAAGAGAATTTGAAAAGAGCTAAGTGTGAGCGAGCTAAGAATCATGTTGAGGTGCAAAGAGTGTGAAACCAGATGTGGAGAGGAGGTTTGTGTGCAGGAGAAGCTTGTGTTCCCAGAGGTGAAGGGTTTGAGTGAAGTAGACATGTTACAAACAAGCTAGGGCACGTGATTTCCACTAGGGCACAAAGATTTGAACTAGGGTTTCAACTTACTTAATTAACAGAGGGAAGAAAAGAGATATTTTTCAGATGGCACCAAAGAAATATCCCACAAAAGATGAGTAAAAGGGAAGAATAAGGTCGAAATAGAAGAAGAAATTGCTCCCTAGAGCAACTTATTATAAATGTAGTATCGAGAGGGTGTGATCGTGGGACAAGAATGGGATTCCCACATCCATCAATGTAAAATCAATAATTACAACCATCGAACATCAGATAATAAAAAGGAGCTCGATGTGTTATTGAGCACAAAAATGAACAAGTGCAAACAAATGTAAGATATGCCCTTGTGCGATGATACTGGTGAGAAGTTACTGAAGAATATTGAAGTCTACAAGTTGTATGAGTTGCCATACTTTGGTAAGTATGAACCATTGTATTGATGGTTGATGAGAAGAGTCCATGAGGACTTTTTCTATTTCACTGGACGAGAGGGTTAGAATCATAGCTACTTTTATTTCAATGGTGACAGGACTAAGGGCCTCAGGAGTAGATCTGAAGAGCGATTTAACTGATAAGGCTACAATCCTAGAGACAAGGAAGGAGCTGGGGTATACCAAAGGTCCGTGTGGCATGGAAATCGACAAATTGAAGAAGTACCTAGTAGTGCAGGAAGCTACACATCTTGTAACAAAGTTGAATGACCAAGAAAGGTGGTCATAGGTAAACACAATGTGGTTGCACATTGCAAAGAAGATGTCTCAAGGAGTGGTCTACAATATCGCAGATCACATAGCAAAGACAATCATTGAAGAAGCACGAGATAGGTGAAAGAATAATTTTTGGTGCTACTTTATTGTCTTTGGTGTTTATCGAGATTGGAGTGCCTGATGGGCCAAAGGAGAAGATTTGGGAGTACCCCAAAAAACACAAGTCACCTGCGGAAAGATTTTTCAAATACTTGTGTGATGGATCAATGAGTAGACCATTCAAGAAGAGGGAGGAGAAGTGGTATGATAAAATCCATGTAGAGTTCAAAGAAGAATGGCGCATACCAAAGGAATTACTTTCGGTGGTGGGTAAGGTAGTTCAATTTTAGTTTACTAGCATTTTTGCATCATGCGATTTATGATGAAGGACGGGGCTTGGAGCCCATGATGAAAACTGTATGAATTCACAACAAGATATTTCTAGGCATTCATTCACCAATTTTCAGATGCACACCACCTAACCTTCAACACGAGATAAGGTAGATTGTGACTACCACACTCTAAGAAAGAAAGAAAGAAAGAAAGAAAGATATATATATATATATATATATATATATCTAGGGAGGAATGCCTACATTAAGAGCTCATCTCGGATATATCAAACATGAAGCCTGTAAGCTTGGCCATTGGGGACATCGGAGCAACACACTCAAGCCCAAGTTGGAGAACACTAAGTATGTGGAGAATGAGTTCATGCTCCCAGGGCTGCCAAAAGGTAAGCATACAATGGAAAATGTTCTAGCACCTAAGCCCACAGAGACAATACAAGTAGATGATGAAGAAGAGGATCATGATGAATAGTGGTGGTTTGGAGCACAAAGGAAGAAGAAAACCTCTAAATATGGAAGAATATGAGCGTGTGACTACTCCACCTTAGCAATAAGAGGGAGATGATGAGGACTTGGATGTAGTCCAAGGAGAGTGCCATTTTAAAAGAGTATTCAGGAGAACAAGGACCCAAGGTGCCACTCCAATCAGTGCAAAAATTACCTCGAATATCTCCACAAAAGGAGACAACTGAGAAAATAATAAGGAAGTTGAAGCTGAGTGAGGAGGCAGAAGAGTTTGAGGAAAGCGTGCCCAATTCCCCTACACCTCCAAAGAACGAGGAAGAACAAAAGGATGAAGAAATGAAGGATGGAGAAGAGGGAGAAAAGGAGGTAGATGAGACAACGACCGAGACTGCTCAGGGTACAGCAGAACAAGCTCCAAATATTGAAGCCCAAGTTCCTAAGGGGCCAAGATCAAAGAGAACAAGTGGAGAGTATGTTCCACCAGTCATGGGCTATGCCGAGGACACAAGTAAAATTGTCCATGCCCATTTTCAAAGCACAATGACATAAAAGGATTTGTATGGATAGGAGTTGATGGATGAAGATATGGCAACCATGTGCACACAAGGAAGCAACTGTCATGGTCGATGCACATGCACATGGACGAACCAAATTTTGATGTGTGTGAAGAGTCATGTGTATCAAGGAGGTTGAAGAAAACACCTCAGGCCAGACACATAACAATAAATCCTACTATTATGTCAGATGAACAAGTGAGAAATGCTTTGGTAAAGGTATCAATAAAGGTGGCATGATGAAATATGGATAAGGCTACAATAATTAGGGTGCTAAGGGAGGAGATCAAGACTAAGGATGCAGAAATAGCGTGCCTAAAGTAAGAAAAAGACTTGGCATAGAAGAAGAACGTTGTTTTCATCAGCATGGTAGAGGAAGTTGGGGACAATATCATGAAAGCAAAGCCACACTTAGATCCAAAGGTACCCAAGATGTTTCCTTCAACAATGCATTATGTAAGTACCTTGGTGGACTTAGTGCTTGAAGATGAACCTCTGCGCAAGCTAAAACCAAAGGATCCAACACAAGAAGTAGAGCGAGAAAAGGCTTCGTGATGAGAAATATTGCATCATATGAGGGGTTACTTCAAAGTTTGCAGGAGGAACTAAAGAAAGTAGATCAAGTGTTGAATATTTGTACAGCCCCATGAAGTTGTTATAAGAACCAGGACCATTTTGGAAGACAATGAAGTCTTGAAGGCCATGAAGGATGAGACCTTGGGCCATGCAAAATGATTAACACTTGTTAAGAAGAAGTGTGAGGCCCTTACAACAGCTCAAGAACCACATAAGGAAAGGCTGGATGAGCTTGGGAAACTCATCATGCAAAAGATGGAATTGTTAGAAGGAAGAATGACTGCCATGTCTAGCATTGTGTTGGTCTTGTAGAATGAGAAAGGAGAGATTGCAAAGGATGAGTTAGAGTCAATTACAGTGGATATCCTAGAAAAGGTGGAGGCCACGCTTAATGATTGGCAGACTTTAGAGGTAGAAATAAAAGAAGAATATCCATAATTGATTCTTCAGGTTGAAGTAGAAGATACTATTGGAAGGTAAAGACATTCTTTTATTCATAAACATTCTTTCTATTCTTCTATTCATATTCTTTGATTCATTTTTGAGACAACCATTTCCGGGGTGGTAATGCAATTAGTGTGGGGTAATTTTGATTAGTTAAAGTATGACACTTAGCAAATAACATACAAAAGGTTCGCACGGGAAGAGAAGATAACACTCAAAAGCGTGGAAGGATCAGAAAGGAATCACGCACTAGGAATAGAGATAGATTCAAGAATTAGCCATTTTCATGATAAGGATCTATTTTTGGAGATGGTGTGCGGAGCACACAAACCAATTAAAAACTTGTGCGACACACATTGGCTATTTTTGGAGGATCGACTACGAAGTGCTTTGCATGGATACAAGATGAGAATAGATTTACTACTGATAGTTAACTAAAATAAGTCTATTGTTAGCACACTTGCATGTGTGGCTATTATTGTAACGATGCATGGATAATAATAGCATGCAACCTATTTTGGGATTAGATAAGCGGTGAAGGGAAATCCCCACCCTTATAAATATGTAGTGAACAGTGTAGCATAAAGAGGGTTTGAGAATTGAGTTATTGCAAGGTCATGCTACCAAATCTGATGTGCACATAGACTATGGTACTATCTATTGTAATAAGATTATGTGCATTTATCATGTTTAATTTGATGGAATGTTTTGGATGAATTAGAGTGTTAAATCCCGAGTACAACTCGGTTCATGCATGCTTGATTTCATCATGGTTATCTCTTATGTATGTTATTCTCTAGATCTAGATCTGAATATGTATTGTAGACTGAAATATTAGACATAGATTTGAATGCTTTGAGTCTTCATCATACTAACATCTTGCTAGAGCAACCCTAAAGAGGGGCCTAGTACCCTTGTGCACTTCGGGTGAGCGCTTGGTTTAGATTGAGTGATGTGTTAGTGCGCCTGGGCTTTACTGGTGAATTCTAGGTTGCATCAAAGGTGATGCTAACAATCATATCATACTCTCAATCAATACATACCTCTCAAGAGTGTTTCTAAAATCTTAATTAGTGATTGGTAATGAGCTCAATACATTGTGGAGGTCAAGAACATGTGATTCACCTTCAAGGTCTAATTTTATGTGGATAAAATTGATCAAAATGTTGTTCTCCACAATGGTATCAGATTCTTCTTTGCAATGGTGTGACTCAAGAAGACTCCTAAGTTTTATAACCCAATTCTAGGTAGATTTATCTTCTAAGAATCCTTATCAGTTGAGATATTAATATTTTCTTGTTGAAACCCCAAAATAGGGTTTTAGATAACTTGATAGGGAGAAAATTCAGATTTATTATCATACAAACCCTTCTTGACTCATTTACATATTGAATAAGATTTAAGAGGATTAAATTCAAGTTTCTTATTTTATAACCTAAATATGTGGACACCTGATATGCTCCCAACATTAATCTTTAGGTGATAAAAACCTTGAGAGTTAAAGAAAACAATCAAGGTTGAAAGTAAATTCTAAATGTCATGACCTACCATTGTATATTTGTAATGAAATTACTTAGATATATTTGAATATCAACAACAATAGAACACCAAGAACACCAAAATGTAGATAAATGATCATAATATGAAAGTATAAGTTATAAGACTAAGGGTGTAGCAATATTCAATCCCTTTCCTCTTGATAGAAATCAATATGTGCATCCTTCTAGTCACTGTGCATCCTTCCTATGAATAGCTTGCCTTCAATTCAACCTTCACCCTAGCTCAGAGGAAATTCCTAACAAGGTTTTAAAGTTTTTAGTGTGCAAGGATAATTTCCCAAGGTGATAAATTAATTCAATAAGATTTAGTGAAAGATAACTTCTCTTGAGGCCTAAAATTACATTTTTAGCCATTTTGTAGCTTGATAAACACACTTCGAGAATGTTCAAGGAAATTCTAAAGCATTTGAGGGTGATTTTGAAAATAATTGAAAGTGTTTGAAGTAATTTAGGAAAGAAAATATAAATCAAGATCCATGTGTTCAACAACCGGTATTCGCGGTGTAAGAAATGAGAGCTTCAATGGTGAATGTTGTCTTCTATGGAAGATTTTGGGAGTTCATGAATGATTTTAGAGGAAAAAATATGCATCAAAATGTGTAATAGACAGTCACTTGGACAATGGGTGTAATCAGGAGAATCATGAGGTCTATGAAGGATATGAAACATCAAGAACCTCATTAAAATTCAATTCATCACGGAATGATCATAATGAGAATGATGAGAAAGGATCACCATGAGTGGTGACGGTAGTCATCTCGAGCCTACAAACAATGCATATCTCTTGATATTTTTTCCAAACATTTAATAAATACTTAACAATGTGATCGCATCTAACAATTCGGGAGTGGCTTTCAAAGTGATTTAATGCAGTTAGAGTTCAAGAAGATGGGGCTCACCCTCAAACATTCCTTCAAGTCTCATTCAAGGACCAATCCTTCCATATAAAGCAGGAAAACTATTTCCATGAGGAGCAATCGAGTGAATATGTGTCCAAATACTATAAGCATGTTTCCACTCATGTGACATCTTAGTCAGGGAAGTGAATTATGAAGTTAAAAAGGGTGTCATCATGTTCAAAGGTGAAATGGGAAGCTCATGGAGTAAGTTGAGGATCATCATATCTTGACTCTACCATCATGTTCAAACCTCTTCAAGGAATAATCCAAGATGAGCTAGTCAAGATACCGAGGCATTCAAGACCATCATGTGTGAAGGATTAAGACATCATCTATCTCCATGAGAGGCATATGAGAAAATAGGTGTATGAGTATCCTAAAGTTGATTCCATCTCGAGGAGAATTCTGGAGCCATGAGGGGTAAGAGGATGATCTTCATATAGAGCACCATGTATGTAAGAATGAGAAATCATTTGAGTTTCACTTGATGTCACTCACTTGGTAGTGTTCTTAAACACTCATTCAAACCTTGTAGTGTGATCACACTTCAAAGGAGGAAGGACATTGCAACCACCTCATTTCAGTCCAAACAGTGGCCACATGACAAGAATCTAATTCAGTGAGAAATCCTTCCATCTACATGGTGAATACCTATTTCAGTAAGTGATAGATAATCATAAAAATGGTTTAAGCATCATGGAGTTGATTTGTGATCACTAGGGTTAATTATGGAGGCCTAGAAAAGTAAGAGAGTGATCCTCACTCTTTCCTTGTAATTAGAAGAGAGCATATTGTTCCTATCACAATGTAGATCTCATAAAAAAGTTCTAAACACTTAAGTCATCACTTGAGGTTTTAGAAATATTATTTGAACCCATGGTAACTCATTTTTACCACTTTTCATGTTAGAAGTTTCATCACTCAAAAACACAACTTGGGGTGTTAGGAAGGTGTTTTCAACTCAAAAAATTTGGCCCCATCCTCATGAGATCCTCACCCATGGTAAAAATAGTCTATTTATGACAGTACCCATTCCAAGAGGTACTTATCAACATTTACAAATATTCACCTATCACCATGTGGTGACCATCTCTCTAGAGCTTACAAATTTAGGGCCATTTTTATCTGGAACCAAAAGGGGCAATTGCACTATTTTGAAATTCTTCATGAAACCTTCAAGTCTTAAAAAAGGATGTTACCAACATGTATAGGATTCAAACATCTTTCCATTTCCTATTTTTCCCTCCCAACTCTTTACAAAGGTCCCAAAATCATCTAGAGAAGTCAAATTTCACCATTAAAGTGTGTTCTTTGCACTTAGATAACTGTTGTTGAGAATATTGTCCTTAAAAGATAAAACCTTTCCTAAATATTCCTAAATTACCTTCGACACCTCCAAAATTCCCGACATCACCTCCAAATGTTTAATATATTTCTTAAACTCCCCCAGAGGGTGTGTGATTATCTTAGAATGGTCTTTTTAGGATTCTGAGGAAGTTATCTTCCATCAAGTCACAATGAACTCATCAATCATCGTATTCAATCATCCCTACACATTGAAACAAACTTAAAAACCTTGTTAATAATTTATTTTGAGCTAGGTTGAGAGTGGTAATGAGGTAGGCTGGCTAGAGGAAGGATGCACTAGTGACTGAGAAGCGAAAGATTCAACTGTGGGCTTAGTTGTTAGAGTAGGTATTTACCTTAGCTCATGTTCACCTAGGTACTTTATTTACCTTTATTGTATTTATCCTCACCCACTTATGTGTGTGGATATTTATTTTATTTTATTTTATTTAGATATTAGGTGATATTATCTAGTTGCTAGGTACAGCTCTTTCCTTGATCTATCAGTATTGTGAGTTCTTTCCTTGATCTATGGTATTGACTAGATCCTTGATGTCTAGTTCTCTCCTAAATCTATGGTCTTGACTAGTTCTTTGATGACTAGTTATTTCCTTGATTTATGGCTTGATCTACGACCTTGACTAGTTCTTAGATTGTTATTCCTTGCCTATTTAAGCAAAGCCCATTCTCAATGTATCGCATCATTGAGTTCCATAATAATATATGATATTGTTTCTCATTTATTTGCAAATATTTTATGTAAAGTTATTCGGCGAATTGTTTTCGAAAGGAACGATAACCGATCGTACTCAAGCCAAGAACACGATGCTAATTAAACACCATGATCAATAAGATGAAAGAAAGCAACGATAACCAGATAGTACCAAGCCAAGAACACGATGCTAATCAAACACCACGATCAATAAGATGAAAGCAATTAAATCGAATAACTTTACATAAAACATTTGCAAACAAATGAGAAACAATATCATATATTATTATGGAACTCAATGCAATACATTGAGAATGGGCCTTTTTAAATAGGCAAGGAATAACAATCTAAAAACCACCAAAGGTCGTAGATCAAGCCATAAATCAAAGAAATAACTAGTCATCAAAGAACTAGTCAAGACCATAGATTTATGAGAGAACTAGACATCAAGGATCTAGTCAATACCATAGATCAAGGAAAGAACTAGTTAATACCATAGATCAAGGAAAGAACTATACATAACAACCAGATATCTCCTAATATCTAAATAAGATAAAAGAAATATCCACACACATAAGTGGGTGAGGATAAATACAATAAAGGTAAATAAAGTACCTAGGTGAACATGAGCTAAGGTAAATACCTACTCTAACACTTTCATCTTATTAATCGTGGTGTTTGATTAACATTTGTGTTCTTGGCTTCAGCACGATCTAGTTATTGTTCCTTTCATGGCATCGGAAGCAGAGATTGCTGTTGACATCCATTTGTAAGTTTTATTTTGCAAACAAAATCTTTGTATATTTATATATTTGAGATTTGGTCGTATTTTGTTCTTTGCAAGTATTTTTATGCAAAACGAGGCTTCCACACCCATTAAAATCCTTAGCCCTTGGTCATATGAGGGCTTAAAACTTGTGATTCCTACTAGTAGGTGCTTAACTTCAGCCCCTTTAATTTTATTTGTGTGGTGAAGGCAACAACAATTTATTTGTTTTAGTGGCAACTAAAATAAATAATAGAGCAAAATATTAAAAAGCTTGTATCTTTTGATCGGTAACTTGGTTTTGAGTGCCATTTTTGCAAAAGTGCTTGTTTTTCATGCTCTTTCCATTGGAGTTATTTATTTTGAGACTTGCACTATAATTATAAAGTGCCAAATATGGAGGAGTGTTGTAATCAATTGTGGATGCAATTTCGGTTGAGCCCGACGTCCTAAATTTTTGGGAGTTACAGTTTGTACCTATCATGGATTCTGAGAATGATATGCTTTTCTTTGAAGTATGTGGACTTCAAGAGGATATTGTAAAATTTGTGGAAGAAAATAGATCACTCAAGAAGTGAAATTCTCTTCTACAATCACTCATTCACGATAAGGATACAATAATACACTCCCTGCAGAACAAACTTGCTAGCCTATAACATCACCATCATATTGTGGACAATCATATCCATGCTCCTAGTCCAAATAAGAAATTGCTGCTCTTGTATCCACCGACATTGATCTCGCCCCTTTGAGCCCGAACTCTGTTTTGATGCTTCTAAACCCGTGAGGCTTGTTCGCATGCTCTTCCACATCTCGTGCCTATTATAGTACCACATGTTGTGTATCCTATACTTTCACCGCATGGATTTTTTAAGAAGCATACCACTGCATTCAGTTCTCACATGCTCCGTTCTATGGGTCTCACTAGCGAGTCATTGACAAACATTCACAGGGTATTGTTTCCTCTATTCCACATGTTAAGTGGAATTATCGTCATGACATTGGTTTTCGAGTAGATACTTCATTGGGATCAAACATTGACAACTCCTTTTTTTGTTCGCTCGACTCTTTCTGAGGATCATGAGCAACACACGAGTTCTGCACCTTCACTCAGGCTTTAGAAACCTGAGATTTTAGCTGTCAGACATGATCAACCTGACATACATTCTGATGTTATTTTGCATGCACCCATTGTGCATTTTGCACCAAGTCATATGTAGGCATCTTCTTCATCCATCAATGTTGATTTGGGGTGGATATCTGATCACTCGTGGCGGCGACATAGGCATTCGTTGAGAGGACTCTACAGGTGTGGCTCCTCCACCATTAGGCCTCTTGCTCCACTTTCTATACCTTATGCATTGTGATGCTTCTTGTTTTGAGTATTTTTCTTTAGCAGGTGTAGTGTATCTCTCTTGTTTGTTGAGATATTTTGTATCTATATTTTCGACACTTTTGACATGTTGATAGTATCTCTTATGGGGGATATATTCTAGTGCATTCCAGTGTTAGTTTATCAGCGTTCGAGTAGTTGTTTTGACAACTCATACAGATTTGTAGCGTCACTCCACCCATTCAACAGTATGGGAGGGTGTGGTGTTGATCCTGTTTCTTCGGGTTTGTGTCCTTGCCTTGTTACCTTGGCTATATTTAGTTATTACACAAAAATGTTGAATACAATGGCAACCCAAGGTGTTGTGGTAAGATTTTAATATGTTTATGAATTGTTAACAATTAATATTTATATTTAAATGTAATGTCCATTTGAATATCGTGTAGAAGTTTTTCTTGGTACTTAAAAATACTCAATTATAAAAAAATACTAATATCTTAGACATATGACAAGGCAGAAAGATTTTTTTGTAATGTTATAAGAAAGAATCTCTTTTTTTGGGAAAAATTTCTCGTTGAACAAGGCCAAATATTTTAAAACTATTTATAATAACCAAATAAGACATTCTAAAAAAACCCACATGAGAACACAATTTATAGGATCTACATAACTATTGTAAAATTGTAAAAATAATCAATTGATATTCATTTACAAGTTTTTCAAGTTCAAATTTATGTTCTTTTTCAATGGGATCCAAAGGAGATCAATAAATTCCTACTCCTAGGTAGAAATACCATACATATGATATTTCATTAGATGATTCTATTTTTTAGGCACACTCCCACTTTATTTTTAAATATTATTTTAAAACTTTATTGAACTTCTCTATATTTTTTTCACATTTATATTACATTGTGCAAGATTATTGCTAGTTCTAAATAGTTCTACATATAATTTAAAATCTAACTCCAACATCATGTAGCACATGAGAAGTCTAAATCACTACTCTCACTATCTTGTGGTTCCAACTAAAAATCGATGTATAAAAAGTTGCTAAATTTTTTTGCATGCATGTCAATTAAATCCTGATTTAAATGTGATAAGAACCTATAAATAAATGAATACATTTAAACTCTACAAAAATTATACATATTAACAAATAATAAAAACATAAAGAGACATTTTAAAATATCCACAACTGTATTAATAATTCTAATAAAATATATTAATAATAATTATAAATTTAAATAACTCTAAAACCATTAAATCGTAACTACTAATACTCTTAGTTATTTTAATATATTCCTGCACTTGAAATTTATAAATTTACTAATGAAGTATATATTTTAATATTGTCATTGGATACTATTATTTATAATATAATTTCACCGTTAAATGCAATCTTGAAAGAAAAAGACTTTTCCTCGTAGGTTGCCCGATTCATATGTCATCGTAATAAGTAATGACAATGTTGAATAGGGTCTAATTAAATTTAATAGAATTAAAGTATAAAATGTATTATGAAAAATACATTTATCAAATTTATATTAAAATCCTTTCTCTTTAAAAATATATAAACATGCAGCATGCAACATAATACGTGTTGTTTTCCATAGAATATATTAAAATATATTTTGTTTCCTTGATAAATGAAGGAATTTAATGAAAATTAAAGGATATAAATTATTTCACAAATGAAAATTCAATGAATTATAAATTTGACGCAACCAATATTTATGTAATCAAATCAAAATTCTTAGCCGGCTATAATTCAGAAGATAATTTGCATTTGAAATAAGTATTTATAATTAAAATGAACATTTTTGGTACGAATTTATTGATGATTTGATTATATGCATGCAAGTTTTAAATTATTTATTTATAAATTATTATTTTTATGTTAGAGTTATATAAATTTTATTTTCTAAAAACTAAATTTTTATTTACAATAGTTTTTCCTTAAAATACATATTTTAAAAAGATTTATTAATTTATAATAATAATGTTTTATGTGTGTATGAGAAATTTGATAGCGCTATTTTTAAATATTAATTTGAAGTAATGAATATATTTATTGGAATTCTTAACAATATAACATTGATGCAAGTTACAAAAATGTAAATTGTGGAATTTTTACAAATATGAAATATATAGAAAAACTACATTTTTGTGTGAAGATTGTGGAATACTAACAAAAATAGAAATTGTAGAAATGTTACAAACATTAAGAAATGTGGACAATGTACAATTTAAAAAATGGAGATTAGCTATAAATTTTATAAATTGTGGACTATCCATAGTATAATGAATTGTGGAAAAACTTCAATAATATATCAAAATGTGGATTAGCTATAATTCTAATGCCACAATTTTAATTTTTGGAATACCATATAACCACAAAAATGTTGTTGAAAAATTGTGGCAAAAGGTCTAGTTTGTTGTAGTGTTTCCTTGATAAAACAATATTGTCTTTTGGTCTAGGGTATCTTAATATATAGAAACTACAGATTTCCCAATGGTAGTGAGAATCAAAAGCTCTAAAAATTTCTTTTGGTGTAGGGGTGATTCCCAAGATTCGATGTACAATCAAGTAACATGAATATTCTTTATAATGTTTAATGGTGTGTATGTATTTAAACAAGAGATTACCTAGTGACACTGGATTCATTAAAGAAACACAACAAATTAGTGTAACATCCCTCTGTTTGTTGAGGTCACATCTCGTACAAATAGTTAGACAATAGTGACGAATATATTTACGTATGCATTGTCACATCCGGGTCCCATTGCAAAATACAACAAAAGCAAAAATGCGAGATAAATCTTAGGGTAGTACTATAATACCATGTAGTAGCATACTTTTAGTCAAAGATTAAAGTAGTCACCTCTTCGCATCATCACAAAATGGAAGTCACCTCGTATAGATTTCTGCTTGAATTGATTTATATGTAAACTTATTTAATATTATAGTCTTCTATTTGCGTAACAACATGAAGGCACTAATGTTAATTGTCCAAAAAAGAAATACAACAATGATGAGTTTTTACACCAACAAATTAAGGTTAATATTAGTCATGGATGTCCGATTTAGATTTGGTGCGAAACTTCTATTGATGAAAAGAGGAGGGGAAATCATATATGCAGGACCCTTAGGTCAAAACTCCTACAAGATGATTGCATACTTATTATTCTTCCCCGTAAATAAATATCGAACAATTTTATGTTTATATATTTGGAAAAACAGTTACGCATAGTGATATTTTTCACTGGAAAAAATATATGGGAAACGTTCATCTATTTGTAGGATTATTTATCTTGAAATCATCGGTGCAACTAGCATGCAATTTTTGTGCTCTGTGAACTTTTTTGTTGTAAGTTTGAGGTATATTCCACTAGATGGGGAAGTTTCGAATCCCGTAAAGGTTTTTGGGAAGTGTCGGTTTTTTTGCAGGATACTTGTAGTTTTACGCCCCTCGTGTTTTATCCATTTTTGGTTTTGGTTTTATCCTTTTTGATCGCAGAGCTCGAAATGCATTGTCGAGATATGCTCTTCCCATTTACAATAAACCTATAGGCTATATACAAAAGAATCTTTAAAATATCAACCAGAATCTCATAGTTTCAGGCACAAAGGCACTAAAATATCCGGGAAGGCGAGTAAATGATGTACAAAGAAAATGCTAAAAGCATAGTCTTCCTCCCACAACGCTAACCTTTTCCAAATTTCTAATGGAGTGATCCTTCTTATTTTTGTTGCACAAAACAAAGAGTAGGCAACATGAAAGCAATCGATCCATTAACTTGCTACTAGTTTACACAACTTAAAAAAAAAAATGTTTCGTAAAAAAATCCCTAGAATATCACAGAAAAGACTAATCGCTATGGGAAACGAAAGGGAGAGCAAGGAATAAGCACAAGCAATCTAAAGCTTTTACAAAGAATCCAAAAAGCAAAAACACATTCTGTGCAAACGAATAGAAAAAGAGTTTCACCTTGGTTTTCTTGAAGCTGGTCTATCTCCAGGCAATGGATGAAAATGGCACGGGGACATGGTACTTTGAAAGCATGAAACATTTCCATCCTCGAGCCACACAAAACCAACCCTGCATAATACATAGTAAATGCATTAAATGGTTCACAGTAAATGCATTCAATGCACAACAGGGCATTCACTTTTCCCCTTTACAATGGTAAATAAAGGGAATAGCCAATACAAATTTGTCGCAATTACAAAATAAAAACTTGAACTTTAGTCTAGCACCATTTAAATACAAACATGAAATTCTAATTGAAAGCAATGCAAATATGTAATTGCTATTGTGAAAATAATATCCTAGCCTTCTTTTGCGACTCTTGGTCCCATAGACTCTTTTGGTCTCCTAGACGTTAGTAAAATCCATCATTCCCGAAAATTTCCAGACCGAAGGAAAAAAACATGATGGTCAAAAGTTGAAACAGTCGAGGGAAAGAGAACACATGGCGGATGGGAAAAGTTATTCGACAGGATAAATGAGATTTTGATTGATTTCCAACCGCGTCGCAATTAATGTTCCGCTGTCAATAATTAAAATCAAGCACATGAGAATGCAATTGATTTCGCCCACGCCACTTTCTCGATTTACGTGTTTAGCAACTATGGACTGTTCGATCTGAGACGGTTTTTGGATAGTTATTTTCTCTGACGAGTGTCAGCAGCAATAACTTCCCATCCGCTGGTCTCAAACGGATGGACTCCTCACCTAACCACTAAACACTAAACAGTAACCACTGTTGATTTGAAAAATAATATCAGACCAGGTCCAGGTTTTGCTCTTGCCTTTGCTCTGCACAGAGATAGTAGTTTTATATAATTTTGTACGATGGTGGAGGCTCCCTCTCTTTTCTATTCTTTTGGCGATAAGACGCCTATTATATTGGCTTCTATATTAACAATACTATGCCTATGCGCCTTCACACTTCTGGTATTACTGGATATAAAGCAAGCATTCAGAAAAAGAGCAAATTGGCCCTCAGGAAATGCCCTCCTCCTCACCGTTCTCACCATTCAGGCTCTTTATTTCGTCAGTGGCACAAACATCAGACTTTCAGTGGATTTGCCACATGATGCACTTCAGCATTACGTGCAGAGTGAGGATTACGACGAAGATGATGCAGTTTTGGATTATGTTGCCGAGGTCATCATCGCGGGCGCTGGAATACTTAATATCATTGTATTCTTGGGCTATTTTCTTCCTGCAATGCTCGCCCCACGCTCTATCAGCAATTGGCAGTTACTGCTGCTTTAGCAATAAGTATATTCTTTCCAGTTAAGAATCTCTTCAACAAAGACAAAAAACTCTGCCGGTTTCTTCTCCAAGAAACACAATGTTGAGATGGACCCTGCTTTATTTTCTGAGCAAATTCCATTACTATGCATTATATTTCTTATCTTTTTATTAGGCTGCACAGCTTTAGCTGGTAAAACTGTTCGCCGCATCATGACAAAGGATTTCTGTGATTTTCGCAGCGGAAGATTTTGGAGCATTGACCAAGGAATCTCATCAATCATGGGATGGTTTTCAAAATGAGTTATTCAAATCATGGATCGTTGCCCGTGCTTCCCAACCGCAATATGTAATTACCAGATCAGTGTTGAGTTCAGCAGCCGGACTGGTGGTCTCAGGTTGCTTCATATATTCCGTGGTCCAATATATTTATATATTTTGACTTCTTAAAGAAAGTGATATATCGGTTTCATTATCGCCTACATCACTGCCATTGTTTTTACTGCTTGGTTTAGTGCTAGTGGGGTGGATAGTCATATGCTGCAGATGGTTTTTGGCGGTTCTCCAGTTTCCTTGGCATCGAAAACACTTCAGTTGGAGGAGATGTTTTGGCATCGAAGATTTTTGGACACGCAGCTTGGTTGACATGATTCACAAGTACGACGTGAAAGATTGGCAGTCTGAAAGATTGACATGCTTCTCACTCAGGCTGCATAAGTTACTGCATTTGTTTCGGCTGCTTCCAATACTGGTAGTCTTAATCAGCAAAATTTGTTGGCTTTTGTCAGAGATGCTGTTAGGCATGCCTACGCGCAGGTGTCTCAAGTTTATTGGATGGTGTCGGCTCCACGGAGTTCGACCTACACCAGGTCCTTCATCAGGTAGATATGTTTACAAAGACTATTCTAAAACAATAGAACCCATTTGCATGCCTGGTGAAGATCCCTTGGATTTGTGGAAAGCTAATAAGAACGCTATTAATAGAATAGCTATTCTATTCAACAAAGGTCATAAAAATGGTAGCGACTATACCAAAACCCATTCCATCTTCACCCAATTTTCCACGGAATGGGTGGATCAAGGATCTGCGCTTCTAGATAAATTTAGAAAAGCATCCCTGCCTCAAGTTGTCAGGTATCTCCCCAGTCTAGACAAACAGTGTTGGAAGATGACGGCAGTTTCCTTCATAGCTATCATCATGGAAGTGCATACGGTGAAGTCGGCTAGTGTGACCAACGCTGTGAAAGCATGCAATCAAGTATGGGATTTTCTGAGGTTTGCTGACAGTATTGATTGCCATCCCCAAGACAAAGCAAGTATGCAAGGTTTTCACACAGATACAGATGAAGTAAGTATGGCTGCTGACAGAGAATTCTTCAGACTACGAAAATTGTGTGAAAAACCTGCTGTGGCCGCACAAGAATCTTCTCAAGATATAACTATCGATTTTTCAAGGAACTCAAGCGAGGCACTTGTGGAACTGCTTGAAAGAGAGAAGGAACTTATGGAAAAGATGGAGGGAAATGGCAACATGAATGGGGATATCGAGGATTGCATGAAAATAGCACCAAACTATAACCTTTATAAGCTATACAAAATATTAATGGATGCAGAAGTAGACATTGAGAAAGCTGAGGATTTGGTGGGTTGGGCAGAAATGTCACTAAGAAATGTAATTGCATGTTTTCTGTCAAAGATGCCTGATATGCTTTCAAAGCAGTGCAGGAAATGTGCGCAAGGGTTCGACGAAGATAATATATGGGAAGCAGTATATCTGGCAGGGAAGGCGAGGGGAATGATGGAACCCTGGGGTTTGCAACTACAATTACAACTAGAGTTCAACTCCTCCTCGGCAATGGAATGGAAGGTCCAACACCAACTTCTTCCCG
Organism: Taxus wallichiana var. yunnanensis; assembly: GCA_018340775.1. NCBI lineage: Eukaryota > Viridiplantae > Streptophyta > Pinopsida > Cupressales > Taxaceae > Taxus > Taxus wallichiana. The sequence continues at coordinate 543,227,084 of CM031244.1, read as the reverse complement.
GTGCCGTGTACGAGTCGGATACAACACCATTATTGGGGTGAGATTTCACACCTATTTCCCTGTTTTTTTAGTTGTTTTATTTTAAATTTGAAGTTTGATATTAATTTCTACCCATTACCTATTCACAGGCTTTTATTACTACAAACTATCAAATGTTTTATTTTATGTTTAAAACAGTATAATCAGTAAATATGTTTCAATGTTTTAAATTTTTATATAGATTGTATTACTTTACCTTGTGTATTCACAATCAAATGATTATGCTTTCTCATCCAAGACAATTTGATTAATAAGTAAGGTTGCCCATCAAACCTTATCTTTAGTTGTAGTTACCCAAAAATAATTTTAGATCAGTATACAAATCTTTCTTATCCTTAATATTGCAGTTACCCAAAACTAATTCTAAATCTAGTATATAAGGCTTTCTTATCCTTCAAATTAAATTATTTTAATAGCGATGAACCCAAAAGTTTCATCAAAGTATATCAATAAAAACATTTCGAACATAAAAGTAAGGGTATATTAGAAAGGATTATAAAAGGGAAAAAATAGCAACATCAGTAATAAAAGTTCAGAATATCAAACAATATCATAAAAGTAATAAATTTTAACAAAAACTAATTTATAAAAGTGATAAACAAAACATTTGGTAAAGGAAATTCATTTATCATGTAGGATCAATAGGGACAACAAAACCAATATAAGAAATTGAAGTAAATACAATCCAAGAATGGATTTTTATACTTCATATCTTAGCATGTGTAGTTTGAAGTGAATGGTAAGTCTTGAGATTGAAAGACCTACATATCTTGATGAGATTCATTCAAACACACACCTAGATCTACATGGAATAAAAATAGTTAGTTCAAATCTAAAGAAGGGAAGTACACCCAAATTTAAAAAATTTCAGATTCATATGTCAGTGACATTGATACAAACATTGTACATCCCGTAATGTTGTGTCTAAACATACACTCTTAATTATGCAAGGACTATAAAGTTTCCATGGATTCTATATATTCAAATACGAAAAAAAAGAGATTGGCTGATGTCAACTAAACAACCTTTGTCACTTGTTCAAAATGATGTAAACTATACCAACACTTTGGATTGGTCCAGGGTTAAGTTCTTCTGATGAAAAAGAAAAATAGATTGGCTAAAATATTAAATTACGCTATTTGTTCCATACCAATGTAGTTCTGCTTGGAGAGGGTGATGAATCACTAGCCGAGCTGAGCCATCTTGAAGAATAAAAATTATCTGACAGACATGTGGACGATGTCTTTGAATTCTAGTATACATAGAACAATGACATACTCTAAAGATGCTAGAAAATTGCATGAAACGAAGAATTTTTAAACGGGTTTGCATTAGGTAGGTTCTGGACTTTATCTATTGAAAGCTAGCATTAGGTAGGTTCTGAAATTTTAAATGGGCCATTGAAAGCTAGTTGGAGTGGGTATCTTTGACAGGATTATCATGGATTACAATTTTTTTTTTCTAACCAGAGATTATAAGAAGAACATGATTACCATGTATTGATTTTCGGATAAGGATATGTTCACCACGATGCTCTCCTTAGCCACCATCGTGATAATTATCAGAATAATTAGAAATGAGCCCTTGTCTCCAATAGCCTTTTAATATTAGCCAAACTAGTTCTTAAAAGGGATTTTAACTTTTCCACGGCACACTCACAAATGCAACCGAAACTTGGGGATGGAGTTTCTTGCTATTTAATTCTAAAATGGAAAGAGTTCATTAAAGATTCCTCCCAATGTCATTCGGAAGAAAGACAACTCCCACAAAGTAGTGATCACATAGATAATGCAATGGGAAATGCTTGATGTCAATATAGATGTTCTTGAAGGATCTAAGCATTAATCTCCTTTAGGATGTGATTTTGAACTTGTAAAAGATAGTCTTGAAGAAAGTGTTTTTATGATGTAGAAGGGAAAAGATGGGGTGTCTTCCACCAAGTCTTGAATTCTTTGATTGTAAGAAAAAATATTTCACACCCCTTCCAACTAGCACAAAAGATTTATCTAGTAATCAATATTAAAATGAGATTATGGATGAAAACATGGCTATTTATGATACACGTATATCATCTATTTACGAGGTTGATTCGGGTTTGTAGAGAATTTGAATAGTCCATAGGAAAATTAGAAACCCATGAGGTTGATTGGACAAATAATCTACAAAACAAAGGCTAGAGGAACCGCATATGGTGGTGACTACGAATAAGTTGGTTTGATGAAAAATATGACCCCGCTTTGATGTTGAAATTTTTGTAGAATAATGTAGACACCTAATTTTTGCAAATAATCACTTGATAATGTAGATGTCCTAATCCTTAAAATCATGACTTGGGCATCTATTACAGTGCCTAATCTGCTATTACTTGGCAATGTCCTAGCATCGATGAGTTATAAATAGGGTGGTCTCGATTAGAACAATCGAGACATTTATTTCTAGTTGGAGTTATAGAGACTACACTATAATCAAGGTGTCTCCCTCTCAAAACCCTATCTATATATGGGGGACGAGGAGGGGGTGGGAGTGGGGTGGAACGCCCTATGTAGGTAAGTTTAGGCTTAACTGTCCACACACACGACGGATCTCGAGAGAATCCCCATGCTTATATGAAGACCCATGTGCTTATCCAAGAGAAGCCCAAAGTGCTTATCCAAGAGAAGCCCAATGCTTATCTTAGAACCCCTATGTTTGTTTTGGAAGCCTACACATCTATCCATTTGAAGCCCTATCCATATCTATCTTTGGGATGGGGCGGTTGGGGTGGTTTCACTATGTGGTGAGGCGAGCGGGGTTCCTTGTGAATAGGGTAATATTGGATAGATCATACATGCAATATATTTGAAAACCTCGGTTGGTTGGGTAGCTCTAGAGGGACTGGGGGGATGGGCTCTACTCTATATAGATCTGGGGGCCCCCCCATATCTATATAGTATAGGTTTGGGAACCAACTACCAACCATTAATCTCATCACCAATCGTGAGGAGAGGAATCAAATCTCCTTCCCTTCCTACTAGTACTTATGTGTCCAAATCAAAGAGTCGGTGTAGTGAAACCCTCTGGAGTGCCTTTAGTGGCTTGGCTATAGTCCTATTGCAAGACTTCCTCTCTCTCCATTGTACGTATTAGTCATACATAGAATAACTTGCACTCGTCCAAAGAAGTCTTTTAGTTGTAATTATCTTGTAAATAGCTTTCCAACGTTACACACCCTTCCTGGTCCAAAAGGGTGGTTTCATCCCACCCCTCTAATAGAAATTTTCTCAATTTGATATCTTTTATGGGTTGTCAGTTTCCTCTTGGGTTGGCCTTAATATACACTTATACCTACATTAACCCACCCGGTACTTTTTTAACACTCCTCAAACAAATAACTCTCAAAAGGAATTCAAATCTCATCTAAACTTCCCAAAAGAAGAAAACAACATTAGGAAAGACACCTACATAGTTTTGAAGCACTCCAAATTGTGTTCTAGAGTCGAGCTTTCAAAATAAAGACCATAAGATCCAAGTGAACCACTGAGAAAACAAGCCATTGCAAACATTATCAAGTGATCAAATTGTCAAATATATGAGAGAGCTGAAAACTAGATCTTTGGAGGTTGCATCTATCACACAACCATTAAAATTCAGAAAATACAAAGTTCAAGGGGCAAAAGAGAACACAAACATTATTGCACACTAACAAAAATTATTTTATTATTCAATAAATTAATCTATTTTTACATCTAGGAACAATAGTTTAAATGGTCTTCCAGCATGATTATCAACACCTTATAAATAAGTCAGCAATTTACTCCTAATCTCCTCTTAAAACCGGCCAAATTTTTTGGCAAACCCTTGCCTTTTTCGCAGGTCGTCGAGGGCCGCTCTTTTTACGGACTTTTCACCTTCTGGTACAGTTACGGCCTCCTTTCCTTTTCCTTCGCCATTACTTTTCTTTGCTGTTTCTTTCATTTTAGCTTATTTGTCTCCGTCAAGGGTTTCGTGGATTCTTTCGATTCTATCTCATTGGGGCGCTTGACAGAAGATGAGTGTCTTGACGGCGTTGAAATGTTAACATTCGTTTTGCTGGGCGGGGTTTTGCGGCTGCTGTGTGTTCGATGGAGTGGAAAGATTTGCAGTTCCTTGAGACGACGATTCAGTGGCAGAAGAAGTAGAGGCAGAAGGAGAAGACGAGAAGGAAGGGTTTCGACGGGACGGAGCATAACGAAAAGAAGAAGAAGAGGTGGTTTTCTCGTTTTCATCCCTTGAACTTTCCCTGGGAGACGAATTCATGGCTGCCGCGGCAACAAATAAACTGAGCAACGAACAACTGTGAAACTGGCGATAAACAGAGGAAAGAGATCTGCCGCATCAGGAAATAAACAACGGGCAACCGTGAAAATGGTGATAAACAGAGGGAAGAGATCTGCCACAGCAGGAAATAAACTAAGCAACAAACAACTGTTAAAATGGAGAAAGACGGAGGAAGGAGATGGGCGGAAGCCAGAAACAGGTAGCAGAAGCAGGAGGGGACGAAAGGTGACCAACAGAAATGACAAGCAGCTTAACCAGGAGACCGTAGTCGACATGCTTGTGTGAGCGGTAGTCACGCCTCCTGCGTAAAAACTGCTAAATACATGTTATAATCTTTATTTCCTTACAGATTTTTCTAATCCTTTTCTACTTTATAACTTTATAACTTCTACATCTGGCATACAGGAACGACAATATAACCATTGCGAATTCAATGTGTCTTTCCTGAATGAATAATTCTCAAAAAGATAATAAAAAGTTTAAAAGTTAAAACATTACATTCTTCTTGGTCACCAGGGACGTTAATAGATTTTTTTGAAACTATAAAAAGTTTAAAATGCAGATCGCATCATACCAAGAATACTCAATAATGTAATGTCTTAACAGCAATAAGAAACTTGATAATTTTGGCACAAATCAATATATCTTCTTTATCTAGGAATGTATGAAAACTGAGCGAACCAAATGAAGTAGAGTGTAGGAATATAATTACCAACCTACATTAACATCTGAAACATATAGAAATTATGCAGTCTTATATAACTAAGAATAAAGCAAATATAGAATAAAACATAAATAAAACAGAGTATTCAACAAAATCAGCACTGTTGTGTGTAGTTATATTAATTTCTTCACTGCTGTCACAGAGCTTCAGCTCTTTACAATCAAATTTGTGCGGGTACAACACTGTCTACAGCAGCTGTTATTCACATACAGCAATTACAATTGCTTTACACTATATAAAAAGACTTCTGCTGAAAAATAAATAAATAACATCCAACTATAAAGAGAGCTTCCCAAAATAAACTGCAGACTTTATATTCAATGAATGCTGTGCATGCATACAAAACAGAATTCTTTTTTGTTTTATTTGACTCTTAGCTATTTCCTAAATATAGAACTGAACTGTATGAAATAATCATACTGCTGTTTGCTAAACTTAGTCTTTCATACATTGGAAGAAATTAAGTGCATATTGCAACAAAACATACAATCAACATTTGAAACATACATACTATGTTAATTTTGTAACTGTTGATAGTGTTTTTCTTATTTTATCCGATGATCTTATCCGCGATGATGTCCAACCAACGCCATTTGCAATTTCTGTTAACTTTTAATGCGAGAAGAGGGTAAATTCTGATTATTAGTGCTTACTACATTGAAAGAAATGTACCATTTGTTATAATCTGATAAAATGCCGTTGTGGAAAGGAACATTAATTTTTGTTTGTCTCACAGAATCCAGAATGGGTGGAGAGCAAAACGATCACAGTAAGATCACAAATTATTTGAGAATGAATCAATATCTAATCCTTTGGTTCTAGAAAAATGAATGCCACCTAATTCTATTTTAAAGATAGAAACTCTTAATTGTTTTTTCCCACTTTATTTTTGGAGAAGGAATCTTAACTGAATTTTGCCAATTAGGTGTATTTATCTTTGTTGAGAGTCAAAGTAGCTTATGCATGTAATCTATTCATCTTAAGTTAATAAAAGCTTGATATCTTGCACCATAGATGTTTCCTTAAGCATTTAGCTGAAGTTTTACCACTTAAATCTGGTGGTTGTCTCATTCATGTTTATTACTTTTTTAATTTTTGTATCGCTATCTCTATAAGGGCATGGTCCCATGGAGCCGCTACAGGTTCTATAATTATGCAGCAGGTGGTCCCATGCTGAAATTTTCAACCAGCTACAGGATAAATTCGAATCTTGCCCAGGAAAGTAGGAGCTCCACAATTTCTGCCCGTTCAACTTAAGGGGTGGCTGAAGGGGGGGGCTGACAATTCCTGCTACAGTTTAGGCATTTTTTTGTCCATCTGGCAACCCAAATGCATTCCCGCCAGTTTTTTTGGTCAATTTGGAGGGAGATTTTCAGCTTATATACCCTGCATCTGCTCATTATTTGAAAGCAGCGGTTTGGAGGTGGATACTGAAAAAAACGAAAATTTCTCAGCGGAAAATGTTAATAAAAAAATTATACCATGGGACCCAAAAACAGCTAATATGCTCCTAAATTCGCTCAGCAGCACCCGCTGAGATTTTTATGCAGCCCCCACTCCATGGGACCATGCCCTAAACTGTTGTTTTTGTTATCCAACTTTCTACTCATTCTGTAGTTTCCCAACAGAAAACATAATCCTTGGTGGAGAGGAAAATATCAGAGTTAGTCTTGTTAGACATGCAGAAATTCTAGCCTAATATTTAGGGATTCTGTAGCTAGCATTTAGGGAAGTTATTTTGTAATTGACAGCACACTAGATGATATGTGTATGTGCTGGCAAATGTTGTCCATCTGTAGGATGAAGAGTAGAGATAGGGTAGTTTGAGTTTGAGTTTGAATAAGACTCTGTTTATTGTTATTCTATAAATATTGTATTCTCTGATTTAGCAGAGCACAAGCAAATAAGAATAAGAAATAGATCCAAAACAATATTTGCATTTCTGTGTTCTATTTAAGAGTGCTAATAATTTTGAAGTGTTACCTCATTCTCGATCATAAAATATTTGAGAATGAATCACTGTCCAACATTTCTGGGTATTCTCTTTTACATAAAAAGTGGAGTATAATAGGTTGCGCTGAACTCTTTTTCTCGTAAAACATTAAACTATATAAATAAAATAATATAACCCAGCGACTAATAAGATGTTTACTGTACATTCTGCCAGATTTTGAAACGAGCAAAGTTTTCGTGGAGGGCCACCAAATTTCGATCAACATTTGCTGCCAAGATTTTCAAGAAAGTTTAGAAGGCTGTAAAGTTGTGGTAACTGTTAACTACTTATAATGTTGTGCACGTTCATGTGGGGACTTATTTCCATTTACTCATTAGCTTCATTTTTAGTAAGTAAAAGCGAATGTGTAGTCAAACATAGTACTGCTTGCTTGCCTTTGGATGGATTTATCTCCTTAATCATCTTCGACATTAATTTACGTATTTTACATATCTTGGAAATCTATTAGTAGGGATTTTAACACTTTGAATGTGTGCCTAATCTTAGTTCAGAAATTTTAAATTTGTGAGTATCTCGTACATCTGTTAGGGTTTTTGACACTCAAAATTGAGATATATACTGGGTTTGTTCTCTTTAATATATAAACTTAGAATTTGCAGGCTGAACTTGAGATTTACTATTTTGATACAATAAATTTTTATATAGACTAACGAAAATAGTTGTCAAGGAAATATTTCTCATATTTATTTTTAAAAAAATATTTATTAAACTTTTCCCCTAAAATAACATATATTATATAGAAACATACATACAAAAAATAAATCAAAATTAGATTATTATGAATATAACCTACCTATTTTAAAGCGTAATATACATTCCAACAACAATTAGTATTGATGCATAGTATAAATCGTCAACTTTGATAGACGATTGAATTCAAGTAAATCGTCCATTATTGAATAGAACTAGCAATATCACGTTTGGTGATATTAAAGGCTGATAAGCTTGTTAATAAAAATAAATTAAAATGAAAAAATAAAATTATTATTTATATCTTATTGTTAAAAATAATAATAATAAAAATTAATATAAATACATGAAAAATTAATGATTAAAATTAATAAAAATTAAAATAATTAAAAATATATTTTAAATTTTAATAAAAATGATTAAAATTATAAGTGGTATTGTTGTTAAAAATTGAAAAAACTAAATTTAATAAAAATAAACAAAAACCATAATTAAAATTATCTAAAATAAAATGAACAAAATTTAATAATAAAATTAAATATCTACAATTAATTATTGTTGAAAAATTAAAACAAAAATTTATAAAAATTAAAAATTCAATAATAAATAATAAAAATTACTTAAATTATAAAAATTAATAAAAATTTATTTAACATAACAAAATAAATTAAAAATATATTATTTTTTCAAAAATTAACAAAAAGTAACAAAATTAATGAAAAATAAAAATAATAATTAAAAAATAGCAAAAATTAAGAAAAACTATAAAAAATAATGATAAATTACAAAAAAAAATAAAAACTATTAACAAAAAATAGTAAAAATTAACAAAAAATAATAAAGATAAACAAAAATTAATAAGAATTAAAAATGAAGTAATGAAATGAATAAAAGTTAACAAAACTTGATAAAAATTAAAAAAATCTAAATTTAAATAGAAATTAATAAAAATTAATAAGAAATTAATGAAAATTTAAAAAAAAAAAAAAAAAATCAAGTACAATAACAAAAATTAATAAAAATTTAATTAAAAATAACAAAAGATAATTTTTAAAATAACAAATATTAATTTTTTACTAATTTTAAAATAATAAAAATTAACGTAAAATAAAAAAATTAATTTTTAAATTAAAAGTACTTTTTCTAAGTTATAAAAGTTTAATTAAAATTTTTAATTAATGTAAAATTAATAAATTTTATTACCAAAAATTAATAGAAGTTAATGAGAAATTAACAAAAATTAATAAAATTCAACAAAAATTAATAAAACTCAATGAAAAATTAAAAAAATAAATAAAAGTGAATGTAAAATTAACAAAAAATAATAAAAGGCAATAAAAATAATGAAAAATTAAAAATTATTAAAAATCAAAACATATTAAATTTTTAATTTTTTTGAAAAAAATAAAATAAAATTTATAAATTACAAAATTCAATTTAATTTTTTTATATATTTATAATAATAAAAATTAATACAAAATGATTAAAATTAACAAAAATTAATAGAAATAATAAAAAGCGATAAAAATTTGCAAAGTGAATGTCAACCCTTGTTGCTCCCTACTACCTATGTCAACTGTCACCCTACTGAGAGTTAGTCCTAACGACTTGTGAATCGTAAGATCCCATGACATCTTCAAAGGAACTTGTCTGCGATGTCCCCTCAATACTGGAGGCACTGGTACATACTTAGGGTGACTCAAATCCCATGGGATGCCGATGTAATTCAGAAACTCCACGACAACAAATATTGGCAGATCTGGAGGCTTCGTTCCAGAGAATACACTATGTTCCTCACTTGTCCAAGAGATCCGTTAACTAAACCTGCCTCCACCCACAAATTGCACACCAACATGACATGTTGACCATTGCAAAGCAACACCTCACTCTCTAACTGGTCATCGTCACTTTCTCCATATGTCATGTTTCTCGTGCGGGTCGTAACAACTTGTGCCACGGGGGTAGTCAATTTCTTAAGCATGATCTTGTTATGAAATTTCACTTGGACATTCGTCGAAAATAAATGATTGGAAGAGTCAAACATAGACCTTTCCTCTGCAAAGCAAGCACGATCGCTTTTGGACATCAATTGTGGGATTCACATTTCTCAAATTAGATAGCAAGTTTCGAAACTTCACCTGATCCACACTATCCCCTTCTTGACGAAAAATCGTGTCGAGAGTCACAACCGACAAAAATGATTTCCATAACTTTTTTCCCTCCATGTTTCCTGCATACATTGGTATGTCCTTTACAGGTGGGAGTTGGGCAAGATCCCCGACAAGAATTATAGACCTACCTCCAAATATGACATTCTCGTGTGAAGGGAATGCTTCTCGCAAGCGAATATCAATTTTTTTCAACAATTTTGGACCCACGAAACTCATCTCATCAATAAGAATGTATCTATAATGTCTCATCTGCTCTTGAAATATAGCCAATGCCTTCTTGTTCAAAGGTCTCATGTCACGCAATGTAATTCTTAAAGACGCATGAATCGTAGTAATCGTAGATGTTGAAAGCAGAAACTCCTGTCGGTGCCAAAAAGCAGAGGGCTCTTACCTGGAGCGAAGTTGTTTTTGCTAACACATTTTTAATGCAATTGATTAAGAAAGATTTTCCTGTTCTGGTTGTACCTTGTATAATCATTCGGAGCGGAGCTTCATCAACATCTTTTCTAGAATGCTCTATAATAGTTTCTAGAGAAATATGTTGTTTTATGGACAACATGTCCACATCTAAGAGCAAACTGTCTGAAGCATCCAACACATTTTGCATGGATTTGTTTGTTTCTATAAAACATGCTGATGCGTCCTGTACGTCCTCATCCTCCTCTGTATCCCAAACATGGTTCAAATCAAAATCCCGTCTTCCAAGCATATGAAGATCACTCAAATTCACATGATTCGAGGAACAACGCGACATAGGATTTTCCACTTAGCCATTCCATCCACACCTACAAAATTTTATGTTTCATCATCCATTACATCCTTTCTTCACGACATGCCATGCACGATACATATTCTTAATTCTCTCCCAATTTTCTAAAATTTCCTCTCTAGTACTACCTATGTCCCTGTGTATATCACGAAATGGCTTATACAACAACAATTCACTCCAACAAAAGTTCTCGTGATCCTCTGATCCACTTTCAGGAATAGAGAAATACCGCGGCCACATGCGTATGATAGCAGGCGTATCCCTCGGCTTCCATTTGTCTTTCTTTCTCTTCGCATTAAACGACCACGATCTCGCAACATCAATCAACGAGATGGATTCCAACTGTACTGGTCGATCTTTATATGCATCAATGAAACATGATCCACCATTAGCTTCTTTTGATGGCATGCTAACCTTTTGAAAAACCTTCCAACCAACATTTAGTGTCATAAATGTACGATTGCATTGAACCAACGGTAACTTTAACAACATGTGACATGTCTCTTGTGCCCCAATATCACGTTCCACAATTGTTTCTGTCAAAATCCTCCGGTATATGCATAGTGCAGACTCTTCCCCTCCACATCATCTGATATCCTCGTCAACATATCATGAAAGCTCTCTGACCTCTTCTCTGCCTTTGAAGCATATTTTGCTATATACTTTAACACCGTGTGTCTAGAAACAACAGGCTGGCAATCTATATTACCGCGCCATATGGCCAACATGTCCGAGTTGTGAAGGTTCAATCTCGCATCGTTACGGGAAGGTTCAAATCTCTTGTTGCCTTCTATATCAATAAACAACTCGAATCATCCTCGAAGATCCCACGAAACCTCTTTCTTTCGTAAATAGAACATCTCACTACATCTTGTATGCCTCTAGAACATGATTGACAAGTTCTTCATAGTCACGAAGCGGGTCATGCTCTAGTATCTGTGACGGTTTCATCGAACAAGGATCTTCAACTCTGGACTGATCAAGCATTACATTTATCTGATGGCTATCACAGGATTCCACGAAGTAACATATCTGTCAAAAAATGATCTTGCAATCGCAACCCTATTCTCATCCATCCAATCTAATGTTTCCATGCAGGGGCTACCAGGAACCCACATGAATCCATGTACATGTGCAGATCCTCGATGTTGCCACTCAAACCTAAAAAAATATCATGCACACAAAAACCACGAGGCTTACAAAACTCTCTAGTTCATAATATCGATAATAAATAAAACCGAAAACATTATTGGACATCTTCAAATGAATTTTAATTGAACAAAAAAGATACAAACTTGTACCAATAATCCTTTGCACCAATTAGTTTCTGTATCACCTCTTCACGAAATATCTCAAATCTTTTGTGCATGTAAGCCGTGATGATATGAGGATAATCTATCACATTCTCAATCCTCCACCTATACGCCCTCGAAGAATTTGAAGGAGGTTCCCCTGGCATCATCCAGTGCAAATCAAACAACTTAGTGTCTCGGAGGTAAGTGTGAAAAAAATTTGGGCTACCCAACTGAACAATCATATCTGTCAGCGCACTACGACATGAGTACCAGTAAGACCTAGTCCCACGAAGTTTTGTTCCAAAATGCATCACCTGTTCTGCCAACTTATCATCAGTCGCATTATTAATGTGACGACGCAAGTCTTCAATAGTCGTGGGAACATTGTCCTCCAATTTTTTTGACAAAAACATAAGCGGCTTCCACGATTGCATGTGCCGTAGTTGTTTATTATGTGCGTAATATCAAAATCAGGGTGCCTTCCAAACCTATTGTCATGATACCTTATCAAATGCTTCACATAATCATGAAATTGTACTGGTTTAATCCTTGGTTGTAACCATTCTGCATCTCCTATAGGGAAGAGAGTTGGAAATGCCATGGATAACATACCCTCTCGTGTTATATTCATTGATTGGTGAAGAGCCGATCGAAGGCCAATTGATAGCATCAACCGACCTCAAATCTGTATTTTCAACAAACAATTTGACTTCCTCCATCTCCCTTCGTGGATTATGTAGTTTGAAAGCAAACAACGACGAAAGATTATGTATTTTTTCTTCTTCGACACTCGACTATATCCTGCACTCCATCTCTTCCAACACGTTCTCTTGTACCATCTTGTATCTCAGATTCCACATGACGAATTCTTTCTGATACATCTCCCTCTACTTCCGGGAGATCTTTTAATGCTGCATAGTCTATCTCCACATCTTTATAATACCTGTCATTACGAATTTTGTAACGCAAAGCATCAAGAACACACAATCGACTAACAATACATTTGTACTCCTTCTACCCTATGTTTTGTCTTTTAACTATAAGAATATCCACATCCTCAACTCTACATGGAAGAAGTCTCGAATCGAAGATATGTCTTCGTGTGTCCACTATATTTTTATTGGCCACCACGTGCATGAGTTACTTGCAATATGGGATTCACTCGCGCTATCAACATTTCCTCCACCTGTGTAAGTGCATGCAATACATTCGGCTGATCCTCAGGATCCATATTGTTCCACTTCAAAAACGATGACCTCCTCGTTCTCTCTTGCATCTCTTGAAAATAGGGCCTTCCACAGAGAGTTTGATGACTATGCTAGGGTATGACTCTTTGCATATACCACACATTTGAATAACTTCCAACGCATCAATCCTTTTCAAAAATTCATGACGAGACTCGAGCATCCTATTCAATTGTACACCATAACGCAATGAGTAAAATTGTGTGTAACTTTGATTCGGGAAATTATTCACACCATTTGTCGAAATCAGGTATCGATCTTGAATGTTTTGTTTTAACTCAACACCATGTGCACCGCCCATGAACATTGACAATTGTTGGTTCATGTAAAATGGGTTGCATGAATTTCCATATTTTCCCTGTTCACAAACCTCATACCCTCATCATTCACATGTATGAAAGAATCCATATCATTCATTTTCCCACATAAATTTTGATCACACGGATTTATGTTATTCTCCACATTCTCATGTACCTCATTTCGATCTCGGTACGTACTTCATGTGTAAACAAAGATCTTGTTTGGGTTCCATCTATTCCATTCCCAGATAGGCTTCTAGATGCAACATCTCCTTTACAACCTACACAAAAAAAAAACACCATCTATGACGTCACATCTTGTTTTAATGTATAAATTCAAAAAACAAATCATAGAGTAAATTTCACCTACACTTCAGTTCACAATTGAGTTATTGCATTCTTTCTTCACAAATATTCCAATAGAAATATCTTGCAGAACGACTCTGCTCCCGTAATTGCATCCAATCAGACACATGTTTCTGACGTGCGCATCCGTCTCCATTGTGGGAGGAGTAGTGCTTATATGGTGATCATAATTTACTAAAATTGATTCAGAAAATGGTGTCTAACATGGTTGAAATTAGTTGACACACTTTTTGCATTCAAAGTGTAATATCTTTCTGTGTTTTCGAAACTATGTGAAGTATCATCTTGTTCTTTAAGTCGTGTGTGCATGTCTTGGATGACTCGTCGTCTATGGCATGATGAAGGAAATTGATGGTTAGATTCCACACCTAATCTGGGTACGATGTGCAATTCCCTGCCCATGCTAGAAGAATGCGAAATGTTTGCATTTATACCTTCATCTGACACATTTGTATGACCCCAACCATGCGTCTCTTTAATTTTCTCTTGTTCTTGTGGTTTACTGAACCTACGAAAACGACGACGGTGGTTATCCCTCCGGGATTTTATAGGAGACTTTCACTTCTTATTACCACGAACGACAGTGTGTTCGCTTCATTACCCGCATTCAAAAAAATGACGCAATGAACAACCTTCAATACATATGGAGGAAATATTTAGTTCTAAAAAATACAACAAATACGTCAAATAATAAAAACACAACATTATAGCATGAACAACAACCGTGTTATCATGCATAAACAATGCTCGCATCTCTTCCCCAATGGAATCTCTTCTAATATATTCATTTGATATGGTATCCTCTCGTGATGAAGAGTTGTCACCCACACTTTTGAAACAAACCTCTCTTGTTGCATTTATTTCTCTCTCTACGCTTGAAGACTGGAAAATATTTGAACCAACCTATTCCACCGACAAAGGCATATAAGCTTGTCCAATCGTCTCTTTCATTTTCTCTCGTTCTCGAATTTGTGATCTACAAAAGTGATGACGCTTAGTATCCCTTTGATATTTTCCAGGTGAATTTATTTGCTTACATGTACACGAGAGGCTCATGTTCATTAAGAAACTACAAAGGGGAAGAATAACACAAGTAACAACCATCACCACATATACATGACACATTTATTTTTCATGAAACAAGGAACAAAGACATTGAATAGTTAGAAATGTAACATTAAAGGATGAATAACAATTGTGTTGTCATGGGAAATGGGTAGGTAAATCTCTTCTGCAAGATAATATCTCCTAGGAATGTAATTCAACATTGATATCCCATGTAAAGAAGATCCATCACTCAAATTTTCACAAAAAAATGTGTTTCCGCATTATCAATGACACGCACACATACATTTGTGTCAGATACTGTAGGACGCAATGTGAAATTCATTGTCTCGCATTGCAAATCCTCTACAGATTTTGCACAACATCAATCTTCTCATTATGTCACACATGGGAAGTGTTTTTGAGTAGCCGTGCTCTGATTCAACCATTCATAGCTTGTAGAATTTGTTGCATCCATAACTCGTTTGTCGCAAAGTTGTGCCACATGAAATAGGCATCGATTAGCATCACTCGATGATTTTTCTTCTGACTTCCATTGTTTTCTTTTACATACAAGTTCACGTTCTTCCATCATCTATAATAAAATGATATAAATTTATCATAATATTTTATTTCATAACACCGAAGATAATTTTTTAGATAATTTAAGGTAGGATATTTATTTCCACGCATGAAGTCTCTAATTATTTCCTTGAAACATTATCTCATTACCCATTCTGCAAAAAAATATTAAAAAAATTCCGATACCCAATTATTATTATTCAAACAACGTTCTATGTTCAACATCAACCATAAAATCTAGAACAATTCAACAAAAATACTTGTACATCAAATTGCAAGAAAAACATAACACAATACACACGACAATGTAATCAATTGCACGCGACCACAATGTACAAATAAGCATGTATTAATGGATGAGTAAAATAATTCATCCAGGGGAAGACAAAAAAATATTAGACGATCTTTAAATTACGCAAATACTCTCACAACCGGGGATCGGTGGCATGAAATCAACACCCATGACAACATCTCTACAATCTTATCTCGTCAGGAAGTAACATCCATAACTCTCTGATGTGCACAATTTTTAAAAACCCGACATGTAATTTTTTTATCCAAATCGTAAAATATGTATGGGATTTGTGCATAATTGCACATAAGAACAATGGATCTGACCGACTGAACAACCACCTACCCAGCACATTTTCCATTAATGTCTTGATAAATTTCTTCCAAATACTTCCATATAAATCCAAATCCATCATCAAATATATTCTCCTCATCACGCGGGAAACCCATCTCTCATTCTTCACCCAACATTGTTTCTGAATCTCTAAGCAACTAGGCACGAACTTCACCCATACTCACGATGCACAATAGATTCTGATCATGGATGGCTAGGCCCAACGACACAACATTACTATAAATGGAAGACAACAAAAGTTTAAATTTTGACGTACAACATCTAATGAGAAAATTGTGTACTCAATTTCAGAAAAACAATTCACTGTTGACTTCACCCAATACACCCTTTCACCGCAACATATTGCACCAACAGGAGTCACTTTTGGAATGATGATATGTGGTGGCTTGTCAACGCACTCCAACAGTGAGATATGCTACAATATATATCATATTCGAAATCTAAAGATGGCGAACACCATATAATGCAATAAATACATACTCGTTCTCATCAACATCTTCAAACAAAAAAACACATCCATCAATTCCTACGTCGATGACCCCAATTGTTATCACTTCACCTATAAACAGGTTGGCAAGAACATACTTTGAGCAATAAATTCACATATCGGAAAGGACAACAAAACAAGAGATCCAATCGTCATATGTATCCTCAACCTCTTTTTGAAAGGGACACCTTTTATGTATAAGCGCGAAAATATTCCATTGTCGTCCAAGTACAAAGGGCCATAGTATGTTGTAACATCTTTCCACTCACACACCAAAAATCCAAAGCACTCAATACTTACATTTTTGCATACAAATAATCCAAGTTCGATGAATTTAATATATAGTTCCATAACTCTGCAAACAACCCGCATTCGCATGAACTCTCTAAAAGACAACTTCGATAGTATTTTTTTATGATGTTGATAGGTGGAGTCATATGATTTTCAGATTCCATTAAGAAAATTCTTCCTACAATCGAACGAACAATATGAGAGGATTTCATCAAAAAGAGATATAGAATATTAAATCAAATAAGACGATAACTCCATAATAATATACTTATGTTTTTATTGTACTATGAATCACTTTTCAAGTTACAATAACTCACAAATAACAAAAGTACAATTATAGAAATCACATGAACAATTATTTAAATTCCATGCACACATTTTAAGAAAAATTAATCATTCAATTTGCGACAAACTATTTTATTGCACGTGAAAATTAACACCAATGGAAAGATAACAAAATAAGGGAAATTTCATATATTTTGAATGCCAAGAAACAAACACGCTTTATAAAGAAACACCATAAACACAATTTTTCAATAGAGATCGATGCTCGAAATCAACTCGACATTGTTAGGGGCAAGAATCAATGCCATGTAGTTTCCACTAATAATTTCTTCTGGGATCGTCAAACGTAGAAACTTAGGTTAGATTTGAATCAAAATAAAATGATGTACATTGTACACATTCTCTCTTATTCATATCATAATACAAAAACGATGGCCCATGCTTTCTATACATCATCACAATATGTCTCGCACTCCCCGTCGGTATGTACCCAATACATAATTTGTTGATAGAAATTGTCGCATCCATCATACATTCCCACGATATTTCCCACACCGACACAATGAAATCATACGTTTCTCTCAACATCCAAATACTCAAGGAAGAGTCATTAATGACACATGTTACACACTTACCATATAAAACCAAACACATACCACATACAAGCGAGCGAGTCATAGATACGTGTTATTTATTTTGTAACACGTCAAGAAAAAACAACGTATAAATTAAAGTATCATGATCATCAAGATCGACATGCAACCAATACATCTTTCCACCAGGGATCAAATTTGAAGGGTTGGTCTGAATTTTATTATGAAGGGCAAATATTGGACCAACCCTTCTATGATGAAAAGAAGCATGAATATTTTACACTTCATATGACAAGCATAAATCAAGTATACACGTCATAAAAATTAAGAATATCACTAAACACATAAATACCATCAAATTATGTGTGGGACACTAAGATCTCTTATCAAAATCATAAAGAAAACTTGTAAATAATAAAATAAATAATTGTAGCTTCAGCTTGAATTTTAGTGCTAAAATTAAAACCCATTTGGATTCTTAGAACTTCAATAAAAAAATTCATTCGATGTTTAACCACTAATAGTATAATAGTACTAGTCTATTTATTATATTAATTTTTTTTATAATTGCAATTATTACGCCTTGTCTGACATATCTACGAGTCATGCGCAAATCGTGAAAGATGGAGGTAATTGTTGTTTGTAGAAGTCATCATTTTTTTTATTTTTAGATTTTAAAATTTCACAATGAGCCCTTCTTCTGACAGTTTCAAAAGTAACTTGCACTTCTGTATTGTCAAATGATTTTTACATTTTGATTTTTTTGACATGAAAATTTTTACTCGCCCTTTTCTCGACGGGTTGGAGGCCTTGGGCGTACTGTGTGACGGGCTCAATTTTGAACCATGCTTTCCACCATTATATATTGCATTGTGAGGAACAGGAACACCTACAGGGGCTTTTGTTTTACACCAACTGTCATTAAAGTTGTTTCTCATGTAATATGATCCATTGGATAGCGCATCACAATCTTTAAGCGCAACCCATCTGTAATTTCTAAATGAATCATCTCCGCACACCACAAACTAACCATGTTTTCCAAGTTCTATCGTTCTTAGCTTTTTTACATCGGACATGAAATGATTAAAGACATATTCATCCCAAAAGTTTGTACCAAAACTATTGGAAGCTAAAAGTAGGAATGGTCCTATCGAAGAAATTATTTATTTTCTATACGGGCTCCTGATGACTCGGGAATACAAGTGACTAACTTTTCCTCGATCGTTTAAAAATAGAACAAAAATATGGTCCAAGAATGAGTGCCACTTTTCAATCAAGAAGAAGCCAAATGTTTCGTGATGCATATGAGATTTTTAATTACATCACTTGACAGAGAGAACATCTCATTCCATTCTTTGCAGACAAGACGAAGACGAACCAACACAAGAAAAGGAAGCCATGGAAAATGTGTTCATAAGTTATTTTAGAAAGTTAAGCGGCGCATCGCATACGATCCATATAAATGAATATAATATGAAACCTATAAAATGAAATACGTCAATGTCAATATTCACATCCAACATACAATAAAACACATAAAATTACATATTATCTACAGAAGAGAAGATTAAAATCGCTGTCATATAACAATTTTAAACACTTTTATTAAAAAAATTCAAAATCTCTCAAATACATATAGTCATCGAAATACAAAAAGGAGGCATACAAAATTTATATATATATGTGGCAAGAAACCACAACATGCACAATAATAGACAATTTCAAATACTTAGAAGTAAAAAAAATGTCACCATCCAAAAATGACTATTCATGATTTTCAAAAAGAGTCATTCTATCATGTTGCCTAAAAATCTCGGTATCTCTTCAGTATTTTCACCGCTTTCAAGTGACCCTGAAATGGCCAAACCATGCATGTTTTCATTTGAACGACTAAAAAATGCATCATAAAAACCACTTCTAGAAAGCCTATTCAAGTATGCACCTGCGGGGCCGTAACAAGAGAATAAGGTGCTTAATTTACAATAAATTATTGGTATATGTGCATATTTGGACAACAACATGTCACCATCACACTAAGAAGCACACTTGTATCCAGGAAAGCGATGTCGCAACACACTGCTTTCAAATACCATGTACTCCCAATCCATATCAGACCAAAAACATTCACCGATATGAGATTTGGATCGTAGCAACCCATATTTGTTCTTAATTTCCCCATCTCCATGTGTGTTGCATAATTGACAATGCACAAAACACAACTGTCATAATCAACAAGGCACATGGAATCAACAAAATTCAGAGTTGGAGGAAGACCAATCTTCCAAGTTTCATGCATCGAGGAAAACGATCAAATAAGTCATAAGCTCAACATCGTATATAATGCCACCACTCAAATCAAGCTCTAAACTTAACTAATATATTCTTCCATCGAGAAATACCACATGTTTGGAGGTTCAATATACGCAGGACTCATAATCAGACTCCAAACATGATGAAGGCTACTGTATATATAGAAATGTCTCAAAATTTTGATTCTCATTTTTGCATGCATCGGATCTAATGATTCTCATTTTTGCATGCATCGGATCTAATGACAACCCAATCATACTTGTACCTTGTCAAACCCTAACACAATCTAAACCATCCACTATTATGACCAATACAAACTCCACCCATCTTCACACTTATTCCAGTAAAAGGATTTATAATCGCATATGAACATATGCTTCGATTCGTAGTTGCTGAAGATACACAAAGCATCGACCCAACGACACACTCCAACCTGATGTCATTTGTTTCACTCAAACAAACATATTAATGTACAACTTCACCTTTGCACATGAAATACAAAGGATTGAATGCATTTGCTAGTGTCAAGGGTTGATACAACAGAAATCCTACACGAAGATAGTTGATGGCTCCACAGGTACCCAAATTTTTTGAGTCACTCAACATTGCATTCGTTCTCTTACACAATAAACGGAATCTGACAACATTCCTAAGCGACAACTCAAAAATAACATTATCAAAAATCTCCAAGGGAAGGTGCTTCAAAATGTTTGGATCCATTATGTCCTTCTAATCAATAGTCAAAATTACACACATGTATTAATCACTATATGAAATCCAATACAATACAATATAAACTATTTTTTTTAGAAAAATATAAAATACTATGAATAACACTATTTTAACCAAATTCCTAAGAAAATAAATAGATAAAAGGGAAATATTACCCGAAAAATGAATTTCCTTAAATTAAATCTTTCAAAATATATGCAACTAATAATAAAAATTTATTTGTAACAATACTTGTCAATGAAGTTTCCAAAATGGAATTTGTACGCAAAAAAACTATTAAATATTTAAATAGAATTACATAAATATAACTTTCAAACTTGTACATATTCCATAAACATAGGTTATACACTTGAATTGATTTTCTCATATCGGTTTTACAAACAAATATAAAGTAGTCGTCAAATGTGTTTTCAACATCAATTAATTGCAAAAAAATTTATAAACATTTATTATTAAAAAATCAACAATAAATAATCTACAACCACATGTCACATTGTATCTTTTATATGTTGATGAACATATTTGGATTCAAATTTTAATTTCTTAGAATTAACACTCCTATTCAAGATTGTGACAAGATATAAAACATTTTTATATATTTTAAATTCTTAAACGCTTACAATAAGTCATCACCGATGTGATTATATATAAAAATCATTTTTCTATACGCAAGTTGTAAAAATTCAATAGTTTTCCCCTCACAAATAAAAAAATTTGATCGACAAAATTTGTACATCAATTATAATCCATAGAGAAATAGTACAAAACTATGAAATGACGAAAACTCAATTCCGTATTCAAAATTGCTTATATTCATGTCCTTTGATGAAAAAATGCATGTCACTTGTAAATAAATGTTAAGTAAACATATCCACTTTAATCATTACTTAAAACCACGGCATACAAATATAAATAAAAGAACATCTCTTTCACACATCAAAATTAAAAGGAATATGACAAAATTCTAATTTATGAGAACATATACCAAAACATTATGCCAACCATATACAAAATACGACGTGACGATTTCTCTATAGAAATATCAAACAATTATATTTGATATTTCTTATAGAGAAACCACATCGCCGTAAGATGCATATGTTTGATACACATTGGGAGAGAGGGGGCGGGGGGTCCCTTGTTATGTTGCTCTAATTTTTTTTTCAAAACCATAGGTTAACGTCTAAATTTGGATGCCTTAGGAGAGCATTAATAGGGAATATCCCATTTGCAAATCTTAGGTCCTGGTATCAAAAGAGGCACTTGCAACGCTAGATTCCGAGTTGGACAAATGCCTGCACATATTCCCCAATGCGAATAAGGTAAAGATACATAAACACATACAAACACTAATTCCAATGATCGATAAACATCACATTACTTTTTTCCCAAAGAATACATCATTAAATAATTAAAATAATTATCTAAACCTTATACATGTACAATTTACAAAAATAATAATAAATGAATTTGAAATAAATTTCATAATTATCTTGTAAATGATATAATTGAATTCAAACAAATGATTTGTGAATAAGGTAAAGATATATAAACACATACAAACACTTCTTAATTTTTCCATAAACATAAAGAACACATTTCTTAATTTCTTTCAATTATAAATTTTGAAACATGTAATTGTTTAGTAAGACAAGTATAAAGTTCCTCATTGCATAATAAATTCTCAAATTTAAAAAATTAAATATACAAGCAAAAATGCCATTTTCACTTAAGAAAAGGAGGCCCCAAATTAGACAAGATTTTAGATTAATAGTATTTATGATTTTTTCTCATCATTATAGAATTAGTATTTTCATTTAAATGGTAACTTATAAAAAAGTTGAAAAGATTGTAACCATTATTTAGTACTAACAAAATTAGAATATAATATTTAAATAATAAATTTTAAATTAAAATAAAGCAATAAAATCCTTAAAAAATTATAATAGACATGTAATCTAATATAATATGAGATAAATATGCGAATTTCACATATATTAATAAATTAAATTTAATGAAAGCTAACACACAAAATAATAAATACTCCATACCACGTCAACATTTCAACATAATTAATTATCTATTTTTCATAAAATATAACAAAAAAATAAGACGTAGATATCTATACACACAATAGCATTTTCAATCATACCTGAGTGATAAAATGTTGCACCGCAATGAACTCCAATGGATCTTTCGTGTAAACAAGCCACAATATATACGGATCCAATTCTCTGCCAAAGACAATATTCATTTGCACCGGATGAAGATTTTACATCGCCAACACCAAATTTGCATGGGCTGTCCGATGACTCAATGCAATTATATACAAAACAACCTCATCGATTTTTCGCAGAGCCCCAATTATATTCCTCATGGCGATCAAATATTTTCCTTTATTATAAAAACTCTTCTAATGGGAAACAATGTCCTCTCAGAAACCCAGCCAAAAACAAAATGTATTTTCTTTAAATTTTTATTAGTTTAAAAACATATCCGACGAGATGAATATGCTCGAGGGGATAAAAATAACCAATAAGTTACAAAATATTATACAATCACCACTATCCTCCGAATAGACTGCAAATATCCTCAAGAAAATTAGACACGGAACCGATCCTTTCACAAAGACAATCTTTACAAAAAGAACAACGGAATGTAATTAAGGCAACCTGCATCCATCCACACAAACATATTCCTGTTAAATAGACAAGAATCCTGTTGGCACGTCTATATATCGGTTGGAAAATGTAAAGAAAACACAGATTTCATCATGAATATATTGCAATGTCTATATCTGGATATATATCTCCAATATATTGTTGTTTTTGAATGTTTATGGAAGGAAAGTGAAACTTGGATGCAGTTATCCCATGGGAGGCCGATCCAAATTACGATGAGCATAGACGCTGTTAATACGAACTTTCAATGTTGCTTGTAACCTCATTAATCGCCTGCCACACATCATAATTAGAATCTGCGTCCGGATGAGGTACAACGCCATTACCAACATCACCATGACACCAGATCGGAAATCTGAAGGTTATGAACGAACTTGAAAACTGATGATAAAATGGATAAGACTAGCAATCGTATGTGGAGTGTACGCTGGAATGGTCTAAGATTTG
Organism: Taxus wallichiana var. yunnanensis; assembly: GCA_018340775.1. Lineage (NCBI taxonomy): Eukaryota > Viridiplantae > Streptophyta > Pinopsida > Cupressales > Taxaceae > Taxus > Taxus wallichiana. The sequence continues at coordinate 543,203,079 of CM031244.1, read as the reverse complement.
AAAATTGAGGAAGCGAAAAAAGGGAGAGGATGAGGGGCGATTAAAAAGGGGTTTGAGGGAGGGGAAGGGCATTGTGGTTCACTATATCATCTATATCTTGAACGCATAATTCACGTGAGTGTGAATTACATTTAAAGGGACAAACCAAAAAATGGGGAAAATCCAAAATGTTTAGAAGTAAAAATAATTTATGAAAGGAATCCAACCAAATCTACAAGAACAAAACATCAACATTTTCATCACAATTGCGTTAGTTTTTCAAATGGTTTTTTTGGTGCTTCTTCAACAATTTCATCAGAATTGAGTTAGTTTTTCAAATGGTTTTCCTGGTGCTACTTCAACATTTTCATCACAATTTGTTAGAGGCGTGCCAAATCCTACAAAACGGAGCGAAACTTGGAAAGCAAAATCAACTTTTGGAGGTCTATTATTTCGATCCGGGTGACAATTGTTGTGGGTGACAAGTTGTTGGAGCCAACGTTGTAGCCGAATGGAATGACGTAATGGAAAAACATGTAGTAGAGATATTATCTCACAAGACAGATGGAGGAGGGAAAATAGATCCTTGTGATGTTGTGAATGACCTCGCCAATGTTCCCACTGGAAAACATAATTATTTGCACAATGCATAGGCCTAATAAAGGAGTTACCACAAGTTCGAAATGTCTAAACTAATTCCAAATTCGAGCTCTTCCAAGGCTATCGAGAGACCATGATGTAATTAAACTTACCATTTCCATTATGGTACATTTGAGAGGAACATGTTTATTTGGCACAAATGTCTTTGTTAACTAAGATTAGGATATCATACATGATGGTGTTCTTAATTGAAGATGAATACACAAGACAAAAATATTTTTTTAATTCGAAAGAAACATGTTTATTTGGCACAAATGTCAATATTAACTATAATTAGAATATCATAAATCATCATGTGTTCTAAATTGAAGATGAATACACAACAATCGGGTACTTATCCCATTTATTGCCTACCCACGCTATTGAACACTTCCTTTTTCGCCCTCTTCTCATAAGAGTGTGCTTGTAAGAGTGTAACCGAAAGTGCACGTCTTTTGACCTAGTTTTCTTGATGTGTTCATTATCCACGTACACATTTCTTGGAACACAGCTCCGCATCAGACTCACTAAAACTCCTTGCCCATCAACACTCTAGACAAAATCCGAAAACGTTCATCACTTATCTCTCTTTCCACCATTTAACATTCCAAAGATCACTAAGATGGTTGGATTAATGGCCAGCCGCTCAGATTCATTGTCCATAATCCTTTCATATAAGCTTGTCGGGAATGTTGTCTGTGAATGAGTCTTCTAGTGTGTTAACTGGTTAACTATATTGCAGGGTGATGTGCACATGACTGCAATCCATTAAAACAACCACATATAACTTGCACCCTAACGCTATCATTTCTGGATATGTTATAAATGAAGATGCTACTTATGTTTGGAGGTTCTCATCATCGTCAAATTGTTGTATCGATCATTGAGCTGTACGCAGCGCTGAGCGTATCTTCCCGGTACGTTCCGGGTTGACCACCAGCATGGTCGTTTGACCTCTCTTCCGTTTCATACATCTCCTCCGTTAACGTTACCTATTGCACCGTCTGTTCTAGGTCCGGTTTGTTTTACCGATCATGTGACCGCCAGCTGTTCAAAAATAAATGGGCGGCACTGAATTGTAAATTCAAAATTTAAATATAACTAAATCCCGCCTGTACGTTCTTTTATCCCGCCTGCACATTCGTTACCCGTTGACCTCTCTTTCGTTTCATACATCTCCTCCGTTAACGTTACCTTTTTGAGATCTATTCCATCTAATGTAAGCCTGCACATTCGTTTTCCTTTTAGTTTATCGAATGTTAAAGCTCACAATGGTTTTTGCATGTGGATATTTGGATTGAAGTTTTCCAGCAAATTTAAAGATTTATCAAATTTGCAAACAAAATCCACACCATAAAGTTTAAATATTACACTAATTACGCTGAAGGCGTTCCCCTATGGTAAAGGACCTCTAGATGTTTCTACAACGATGTTAAATTTGACGGTTTGATGGCCGTCTGGACATTTTTACATTTTCCTACTATTTTTAATGGTTTTTTGATCCTTACATACTCGACTTCGTTCATGGTATGTTTGGCCTGGGGCTTTATACTTGCAGTAATGGCGGTAATGAGATGAGTATAATTGACGATGAAATTATTGAGATTCTTCCTCGGACCAAAAATTCCTCCGAATTTTCTTAGTTAGATTACCAGACCTGCGAGGCACGTGAAAGTCGTCCTGCAACCACACATTTCTGTAATGTCCGCCAATTTTTAAGAGATTTGTAGGAGTGACAATAGTTGTGGGAATCCAGAATTGAGATTTGTACGAGTGATAATGACATCATGTTCTTGCAATTTATAAGTTATAAACAAGTTGCATTGATTGCAACAACTTCGAATCAACTGAATATGGTAATCCAGAATTGCATAGAATATTATAGGCTATAGCTACTTTCAGATTATGATGGGCCGATGTATGCATGATTATGACGGGTTAATGTATGCATGGAGTATTATTCCCTTCAAAATATATATATGAGAATTACAAAATAGATTGCCTGTAGAAATGTGAAACGGACTATCCGAAGAATAGATCACTTAAAATGTGGGTATATCATCTATTGAACATAAGTACTTCATAAATCATCAAGACTATAAAATTTCTACAAAACAGATTGCATATAAAAAGTAAGAAACATGTATCTGAAGAAGATCACTTAAATTTGATATAATTTTGGAAAGCATATACAATACATGGTGGAGTGTTTGATTACCCATTGCAACATATGTTCTTATCTCTCACACACATTCATCACTTTGGGTAGCCCATTGACTTGTCTCCTACCAAAAAATGTGTCTCGTAGGCTAATACTCATCTCACATTGGCGTACTTGTTGGTACTCATCTTGAAGACTTGTATTTTAATTTTTTTAACAAATTATATATTTTATAATTTTGACCTTAGATAGGATGAGATATCAAAGATAAATATCAATATAATTACTTTTATCCTTTATCAACATCTAATATTTTAATTTTGAAAATGTAGTCTTATTTTTCTTAGGCTATATATTATCGTTTTCTCTACAATTCACATATATTGTTTTGTCATCTTTGATTACTCATCTCGTATTTTTTGAAAATGACGTGCTCGTCCCGTCTCCTTGTATCTACCCGTGTAACTATAGTAATAAGTAATATGTTGTTACCCTATGATAATCCATTTTTTTACCGCAGGTCAATGAGTCAGTCCAAAGAGTGAATGCCCATAAAATTGAAACGCCACTTCTCAGATATTTACTCTCTCCTACCTCTAAATTCTAAGGTATTACCCCAATTTTCTTTCCTTCTTCTTCTAAATATTACAGTTTCACTGAAGTCAATTTTGTTACTAAAAATTCAACGTCCTATGACCCTTTCTATTGGTCATAACTCCTTTTATACAACCCTTTTAGAAATATTGCCTCCAAATTTGGCTCAACCCCACATGACATCAATGGCACTTGGGACCTGTTCAAGCACGACTACAGATCAGTGGCATGTTTAACGCACTACTGCAGACACATGACATGCTACAGATGTTAGTTCTGACTCTGAGGTCAAATGCAATATTCAATACGAACCATTGCATGAATGGAAGGTCTTTGCACAACTTCTTCTCGGGAAACAACACGAGTCTTGATAGTCTTGAAATGTTGGGGAAACGAGATTTCAACATACACAATAATTGGAACATACCTGACGTTCCACCTGATTTGCAGATAACTGGTTCATCATTCATCGAGAGAGAAAAGTCAAACATAATTAACACCAACATATAGGCCACACCACCATCTTCCACACTACCTTTGTCTTCAGAACAACAACTAGCTCTTGATACCATACTACACCATTCAACAAACAAATCCCTTCTACCTCCACTAAGATTGATAATTCAAGGAACAACTAGCACATGAAAATAATTTCTAATAAATAAAATACAGAATTCATTCACAACAGCATCAACCACATCTCCCTCACCTCTCCTTCTGCTCTCCCCTACCGGTGTTTCAACATTCAACATCTCTGCATCCACAATCTAGGCAGGCCTCCGCATTGCAAATTTTTGGGTTGACATAAATGGTTCTATAGGAAAAATCAGCGACAATGTCTACGACGCATCAATGCCACCACCAGCATTACCTTTATTTGTTGTTGTCAAATTTGATTGATACAACGACCCATGTTGGGATCCCTCCAACCCGTTACATATTCCCATACCCCCTATTTCGAGAGGGAATCAAAGACAATTTCTGATTAAAATGGCCTGGGGATTAACTATCCATAAGTCTCAGGGACTTACTTTGCATAGAGAAACTGTTGACATTGGGACCACTGAAAGCCAAGGTCTGACATTCACACCTTTCTCCAGAGTTCCCTCACTTGCAAATTTTTGGATTTCACCTCCTTTTTCATTCAAAAGATACTCAAAAATGGCGCACGTAACAACACTTGGAGCAAGAAGAAAGGAGGAGTCAAGACTACTATCACTCATCCCGTCGTAAATACTACCCTCTACTTTGATAACACCTCCACTACTACTCTATTCAACACTTCTTGTATCCAAAGCGACAGTGTCGTTCAAGGGGTATAAAATGTATTCATGTTTAGTGAAAATAAAATTGCCCACAAAAGGCTACCATTCATGATATAAAATCTGCAAATGTACAAAGGTCTTCATGTATACATGTTTAGATCAAATGTAGTGATATAAGATTTGCAACTATACATGTATGAATTTGTAACAAATTTAAATGTACACATAGAACAAATCAATGTAATGTTTCATCTATATTCCTACACTACCACTATCAATCCCACCCGTTATCGACTATACAAAAAAGGTTTTTTCAACAAAAGACCAACCAAACAACTGATGCAACACTAACATAATTTCCCAAAATAATTACAAACCACATCAACTATAAAAGTAATTAACTATCCAAAAAATATCAAATGTATTCATGTTTAGTGCAAAAAAATGGCCACAAAAGGCTACCACTCATGATATAAAATCTGCACATGTACGAAAGTCTTCATGTAACATGTTTAGTACAAATAAAATTGATAGAAAAGCACTACCACTCATGATATGAGAATTGCAAATGTATATGTACGAATTTGTAACAAGTTTGAAATGTAGAGATGAAACCTTTAAATGAAGTGGTTCATCTATATTCCTACACTTAACAAATTCAATCACACCCATTATCAACATCAACTACACAAGTAATAACTATCCCTCTAAATCAAATAACATATATCGTTCGGCGTTCACATTGCATTGTACACATGTGATTGCTAGTTCTATCAATATTACATCAACGGGGTAGACGGGTAAGTGTTTTAATTTGGAATGACAATATAACGACGTTAATTTACAAGTTTGACTCTAAAAGAAGGACCCACCTTGACAAGTCAGTTAATATTAGAATGCGTCGGAAATTTAAGGCCTTCCATTTTTATCATCCTTAATGAAATCCCCAAGGTGAAGTCTGCTCATTTGACCAACACCACCGTGAAAGCTTGTAGTCAAGCATGGGATTTTCTCGAGGTTTCTTTGACGATATTGATTGCCATCCCCAAGGCAAAGCAAGTATGCATGGTTTTGAAACAGAGATACATATGAAGTAAGTATGGTGTAGAGAGAGAATTCTTCAGATTTGTGATAATTATATGAGAAACTTCCTATGGCTCTAAAAGAATCTTCTCAAGATATAACTATCGACTTTTCAAGGAACTCAAACAAGGCACTTGTGGAACTCGCTTAAAAGAGAGAAGCTATTCATGGAAGAAATGGAGGGAAATAGCCACATGAATTGGGATACCAAGGATTGCATGGAAATAGCACCAAGATATAACCTTTACAAGCTACACGAGGTATTAATGGAGGCATGCTTCGACATTGAGAAAGGGGAGGATTTGGTGGGTCAGGCATAAATGTCTCTAAGAAATGTAATCGTTTGTTGTCTATCAAAGATGCCCGATATGCTTGCAGCAAAGCACCGCAGAAATTGTTAGGATCGAAACACAAATGAGCAATAAAACGGAATTAAAACAAAAATAATATAAGCATGCAATCACAAGATAAACCCAAGATTTAACGTGGTTCACCCAATGTGGGCTACATCCACCAAAACAAGCCAACCTTCTCCTTTATTCAGTCCAGAGGAATACAATACAATTCTCTCTTTTTCATATACTAAAGAGTAAATCCATGCACATATATATAACTTGTGCACCTCTTTGAAAAAGTTTGCTTCAACCACAAGCAACCTAAATATAGCATGCTTATAAATAAGACATGCATATAAATAAGATAAACATAAAAATAACAACTCTCATCTATTAATAAGACAATGTTATTTTTATAAACATAAAAATAACAACTCCCGTCTATTAATAAGACAATGCTATTTTTATCCATGACCATGCTTTCCTCCCAAAATCAAGTAAAAAACAAACTACCACTTCATCTTGCAGTTAGACTCCACAACTCCAACAATCTCGCACTTGGAGACTAACTGCTGTAACTCTATTCACACATGCTCATCCTTGGACTCTTCTCTAACTTGTTTCTCTTGTTACAAATATATCGTGACATTATTAATAATTTGTAATATTATTAATAATGAGTTAATACAACTCATATTAATAATATAGTTAATAGTTGTGTGTGAGTGAAGTTGTTGAATAAACAACTCACGTAGCTATTTTGGAGTGTGAGTGATCCTAGGGATAAGCTTGAGAGATTTATGGAGAGAGATATGAGGAAGACTAAGTGATAAGACTTGACTCCTAGATTATAGGATCAAGCATTTGTATAAGAAGCTATCTCTAGATGAATACAACATCCCGAATGATTTCTAAATTGAATATAATTATATTCAGTTTTTTATATAATTGTGTAGTGTTTAACAATAGTACCAGAACAGGGATTCTAGGATGAGAGTCTTTGAATAAAACTTTCTCATCACAATGTCCATGACCTGGTAAGGTGGATATACTGATTGCATCATCCTGCGTATTGGAGCATTCGCCCGCGAATTGAATCGTTACCTGCGCATTGCATAGTTGTTCATACGTATTGCGGCATCCTTCTACCTGCGCATTCTATCGAGCGTCCTATGTATTGCATCGCCATTCTGGTAACTTTGATCGGCCTGTGTATTGTATCACCGTTTTGGTAACTCTGTGTTTTTTATTTTATTTTTTTCCATTTTTGGACATCTTTGGAAAAAAACGCAAGGTTACATTTTTGGAAAGGGTCTGGAAAGAAGTTGAATTTAGAACTTGTAAGCACGATAACTTTCAACTGATAACTCAGATTGAGGTATCATTTTTTTAAATGTGTATTTTTTCAAGTTCTATGCATTGATCCTATTCTTTTTTGCTTTGGATAAAAATATTATTTTTCCATTTTTGGAAATTTAAAAAAAATTAATAAAAAATTGTCTCACTTTTGTTTGGACGCACTTTCGCTTGTACGCGACGTCCATAGTGAGGGGGTGCATTATCGGTTGAAACCAACACCCGAGAGAATTGTAATATGAGCCTAAAAGATATATTTGCTAACTAAGTAGCAAACTGATGGAGGCTGGAGGCAACGGAGGAAGGAGGTTGATCAATGACCTCTTGTCAGGCACCATCGATGAGGTCGTGGTACTGATTTGGTGGCCAAGTATTTTCAGTTGTGTGTTTGCTTTCAGTTGTGTGGTAGATAATAAAAACTAGATGATACATTCCTGTTATTGTAATGTGTGAGAAATTCCTATATGTAACCTCCTAGAAGAAAACATTGTAGAGTATGTCTCTAAGTTTATTGTAACACTCATAGATTTGGAAAGGGTTAGTGGTAGATCCAGAAAACCACATGTAAAAAGGTAGATAAAATTTTACTGATGTAGCGGTCCTCTGACTACCTTCCTTCTTTATGAAGATGATCTGTCAGTGGAATGCCGAGTGCGTTCTTTTCATGGAGTAAATGCGGGATGCGTTCCTTCACATAGTTGTGGTCATGTGCAGCAAAGAAGACAATCAAGCCAGTTGGAAGTTTACACACCTTTCTTTGATCCAGATTATGAGGCAAGCCCGTGCAACACGTTGCAAAAAAAGGAGTTATGTTATACCATGTCAACATTAGGGGAGTGTATATTGGGAATTAATAATGTTAACAATAGGGGAGTGAATGTTACAAATATATTGTGACATTATTAATAAATTGTAATATTATTAATAATGAGTTAATACAACTCATATTAATAATATAGTTAATAGTTGTGTGTGAGTGAAGTTGTTGAATAAACAACTCACGTAGCTATTTTGGAGTGTGAGTGATCCTAGGGATAAGATTGAGAGATTTATAGAGAGAGATATGAGGAAGACTAAGTGATAAGACTTGACTCCTAGATTATAGGATCAAACATTTGTATAAGAAGTTATCTCTAGATGAATACAACATCCCGAATGATTTCTAAATTGAATATAATTATATTCAGTGTTTTTTATATAATTGTGCAGTGTTTAACATATCTTCTTCAAGATCAATCTTGAAGACCTATTGAATCTAAACAACCTTCCAAAGATCTCTTTTTCACCGCCTTTGTCAACATATCAAGCAACAATCTGACTTGTATGGATCTTCTCCAATATCAATTGTCCATCCTCCAAAACTAATCTAATAAAGTGATACCTGAGTTGTATATGTTTGGTTCTCGAATGGAATGTTGAGTTCTTGGAAAGATGAATTACACTCTGGCTATCACTGAATAACATGTAATCCTCCTACTTCTTTCCCAACTCTTCCATGAACCGCTGCATCCATATCATCTCCTTGCTTGCTTCTGTAGTAACAACATACTCTGCCTCTGTAGTAGACAAGGCAACAATCTTTTGTAGTTTAGAAATCCAACTAATTTTCGTGCCACCAACAATGAATACATAACCTATGGTTCTCTTCCCACCATCCAAATCTCTGCCATGTCTCGTATTAACATATCCATGTAAAGAAACCTCGACCCTCCATAGCAAAACCCTGCTCACTCGGTCCCTCTCAAGTATATGAGAATCCACGGGACTACATTCCTGTGCTCCTTTCCTAGATTACTCATGTATCTCCCGACAACTCCCAATGCATGGGCAATGTCTCGATCTTGTGCATACCATAGCATATATCAAACTTCCAACTCTTTGAAGCACATGGAACTCTAGACATGTATTCAATCTATTCATATGTTTTAGGAATTGCTCTTTACTCAAGTTGAAGTGCCCCTCGCTAATGGTGTACTTAATGGGTTTTGCATCCTACATCCTAAACTCCGTCCAACACCTTGTTCACATACTCTTCTTGAGACAAAGTTAATATTGTACTCTTTTTGTCTCTATTGATTCTCATGCCAAGAATTTTATTTGTTGCACCTAAATCCTTCATGAAAAATGTATTTCTTGTCTCTTTAGCTCATTTATATCCTTCAAGTTTGACCCAGCACAAGCATGTCATCCACATACAACAAGAAGATAATATAGGTGTCATCATCTAGTCTCTTAAAATAAACACAATGATCAAATTGACATCTAAAGTAACCATGTTCTATCATGAAACTAACAAATGTCAAATACCACCGCTTGGAGCTTGCTTAAGGCCATACAAACTCTTCTTCGCCTGCACACCAAATTCTCCTTCCCCCTGAATTCATATCCCTGTGGCTGCTCCATATATATTTCTTCCTCCAAATCACCATGAAGAAAAGTAGTCTTTACATCTAATTGTTCAAGATGCAAATCTTCCACAACTACCAAACTTAAAACAGTTCTAATAGAAGTCATTTTAACAACAAGAGAGAAAATTTCATCAAAGTCTATACCTTTTTCCTGTGCAAATCCCTTCATAACAAGTCTTTCCTTGTACCTCTTTTTGTCACCTTCTTCTTCCTTCAACCTGTAAACCCACTTATTTTGCAATGCACTCTTTTCTGCACAGTAATTGAACCAAATGCCAAGTTTGGTTGTGACACAAGGGAGTCCATCTCCTCATCCATACCCTGCTCCCACTTTTTCTGTGTTTCTACCTGCATTGCTTCTTCAAAACTTTATGGTTCTCCACCATTTGTCAATAAACAATAGTAAAGCTCATATGAAGATAGTTGTGCGGGGGTTTACTTACCCTAGTAAAATGTCTTACAAGATTTTCTAGATTTTGAGGCTCTTGTTGTTCTTGCTGATTTTGATCTACAAAATCAACACCGATGTGCCCGAATCGATGCCAACTTGTTGATTTTCCAGATCCTGTGAGCACTTCTCTATATTTTATCTCATCAAGTGCTACATACTTAGACTTTTCCAACTTCTTATCCTGTAGTTGTTCCCTATACATAGCCCTTTCATTAAAAATAATATCCCTACTCCTAATGATTTTCTTCTCATCCAAACTCCACAATCGGAATCCAAAATCATCAGTGCCATATCTAATAAAAGTACATTTCTTTGACTTAGCTTCTAGCTTGGTCCTATTCTCTTTATCAATGTGCACAAATACCTCACAACCAAAAACTTTCAGAAAAGAATAGTTTACCTCCTTACCGGTCCAAGCCTCCTTGGGTACTCCACCTTCCAAAGAACTTGAAGTTCCTTTGTTTATCAAGTAAACAAAAATATCTACAACATCCGACAAAAACAATAAGGGAAATCCAACATGCAATCTCATGCTCCTTGCATGCTCCATGATAGTCCTGTTCATTCTTTCTGACACACCATTCTAATGTGGTGTTCTAGGAACTATCTTCACCCTACGGATTCCATTATGTGAACAATAGTTATTAAATTCATTTCTGCACTACTCTCCACCATTATCTGATCTGAGACATTTCAACTTCAAACTGTTTCATTCTCAACCAAAGCTTTTCACTTCTTGAAAGTATTAAATACATCATATTTCTTCTTTATACAATAAACCCAAACCTTCCTAGTAGCATCATCAATAAAAGTAACATAATACCGTGAACCACTAAGAGAAGATACCTAAGTCACCCCACATCCGTATGAACAAGCTCTAACTTGTTCTCCTTCTTGGTTGATCCAACCTTAAGAAATATCACATGCTTTTGTTTCCCATACACACAATGCTCACAAAAGTCCAGGTCTATGTTTTTCAAATCTGACAACTTTCCCTATGAATGTAAAATCTTCATCCCCTTCTCACTCATATGGCCAAGTCTGTGATGCCATAGAGTTGTGTCTATACATGTAGTAGCTAAAATAGAAGATGGATCAATACTTAACAAAGTGGATAAATATAAAGTACCTACTTTCTTACCTCTTGCTACCACAAGAGAACCCTTGGTAACTTTCCAAGAATTTGCTATAAATATAACCATACAACCCTCATCTCCTAATTGCCTTGCAAAAATTAGATTCCTCCTCAAGATAGGAACATGCTTGACATTCTTCAACACCCAAGAGTTACCATTCTACAATTTAACATGAACACTGCCTTTTCCAACAATGTTACATGGCTCATCATCACCAAGATATACCTGCCCAAAATTCCCTTGAACATAATCTTGAAAATATTGTCTATGAGGAGTTGCATGAAATGAAGCACTAGAATCTAAAACCCAAGATTTTGATTTACTATCTAAAGAAAGAATAAGAGCATCTTGTAACACATCACCTATTATGTTTGCCTCTTTTCTCCCTTCTTGTTGATCTTTCCCTGATTTTAAAGACCAACAATCTTTCTTTGCATGTCCTGATTTTCCACAATTCCAGCATACCATCCTGCTTCGGATGTAGATCTGCTCTTTTAGACTTTCCACGGTGTCTAAGACCTTTTGCTTTTTCCTTCTGTCTTTCATTGTTCTCTACACTCAAACCATTACCAGATGACTCACCTATGCTTTTTCTTCTCATCTCTTCACTAAGAATCACACCAATAACATCATCAAACTTTAAAGTGTTTGAACTAGAAATAGAATTACTCACACCATAACCAAAGTATTCCAACTTTTAGGCAATGAGCACAAAATCAAAAGAGCCCTAACTTCATCATCAAAACTTACTCCTACAGATCTTAATTGATTAGTAACCATGTTGAATTCATTTAAATGATCATTTACTGAATCACCATCTGACATCTTCATATTAAATAAACTTTTCATGAGATATACCTTATTGGAGGCTAAGGGTTTTTCATACAATTTACCCAAATTTTCCATTAGATCTACTGTTGTCTTTTTCGTAGAAATATTGAAAGCTACCGTAGCTGCCAAGCACAACCATATCATTCCCAGTGCCTTCCGATCAAGAACATCCCATTCTTCATCTTTCATAGCTGACGACATTAAAGCTTTCCCTTTCAATGGTAGATAAAGATCCTTTTGATATAGGTAGTCCTCCACCTGCATCTTCCATAGCTGAAATTTCTGGCCATTAAACTTCTCAACCACGAACAAAATCCTGCTCCGATACCGCTATTAGGATTGAAACATAGATGAGCAATAAAACAAAATTAAAACATAAATAATATAAGCATGCAATCACAAGATAAACCCAAGATTTAATGTGGTTCATCCAATGTGGGCCATATCCACCATAAACAAACCAACCTTCTCCTTTATTCAGCCTAGAGGAATACAATACAATTCTCTCTTTTTCATATACTAAAGAGTAAATCCATGCACATATATATAACTTGTGCACCTCTTTGAAAAAGTTTTCTTCAACCACAGGCAACCTAAATATAGCATGCTTATAAATAAGACATGCATATAAATAAGATAAACATAAAAATAACAACTCTCGTCAATTAATAAGACAATGCTATTTTTATAAACATAAAAATCAAGGTTCATTTTAAGAGACCTCTTAAAAATAAGAGGTGCAAAATACCCGATGAATATCCTCTAAATTGGTTTCGCGAGAAGGTGAATTTTTTGGGGGTTCGACAGCAAATTTTTTGCCTAATTTTTAAGTGGTGTGATAAAAGGCTGCAGACGCGTGATAGGGGATTTATCTTGTCGCGTTTCAACAAGGTGGTTGGCGTGCATCAATCACCTTGTTGACGCACGACAAAAAATCTCTTGTCACGTGTCTGCAGCCTCCACACTCTGGTCACGTGACAACAAAATCTCTATGTCGTGCATCAACAAACTCTCTGTCATGCATCTACTTCCTCTACACTCCTGTCGTGCGTCAACAAACTCTCCATGTCGAGCGTCAATAAAATCTGCCTTTCACGTGCCAAAAACTCTCAGTGTGCGTCCGCATCCTCTCGCCTCTCTATCATGCATCTCGTAGCCTCGCCTCCCGCGCGCGCGTTTCTGTACTTGATAATACATATGCCTCCAGGTGGTATGAGTGATCGAGTAATGTTCTACTTGGCGAATAATCTAGGATTATATAGGGGATAGTTTCAAGGGTAGGAGAAGCCTACCCCTAAAAAAATTAAACTGTAATTTTTAGGTGAACAGGTCATTGACCCGCGCCAAAAATTCACCTTTTCAAATTTTTCAAAATGTAATATTCGCCATATTACAAATATTCATCACTAAAATTATCCCTGATAAAAATAACAACTCCCATCTATTAATAAGACAATGCTATTTTTATAAACATAAAAATAACAACTCCCGTATATTAATAAGACAATGCTATTTTTATCCATGGCCATGCTTTCCTCCCAAAATCAAGGAAAAAAGCAAACTGCCACTTCATCTTGTAGTTAGACTCCACAACTCCAACAAAATGTGCGCAAGGGTTCAAGAAGATAATATATGGAAAGTAGTTTATCCGGGGGGAAGACGAGGGGAATGATGGAATCCTAGGGGTTGCAACTACGACTAGAGCTCTTGAGCCCCAACTCCTTGGTAATGGAATGGAAGGTCCAACACCAACTTCTTCCTAGTGATGTACAGGATTCGATACAACACCATTCTAGGATAAGATTTGACACCTATTTTGCTCGCTTTTTAGTTGTTTTATTATAAATTTGAAGTTTGATATTAATTTGTACCCATTACCTATCGACAAGATTTTACTACTACAAACTATCAAATGTTTTAACAAATCTTAATAAAAGATGTATTGAATGAGTTTTATTTTATGTTTAAAACCGTATAATCGGTAAATATGCTTCAATGTTTTAGAAAATTCATATAGATTGTATTAGCCTACTTTATTTAAGTTTAGTCAAATCATTATGCTTTCTCATCCAAGACAATTTTATTAATAAGTGAGGTTTCCCATCAAACCTTATCTTTAGTTGTAATTAGTGTAGGAATTATGTCTAACTCCTAACCTAGAAGGTGTGTGTTAAGATAATGAAAATAAAAAGAATATTACTAGAAATTGTATGTAGAATGTATGATGTGAACACCAAAAGGGATATAGTGAAGAAGTAAAACATGATGGAGAGGAATTATGGAAAAGGAAGATGGGTGTAGCAAATGACATTTGAGGGTGAAGAAGTGCATGGGAAAGGAAAGAGGAATCAAGGAGGCAATGTGAAAATAAACTTTGTACGAAGAGCACGACATGTATGTTAATCGAAAGGAGAAAACTCATGTTAGGAAAGATGTAGATGAAACTGTAGAGGGAGATATCTTAAAATGCAAGTAACAAATGGAAAATGTTGCCGAGGAGGGTATGTGTTTAAATTTGCATCTCTCGACTGTATTGGGTTGTTAGAAAAAAATTAAATGTAAGGGGAATTTGAATGCATGTTTCACAGGACATGTCAAGGACAGGAAGACGTAGAGTGTACTTAGAATGCTCAGGTAGTGATCTCATGCATATTTAAGATTGGTGTTTTTCTACAACTATCAAGTAAACGATTAGGGTAGTGTAGTATTCACGTGAGTTCAATTTATGTCTAAAGGGGAAAAATAAAAAAAGGGAAAATCCAACATGTTCCAACTTTAGAACCTAACCACAAAAAATATAGTGTGAAAGAGGTTGAGGAAAATTTCAGCTCTTGCACTTTATAGGTAGTTAGAATAGAAATAAATGCAAGGGGAATTCACTTATGTGTTTCAAGGGTTAATTTAGAAACAAGGATATGTGGTGTGAACCTAAAATTCTAGGGTAGGGGTTTCATACACAATTACAATTAGGATTTCTCTATAGCTATTAGGGCAATGAATAGGGTTTGTGTCTAGTCGTGAGGTGTGCAAATTTTTGAGGCATGGACAATGAAGGTGAAGTACACCAAGAAACGTGAAGGGTGACACAATGTGCTTGTGGCTAGGGTGATGCTTGCAATGGGGAGGTATAATGAGATTGTAAAATGATAGTGGCATTACTCCCTTCGGATCAGGTAGAAAGGATGCATAAAAGGAATGTTCAAGGAAGGAAAAGACATCAATTAAAGGTTAAAAATTAAAATAAATTATGTGATCCATTTTTTCATCTCTTTCTCACACATTATGCACATGAATGCAATTTGTGTTTAAAGGGATGAAAATTTAAAAAAATGAGGAAAACCCAATAAACACATTTTTTCAGTTTCAAGCTTGAGTATTTATAGGGGAATAGGTGATGCTTGAACAATCATTGATAATTGAGCCACTGTAATGGTTGGCCATATGAGAAAAAGGTGTTTTTGATTTGTCATTCGAAAGAGGTATTTTAAAATAAAAACATGGGAATTAAATACATGCATGTCCCACGGCTATTCCACAACTTAGTAAACATGTGGGAATTAAATCCTTTCATGCCCCACACCTAGTCCTCGAGTTTAGATCATTCCTACCCAAATAATATATGTTATGTCTTCTACCTTATACACAAATGTAAAAAAGGTTCTATACATAATTGTGATCAGGGATTTCTTACGAAATTGGGATCAGGGTTTCTATATAGCTATAAGGGAAAAGAATAGGGTTTTTCTAGTCTAGCCCCGAGTTACTTAGTATATACACATGTGGAAAATTTAGATGAAGGAGAACCTGAAATTAAATACCTACATGGCCCACACCTACTCCATGAATTAGTAAAAACACATGAATTAAACCCTTGCAAAATACACTTTAACTCACCGATAGTAAAAAGATTTTTATCGGGCACAATAGTTATTTCAATCGAAGCCTCAAAATGAAGTTTATCAATACATAACAACCAATATTAACCATAAACAATTTGGCATTTTGTATGTTGTCTGTTCTCTTAGCATCTCATTCCTAAACACTACTACTGATTGTATTTCTCATCATGAAAACCCACACTTCTTCAAAATGATAAATAACACCAAAGGATAGTCATCGCCAAAGTCAAACCCCATCTAGAATTTGAAGAACCACAATGTGGTCATCATGTATTTGGCTTTGTTTCCAAAGGAGAAATCGAAAGCTATGCAATATAGGACCATGAGCATAAGGGTTATTCCATAGACTTTCTTGTACCCCATTTTGTCACTGAGGTAGCCAAAGAAGAGATTTCTGAAAAGGGTTCCACATAAGGCCACACGTACTACTACGAATGTTATGAAATAGGACATCAACCCCAGCTTTCCGAACTCGGATCTAGTAGTAATAAATATGGTTAAGGATTTTGATGTTTGCAAATGTAGAAGAGGTTGTAGGCATCTGTGAAAAATCCCATGCAATTGTTGTGAAGTAGTACCATTATGTTTTGGCCGCGTCCAAAGCTTTCAACACCTCTAATAGTTCCCTTGCCATAATTTCAACCCTTCAAATCCTGCAAACAAAACATACACACCACGAAGCTCAAATTTTAACTAGTATGATAGGCTTTCGTGAGAACACATGTCTTCCACGTTTGTTTTCAAACAAGTTGCATTCTTTCACATTTTGAATACATGTTTGACCCTAACCTTGTAACTTAAACATATGGTTGAATTCCCTTCCTCATAATGCTTTCACTATATGTCCATGCTCTGTTTCAAAGCTCTATTTTTGGGATAGGTTTGTGGCATGCGAGCACAGGTGAACTGATCAGATCTGACACATGTTGGACAAGAAACCACTCTACTCCAAACTGAGCCCAAATCCCAAATCTACTATGCTCGACCCCATATTTGTCTCCACGACCTTTGATCACTTGCTTTGTCTCCCGCGTCTCCGAGTTGTTATCTCGGATAGAGACGGTGTTACTCTCCCACGAGAGGGCCAAGGCAACAACCATGCTACAATCCTTGTTGAAGGAAAGCAACTTGGGTTTTTGCCTTCATGGAAAAATGTGTAGAGAGCTTTATGTTGCGATTTAGTAGAGGACCTAGTTATATTCCTCAAGGGCACAACATGTAGAGAGCTTCATGTTGCGATTCAACACTTGTATTCATAGAGTTGATGGAGTAGATTATTTTGGTATATTCATGATCAATACTTCCTTCCTTTAATTTATTTCACCCTAACTCCAATCGACGGATTAGACTTATCCCTCAGATCTATGACCCTCTTCATTCTTCCAAAAGAACAATCCACGTGACTGCATCCTATTTGTTACATATTATTTGTTATCTACGACTTCCTCATCCCCGACCGTCGATATTCAATGCATATCCTTATTCAAAGTAATCACCGTCTAATCTCGACACTTTCTAGATTCCAACTGCCCACTTTCACATAGTAACGCCTTTCGATGTAATGAACACACCCAAATTCACAAGAGAAATATAAAAACAAACTTTCTATTAAAAATACTCTAGAGCACTTTGGTGCCTTTCTCTTGCTTTTTTAATTACAAAGTGAAACCTCTTATTTATAGAAGTTTTCCAACCTTCTAGCTAAGGAAATATCTCATAATATCTTATATTAGATATTCTAGATCTTTTGGATATTTCCTAGATATTTTCTAGATATTCCCAGATATTTCTAGATATTCTATATAATATCTTTTGATATTTTGGAGGAGATAATATTCACAATAAATGTGAATATCTTTTACATAAAGTTGAATTGCATAAAGTTGGAACTTATCAATCAATATTGGATATTTCAAATACTTACCCAAAAATAATTTTAGACCAAGTATACTAGTCTTTCTTACCCTTGAAATTGCAGCTATCTAAAAATAATTCTTGATCAAGTATATAAGTCTTTCCTATCCTTGTAATTAAATTATTTGAATAGCTATGAACCCAAAGCTTTCATCAAAATATATCAATAAAAACAATTCTAACATAAAAATAAGAATTTATGAGAAAGGATTATAACATGAAAAGAAAAGAAATACATCGATAATAAAAGTTCGAGAGAACATAAAACAATATCATAAAAGTAACAATTTAAAAAAAAAAACTAAATTATAGGAGTGACAAATAAAACATTAGGTAGGAAATTCATCTATCATGTAGGATAAATAGAGGCACAACAAAACGAATATAAGAAATTGAAGTAAATACAATCCAAGATAGGTTTTTACACTCCATATCTTGTCATGTGTAGTTTGGGATGAATGATATAAGTCTTGAGATTGAAATACCTACATATCTTGATGAGATTCATTCAGACTTACACCTAGATATATATGGAATCAACAATAGTTAGTTCAAATCTAAAGAAAGAAAGTGCACCAAAACTAATTGAATTCAATTACACTTGCATTTTCATGTTCATATGTCATCGATATTAGTTCAAGAATTGTAAATCCCATGATGTTGTGTCTAAACATGCCTTCTTAATTATGAAAGGACTTTAAAGATTCCATGGATTCTATATATTCAAATACAAAAAAACCCATTGATGTAAACTAATCCACCTTTGTCACTTGTGCAAAATGATAACCTACATCATAATATATCAATTGCTTTATATATCCTAATTACAAAACATAATCATTTGTAAAATCCGAAGAACGGAAGAAAACCATAATAAAATATGTAGCAACACTAAAAAAATGAACTCACTTTTACTTGCATTTTCATTTCGAAATTACCACAACATTGGCACAATCCCCACATACAATATGTTGTGTCGAACTATGCAACAACCGCATACTATCAATCAATTATATATATCAATGTCAAACATATTGAAGGAAATGTAAATTTCATTAATCCTTATTCATTTGTGTAAAATGATAACCTATTCCATGAAGCATCATGTGTATCACCCTTTCCTAAAAACATAAATTGTCATTGTAATAAAGGTTTTAAAACGCAACATGGTTTTGGACATTAAATTCCATATTAATAAATAAATCATTTGAAATACTTATTGAATCAAATTCTTGTCGATTGAAATGGTTGTTTTTCCCAAATGTGAATTGTTCCAAAAAAAAATCTTAACAAATGTGGTCTCATCAAATACAATATCTGCATGCTAAGCACAAAATTTTAGTTCAATGCACGATTGGAAGGCATAGAAAATAACTAAGAGCATTGACAATGGTATAAAAACCAATCAAAGCTAAATTATGCTAAGGAAAAATTAACTATTTGGAGGAGGAACTAATTGAGGTGATTGTTTCCTCTATCTATTCACACTTAAGGGATATAATTGTTGGAATCCTAGTCTGTATATAATTGGTATAATTGGGAAGAATGTGTATTCAATCATCTAAAGAATACCCACACTTTTGATTGGTCAAGAGTCAAGTTCGTGGAGATTAAATAAGATACGTATATTGGGCGTGGGGATGATGGAACTAATGAATAAGAAAACTAGACTAGCTAAAATATTAAATTACGCTATATGTTCTATACGTATATTGGGCGTGGGGAGAGGTTGATGAATCACTAAGCTGAGTGAGTCATCTTGAAGTACAAAATTTATCTTTTACTAACATGTGGAGGATGTATTTGAATTCTAGTTATGCCGGCGTTCTCCTGTGGGAAAGGTCCCCGTGGACGTTTCTAGGATCGTATTAAATTTGACAGCTTGACGATCATCTTGATGTTTGTGCTTTTCCTCCCTATTTTAACTTTTCTCTACTATTTTTAATAATTGTGTTTCTAATAATTAACTATTTTTGTTTTTGTTTTTTATTAACAACAATTTTAGCTTTTATTTTTAATAATTTTGTTTCTAATAATTGACAATTTTAGCTTTTGTTTTTAATTACAATGAGCTGAAAATAGAAATCTCTACTATTTTTAATAATTTTATTTCTAATAATTAACAATTTTAGCTTTTGTTTTTAATTAACAACAATTTTAGCTTTTATTTTTAATAATTTTGTTTCTAATAATTAACAATTTTAGCTTTTGTTTTTAATTAGGCTGAGCTGAAAATAGAAATCTCTACTATTTTTAATAATTTTGTTTCTAATAATTAACAATTTTAGCTTTTGTTTTTAATTAGGTTGAGCTGAAAATAGAAAAAGGGAGATCAATAATAGATTGCAAACGTTGTATAAGGCTTAGGGGAGGTAGAAAAGAAAGTATACGCACACAGAAAAAGGGAGATCAAAAGGAGATTCAGGAATTTAGAGTGACGCAGAGAATATACAGACACAAGAAATAAAAGAAAACAATAGTGGAAGCATGAGAAGTCAGATTGATGTTTCAGACACTTCTTCTGGATTGGTAAGTTATGCTCCAGATGCC
Organism: Taxus wallichiana var. yunnanensis; assembly: GCA_018340775.1. Taxonomy (NCBI): domain Eukaryota; kingdom Viridiplantae; phylum Streptophyta; class Pinopsida; order Cupressales; family Taxaceae; genus Taxus; species Taxus wallichiana. Next base: position 543,182,478 of record CM031244.1, on the reverse strand, counting down.
TTTACACAGTTCCTTTAAGAATTTGCGTAATCTTTGTTGTTTAAAATATTTTTTTTTTTGTATGCACTGGTCTGGCGCCATACTATATCTATAGCGTATTCATTCAATTGACAGACATGAATCTAAGTCAAGCCACCCACTGTTTTGTGACTTCGTGTTCCATATGTAAAGTCGCTTCAATTTTCCATGAGATAGTTAGCCACATATCGATTAATGAAACTCTCTCTTGTGATCGAATTATTGCCTATAAGCAAAGCCGTATTTCCATCCCAACTATCCTGGTTTAAATTAAATAAGTAAATGAAAATTACGATAATCAACTCATAAACAAATAAATGGCTGATTTGCGGGCCTGATAATAATTTCTATTTTATAGGGAATAATTAGCTTATCTTATTATTTCTATTTACTAGGTGCTCTCAGGTGTTTAATAGTGCTCAATCTAAAAAATAACTTGCTTTCTAGACAAATTCCCAATTCTCTAAATAACTGCACAAAATTGCATCACTTGTCATTGTCTAATAATACGCTTGAGGGACCAATTCCATCTGAGATATTAACAACATTGACCAGATTAGCTAAATTCCAACAAACTCAATGGTAGTATCCCGGAAGAGATTGGTCAATTATGGAAACTGAGAGAGCTCAAGTTGAAGAACAATATCCTTACAGGTGGCATTCCCAAGGCGCTAGGAAACTGTTCTTTCATGGAGGAGTTAAATATATCTTCTAATTCCTTGTATGGCTATATTCCACAAGAATTGGGTTCACTTTCCCAACTACGAGAATTGTCGCTGGATAATAACAACCTAGGAGGATCCATTCTATATTCTCTCATGAACTGTACAAAATTGAAAAAGTTGAACCTATATCACAACAAGTTTGTGGGGACAATTCCAGAGGATGTAGGCCATAAGCTAGCCAAATTGCGACTGGTGGACCTGTCCATCAATCAGCTAAATGGCAACATCCCAAAATCCATAGGAAATATTTCGGTGCTTAATTTTCTTCAAATAGAAGACAACCAATTAAGTAGAATGGTACCCCAGAATTGGGAATGTTGGGCTGCCTACAACAACTGACGTTTGGCAATAACAATCTGAAGGGAGATGTTTTTTCCATTCTCTTGAACTGTACAAAGTTGTAAACCATTGGGTTGGAATTCAACCAGTTTGTGGGCTCTGTCCGGAAAAAATTGGCTTCAAGCTCACCAAGCTACAAGAACTTGTTGCAGCATGTAATCGATTTAGTGGGAGGACCCCACATTTCGGGCCCAACATCGTGTTGACTTCATTCTCAACTAATTTCTTCATAGCCACATCTTTATCTTTCAAATTACCTTGATACACTCTTCTAAAGCTTCCTTGCCCAATTTCATAACATTGTTTACAATCACTTTTATTTGAATAACCTCATCACATGTAAGGTTTGTGAAGGCAAATAGTGGAAGATGTTCATGCCATTTCTCTTCTTAAAATAGAAATCAAAAATTGGAAGCAATGGAAAATATTTTTTAAGTAGGCTAATTCTATGGAAAACATAAGATTTAGTATAAATACATGTTATTTTGACGTCCTAATACATTATGTGAATTTTTGATGAATATTTGGCTAATATTTTCTTAAATATTTTTTCACTTGGTTTAGAGAAATTTTGTGCACTTATGTAAATAATTCTGCTCGAAGCCTTAATAAGTTTAGGTTTTTGTCACCTTGAACTATGTTTAATTGTTCAAGAGACTATTCTCATAAGTTTTCAAATTATAATTTGTACCCAATCTTTAACATGACGGGGATCAAATTGGGGGATAACATTTTTAAATCTAATTTTTGAAAATAGTTTGTAAAGTTAACAAAGAATAATTACCTTGACTTGGAGGTAAGCTGGTTGGAGGAACAGGTGGTTGAGATGGCGGAGTCTCAGCTGTAGCGTTCCTGTCTATATCACAAGATGATCAACAATGTCATCTCCTATTAGTTTTCATATTAATAGGATTCAGAGACAAAAAGTTAAGTTCCAAGACAAGTTAATACAAAAGAGAAGAGCTCAACAATGAAGAACAAAGTGACTTCATTAGTGAAATGAGTAGGGTCGGTGCCCTCATTATGAAACAAGTCTTCATTTTTTTGTTCTGAATTCAGCACAAAACTTCAGTATAGGCAAGCCAAAGAGTATAACATAAATTCATGGGTACTCACTATAAATATTTACATTATTTGGGTAAATTAGAAAGAATAAAAAATAGATATGGCTGGTTATGTTTTGCTATTCTTATTTTCGAGATGATATTGTGTTAATTAGGTGAATTTCAAGTTTATGGATGTAAACTAAATCTCAAAAACTAAATGGGGAAATATTTTTTTGTAGAGAAACCTTTGTGCAATTTCTTCTAAACCATAATAAAAAATACAGTTTACTATCTTCTTATGTATGGCCTCTACTAATATACAATTTTTAATAACTCTTTATAATATTTTTGGTTTTTTTGTATTATATCTGAGAATGAAATTGAAAATATAGAATAATCTTAATCGAGGAGTCCCTCCTTTTGAATTCACAGATACATTTAGTTTTATTAACTTCCTATTTCATTTTTTGCAGGATATTTGTGATTCTCTTTCTTTGGTGGTAAAGAAAAGAGTGTTGTCTCTAGATGAACTTCAGGTGGGTTTCAATATTGATTGAAGTATTTATTCAATTGTTCTGTTTATTGCATGTTATGGACTAAAAAATTATTGTAGAGAGTTTTCATGTTATTTGGTTTGGATTGTTCCATTTATATTTGTAGTTGGCTCCAATCCTTTTTTGAAGTGACATGTGGGGGCATGTGCCTTCGTCAATGACAAGATTCGTTATGTGTTGAGGGGCTCATTCCCCAATGAGGCCATTTCAAAGCGTCCCAAGTTAGACGTTAGACTGATCAACGACAAGGATTTTAAATTGCCCGTCATACCTAAGAACATCTTAGTGGACTAGCATACTTACTTTCCCTCTCCAGTTTAATATGATGTAGACTAGAAACATAATTCCCCTCCCCACAATGGGATTGACATTAACTATGACTCACTTGTAGAGGGAGAAAGATTTTAAGTGTATTCAATGTGTTCTTAATGTTTTACATTGCAAACAACCGAAACCACCTAAAACAGTGATAACCAAAATGATTAGAGATCGCCTCCACCTGATGCCAACATCCCCAATTTTTCTCTCCAAAATCCAAACAATTGGAGATCATTCATGAGGATTTTGTTTGATTTATGATTCTAACAAAGATGCACTGAAATATGAACCACCCCACAAATTGAGGAGAATGGGAATACCAATCAAGGCATCTGTAAATGGACAAAAATACAAGAAACGTGCTAAGAAAATTACACAAGCAAAAAGCAAGAAATTTGATTTAAAGAAATAACTTGTAGTGGTTAGTTTATAAGTGTTTTTGAAACAAACTGTAACTCGTACCAAATAATTCCATGTATGCATTGTGGCAATATATATCGGACATAGAATCAAACTTTTTAAACACATGTTCAGTTTTTGTAATCCAACAACTATGGATTTCGAATTTCTTTATCATTGTATCTCCATATAAATACCTATAGTTTTCTTACTTCAAGTGTACATATTGTTGTTATTGTCTTCCATTCTATTTGCTTAACATAATAATCTGTAATTCGTTTCAAATAAATGCATGTATATATTGTGGTGGAACATATGGATCACATAATCTAACTTTTCAACATACGTGTTCAATTATTCCTTTATACAATTGCTCGCTTCTTTATGTAAACCAACAACACATTTTTAATGTGTTCTTCATAATATTTGCACACAAATACATATAGTTTTAAAATGTCGAGAAACAACCATGCAAATTTTAGTTCTTTTCAACCAAAGCTTTGTGCGTTATATCACTTTTTTGCATATTGAATTGTTAAAGGATTAGACTTCATGTTTGCGCTTTTTAGAAAATATAAAATAATAAGGAAGCCAACTTTAAAGGTTCTCATTCTTTACAAATGCATGCTTTCCTGAACACATCCTTCATTTCATGATTGACTACCCTACAAGTTTACATTGTCCACCATATATTTGCAGAATTCCCACTATCTTGAGCATCTTTTAGTTGTCATGGAAATAACTTTGACACACGAAGGAATTTCTCAATTGATTGAGGGTGGTTCCAATGTTGACCCCACATTTCAGATACTGCACTTGTCCTCCCTAAGGTCCATTCTCAACACTGGTGCCCAACATTATGTTGACCTTTCAGATGGGATACATTTTCAAACAACACTTCTACCCTCCAAATTTGTAAGTTGTGTAACCAAAAATCAATATAAGAAGGCTCCATTGTGTGCTTACACAAATCCTTCGTTAGAATGATCAAAAGTGAATTATAAGCTTCCTTCTAAACCTCATAATGCGACACAGAAGCCAGTCCACAGCAAATTTTTTTATGAAATAGAACATTGAATCTAGAATCCCTTTGACAATTAGAGATCTGCGAAGACAACTACTGGAATGCCCCAAAGACAACCTCCTAGATAGATTAATGCGCTTTGGATCGAGCCTTTGCGGGACACGTTCATTCTAGGAAAACATAGAAGCGAGCTTTCAGATATGGTGGAACAATTGGGGACACCAACCTTATTCTTCACTCTAAGTGCTACAAACACTAAATGGCCAGATCTCCACAATATTATGCCAAGTGAATGCCTAGCTGATCCATGAGCCGCACAACGTTGGAGAACACTTAACATTGTCTCTAACCATCATCGAGTATCAAGATACTTGCATCATAGATTCACAATATTTCACGAAGAAATATTGCAGAAGGAACTTAGAGTAGTAGAATTTTGGTACATGTAATCAAATCTACTTATTTTAAAGTTTTTTTCCAAACTACATAGCTAATATTTATGTTCCCTCATCCCATAGGTATAAATGGCAACATAGAGGATCCACACATGTCCATGGTTTATTATAGCATGAGAATGCGCCTAAAGTTGACGAAATGGACTGGGAGGATACAACAGTTATTGAGGCCACAAAACAATACTTTGATAAGTTCGTGTCTACCTGGAACCCACACTGGCTTGCAACCACTTGGATTTTGTTCGCAGGTCACTCCTAGACAACCCTTGCTTGCTAGATACAACACAAATTCTATCCTCCTCCCCGCATGCAGACCTTGAAGAACTGCTTAATCAAGTTCAACGCCACACTAAATGTTCAAAGCAGACATGCCTGCATAGAAAGCAATCACAAGCTGCAGTGCAGGTACAATGCCCCCTGGGCCACACAACCTACTTCTTCCTTGCACATTGAAAGTGATGGGAAAATTAAGTACCTCCCTTCCAGAAACGATGAAATATTGAACATCCACAATCAAACAATGATATACATATGGAGAGCAAATGTCAATTGCCAACCGGTACTTTCCCGCCATGCCGTTCTTAAGTATATTGCAAAATATGCTTCAAAAGCCAAGCAACGTTTAGAAACATATCACCAAATGCTATCCAGATTTTCAAGAGACGTAGACGTAGATTCTCCAGCACATATCGTGATCCGTAAAATGATCACAGAAAGCATTATTGAACATGACATAAGCGCACAAGAAACATGCCACATGCTACAAAAATTACCACTTGTTATGTGCAGCCATTCATTTGTATCATTAAATGTTGGAAAAAAATCTGAGACGTGTCGTTGAAAGTGACACCGATGCACAATGTGGTGCCCGTCTAAAACAACCCACTTGAGACCCAAGAAACAACCTAGGGTTAGTTAGAAAATTATGGAATAATTATTTTTTGATTAGAAGTGTCTACAACTAGGTTGCAAGACAACAATTGTCACTAACAGGTTCCGAACAAGTCTAATTTACTAGAACATACTTTCCTTTTATTAACAATTATCAAGAGTCACAAGGTCCAAATTTTAGGGTTAGAAGTTTCAGTTAGGTTCGGGGGTAAATTATCACCATACCCACTCTCTAATAGGATCAGAGTTTCAACTTGATTTTTCTCACACTTAATGCATTCAAAATTTCCCTAAATCATTTCCATTGGATAGGAAATTTTCTCACCTTTCCAACGATATAAAGAAGTCCTCCTAACTCCTTGTAAAACTCCAGATATGGGTCGACGGGCATTGGGGGTCAAATTTTTCCCCAAAGGGACACGTGTCGAGCGGGGAAGAAAGTCCATTTTCGGGTTGGTGGGTCGTGGGGCGGTGTTTATAAATTTTCCCCATGCGGGTGCAACGTTCACAATTCTCCCATTCCTTCGCGGGTCCTCTAATGACATGTGTCGGGCTCTAAGCCAAGGCAGGGAGAGGATGAGGGAAGGGCGGGTGGCGGAGAAAATTGGAGAAATACGCCGAAGGGGGAGAGAGTCCATTTAGCACCCACGCGCCCGTGGGTCTGCCAGGGACACGTGGCACTCAACGTGTTGAACCGGGAGAAAGAGAGGGATGGACAGGGCTGGCAGGGTTAGTTGGCAAATTTTTCTAAAGAGAGGGAAAAGGGGTAAATGGCATGTATGGGTCGATGCGTCTGTGGAGAGGTCTCACTAGGGCGAGGCGGGAGTTCAAGGCTGCGGGGATCTTTTCAAAAATTTTCCCAAAACAAAAATTCAAAAATGATAAAGTTCTCCCCCGACCCCCCTGCTGCTACCCCTAAGGTGCCATGTGGAAACCTCTTGTTGGGCTCATGGGAGAATTTTAAAATTTTCAAAAAAATTCCTAAGGATTTTCAAGGGAAATTTTCGGGTTGCGGGCCCGCCAGGAAAATTTCCCAAATTTTCCCGCCAAGGAAGGAAAACTTCAAAGGGCCATAACTTTTGTTAGGAAGCTCAGTTTTGGGAAAACGAGGACTTTCTAGAAATCTCTCAACTCCCTCTTTGTATAGAAATAATAAATTTTAGATTTTGATAATGTTTAAGAGGTCAATTTTAACAAAATGTTCTAGGATTTTATAAATCCAACTGGTAAATTTTATCTTATCAATTTTGTTCAATTTGATCTTCTCCTTTACTCATCATGTCAAACAAACATGGAGGATTGTTCTAAGAAGGATTTAGAATGGTTTAGGAAGGTGATTTTCTCAATAGATTTCCAATTTGAATTTTTCCAACAATTAACAAAAAAGGCTGCAAAATGATTGCGAATGGTTTGGGCCCAATTTTACAATTTTTCAAATGTTTTCCTTAAGTGTTTTTAGTCAAAAAAATTTAATTGATATTGTATCATGTTAAATTTTAATGTTTCCATGTTGGTTATTGTGTGCAGGCCCGAACTGTGCATTTCAATTAAATTATTTGCCAGTTTTAAAAATTTACAATGAGATCAAATTTAAAAGGGGTCCATCTATTTTTTTTTCATCATTCAAGTATGAAATTTAATTTCTAATCTAGTCTAATACATTCAGTAGTTTTAATCAAACCAATCAAGATCAAATGCAATCTTGAATTCAATTTTATACATTTCCAAAAGATACAAGATACTTCATTATTCGACATACATTTCTTCCTTTCCAAAGAGAGATTCCAATCACAATTTGATATTCCAATTCAACACAACAATGCATATGGAGAAAGGTATAGCAATCCTTTATTGACTTCAATTATACAACTTTACATCTATCAATTCATTGAATGCAATTAACAATTTTCACTTTCTTTCTTTCAAATGTACAAAACAAAATATAAATATCTTTCACATTCTCTCAAGCAAAATAGAGTCTATAAATTTGTCACATTTCAAATTTACAACTTTCATGTCTTTCTTTCAAAATCCATAAACAAGGTATGTCTCTTTCAAAAATCGAATATACACTTTCATAACCAATTACATACATCTTTTCTTCACAAAATACATTACAGTTTTATCCACTTCAAAGTGGGAAAGGTTACAATAACATGTATTTCACAAGGGGCTGGAAAAATTATATTTTCCTCTGCTCCCGAGCAACAACATGCAAGTTTCTTTTTTCTTCTAATTTGATCACAACAAAAGTGGGGAAAGGCAACACTCTCCACCCAACCAAGAAATCCAATGACAGGAGAAGCCATCCTTCATCATTGGCTCCTGAACCCCAAGCAAAATGCAATAGGAAATGTGATTCAACCCATGGCAACAACATGCTTTCACAACACACAACATTCTCTCAACATACACATTTAAATTTAAAACACAATTCAACACAAGACACCAATTTACAACCGCATTTGAAGACATTCAAACAGAACTCAATATTTATCATGCAAGCGAAAGGAGCAAGGACTATGGGGAAGCTGCTCATGCCTCCCAATGGAAATTGGGCATCCACCTGTAACAAACCACCAATAAATTTCACCACACATATCCTTATGCCCCCACAATCCCTCCTTATGCTGCCCCACGATTTTCCTTATGCCCCCATAAAGTAAGAAATGCAAGTTTTTTCTTTTCCATGGTGGATCCCAAACCCAAACTCCCTCCACAAGAATTATGATGCCAATGACATTCCCTTATTCCTCCCACATGAATCCCCATAGCTTTCTGCTACACCATCCCTAAGGCAGTCTACCCAAACAACTAACAAATAAACAAAACGTACACCATTCACATAACTACAAAAAGGAATAACAACATAAGAGAAGAACTCAGGTCCTACCTCTCCATGGTAGATTTTGTTTCAACACAACAAGCTTCAATGCCAAAACAAACCCTAAAAACAACAATCTCCAAGCATGCAATTTTTCTCCAAACTCCTTCCAAAAGTGTGGGCTCCAAACACAAGAAAATTCGTCCCCAAGGAAGCATGCACAATGTTTCAACAACCCAAAAACAAACAAAGAGTTTAAATTTTATAGAAGAGGGAAGAGAAGAGGATGATGTGGATCCATGTAGGATGCCACATCACACATCCTCAAATCCAACACAAAAGACAAATTTCATTCTCCCAAGCACAATAAAGAGGTGGGTGAAAATATGACAATTCACTTGCACACTCCAAAAAGCCCACACCCCAAAGGAATGCAAATTAAATAAAAGTAAGAAGAGTGCAATTAAAAAAATGCAACATGATTAATAAAATGCATAAAAAGGTCTAAAATCAACCCTCCAACCATAGGTATGGTTGGAAAATAAATTTAAGAGGCATGGGACAAGTTTTACTTGTCCCACAAGCCTCCAAAACAGCCTCCAAGGACAAATTCGAGTTTCCAAGAGGGTGGAGTGTTTCACACTCAAAAATATGACTTACACAACTCTTACACATCACTTACATATTAAATACAAAAGCCAACAACTTCTATAATTACTTTCTCATATTTCAATTTGATTTATTTAAATTTTAACCATATGTTTTCTCACATTAATCTACCACAATCTAATTAAATAAAAGAAAGGGACACATCACTAATAAAATACATACAAACAATAATAAAAAGGAACCACATTAATAAAATACACAAAACCCATGGAATTCCCAACAAAAAAACACACACAAAAAACAAGTTGCCATTGTGACCTTGTTGAATTCATCTAGAATTCCAATGTGGTTGGTTTCCAATCCCCGATGTTTGTTGTGATATTTTAACCTCAGTAAACGCAAATACCTCCTTGACCTCGTGGCCATATCGAACATCCACAATGAATATAAGTATAATTCCAAAATCATCTATATAAATGAATCACAACAACATCCAAGTAACCACTATATCATTTACAAATTATATCAACAACTAAATCATCATCATAATGTCCATTTTCTAAGTCTACTCACAATATCCAAAAATCACATGCCCAAACAACATTCACAATATATCCATGTCAAATAGTATATCATCATCCACATATGAAGTATCTCTAATAATCATCATGCATCATAACCAAATCAAGATCACAATAATCCATGATCAAATATCTAACATCATACTAAATCAAAACTATAATAATGTCCATAATGAAATCAACAATATCAAAATCAATATCAAAAGGTGTCAAAGGGAAGTGGGCACTACATCCCCCTCCCCTTAGACTCAACTTCCTCTTGGAAGTCACTGGAACAAATGTGGAAACTAAACTTGTAATGAAGTGGCATCCTCCCATGTAGCTACAGTATCATCATATCTCTGTCCCACTACACCCGAACCTAATCAACCTCTCTACCTCGAAGGCCCAGGGTCCTACAATCTAGGATGTGAATGGGCTCCACCATCACCTACCCCTGATCCTGCACCTGCAATGATGTCCAATCTAACACATGAGAAGGATCTGCAATATATCTCCTAAGAACTGAAACATGAAACACATCATGTATGCGAGACAAGCTGGGTGGCAATGCTAGATGGTAGGCCAAAGGGCTGATACGCTCCAAGATTTCAAAAGGACCAACGAATCTAGGATCTAACTTAGAAACTTTTCCATAATGGATAGGGCTCTTATGTGGCCTAACATGAAGGAACACCTTCATGGCCACATCAAAACTACGGTCGATCCTATGCAGATCTACATACTTCTTCTACATCCTATGCCTCCTGCAATCTCTACCTGATCAACACCCCGCTTTGCTCCATGTCTTGTAGAAGAGCTGGTCCGAGAGATACTCGTCCTCTATTCTATCCCAGCTAAGGGGTGTCTCGCTCTTCTGCCATACAATGCATGAAAAGGATCCATGCCTATGGAACTCAAAAACTATTATTGTAGGAAAACTCCACCAAGTATAGGTACTCCTCCCATTTAGACTTCTGATCCATCACATACATCCTGAGCATGTCCTCTAAAATCTGATTCACCCTATCAGTCTGTCCATCTGTCTCCGGGTGATATGTTGTGCTAAAGTTGATCCTCGTCTTGAGGACATACTGCATGGTAGTCCAAAAATAGGAAGTGTACAGAGGATCGCGGTCACAAATGACCTTCCGCAGAATCCCATGTAACTTGACAATCTCATCCAAATATACCCATGCCACTGCTCTAGCTATATAAGTGGTCTTCACTAGAGAAAAGTGAGCCATTTTTGTCAATTTATCAACCGTGACAATAATAGTGTCGTGGTGATATCTCGACATCGGTAGCCCAACAATGAAATCTATGGAAATGGTGTCCCACTTCCATTCTGGTATAGCATGAGGATAAAGAAGGCCTACTGGATGTCGATGCTTGGCCTTAACTCTCTGGCACTTTAAAAATCGTAACACGAACTGGGCCATGTCTCTACAAAGTCCTCTCCAATGATATAACTATTGTAAGGTGGCGTGCATATTCTTCACCCGGGATGGGCTGAATAGTGTGCACAAGTGCCTCTACCAAGATGTCTTGCCTCAAGCCTCCATCTCTAGGAATATATATCCATCCTCTATTCCTAAGAAGACCATCTATCTCTAAGGAAAAACCATCAAACTTCCCTTGAGGGTCTTTGAGACTCAATCTCTACTAGAACTACAATGTAGATCTTTGTCGAGAGGAAGTGTTGAAGAATCCCGCTCCGAAATCTACGCTCACCGAGGTGGCCATAGCCACATGTCTCCATCTGTTGAGAGTGTATGCTACCACATTATCCTTCCCCTTCACATGCTCTATATCCATATCATACTCATAAAGCAACTCCATCCAACGTTGCTTGATGAGCGTTGAGATTAGGGTCATGTGAAGAGGTGATGAAGACTCAAGTGATCTGTCACGAGTGTGAATATCGACCAAGAAGAAAGTGCCTCCATCAAACTAAGGCTCAAGATCATAAGTCGATAATTAAGCTTGTAATCCTTGAGTTTGTGATACTCAAAGGCCACTACTCGCCCTCCCGCATCAACACACCTCCAAGCCACCGCCAACAAAGCATCCATGCAAACAAAGAACTCACCACGAGGATCCAACACTTTGCAAGAATAGGTGCTGTAGTGAGACACTCCTTCAATGTCCTAAAGGCTTGCTCACATTTGTTTGACCAAACAAAATTCTTCCCTTTCCTTTGAAGGGAAGTGATGGGGTGTGCAATCCGAGAGAAGTCTTGAACAAATCTCCTATAGTAACCTGCTAATCCCATGAAGTGCGTACCTCGGTCACCATAGTGGGTGCTTTGGCCAATCCATAATGGCTCTAATCTTGGAAGGATTGATTATGATACCTTCCCCAGAAATGATATGACCTAAATACTGCACCTCTATCTGAAAGAATGCACACTTCTCCAAGTTCCCATAAAGCTGCTGCTCACGAAGACACTGAAGAACCTGGCAAAGGTGCCCCTCATGCTCCTCACACGTATGTGAGTAAATCAAAATGTCATCAAGGAAGATGAGCACGAAGTGATATAAGAAATTCCTAAATACCCCATTCATCAAACTCATAAACACTGCGGGGGCATTAGTCAAACCAAAAGGCACCACTATGAACTCATAGTGCCCATATCTCGTACGAAAAGTGGTCTTATGAATGTCCACCTCTGAAATTATTAGTTGATGGTAACTTGACTTAAGATCAATCTTAGAGAAAACTGTGGCTCCCTTCATCTGATCAAATAAATCATCAATACGCAGAAGGGGATAATGATTCTTGATCATTACCTTGTTCAACTGGCGGTAATCAATACACAACCGCAAGGATCCATCCTTCTTCACAAAGATCACTAGTGCACCCCTAGGGGGTGCACTAGGACGGATGAGGCCTTTCTCCAAAAGGCCCTCAAGCTACAACTTGAGCTCACAGAGCTCTAGGGTGGTCATTCGATAAGGTGCTCGTGAGATAGGATCTGCTCCAGGAACTAGATCTATATGAAAATAAATCTCACATGGGGGTGGTAACCTGGTAGCTCCCCTAGAAAGACATCTGCAAACTCTCTTAAAATGGGATGATCATCTAGCGATGGTCGACTAGACCCATCTTCTCATCTGTCACTAACTATAACAACATACATCTGACAACCCCATCGCACACACCGCTTAAGTCAGTATAGCGAGATGGTGGTACGAATAGAAATGGGTCTCCTGACCCCTGAAATCACCAATTCAACTCCCAAATCATCAGCATAAGATATAGTCTTGTGGTAACAATCCATCTTGGCCCTGTGTGCCAATAACCAATCCATACCTAAAATGACCCCATACAAGCCCAAAGGAAGGATACAAAGATTTGAGGTAGTGGTGAAAGGTCCCAAATCCACTACACACTCCTTAACTAAGGAGTCTACAGAGATCTTGGCTCTAGAAGCCATATCAACGTCCCAACTAAGGCCTTGCCTAACTGCCACTAGCCTGCATCACTCTACTAAAGATGGTGCAATGAAAGAATCAGAATCAAACAATACAGAGGTAAGAATACCACCAATGCTACTTGTAGACTCAATGATTGTACTCTAATGCTCTGCCTGGCGGTTATCAACCACTGCATAAATCATGTGGCTATTTCCCATGTCATGAACAATCAGCTCTGAGATCTCGTGTCTTACCCTTGTTATTAGTGTTCTGTGGGCAATCTCTCAAAAAAATTTCAGTAAGACCACAACCAAAACATCGTGCTAATCCTCCCTAATGAGTAGCACCTCCAGTAATTGCCTTGGGAGTCTTTGGTGTGGATCCTAATGATTCGGCTGCGGTTTGCTAAGGTCTTTGTTGGTGAGCTCCCGCTGAATGAGCTCTAGGTCCACCTTGTGTCCTGATGGGACCCCTAGGAGGAGGCCCCATACTCCGACCTCTCTATGCATTAGCTTTCTGTGGAGGTCTATGAGGTGGGTGGGTGGGACTTGCTGTTGTTGTTGTTGCTGCAGCTTTAAATGACGACAGTGTCTTGAACCCTATTCACCATGAGGAAGAAGTGCGGACCCCCTCGATCTACTATCCTACATCTGCTGTATGCAGGTTCAGACTCTGTCTCTATCCTGTTGGGTCTTTTCCCAAGTCTCCTTTGCTATATAGGCCTTCTTGACGGCCTCATCTAATGTCTATGGATAATGGATCCGCACTGCACCTCTAATGTCTAAATTTAGGCCCCTGGATGAACCTGTGAATCTGCACCTGCTCATCCTACATATACTCAACATACTGGAGTAGATCTAGAAATCTACTCTCATACTCTGCTATTGAAAGAGATGCCTGTCGGAGGTCATGGAACTCATCGATCCTTTCTTTGTATGAACCTCTGTGACAAATATCTGCTCCTGAATCTCTCCTCAAATAGCTCCTAGGTCACTATCTTAGAATCTACATGGAGCTTTTGCTCCTTTGTCCTCCACCATACTCCTACTCCATCCCTCAGTAGATGGATCACAACACAAGCTTTCGTGTTGCTAGAACAAGGAAAAAGCTTGAAGTAACCACTCAAGCTCACTAGCCAGGCCTCTACCTGAAATCCACTTGTGTCACCAGAGTAATGTGAGGGTCGAAGCTTGGGATCTCCCTAATGTGGTCTCAGTAGCTGTGGTCCGATAGCCTCTAGGCCTCTTTGCATGCTCATCCCTAAGCCTAGGGCTTTGAGACCTCTCTCTACGCTCTGAAACTCGGTCACCCTATCCCCTAGGTGGTGAATTTTCCTGGATAACTCCGCATGGGAGTTCTCTCCTTTATGCTCCTCGCTGGGTTGAGGAGATACCCGACCCTCAATGGAAGGGGATCTGTCATGGCTGGCTGCATGTCCTCCTCCTAATCCTCCACGTAAGGTGACATTAACATCCTGAAGAGTCTGTAAAATCTGGGGTAGGATGACTGCTACACCCTGATCTCGGTGGTGGTGGTGGTGGTAAGTTTGAGTCTATGTGAAAATTCCCCTCACCCCGCTTTGTGCCTCCCGCATGAGACCAAAGTGAGAGTTAATTCATTTTTTTAAGTTTTATTCAATTTCCATGTTTACTAACAAATATGCAATTTCTATACTAAGTTGTCTTCTAGATTTAAAGTGTGCTAGGTTTAAGTTTCATGTCCCAAGTTTTCTAGTGTGCCCAATGGTCCAAGCTTTTGAACCACTACTCTGATACCAAGTGTGGTGCCTGTACCCACTTGAGACCCAAGAAACAACCTAGGGTTAGTTAGAAAATTATGGAATAATTTTTTTATTAGAAGTGTCTACAACCGTTTTCAAGACAACGATTGTCACTAACGGGTTACGGAACAAGTCTAATTTGCTAGAACATACCTTCCTTTTATTAACAATTATCGAGGTCACAAGGTCCAAATTTTAGGGTTAGAAGTTTCGATTAGGTTCGGGGGTAAATTATTACCATACCCACTCTCTAACGAGACTTAGAGTTTTAACTTTTTTTTCTCACACTTAACGCATTCAAAATTTCCCTATATCATTTCCATTAGATAGGAAATTCTCTCACCTTTCCAACGATATAAAGAAGTCCTCCTAACTCCTTGTAAAACTCTAGTTATGGGTCGGCGGGCTTTGGGAGTCAAATTTTCCCCCAAAGGGACATGTGTCAAGCGGGAAGAAAGTCCATTTTTCAGGTTGGTGGGTCGCGGGGTGGTGTTTAGAAAATTTCCCGTGCAGTGCAAAGTTCACAATTCTCCCGCGCCTCCATGGGTCCTCCAATGACACGTGTCGGGCTCTAAGCCAAGGCGGGGAGAGGATGAGGGAAGGGTGGGCGGCGGAGAAAATTGGAGAAATATGCCGAAGGGGAGAAATTCCATTTAGCGCCCATGCACCCATGGGTCCACCAGGGACATGTGGCGCGAACGAGCCGAAGCGGGAAGAAAGAGAGGGACAGGTGGGGTGGCGGGGTTAGTTGGTGAATTTTGCCAAAGGGAGGGAAAATGGGTAAATGGCGTGTGCGAGTCTACGTGTTCGTGGAGAGGTCTCACCGAGGAAGGGGTGGGAATACGGGGCGTGGGGATCTTTTCAAAAAAATTCCCAAAACAAAAATTCAAAAATGATAAAGTTCTCCACCCCCTTCGTTGTCACCCCTAAGGTGCCACGTGGCAGCCTTTGGTTGGCTTCGGGGAAAATTTAAAAAAAATTCCCCTAAAATTTAAAAAATTTTCCCATAAAATTTTTCAAAAATTTTGTCTAAGGATTTTGAAGGGAAATTTTCGTGTCGTGAGCCCGCTTAGGAAGATTTTCCCAAATTTTCCCACCAAGGAAGGAAAACTTCAAAGGGCCATAACTTTTGTTAGGAAGCTCAGTTTTGGGAAAACGAGGACTTTTTGGAAAGCTCTCAATGCCATCTTTGCATAGAAATCATAAATTCTAGATTTCGATAATGTTTAAGAGGTCAATTTTAAGAAAACATTCTGCAAGATTTTAAAAAGCCTATTGGTAAATTTTATCTTGTTAATTTTGTTCAATTTGATCTTCTCCTTCACTCATCATGTCAAACAGACATGAAGGATTGTTCTAAGAAGGATTTAGAATGGAATAGGAAGGTGATTTGCTCAATAGATTTCCAATTTGAAATTTTCCAACAATTGTCAGAAAAAGGCCGCAAAATGACTGTGACGGTTTGGGCCCGATTTTGCAATGTTTCAAATGTTTTCCTTAAGTGTTTTTAGTCAAAAAGAGTTCATTGATATTGTATAATGTTAAATTTTAATGTTTCCATGTTGGTTATTATGTGTAGGCCCAAACTGTGCATTTCAATTAAAATATTTACCATTTTAAAAATTTACAATGAGATCAAATTTAAAAGGGGTCCATCTAATTTTTTTCATCATTCAAGTATGAAATTTAATTTCTAATATATTCTAATACATTCAGTAGTTTTAATCAAACCAATCAAGATTAAATGCAATACTGAATTCAATTTTATACATTTCCAAAAGACACAAGATACTTCATTATTCCCACATACATTTCTTCCTTGCCAAATAGAGATTCTAATCACAATTTGATATTCCAATTCAACACAACAATGCATATGAAAAAGGTATATCAATCCTTTATTAACTTCAATCATACAACTTTACATCTCTCAACTCGTTGAATGCAATTAACAATTTTCACTTTCTTTCTTTCAAATGTACGAATAGAATATAAATATCTTTCACATTCTTTCAAGCAAAATAGAGTCTATAAATTTGTCACATTTCAAATTTACAACTTTCATGTCTTTCTTTCAAAATTCATAAACAAGGTATGTCTCTTTCACAATTCGAATATACACTTTCATAACCAATTACATACATCTTTTCTTCACAAAATACATTACAATTTCATCCACTTCAAAGTGGGAAAGGTTACAATAAAATATATTTCACAAGGGCTGACAAAGCGTATTTTCCTCTGCTCCCGAAATAGCAACATGGAAGTTTCCTTTTTCTTCCAATTTGATCACAACAAAAGTGTGGGAAAGGTAATGCTCTCCACCCAACCAAGACAACAAATGAAAGGAGAACCCATCCTTCATCATTGGCCCCCGAGCCCTAACCAAAATGAAATAGGAAATGTGATTCAACCCATGGCAACAACAGACTTCCACAACATATAGAATTCTCTCAACATACACATTTCAATTTAAAACACAATTCAACACAAGATAGCAGTTTCAATGCATTTGAAGACATTCAAACAAATCGGTTTTATCATGCAAGCCAAAAGAGTAAGGACTATGGGGAAGCTGCTTATGCCTCCCAATGGGAATTGGGCATCCACATGTAACAAACCGCTAATAAATTTCACCACACATATCCTTAGGCCCCCCACAATCCCTCCTTATGCCCCTATAGATTTTCCTTATGCCCCCTCAAAGTAAGAAATGTAAGCTATTTCTTTTCCATGGTGGATCCCAAACCCGAACTCCCTCCACAAGAATTATGATGCCACCGACATTCCCTTATGCCCCCACATGAATCCCCATAGCCTTCTCTTACACCATCCCTAAGTCGGTCTACCCAAACAACCAACAAATAAAAAAACATACACCATTCACACAAATACAAAAAGAAATAACAACATAAGAGAAGAACTTAGGTCCTACCTCTCCATGGTAGCTTTTGTTTCCAAACAAAAGCTTCAATGCTAAAACACAACCCTAAAAAAATAATCTCCAAGCATGCAAAACTTCTCTAAACTCCTTCCAAAAGCAAGGGCTCCGAACACAAGAAAATTCGTCCCCAAGGAAGCATGCACAATGTTTCAACAACCCAAAACAAGCAAAGAGTTTGAATTTTATAGAAGAGGGAAGAGAAGAGGATGATGTGGATCCATGTAGGATGCCACATCAAACATCCTTAACTTTAACACAAAAGACAAATTTCATTCTTCCAAACACAATAAAGAGGTGGGTGAAAATATGACAATTCACTTGCACGCTCCAAAAGTCCACACCCCAAAGGACTGCAAATTAAATAAAAGTAAGAAGAGTGTAATTAAAACAATGCAACATGATTAATAAAATGCATAAAAAGGTCTAAAACCAACCCTCCAACCATAGATATGGTTGGTGAATAACTTTAAGAGGTATGAGACAAGTTTTACTTGTCCCACAGTGCCTCCAAAAACAGCCTCGAAGGACAAATTCGAGTTTCGAAGAGGGTAGAGTGTTTCACACTCCAAAATTTGACTTACACAACTCTTACACATACCTACACATTAAGTACAAAAGCCAAAAACTTCTATAATTACTTTCCCATATCCCAATTTAATTTATTTAACTTTTAACCATATGTTTTCTCACATTAATCTACCAAAATATAATTAAATAAAAGAAAGGGACACATCACTAATAAAATACATACAAACAATATTAAGAAGGAACAACATTAATAAAATACACAAAACCCATGGTCACATATAAAGGTGATCCCACCATGGAAATCCCTAACAAAACAACATACACACAAAACAAGTTGCCATGGTGACCTTGTTGAATTCATCTAGAATTCTAATGTGGTTGGTCTCCAATCCCCCGATGCTTGCTATGATATTTTAACTTTGTAAAATGCAAATACCTCCTTCGGCCTTGTGGCCATATCGAACATCCAAAATGAATATAAGTATAATTCTAAAATCATCTATATAAATGAATCACAACAACATCAAAGTAACAACTATATCATTTTGTTGTCGTGAAAATGTGCAATAGGGAAATTGACAATTTCTGAGCACGAAAACGATACCCTGATGTCAAAATTTTCATGTTTTATCATTCCCAGGCACCCCAAGCCAAATATGTTAGTTTGTTCACCCCCTATTTGATGTAAAATTGGTCCCCTATGTGTTTTAGGAAATTCCATTCATTCCCCCTAGGTGATTTTAGTAGTTCATTGAAAATGCTATCTTTTGGCAGTATAGGGAAGGGCTACCGTCGACCTTCCCAAGATTGGATCAACCCCTAGAGCAGATCAGAAGGGCCAAATTCAACACAAAGGTGAATGGAAGACCTTAGAACATCATGGAAATGATTTTGGAAGGCTTTGGGAAGTTCTGAAAGACTTGGAGCAGTTTGAGTGAAAACAAGGTTCATAAGCCTAGGTAGTACACAGGCCTAAAACAGTTATTGGGCTTCAGAAGAAGATTTTGGGAGATCTAAATGGATTTAGAAGTGAAAAAAATATCTTTGGAAATAGGATTCTAATACCTACATGATGGTGAAATAAAAAAATTCACAACACCTTGGCGCATATGATGGACATGTAGTTTTTCTTAGGCACAAGTGGAGTCTTAGATCAAAACTATGATTTTTCAGGGATCATATGGCTGAATCAAGACATGGTACCCACACCATTGGATTTAAAATACCATTTCCAGTTAGGATAATATAAACTTTCACCAATATATTCCATTGGGAGCTCAAGTTATCTTCATTCCAAGTTACCCTTTCAAAGGCAGTTCAGGACTTAGTCATTTTTTTGAGAGGACACGTGTCAGCACTAGGAGACTAATGGGATTTCATGTCCCCAACATCCTTGAGGTCAAGTACATCAACCCTTAGAAAATTTTCCCAGCCCTCATGTGACCTCTTGGACCCTCATATGACCTCCAAACTTGACATTTCAGCCCCTAGGTGCTTATTTGAAGCATGCATTCCCTGCCATTGGATCGAGTGCCACGTGTCACCTCCAGGAACATCGTGGAATTTTATGTCCCTTATGCACCTAACATGGGGACATCAGACCTTGAAAAATTCACCCAGCCCCTATGGGGAGTCATTTGGACACCCACGTGACCGAGTTTCAGCCCCCAGGTGATTATTTAGAGCATGCATTCCTGCTGTCGTTGGATCGGGCGCCATGTGTCACCTCCAGAACCACCATGGAATTTGATGTCCCTTTTACACCTAAGGTGGGGGACATTAGACCTTGAAAAATGCACTTGGCCCCTATGGGAGTCATTTGGACACCCACATGACCGTCGTTCAGCCCCCAGGTGCTTATTTGGAGCATGAATTCCTTAGTTGGATTGGGGACACATAACATCGCCTTGACCACCGTGGAAATTGATGTCCCTCACATCCCTGAGTTCTAGGGACATCAGGGACATAAAATTTCACCCAGCCCCTCCATGTGCATGTTTTTTTGAAAGTTTAAATCCAACACTTAGCCATTTTCTTCCTCTCATTTCTCCTTCACAACTCCTCACCTTGCCATGGCTCCGTGCATGATTGTCCAGACACCTAGTCCACCATTGTTGCTCTGAACCAGCTCCGCCATGGCCACATAAACTATTAAAACCATGAATTCATAGAAATATTTAGGCCTCATAGAAAAATGGAGTGAAATGATGAAGAACGAAGAGAAAAATGGAGATTTTTTGCCAGATAACCGTGAAGTCACCCGATCGAAAAATCCTCATATCTTGCAAGATACAAGTCGGATCGAGATGCCGTCTTTTGTAGAATTCATAATTTTTCAAGGTGATCAAGATCCAACAAACAAGAGGTCAAATGGTGCCCAGAATCATTTTCTCCAACAAAACCCTCACTTCGTGCACCGGCTCACATTCGTCGAATTTCCCATCATTCCGGCAATGGAAATGAGCTAAAAACTTGCACATGAGTTCCAAATGAAAAACCTATCACAATGGAGTTGTTTTCATTAAAAATGGAGACAAAAACCAGACCTACAAATTTTGAGCTCCATTAATGGCTGCCATGACAGCTCTGTGCCCAAAGCCACTGCTAGGTCAAAATTTATTTCCAGGCATTCTAGTGGGCAAAACTATGTGAAATTTGGAGGGTGTGATCGTAACGACAAGAAGAGTCCAAAAATTATGTTCCATTGTAAATTGATCACTGGAAACAAACTTTCTAAAAATAGTAAGTTTTCCTATACATGCTTGCTATTTTTGGCAAGTCTTCATCAAAAGTGGCTATGGAAAGAAGCGGTGCATCCTTGAAGATATCCAAAAGGCTAGAATGATTATCTAGAGTAGAAAATAGTGGAAATGACCATTTACTAAAAATAGTAAGTCACACTCAAAAGGTAGTTTTGGCACAATGGGACATTCAGAACTTCGTTGCATTTGGAGCTTTCCATCAATAAGGATCAACAGACTTCATCGGAAGACATATCCTCTTCTTCTTCTCTCTCTCTTTCTCTCTCCTCTTCCCCCAAATTTCTCTCACTTTCAAATTTCTAATTCTTTGTTGGGGTTTGCACTTTTTGATATACATTTAAGTCACTTAAAAGTGAATTTAGAAACATAATGTAAATTAAGTCACCTTGCTATTATAAAAGGGACTTAAATATTTAAAGTGGAATATGAACAGTCTTAAGTCATATTAAGGTATTTGAAAGATCATGAGGAAGATGAAGAGTCATATTCTATTCTATAAATTGTAAAGCCATTCCCATTTCAAAGGGTTGGTAATTGATCTTGTAGACTCAAGAGTGCATTGTACCTAGAGAAAGCAAAGGAGATAGCCATTTTCTTCTACTCTCTTCCCCTCTCAAATTTCTTCCATTCCCACATTATGTACAACTTTGATTTGAGAAATCAATACAAGAAGAAGGAGTTTCTAGCTTTCTTTGACTAAGGGGTTTCTTGATACTTGGTGATCGGTGAATTCTATTTGGTCTTGTTGCTATTCGTAGAGTTGTTTCTTCCGATAAATGCATGTGTTGAAGTTTCTAACTAGTGTGTGTGCAGGAATCTAATTTTCTACCTGCAACATTAGTTCTCCTACCTCTTTTCTCACTCCCCTTTCCCACTCTATAGACGAAGACTTCCCTAGCAAGAGATTGCTAGCTTTGCCATAGGGTTAGTGGAGTGCCCCTGTTGGATCCCGGTCGAAAGACCACCACATAAATCCACACTTTCTCATGCATGCACATACGGTAGTTGCACCGGTTAAGTAGAGGGACTTAGATTCCCAGAGCATTGGCAAGAAATCCACAAGTTTTTCCACCCAAAAATTTTCTTGCCAATATTTTTTGGCACCCACCGTGGGGCAGATTTAGTAGCATCTGCACCCAAAATACGACCACAAGGTCCCAAAGATTAAAAAAAAATCAAATATTGAAAAAATCATAAAAGAGAGTTCATGAAAGTCCATTTCTAAAGATACACTGTGATTTCTGCACGTGACTTTTCACATTCCACAGTGTCCTTTCGTATTCCAACTGCAAAAGTTTCCAAAAGCTAGCTAAAGGAAGATACACCAGGTTGAGAAGGTCGAGAGGTGTTGCTGATTTCAATTTCGAATCTTTGCAAAATATGCAAGAAAGAATTAGAGATAATCCATATTTCTTCTCTCAAACCTCCTCTTCATCTGGCTCTTCAAGAAGTTCACCTGGTAATCCTATCCAAAATCCTTCAAATTCTGCAATTTTTCAACAACCATTGAACATCGAATTCCCAGAAGAAGAATAATTCGTAGAAGTAAGAGCTGAAGCAGAAGAACAAGAAGCAATGGTGGACGAAGAAGAAATAACTTAACACATTGTTCCATGGGGAAGGAATATAGGCCCGCTTGCTCTTGAACCCCCTCTTCACAATCTACCAACGGGTTCCCATAAGAACTTTCCAAAGTTCAAAGGTGACAACACACAACATCCGGAAGAACACATCACTTTGCTTTCACAACATCATCTAGAATTCTTGGTGTCCAACATGAAGACATTGGTGTAAGATTTTTCATGGAGTCCCTCTAAGAAAAAGCAGCAGAATGGTTTTACCTCCTGCCTTCCCGGTCCATAACGAGTTGGAATAACATTAAGGATGCCTTCAAAGAGAGATTTAAATCAACTGAAGACTATCAGGATCTCCTAGTGTAGTTAGCTCAAATAAATAAAGGAGAAAATGAAACCATGAGAGACTTCATGGCTCATTTTGAATGGTTGCTTTGTAGGATACCTGAAGAGGATTCACCATCTAAAAACAATGTCAAGAGATTCTTCATCAATGCTCAATCACCGGAGGTAGGATTTATCCTACAAAGAGTTCAACCAAGGAATATTGCAGAAGCACAAAGATTGGCCATTGAACTTGATGACGATCTCATCCTATCCGAAAGATCAAGAATCCCTCAAAGGGTAAATCTCAACGTCCTGGAGATGAAAGAACTGATCCTTTAATGTAGAAAATGGTGAATGAAATGGCATCATTGAGGAGGGAAATATCTAAATGAGTATCTTCTCAAAGAAGCAACAAAAATCAGATTGCAGGAGCACCCCAAAGGCTCACCTTGGAGGCCCCACCCATGAGCATAAATTGCAGATTTCAAGAAAGTGAAGAAGAGTTTGAACAAGAAAGTGAAGGTGGTGACTTCCTAGAAAGTGATGAGTTTGAGAATGATACACAAATCATATTTTGTGAGTATTTTGGAGGTTATGAAGAAGATGAAGAAGATGCACCCAGTTTCTCATGCATGGTATTCACTCGTTCTCAGTCCGAGAAAAGAGCATCTCCCTCCACTGTTGCAAAAGAAAAGAAGGGTATGATCCTCCTGTGGCAACTCCAAAAATAAAATAATCAATTGAGGATCTCCACTTCCATCCTCCATGAAGTATGTATTGTTGGATCCTGATCTCGTAGCAAGTAAGAAGACTCCCGTAATCCCAAGTAAGTCTTCTGATGTCTCTTCCAAGCCTAAATCTAAATCTTCTCCTGTAAAATCTAATACCTTGAAAGCTTCTAGTGTACCTTTCAAAATACCCTCCATTCCCCAAAAATATACTCTTGCTTCCAAACCTGTCCTAAATCCAAAAGTAGTCCCTTCACCCCTTTGTCTCCGCATCTTCTCCCTTTGACTTCATAGAATATGCAAACAAAGCCAAAGTGCAGATTACTGAAACTGAATATTTGCGGACTCATCCTGAACAATTTGAGAGGTTTGTCTAGTATATCAAGAGTGGTAGTCTAACACCCAATGCTGTAACTTCTAGTTCCAAAGGCATGCTACCAATCTCACCTACACCTCCCTCACAAAACATGCTTTCTCTGAGCACATCAAAGATTGATAAAGTTGAACCTTTCTACGTCTCCCTACTTGTTGGAGAATATGTACTGAGTAATTGCATAATAGATTCTGGTGCCTCAGATAATGTGATGCCTTTGAAGGTTGCTAAAGCTCTCAAACTCACCATGGCTCCACCCGGTGGCTCTTGTTACTCTTTGGAGTCGAAAAAGGTCCCACTTGTAGGGAAGGTCAAAGATGCACAAGTGTCTCTCACCAAATTTCTAGAAAAGAAAATTTCAGCGATGATTTTGGTAGCCGATGTCCCGGCCTCATTCGAAATGTTGTTGAGTAGAAGTTTACCGAGACTTGGGAGGTAAAATTCAGATGAATTGGTCATCCGCAACCATACTAGTGAAGGGAGACATGGAGAAATTGCTTCCCGAGAAGAAGATGAGGTACACTTGTGCAAAAGTCTGGAAGCCCAGAAGCTAACATTTTGTACCAAAATACTAGGTGGATGAATCACTTGGTGACAACAGAGGAGGGAGAGGATATTCCCATTTTGATAGGACCAGACATTCCTTCCCAGAGAGATTTGGATTTTGAAAAAGCATTGAGGAGATTCGAGTTACAAGAGGGCAGCTCCGAATTGCTGGATGATGCAAACCATGAAGAAGAGGATATGGTTCTTGAATATTTTCAAAAAGAAAAAACAACTTATATACTTATCTGTAATGAAGAAATTTTCTCATTCCCATTTGAAGATGAGGACTCCCTTGATCATGTCACCCAGGAAGAGACCAAGCCAATCTACAATGAGCCCTTAAGCAATGGGAAAGAACTATCTCTATACAAGCGCTACTGCTAAGAGCATGGAAGAAACAGAAGACTTTGAGATAAGTCTCGAGCTCCTGATGCAAGCCACAAATCTGCAAGACAAGTATGAAGCTAATTTTGAAGCCTTAACCAATGTGAAGGTTGGCCATATTGAAAAATATGATGCTACTCTATGGAGCTAATGGTTGATGGATGCAATAATGAAATGGAGATATTTTCTTTCCCTTTTGAGGATGAAGATTCTTTCCATGATCAAGAAATCGAAGCAAGGAGTCTCGAAGCCTCTCGAAGATGAAGCTCTTTTTGATGAAGGATCGATAGAGTGCGGTGATTCCCAAGATGACGGGGTAATCCCTCCAGATATAGTTTCCTTGAGCTACATTCCTCAAGTTTGTACAAAGATGAGTTGCAGAAACAATGAAGCATAACTCCGTGAAAGAAATTTTTGATGCAGTAGAATTTGCAGAAGATTTTGAGCTGATTCTCGATCTCTTCACTCATGCCATGGACATGCAAGAGACAGTATGAGTTTGCCTCCGATCCTCCCATCGGGACTCAAATGCCTCACGGGGAATAGAGATAAGGGATGATTCAAATATTTCTCATGAAGAAGATGTCAATGAACATAGACCCAAGAAATAAATTAACTCGGAAGATTAAAGGAATTGGAATGAAAATCAGCATTGGGGCACCAATGAGAGATGCTCGATGGAGAATCAACTATATTGATAAACATGGAAGGTAACTGGCACGACGAAACCGATTTCAAAGAGCATGAAGGCAGTGGAATTCCAAGCAAGGACTTGAGCATCAAGAAGCTCACATGGACTCACTCCTACAAAGTAAAAGGACAATCATGGAAGCATCTGGCTTCCATAAATAATTGAGGAGGGAGGGTACTTTCTCGAACTAGTCAATGGCTTTGTAGAACAACATCACTCAGTGTTGCCCACTCAAGGGTAACTTTTGAGAAATGGAAAGTGCTTCAATGAAAGTGGGTTGTCCCCTACCCTATACCTTAGGTGCTTGTTAGGTGTGTTTCCCTTCCTGTTGTGTGTCTTTTCCATTTTTGTGTGCATGTGTGTTTCCTTCTTCTCTCTCTCTCTCTTGTTGTAAGTTGTATATGACTTATAGAGCCCAAGGCCCAATGGATAAGGCACTTTGGTCAATGAATTATATGGTATAAAATTGAGATTCTAGATTTCCATGTCATGTCTTCACTCTACTCATTCCATGTCATGTCTTCGCTGCACTCATTCCATGTCATGTCCCCAAGCTAGAGCCAATGTTGTTGTGAAAATGTGCAATAAGGAAATTGACAATTTCCGAGCACGACAACTATACCCGATGTCAAAATTTTCATGTTTTATCATTCCCAGAACAGCCCAAGCCAAATATGTTAGTTTTTTCACCCCCTATTTGATGTAAAATTTATCCCCTAGGTGATTTAGGAAATTCCATTCATTCCCCCTAGGTGATTTTAGGAGTTCATTGAAAATGCTATCTTTTGGCAGTACAGGGAAGGGCTATCGTTGGCCTTCCTAGGAGTTAGATCAACCCCTAGATCGAGTAGAAGGGCCAAATTCAAAAAAAAGTTGAATGGAAGACCTTATAACATGATGGAAATGATTTTGGAAGGATTTGGGAAGTTACGAAAGACTTGGAGCGCTCGAGTGAAAACAGGTTCTGAAGCCTAGGCAGTACACGCCTTCTAAAACATTGTTGGGCTTCAAAAGAAGATTCCAGGGAGCTCCGGATGGATTTAAAAAGTAAAATAAAATATCTTCAGAAAGAGGATTATAATACCTACATTATGGTGAAATAAAAAATTTCACAACACCTTGGCGCATATGATGGACATGCAGTTTTTCTCAGGCACAAGTGGAGTCCCAAATCAAAACTCTTATTTTTTAGGGATCATATGGCCGAATTAGGACATGGTACCCACAACTTTGGATTTATAATACCATTTAAAGTTATGATCATATAAAATTTCACCAATAAATTCCACTGGGAGCTCACGTTATCTTCATTCCAAGTTACCCTCTCAAAGGCGATTCAGACTTAGTCATTTTTTCGAGAGGACATGTGTCGGCACACCGAGCTCACAGGTGGGATTTCATGTCCCCAACATCCCTAAGGTCAGGTACATCAACCCTTGGAAAATGTTCCCAGCCCCCATGTGACATCTTGGACCCTCATATGAGCTCGAGACTTGATAGTTCAGCCCCTAGGTGCTTACTTTGGAGCATGCGTTCCATGCTGTTGTTGGACCGGCGCCACGTGTCACCTCCAGGACCACCGTGGAATTTGATGTCCCTTATGCACCTGAGGTGGGGGAAATCAGACCTTTAAAAATGCACCCATCCCCTATGGGGAGTCATTTGGACACCCACGTGACCGAGTTTCAGCCCCAGGTGATTATTTGGAGCATGCATTCCTGCGCCGTTGGATCGGGCACCACGTGTCACTTCGGGAGACCACTATGGAATTTGATGTCCCTTATGCACCTGAGGTGGGGGACATCAGACCTTGAAAAATGCACCCAGCCCCTATGGGGAGTCATTTGGACACCCATATGACCGTCGTTGAGCCCCCATGTGCTTATTTGGAGCATGCATTCCCTGCCATTGGATCGAGGACACATGACATCACCTTGACCACCATGGAAATTGATGTCCCTCACGTCCCTAAAGGTCAGGGAATTCAGGGACATAAAATTTCACCCATGCCCTCCATGTGCATGTTTTGAAATTTTAAATCCAACACTTAGCCATTTTCTTCCTCTCATTTCTCCTTCACAACTCCTTACCTTGCCATGGCTCCGTGCATGATTGTCCAGACACCCAGTCCACCATTGTTGGTCTAAACCAGCTCCACCATGGCCACATAAACTCTTCAAACCATGAATGCATATAAATATTTAGGCCTCATAGAAAAATGGAGATTTTTTGCTAGATAACCATGAAGTCACCCGATCGAAAAATCCTCATATCTTGCAAGATACAAGTCGGATCGAGATGCCGTCTTTTGTAGAATTCCTCAATTTTCAAGGTGATCAAGATCTAACAAACAAGAGGTAAAATGGTGCCCATAATAATCTGCTCTATCAAAACCCTCACTTTGTGCACCGGCTCACATTCATTGAATTTCCCATCATTCCGACAATGGAAACGAGCTAAAAACTTACACATGAGTTCCAAATGAAAAACCTATCACAATGGAGTTGTTTTCATTACAAATGGAGACAAAAACTAGACCTGCAAATTTTGAGCTCCATTAATGGCTGCCATGACAGCTTTGTGCCCGAAGCCACTGCCAGGTCAAAATTTCAAAATTTATTTCTAGGCATTCTAGTGGGCAAAACTATGTGAAATTCGGAGGGTGTGATCGTAATGACAAGAAGAGTCCAAAAAATTATGTTCCATTGCAAATCGAGCACTGGAAACACACTTTCTAAAAATAGTAAGTTTTCCTATACATGCTTGCTATTTTTGGCAAGTCTTCATCAAAAGTGGCTATGGAAAGAGCAGTGTGCACTGAAGATCTCCAAAAGGCTAGAATGATTATCTCAGAAGCAGAAAATAGTGGAAATGACCATTTACTAAAAATAGTAAGTCACACTCAAAGGGCAGTTTTGGCACAATGGGACATTCAGAACTTCGTTGCATTTGGAGCTTTCCATCAACGAGGATCAACAGACTTCATCGGGAGACATATCCTCTTCTTCTTCTCTCTCTCTTTCTCTCTCCTCTTCCCCCCAACTTTCTCTCACTTTCAAATTTTCTAATTCTTCGTTGGGGTTTGCACTTTTTGATATACCTTTAAGTCACTTAAAAGTGACTTTAGAAACATAATGTAAATTAAGTCGCCTTGCTATTATAAAAGGGACTTAAATATTTAAAGTGGAATATGAACAGTCTTAAGTCATATTAAGGTATTTGAAAGGTCATGAGGAAGATGAAGAGTCATATTCTATTCTATAAATTGTAAAGCCATTCCCATTTCAAAGGGTTGGTAATTGATCTTGTAGACTCAAGAGTGCATTGTACCTAGAGAAAGCAAAGGAGATAGCCATTTTATTCTACTCTCTTCCCCTCTCAAATTTCTTCCATTCCCACATTATGTACAACTTTGATTTGAGCAATCAATACAAGAAGAAGGAGTTTCTAGCTTTCTTTGACTAAGGGGTTTCTTGATACTTGGTGATTGGTGAATTCTATTTGGTCTTGTTGCTATTTGTAGAGTTGTTTCTTGATAAATGCATGTGTTGAAGTTTCTAACTAGTGTGTGTGCAGGAATCTGATTTTCTACCTGCAGCATTAGTTCTCCTACCTCTTTTCTCACTCCCCTTTCCTGCTCTATAGATGAAGACTTCCCTAGCAAGAGATTGCTAGCTTTTTGCAGGGTCAGTGGAGTGCCCCTGTTAGATCCCGGTCGAAATACCACCACAGAAATCCACACTTTCTCGTGCATGCACATACAACAATTGCATCGGTTAAGTAGAGGGACTTATATTCCCAGAGTGTTGGCAAGAAATCCACAAGTTTGGCCACCCGATAAATTTTCTCGCCAACACATTTACAAATTATATCAACTAAATCATCATCATAATGCCCATTTTCTAAGTCTACTCACAATATCCAAAAATCACATGCCCGAACAACATTCACAATATATCCATGTCAAATTGTATATCATCATCCACAAATGAAGTATCTCTAATAATCATCATGTATCATAACCAAATCAAGATCATAATAATCCATGATCAAATATCTAAAAATCATACTAAATCAAAACTATAATAATGTCCATAATGAAATCAACGATATCAAAATCAATATCAAAAGGTGTCAAAGGGAAGTGGGCACTACACACAACAAACAACCGCTTTCTTGGATGCATATAAAGTTTTTCCAACAACTATGGAACACCTACCACTTATGGAACACCTACCACTTATTCAAGTTGCTCAAGATTGGAGCTACATCAAGAACCGTAAAGGTGATAAATGGAAAAAGTGATCGACACAAGAAATTGTTTGGGTCCACCCGAGATTTGTGGATGTCCCAGCTCAGGATTCAACATCATATGACCTTTTCTGTTGGTCGAACTCCTTTTATACAAGCCTTTCAAAAATATTACATCTGAATTTGGCTCAACCCCACATGACATCAACGGCACTTGGGACATGTTCAAGCACAACTACATACCGTGGCATGTTTTACACACTACCGCAGACACAAGACCTATTACAGATGTTAGTTTTGACTCAGAGGTCGAATGCAGTATTCAACACGAACCATTGTAAGAATGGCAAGTCTTCACACAACTTCACCCAAGAAACAACATAGGTCTAGACAATCTTGACATGTTGGGGAAATGAGATTTTGACGTACATAATAATTAGAACATACATGACGTTCCACATGATTTGAGATAAGCGATTCATCATTCATTGAGAGATAACGTCGACACAAGAAATTAACAACAACATGCAAGCCACTCCACCATCTTCCACACTTCCTTTGTCTCTAGAACAACAAATAGCTTTTGATACCATACTACACCATTCAATAAACAAAACCCTTCTACCTCCACTAAGATTGATAATTCAAGGAATGAATGGCATAGGAAAATCATTTCTGATAAATAAAATCTGCAATTCATTCACATCACCAACCACATATCCCTCACCTCTACTTGTGCTCACCCCTACCGGTGTTTCAGCATTCAACATCTTTGCATCCATAATCCACGCAGCCATGCGTATTCCAATCAAAGAACTCAAACCCCTTGAAGGTAGTGCATTATCGTCTTTTCAAGAGTCACTGAAACATATAGAATATGTTCTTATTGATGAAATGAGTTTCATTGGCCCAAAGTTACTAAGAAAAATTGACAGTAGGGATCCACGAAGCTTTTCCACACTTAAGAACATTTGAATTTGGGAACAGATCAGTCATCCTCCTTGATGACCTCGGCCAATTATTGTGTAAGTAAAAATCCTCTTTATGCAATTAATTCCTACGGAGCAACCCTTTGGAAGGTATTTCAGTCTTCCATTACATTACAAACAATATTTCCGCAATAAGGAACAACCAATGCATAGGTTTCATTCTAGAATTTATTGCTCCACATGCGAGATTCAACCCCTCTAATTGAGGACTGGGAACTCCTAATGTCTCACACAGACACACACCTAACTCAACAAGAGCACAAAATTTTTAAATACGCACCACATTTGTTTACAAAAATGATTTGGTGGACTCCCACAACCTACATATGTTGAAGGCATTGAGCGTTTCGATCGCCCAATCCATTCTTTGAAAGTAAATGGCAGATTGGACCAGAAATCGATGATGATCAATTGGAACACAAAGTTCTGTTGTGCAAACAACAAAAAATCATGCTTAATGCAAATCTATGGGTTGATGCAGGCCTTATGAATGGTGCCACATGAATAATCACCGACATTGTCTGTGACACATCAATACAACCACCAACATTACCTTTATTTGTTGTAAAATTTGATAGATACAACGGCCCATGTTTGGATCCATCCAACCCATTACATATTCCCATACCCCTTATTTTGAGAGGGAATTGAAGACAATTGTCGATTAAAATGGCCTAGGGATTAACTATCCACAAGTCACAAGGACTTACTTTGCACAGAGCAACCGTTGACATTGGAACCACTGAAAGGTAGGGTCTGACATTCACAGCTTTCTCCAGAGTTCCCTCACTTGCAAATCTATGCATTTCACCTACTTTTTCATTTGAGAGATACTCAAATATGGTGCACGTACCAGCACTCGGAGCAAGAAGAAAGGAGGAAGCAAGACTACTATCACTCAACCCATCGTAAATACTACCCTCTGCTTTGATAGCACCTCCACTACTACTATACTCAACACTTCTTCTATCCAAAACGACATTGTCGTTCAAGGGGTATCAAATGTAATCATGTTTATTGAAACTAAAATTGCCCACTAAAGGCTACCATTCATGATATAAATACTGCAAATGTATACATGTCTCATTATGTGTACGTATATCTTCATTTATTTGATGTTTTCAAATATGAAAAACAACTTTAAATGTACGAATCTGTAACATAATTAAATGTACACATACAACATTTCAATGTAATGTTTCAACTAAATTCCTACACTACAACTATCAATCACACACATTATCAATTGTACAATAAATATTTTTCCAACAAAACACCAACCGAACAACCGATGCACAACTAATAAACATGAATTAAATACATACAACATCAACTATAAAATAAATTAACTATCAAAAACGGTATCAAATGTATTCATGTATGAATTTTTAACAAGTTTGAAATGTAGAAACAACCTTCAAATTAAGTGGCCCATCTATATTTCTACACTTACAAAATCAATCACACCCCTAATCAACATCAACTACAAAAGTAATAATTATACCTCTAAAACAAATAACATATACCATTCGACGTTCACATCTCATGAAACACATGCGATTGCTAGTATACATAGAATAATGACATATCCTAAAGACGATGAAAAATTGCATGAAATGAAAAAATATTAAATGGGTTTGCATTCGGTAGGTTCTAGACTTTATCTATGTTTTGAAAGCTAGTTTGGGCCTCTATATTTGATAGCCATAATTATCTAGGGCATGTTACCATATTTTTCATGTAAAGGATTGCTAAAAATAACATTTGATAATTTTTGGAAGATTGATTATTTTTAGCTTGGTTAAAAAAAGTGTGGTTAAAAATAGCACTTGGTTATTATTAGAGGATTTGCTAAAGATAAAGGTACTAAAAATAAGAAGAGATAAAAATAGAAGTTCGAGTTCTAGTTTTAGGGGCATGAACGAATGGAGGAGAAGTGTTCATATTTTTAACAATTTTCATTCACAATGAGTCATGTGGTGCCAAGGATAGAAGTATGGAATTAAATAAATAAAAGGGGTAAATGAACTGCTGTTCCAAACAATTCCATAGAAAGCACGGTAGAGGAACTAATAAATTAAATAAAAACACATCAATTTACTTGCCATGTGTCATGAAAAGGTGGAGAAAAGAACAAATATTGAATGAATAAACTGTTGTTACATTCCCATGTGCCAGCAAAGAGGAGGGAATAAATAAATTAAATAAAGGAACAACATGTAGCAAAAAAATGGTCTATTATTAGGAAGCCATACATTATTCATCTTGATATAAGTTGATTTTCCATTGTAAAATATAAGAGATATAATTGAGTGTTGATTTTCTCTGGCATCTTCAGCCTTTGTACTAACACCTCTTAATAAAATAAAGCTTTGTTTTACCCTCTCATAGCGTTGTTTACATATTGTTTATCGTGTTTGATAGGATATTGTGTTGCTTTAGTGTGGAGTTCAATCCTTATACCATTGTCATTTTTTCTAATCCTTTGAATTTAATTTTGTAAAATAGTTCAAGGTTGTGTAGGTGTGTGAATCTTTAAATTATTTGTGTGCAGAGTTACATGCAAGTATCCAATTATTGTTGTATCACCCTTATTTCCCTTTTCTCGCATTCCTTATCCCTATTCCTTGTCAATTTTTTGTTTTTAGGTGATTCACAAGGAACCAACTCTCTTTGGAGGTTTACCTTAGAAATAGGTTACACATAGGCTTGAGGTGTTCCAATTTTTTTAGCATGAGAGAGAGTAAACACCTCATTCTATATAAGGGTGCAACTTCGGATGACAACATTTTCTCGGCATGCCCGGTGGGATAGTACAATTTTTTTCTAAAGAAGTTGATGCTATTCTTGGAAAAATATCAATGTTTCAAACACAAATATTCAACATCCGGTGACTCCATTGGCCCAAACATCCCTTTTTCTCAATCATTATACTATTTCCTCCATCTTTCCATATTTTATAAGGTTGTGCAGTCATGAATTCAATTCCCATTGGAATTCCCATTTTAAAGAGAAGTTTATATTCCATCCACCTCCTTTTCCCCAAAACCCCTTCAAAATTAGTATAATAAGCCCTATCATAATGAATATAGCCATGATTCAAACATTTTGTATGGTTATCCTAGTAACCATGGTGTTTTTTGGGAGTAGGAATAAGCAGATTATGGAAATAGTTCCATGCATAATGATAATTTTCAGATGCATGTAAAACACTTGGAGATAAAAATTGTACAAATGAGGGCAACAAGTTCCATCAAAGTAACCAAGATTGGATTCAATGTGCCCTAACCATGGGCTGATCCTATGCCAAGCTGGTTTAGCCCTCAAGAGAAGATAAAATTTGTGTCTAAATTGATACCACAAACATCATAATGGAGCGAAGAGATGGAAGCTTACAAATCTAGTGTTGAGAAACCTTATTAATGTAATGCCCCCTTGGGACATAGAAAACCACACCTAGTGGTAGTTAAAAATTTGGGTAATTTTTAAAAGAAACAAATACTATACTTATTTGATTCTTGTTATTAATTATTTTATACCAATTTGATTTACCCAATTAATTAACTACTTGTCCAATTCCAACTTTAATTGTTTATTTCTCATCATGGTTACTCTACTAAATAATTGCTAGGGTCATATTAGAAAGTCTACATACCCTTTTTAATTAATTTGGCCCCCACACCCTCTTATTAATTGTTTACCCAACTCCCACAAAATTCCATAACTTAAAAGTTGTGTAGGATTTAATGTGAACCCTAGGATCAAACTAATCTTGGCCCTTGATTTAAAATTTTCCCTAGAGTTGCCCTAATCCATCCTTATGTTTTCTTTTCATTTATTTTCTTTTCATTTGTTTCATTTTGTTTCTTCTTTGTGTAGGTTGAGGAGGATCCATGGAAGTTATGGATTCATGGGGTTGCGTAAGAAAATACAATTTTTTTGTATTTTCTTTACTAGAAATATTCTCTAGTTGGGTATATACTATACTCCTTTTTTTAATGTAAGCAAATCTATGCGCACACACACACACACACACATGTGTGTGTGTGTGTGTGTGTGTGTGTGTGTGTGTGTGTGTGTGTGTGTGTGTGTGTGTGTGTGTGATATGTGTATATACATATATAGATACACACACACACACATTACCAAATAATATGAATTTTTAAAATAAGCAAGACTCGAAATAAAATCCGTAGAGGGTTTTGTGTGAGGTGATGGTGGCACCACAGGTGATAAGGTTCGCGAGTTTGAAGTGGTGATCGGCGGTGGTTTGGGGAGGTTTAGGGTTTGGCGGAAGGGGATTTTGGTGAATCCGCGGGGGTGGGGAAGGTGTGTGGGATTGGGGTTTAGGGGAGTGCGTGGTGGTTAGGGTTACATGAGTTGGGGGTGGGAACAGGGGCGTGGCCTATGAACACACCACCATAAATCAATGCGCATGGGTTTGGTGGGGGCTTGACCCATCTCAACATTTTGTTTTTGTTTTAAAACATATAAACTTCCACAATCTAGCCAAATTACTTCCTTTTTAAAAAAATTGTTATTTTATTATATATATATATATATATATATATATATATAATATTATGTAATGTGTGTGTGTGTGTGTGTGTGTGTGTGTGTGTGTAAACATATATATGTGTGTGTATAATATATATTTTTTTATATTTTAAAAACTGATAATATATATGATGTTATATAGGGACCCATTTCACATTTATATTTGTAAAATATGTAATTCTAGCATTTTGCTTTAGCTCGATATATATAATTTTATATGTATGTGGATACTAATATAAATTGTAAAAATGTTTTTGCAGGTAAAAGGAGAGAAAAATTGATTTGAACAAATAAATAAAATATCATCAAATGATTTTACAAATGTATTCATTCCAATATATACAAAAGAAAACAAGGTGTTGTGCAATTTCCCATCCACAATTCAAAGAACTATTTTTTTTGTTTAAAATTCTGAAGGAAATTTATTAAAACAGATTTTACTTTCAACCAAATCCTTACTATGCAACCATTTAGTGGATTCCTACTAGAAGTATTCTTTTCCTTAAAACAATAACTAGATTTCTAAAGTATAAAGAAATAACTTGAATCAAGCTTGTATTCAATTATTTTCCTCTTAGTCATTTGCCATACTACCAAGAAATGCAAGAGTAACATTATTCTTTTTTTTTACAAAAATTCTAATAGCAATCAAATTTTATTTCAAGATCTTAACAAGGAATAAATCTTAACCAATTTCTTGTATTTCCTTTCAAAGTTTAAGACTCTTACAACATTTACCATACAAGAATAGTTTACATTCCCATGAAGCTTAAGCTCACAAATACAACATATTTCCAAGATACTTAAGATACACAAAGAAAAAAATTACAAGGCTTCATTCCAAGATTGAAGGAAGATTACACATACTAATGTAACACTAGTTTACAAAGCAATCCCAATCACAAAATGGGAACCTTACAAAGACATAAAACTTCCAACATAGCCATATCCATAAGATTACAATAAGAGTAGTACTCACAAAATTTTGGGAAAAACCATAAGATGCCAAGATATCAAGGAAACTCCAACCATCTTCCAAACTTGAGCTCCAACTTTTGTGCTCTTCATAAAATCCAACACATAGAGAAAGAATTGTTTTACCACCCAACCTATAGGCATCATTACATGCCTTTCCAAAGGTTGGAAGACATGCTAGCCTCCCCAAGCCCATGGGAGAGAGAGCTAGCTTCCACAAATGTGCACAAGAATAAGGGAGAAGTAAACACAAACATATCACATACAAGACTAACTCATACACTAAAGAAAACACAACAATTACCAACCAAATAAAAAGAGGAGAAAACCATATTCATCCTCAACAAAGGGGAAGAGTAGATGAGACATCCAATAGTGCCAAAGAGTGTGGTCCAACCATAGGATGCACACTTACAAGATCTTCAAAACCTCCTTATTTCTCCTCCCATTCACCTAAAATCCTCCTTGGGAGGATTTTCAAATCCATTGGGTTTTATCTCCAAGGATGGTGAAGGGGGTTCAAACCATATGAACTATTTGCCCCACCTCAAACCATATGAGGGGATAAAAAGAACCAACATGGCTTGCCCATCAAGCCATGAGGTTTAAGAGGAAAATCCCTCCCTCTTCCCCAATAAAACTCCCAAATCCATCAAGCCATATGATGGATGGAGAAAATAACAAATAACACAACCAAGTAACCATACAACACATGCAACAAGACAAAAATTTCAACCATAAGAAAATATAAAATCTAACATGCCAAATAACATAAAATAAGATCAAAGATCCTACCTCCACAAGCTCTCCAAATCTCTAAGCTTTTCCCAATTCCTTGTCCAAGAAAAACTCTAACTCCAAAAGCCTCCAAGCACAAAGCAAAAGCCAAAAAAGTTTTCTTTCTCCCCCATGAGGGAGTATTTGAAGAAAACAAAATAAATTTCCTCACAAATGAGGGGGTGACATGTGTCACCCCTCTCTTCCCTCCAAGGAAAGATTGCCAAAAAAAAAAAAAGATAAACTCACATTTAAACACCTCTCTTCCAAATTACCCAAAAATAAAATGAGACAAGCTTATGCAACTTTTCACAACACACATATTCCAACCCATCTTACATGGATGGATAAAGAGAGGCTAAATGGGAGGGAAACTCCTTCATGCCTTGGAATTAAGTCCCCTTACCTAATAGGTAGGATCCAAGGGCTTATTATCATGCTAAGTGAACTCCCAAAACCAAAAAGTGTCACTTAAAATGTAAAAAATAGTCCAATTTCGGGTTTGACACATTTGGACACATATGTAGAGGATGTGGGGCCCACTCAAGGGTGCTTATGTGACCCCAATCCTCTTTAATTAACACACACATACACAAATACATACTTAATGCAAGTGGGGACCATTAAGTCCCCCAACCTAGTTTACTTAACAAAATTAAACAACCTAAACACAATTAATTTTTCATGAAATACAACATTACAAATAAGGGTCACTCATGGTGCCCAAACAATACAAACAACCAATAAGGCCTCATACAACTAACATGGTTAGGACTTAGCCCCGTGGGTCGCTTGTGCACAATTTGCATAGCCACCCTGAAACCCACGTTCTCATGTGCCCTGTAACCTGCACACTCAATGCAAACATTAAACACATCTTCCCAATACAAGTGTAAATCAACTACTCAGTAAATGATCAAGTCTAAACATGCAATCTATGTTAACACATCATCAACATGGAATCATAAATGAGAAACATGCACAATTTCACACAAATTCACCATGTGTTAGCATTGCAACACACACACACACACACACACACACACACACACACACATGGAATATATCCATACTATCATGTGTTCTCATCAATAATCGAATAATCTATATCATCAAGACATGCGACTAAACTATGTATCCATCATATATCAATTAGGCCCAAATAACATAGCAATATGTTAGTATCCACAACATCTATTAAAATGTGCCAACATACTAATCAAAGCTAAATTGGTGCTATGCACCCAAATCACCATACATGTCCATGAAGATCAAATAATAGAACAAATTATCCAAAATATGTCAAAGTCTCTGTCAAAACATAACTATGAGTAATGAAGTCAACAGATAACTGAGGCTAGAAAATGTGGCCACTACAATTAATTGGGTAATTCTTCACTATCGATATCAACCCTTCTAATTGTATTTTCCAACCACTTCAGCTGGAGCACAAGTCCCAAAATATAGCTTTATTAAAGCTTCTCCTCCACAATATCTTACACCTCTCCAATCATCTCAACCATTGAAAAATCAGTTAGCAACCCAACCCACCCCTCCCCTCATATTCTCAAATCCATTCTAGAATGAAACTAATCTGCAAATGAGTTTGGAAGAGAATCCAACTAAAAAACCAAGTGAATAAGTTCTCGGAAAAATCCAATAAAATGGAGCTTATAGTTTGAAGAAAAATACATTACATGGTTGGTTAAGCCTACAATATAGGAGTACACGAAAGTGGTTGAAGTTACAGAGGAGGAGGATCAAAGGTTTGATAAATTTTTCTCAAATAGTTTGAGGTAAAACATAAAGATAATGTTTTGGAGGAGCATATAAATGTTTCTAAGGATCATATTAGAAATTTTGATCCTATATCATATTCTAGTGGAGGAAATAAGTCAATATAAGTTGAGGAAATCAACAAATAAATTAAAATTCAAAGAGAGTTTTCCTTAAGCATGAAAAATAAAGAGGATGAGGTTTTATCAGACTTAGAAGATTCTAATGATGAGGAAGAGCTAATTGAAATTATAATTATTCCACCTCCATCATCTATCTTCTTCAATAAATACACTCTTGTTATTATATCTTCTTTTGAGCTTGAAAAAGAGCCAAATATGAGATTGTTTGCAAAGGGTGAAGTATAAATTTTTTGAGATCAGTCTCTGGGTATCCAATATGATCAAGGAAGTTCCTCAAGTACTCTAAATGATGAGATTACACACAAAGAAGAGGGGAAGATCAGAAAAATCAGTTTATCAGCTATGAGAAAATCATGTCCAATCAAGAATTTAGCTACCTTAGAGCCACAAAAAGAATTGCCAACAATTGTGCTTACTCCATAGCATAAGACAAAGATTCAAGTTGTCAAAAATCATCCCCAAGATCTACAAAGATAAAGTATAAATCCTACAGAGGTTTTCATTCTTGTAAGTGATGATATTTTGAGAAAATTAATGGTGCAAACCATGTTTGCACTTATACCATGTGATCTAGTTGCAAAATTGATCTCATGTCCATACTTATTGAGAAAAATAAGTTATTCCTCCCAAATAGTATGTGGTTTTGTTTAGATTTCTTTTATTTTTGTTTAGATTAGGAATAATTTACGTTTGTTTCTTGCATAATAAGTTCTTGCATGCACATTGTTTTTCTAGTTTTCTTAGTTAGTTGTCTTTTTCAGAGGCGCTTGCATGCATATGTTTTCCTTTTGTTAGAGATGGTATTTTAGTGGTTTTGTTGAAAGGATACAAGTTTTTGAAAAAGTTATGTGACTCTAAAGTTCAATGGATGTAGAAGGTTATTGATCTTCTTGTTTAGCAGAAAAAAATCCCGTGAAGTCGCCAAAATGTTACCATATTTTCCACGCAAAAGATTGCTAAAAATAACACTTGGCTATTTTTGGAAGATTGACTATTTTTTATCTTGGCTAATAATGTTTTTAAAAATAACACTTGGCTATTTTTAGAGGATTATCTAAAGATGGATGCGCTAAAAATAAGAAGAGCTAAAAAAGAAGTCTGGTTTTATTTTTAGAAATATGTGAAAAGATGGAGGAGAAGTGATCCTATTTTTACCAACTACATTGTCCATAATTAGTTGTGGCGCCAGGAGATAGAATTATAATATTATATAAATAAAAGGATTAAATTAATTGTTGTTCGAAATAGTCCCATGCACAATAGGGTAGAGGAAATAATAAATTAAATAAAAACACAATAGTCTACTTTCCATGCGCTATGAAAAAAGTGGAAAAGGAATAATAATTGAATTAATAAACTATTGTTACGAGTCATATGCACTAGAAAAGAGGAGGGAATAAAAAATTAAATAAAGAGAGGAAAAAAGTAACACAACAACAATATATTATTAGGAAGATAAATCGATTCATCTTGATATAATCTAATTTCCATTGTAAAATATGTATACTCGAGCATTGATTTTATCTAGTATCTTGACCAATGTACTTTCACCTACGAATAAAATAAAGATTCATTTTCCCCTCTTATATTGTTATTTTTCTCGATTGTTCATCGTGTTTGATAGGATATTGTTTTGCTTTAGTGTGGAATTCAATCCCTCTACCATTTTCATTCTTCCTAAACCTTTAAATTTAATTTAGCAAAATAGTTCAATGTTGTGTAGGTGTGTGAATCTTTAAATTCTCTATGTGCGAGTTACATGAAAGTATAAACGTATTAGTGTATCACTCTTATTTCTCTTTTCTGCATTCCTTCTTCCTTTTCGTTGTGAAGTTTTCATTTTTAGGTGATTCACAGGAACAATCCCTCTCTAGAGGTTCATCTCGTACATAGTTTACCCATACCCTTGATGTGTTCTAATTTTGTCAACAATAGTGAGAGAGAGAGAGTACACACACCCTTCTATATCGGGGTATAAGTTCGGGATGACAACATGGCCTACCAATTTAAAAATTATCTATTTAAGGATAAATAAA
Source organism: Taxus wallichiana var. yunnanensis (assembly GCA_018340775.1). Taxonomy (NCBI): domain Eukaryota; kingdom Viridiplantae; phylum Streptophyta; class Pinopsida; order Cupressales; family Taxaceae; genus Taxus; species Taxus wallichiana. Next base: position 543,141,156 of record CM031244.1, on the reverse strand, counting down.
TTGGTAGATAATCAAGCTCTAGAAGAAAATCCCAAGACATGGAAATTGAGTTTCAAATATGTCAATTAATACGTGGATATATTATAAAATGTTTCTAGATAGCCTTGTAGGATTCATGGGACCATTGACATAATTATGATGGATTACAATCATTTGTTTCAACCGATAAGGGATTATAAGAAGAACATGATTACCATGAATTGATTTTTGGATAAGGATATATTCACCATGATGTCATTCACCCTTGAAAATGAAACCAAAAGGCTTACCAAATGACACTCTTCTTTGATGGATCAAAGTGTCGGCGTGGGGGTGGAGCTAGTGTTATCCTCATTCGTCTTGATGGTGAACCTATGAATTTTTCTTTCAAAATCAATTTTGATTGTACAAACAATATTGTTGAATACGAAGCACTTTCGTATTGGGTCTCCATGTAGCTTATGCCTTGGAGGTTAATTCCATTAATAACTTTGGCAATTCTTAATCTGGTTGTAAACCAATTCAATGGTATATACCATGTCGTAATGAGATACTTCAAAATTTTAAACATCATGTAGATATACTTTTGACCACCTTTGAATGTTACAAACTTCAAACCACCCCACGTGATGTAGCCTAGAATTTACCAGATAACACCCTAGATGCACTGACACATCACTCAACCTAGACTGAGAACTCACCCAAAGCACGCAAAGGTACCAGGTCCCTCTTTAGGGTTCTTTGTAGGATGATGTTAGTGTGATGAAGGAAGAAACATATGGATTCCTAACTAATCCATCATTCTACAATGCATGCCATACTCAGTTTATGAAAGAACAAGCTTAAACAATAATCATGATTGAATCAAGAACATGGACTACTCACCTACACACACAGGAATGACACTTAGGTTTGGCCAATATCTTTCATCTATTAATAAACAAAGAAGATCCTTACAATAATGGAAATCTATACCAATGTACGCATGGATCTGATACGGTGATCTAATCATATGTGCATATCTCTATACCTTCATACATACATATCTCCCTATATATATAGGGTGGGGACTTTCCTTCACTTGCTTATCTATTCCAACAATAGGCTACATGCTATTAATAGCCACGTGTCATTTACGGTATAGCCACACATGTAAGTGTGTTATCTACATAATTCTTACAGTTAACTAAAGTGACAATCCTATTCTTAGCTCGTCTCCATGCAAAACGCTTGATCCAATCCTCTAAAGATAGATAATATCTGGAGTGCACGTCTACTGCATCGTTGGTGTGTTACGCACACTATCTTCCAACAATAGGCCTTAATACTAAAAATTGGCTAAGTACTGAATGCTAAAATTTCCCTCTGCATGTGGGTTCTTCCTGTCCCTCTGTGCCCTTGATCCTGGCCTTCTCTCCCACATGGACTTCTTGTGTGATCTCTAACAAGTATTCTCTGATCAACATTACCCCACACTAATCTCATTGTCATCCCAACAATGGGTATCTCCAAAAATTAAAGTAAATAATAGAAAAATGGAAAGAATGAGAATGAAAGAATGTAGATAAATAAATAAGTTTTATGAGGCTATGAGGCAGCCTCTTCTGTATCAGTTTGAAGTATCAACTCTGGATAATCCTCCTTTATTTTGGCCTCCAAGGCTTGCTATTTAATGAGTGCTTGTTCTATTTTTTATGGAATGTCCACAGTAATGGACTCCAATTCATCCCTTAATATCCCCTTTTCCATTTTGTAGAACCAAAACAACGCTAGACATCGAGGTCATTTTTCCTTCTAGAAGATCCATCTTCTGTGTAATGAGATTCCCAAGCTCTTCCAGTCGAGTCTTGTGTGGCTCTTGTGCTACTGCTAGGGCCTTGCGCTTCTGCTTAACCATTGACAATCTTTCTACGTGGCCCAATGTCTCATCCTTCATTACTTTTTGGACCTCATTTTTTTCTTCTAGGGTCTTTATATTGATAAGTGCCTCTAGAGTTATGCATATATTTAAAGCCTAGTCTACTTTCTTCAATACTTCTTGTAGCACTTGCAACAACCCCTCATAGGATGCAATCTTTCACATCACTGAGGCTTTCTCTTGTTCTGTCTCTTTCACTGAAGTCCTTGGCATTGTCATGCACAAAGGTTCATCTTCAAGCACTAGGTCCACCAACTTTCCTACATAATGTATCGCTAAGGGAAATGTTTGTGGTACCTTGGTCTCCAAGTGTGGCCTAGCTCTTATGACATTGTCCCCAATCTCCTCTATGAAGCTGATAAATACTTCATTCTTATTCTACACCAAGTCCCTCTCTTGTGTTATGCATGCTATCTCCACATCCTTTGTCTTTAGCTCCTCATGCAGCGCTTTGATTGTTGCAGCTTTATCCATGTTTCTTCTAGCAACTTCAAGAAACCTTCACCAATGTGTTGTTGACTTGCTCATTTGACATGATAGTTGGCTTTTGTCACATGTCTAGCTAGGGTGCCTTCTTCATCCATCTCAAAACACATGAATCTTTGCATACATCAAAGTCAGGCTCATCCATGTGGGTGTGCATTGACCATGATAGTTTCTTTCGAGTGTGCATAGTCATCATATCCTCATCCATTAGCTCCTAGCCAAATAAATCCTTCTGTACTATCATGCTCTGGAAGTAGGCATAGACAATTTTACCTATGTCCTCTCTACATACCCCATGGCTGGTGGAATGTGCTCTCCACTCATCCTCTTTGATCTAGGACCCTTGGGAATTGTAGCTTCAAGGTTAGGAGCCTGTCCCGTTACATCTTGAGCAGTCACATGCACGGATCTGGAGGTTTCCTTTTCTTTTTCTTCTCTGTCCTTCATCTCTTCATATTTTTGCTCTTCCTCATTACTGTGGCTCATCTTCTTGCTCAAGTGGGGTCGGAGATGCACACTCGCTCTCCCCTGATTCCTTCACTTCTTTATCCAACTTCAACTTTCTTCTCTTTTTTGGCTCAATGGTCTCCTTGTGTGGAGAGAGATGAGGTGATTTCCGTACCATTTGTGGGGTTCCACTTTGAGTCCTTGTGCATCTGAACACTTTCTTAAACCTATGCTCCCCTTGCTCAACCTCCGTATCTTCCTCTTCATCCTGTCCTTGAGGTGGAGTGGCTGTGCACTTGTGACTCTTCTCTGTCATAAGGTTGCTTTCTTTTGCACTCCAAGCCTCCACTATCTTCACACTCCTCTTCTTCACCCTCTACTTTAACAACTTCTGTGGGCCTTTGTGCGATATGTTTTCCATTGTGTGCTTACCCTTTGGTGGCCCTAGTAGTGCAAATTCATTCTCCACATACTTATTGTTCTCCATCTTGGGCTTCAGCTGAAGATACACTAATGTTGCCCCTACATCTACTATAACCAGACTTATTGGCTTAATATTCAATACCTCCAAAATGAGCCTCTCGGTATAGGCACTTCTTCCAAGATACACATACTTCTTCCTCAACGTGTGGTAGTCACAGTCTACCTTATCTAGCATTGAATACCAGTCACCACATGTCTGTGAATCGTGAATAGATGCTTGGAAATACCTTGCAGTGAATGCATAAGACAATTGACACCAAGGTCTCCAAACTCCATCTCTCATTATGAAGTGCACGATGCAGAAATGCTAATATACAGTAAACTAGACTTGTTTCCCTACTACTAATCATAGGTCCTTTGGGATGTGCCACTCTTCTCCAAATGCCGCGATGATCTGTCGTACCATTTCTATGACCTTTTCTTTATGTCATCTGTCATGACCCCTTTACATAGGTACTTGCTTTGAACCTTTCACCGGTGATGTATTCTCCATGGGTTATTCCCATACCTTTTCCTTGACCGATCACAGGCGCTCCAATTTCCATGAATACTAGTGATTGTAGAATGGCCCCAAAACTAATATTCCCTCTTGTGCATGCTTCCTCGACTATTTGTTACAGAACATAGCCTACAATATTGTAGATTACCCCTTTTGACATCTTACGTGCAACGTGTAACCACATAGTATTTACCTATGACCACCGCTCCTGATCATTCAACTTTGTAACAAGGTGTTCTGATGTTTTCACAACTAGATAGTTCTTCAATTTGTCTATATCCATACCGCGTGGACCCTTCCAGTACCCCAACTCTGTCTGGTCTTTAATGATCCGTAAAATTCTACTTTGGAACTCTACGAATCATACAACTATGTTTTTCTACTTTCAACTTTGGAAAATGATAGATTTTCTTGAAAAATTAGAGCTTATTGACGGATTATCTAGTCTTTATAGAAAGGAAATTTCGAGAAGGAAATAATTCAAAACTTCAACACCAACAATTATATCTTGAAACCTCCAATGGAGAAAAACCAGATCTGAAGGGAAGCTGCTCTTTCTTCCCACTTTTATTGGTCTAATTTAGATAATTACAGATTACAATAAGTATGAAAACAAGCAATAATGTAAACCTTCTCTCCAATTACTTGCTTGCTATGTTTCTACACCTTTCTCCTACAACTCCATTCTAGCACTGAAGATCTTGCTCACTACTCTCATTAGACTCTACTTCTCGATCTCTCTGGATCTTCTCCTGATCATTATTTTTCTCCCTTCATGTATTTATAGACCTTCCCATGTCCTCATGTGCACTAGAAGCTGTGAAAGGGCATGGAAGTGGAAGAGACACGGCTGGGTGCTTCAAATTCATGTCCATTTGTGTTCCATTCTTCTTTTCTATTTGAAAGTGTCAAGACTTACGCCTTGAGCGGATCGAGGTCTTAGGACCACCACCTAGGCTGGGTGGCAGTTTCAGGATTAATATTGTCGCTCTACACTGAGCAAGGATGGTTCCTTCCAGAGCCTCCGTTTACCTTATTTCATTCATTTTTCTTGTTTCTCCTTCTTGGTGTTGATGGAACTAATGAAGTGGTGTGTTTTTTTGGATCCCTATGGATCATACCTCCCCTACTTAGGAGGCTTTTGGTCCCATAAAATATTAGTGGGGGAGTGGTAGAGGAATCAACTCCCTCTCATGCTCATTCGAGTACTGCATTGGAGTCTGTCTTGGTGTCTTCTCTTGTCCAACCTGCCAAGACTCCTGTGGATCTCTGGTTTGTTGTTCCAGTGCTACATCCTCCTCCAAGTTTCCTTGAGTACAATCCTCTTTGGAAGGTAACTTCTGTATCTTTCCTTCTTTGTCATGCATAGATGGTGTTAGTGGATGCGAGCTCTTGCAACTTACTATTGCGTGCATCTACATGAAGTATGGCCTAAAGGTTTCTTCTCCAACTTGCTCAAGTATGACGAAGGTCCCATACTGTAGTGGTTTAGTCCTTTCTTGTCTTTGTCTCTTGAGATGGATTGGCCAAATCCTCCCCAAGTACGTTGCTTACTATAGTCACCACTGTTCCTTATATCTCCTCTTCTTCTTGTTGTGCCACAGTCAGATCCAATGAATTCATAGGTAGATACGGTGACTGCATAGTGGAATTTTGTTTTACTCCTTGAATGAGTTGTTCATGTGGTGGCTTCTTCTGTTAAAACTTAACAAGTGCTATCCAAATTCTCCATCCTTTAGTTAGAAATAACCGTGCTCTCATGTCCATTTTGTTTTTCTTCTAATGAAATCAAACAAAAATGATGATTTTCTTGACTAAGTCTTGGTGCTTGATTGACACTTATCATAGCCTTCTTTGATTTTGTCTGGTGTGCCCCGATGTTAAAAATGACTCCGTCCTTGACCCATTTGTACCGGTTCTCACTCCTTGTGAACACAACATCCTTGACATACAAGTAAGGACTTCAAGACAACATCAAATGCATCAAGTGGTATAATATCAGCCTCTAATACATCTATGTATTGGGTATTTATCCCAAACTAAAACTTACACTTCCTTGTAACTTGTATTTCTACACCCTTTTTCACCCATCCCAATGGGTATGGATGTGGATGCGTGTAAGTATCTAGACCAAGATGTCCTACAACCGTATCATAAATCAAATTTGACTGAGAACCAAAATCTACTAAAGCATTTACCTTAGTCTTCTTGACTTGGATTCTAATTTGAAATAGCTTACTCATCTCTTCTTCTTCTGCTGCCCCATACATGTTAGTGGCCATGCATCCTAGCCTTTCGTCTACATTTGAATCATCCTCAATCTCCACCTCTCTTTTTGTTTTCATAGTGGCCATGGATTTCTTAGAATCCTTGGTTCGGTGCTTTGGGTGCAATTCGGATGCAACTTCCAACATGTGGCGTCAGTATGTCCATTTACATCACAATTCTTATAGAAATTCTTAGGATATTTACAAGTATGCAAAGTAGTAGTGGCATGTTTACCTTTCCATTTACCTCTGCTACTTGTCTTCCCTTGTTCTTTGTCCTGTTGTTCTATTGATTGGTCTCCCTTTGGCTCTATTTCTCCTTGTTTCTTCTCATCATCAATGTAGTATGCTTGTACACAAGCTTCATTGAGATCCTTAGGATTCATGGATATTACCTTCCTCCGAAGGTGAGTGTGAAGTCCTCCCAAATATTTGGTCAGAATGTCCTCATCCTCCAAGTCCATATTAAACAACATGTCTTGTCTCCAAAATTCTGTAGTGTAGTCTTGCACGCTTTGACCGCTGCCCTATCTAAAGTACTACCACTTAATCATCATGTTATTCTTATGGCCAATAGGATAGAAGTTAGCTCTTATCAATTCTTTTAAACCATTCCAAGTAATGACAATAGGACGTTTCGTCATCTCACAAGTGGCTAGATGGGTTTCCCACCAAACCAGAGCGTGACCTTCCATTTTGAGACGTGCAAAGGTGACCATTTGTGCCTCAGTGACATTATGCACACTAAAGTAGACTTCTAACTATTTTAGCCATTTATCCAGTAATTTTGCATCTACTTGTCCTTCAAAATTATTTATTTCCACTTTTTTTTCAACTTTAAAAGGTGTATGTGCAGATTTTACCTTCTCGATTACAATTAGCGTCTCTTCATGCTCTTCCCATCCCTCCTCTTCATGGATATTTCTGATGCCAATTTTTTTGGCTAGTGCTCAAACCATTGATTCCATAGAATCTTGCTTAAATGAAGCCATATTTTATAGATCTGAAATCTCTTCTTGTTTTCTATATAATCTATCCATCATGCTCTCTAGCATCTCGACTCTATTAACCAAGTTCTCTTCCTCCATTTGAGATCGAATTCTCTACTTACTCTTCTTCATAGAAATATCTGGCTCGCAAGGTAAAACTTATTCACCTTTGGACCTTGTCACTTTGTCATACAAAATCACAAGAAATATTTGAATACCACAGTCTTGGATATATAATCAGCTCTGATACCAAAATGATCCGTAAACTTCTACTTTGGAACTCTATGAATCACACAACTATGTTGTTCTACTTTCAACTTTGGAAAATGACATATTTTCTTGAAAAATTAGAGCTTCGTGACTGATTATCTAGTGCTATAGAAAGGAAATTACAGAGAAGGAAATAATTCAAAACTTCAACACCAACAATTTTATCCTAGAAACCTCCAATGGAGGAAAACCAGTCGGGAAGGGCAACTGCTCTTTCTTCCCACTTTTATTGGTCTAATATAGATAATTACAGATTACAATAAGTATGAAAAGAAGCAACAATGTAAACCTTCTCTCCAATTACTTGCTTTCTCTATTTCTACACCTTGCTCCTACAATTCCATTCCAGCACTGAAGATCTTGCTCACTACTCTCATTAGACTCTACTTCTTGATCTCTCTGGATCTTTTCCGATCATTCTCTTGCTCCCTTCATGCATTTATAGACCTTCCCATGTCCTCCTGTGCACTGGAGGCTGTGAAAGGGCATGGAAGGGGAAGAGACATGGCTGGGCGCTTCAAATTCACGTCCATTCACGTTCCATTCTTCTTTTCTATTTGAAAGTGTCAGGACCGCCACCCTGAGCAGACCAACGGTCTCAGGACCACCACCATGACTGGGTGGTGATTTCAAGACTACCACCCTTGTAGGGTGGTGGTTCTAAAACCACCACTCTACATAGAGTGGCGGTTCCTTCTAGAACCTTCGTTTACCTTATTTCATTCATTTTTCTTGTTTCTCCTTCTTGGTGCTTGATGGAACTGATGAAGTGGTGTGTTTTTCTGGATCCCTATGGATCATTTAAGATCGTGGCTTTATCTTTTAGATCATTCTTTATATCCTCTCATGTGGCCTTCAAACCTGTAAATGATGAGATTAGTGTAGATGAGATTCTAACTCTACGTCCTACAAAGTAGAAGAAGTCCTTGTGCACTCTACTCATGAGCCACCGATACAAGGGTTCATACTTTTCAAAATATGGAAGATCATATAATTGATAGACCCCACCCTCTTGAAGCTTCTTTCCGCATCATCATAAACCGACATGTCATCTTCTATATGTTTGTTCGTCCTAGCAGTGAGTAAGGAATCAAGCTCTTTCTTGTTCTTTGAGGTCCTGTGATTGTATTTGCTTACTTTTCTCTTTCTGATGGGTGAATCCAATTCTTGGCCAATGATGACACCTTCTAGATATTACATTTCTAAAAATTGCTTTTAGGTGCCATCTCTTCCTCCTCAATGACCACCTTCTTATTTCTTTTTACCGCTACTGCAACTTCCTTCTTGGGTGCCATTTCTACCTTGCAATTGTCTCCTCTTTAACTCTACAACTTGCGAATCAAACCCTAGCTCGATTCAATCGTGCCCTAGGTGGAAACTTCATTCCATAACTCCTCTCTGTCTCCTTTCTTTGTTAAAAACCTTCACCATCGTGGATGTAAGATTATTTTCACACAAATTTGTTTTTCATGCTTGGTTTCACACCCTTTGCACCTTAACCTAATCACTCACTCATCACACTTAGCTCTTTTCTAGCATTATCTTAGTCACAACGGTAAAAATGAATCTGCATCCCATCCTTATATTTTTTTTTTTCAAATTTTGATGCATTTATTGCTCCTTCACCTACCAAATATCCTCTCATTCATTTTCCAAATTCATTCATTCTATGCGGTACATCTTCATGCCCCAACTATAATCTTCTAGTGTGCCTTCCTACCCTTTGGTCATAGAATTCTCTTCTATGCGTACCCTTGTGCCTAAGTACCTCATCACTATACCTTCTCTTGGTAGTTATCATGGCCTCTGCTTACCTCACATTATACTATCCTTTCATTCATATCCATTTTTGGTCACCTTTGAGAAGTAATCTTCTTTTGACTTAAAGCACACCCGTAGCAGCTTATTCCTTTCACCTTTCAATTCCCACAGTCTTTTACTTGGATAACTACAACCACCCCACACTAAAAGTATGTGCATTCCTCTACGCATAAAAATTCTTCACATAGTAATTAGCTTCATGCACGCAAGCGCTTTATTTACATAAGAACAACAACTAAATTAACAAAACATAACGACAAATGAAGGAAATACATAATGGAAACCTAATCTAAATGGAAATACTACCTTATTAAAAACACCAAGAAGTCTTATTTATAGTAGGGCTTCAGCCTACTCCCATTAAAGTAAGCGGGTATCCGTGTTCCATCAAGTGCTTCTACATGGAAAGAACCTAATTCAAGTATGTAAGTGATGACATATGGCCCCAACCAATGTACCTTAAGTTTTCCTGGATGGTGCAAGAACTTAGAGTCATAAAGAAGTACCATTTTTCCAATCTCAAACTTCTTATCCCTTATGTTTCTGTCATGCCATGCTTTCTACCTGGCCTTTTCCTACTTCTGACTCCATCGTGCTATGGCTTGTCACTCATCCAGTTGAATCATCTTCTCAATAAGCTCTTCTAAATTCTGCTCATCAGCTAGACCTCCAGTGTGCAAAATTCACAAATAAGGTAACATAAATTCTATAGGGAGAATGCCTTATGTACGAAAGACCAAATGAAATGGTGTGGATTTATTTAACCTCTTATAAGTTGTTCTATATGCCTAAATAACAATTGACACTTTGTCATCCCAATCCTTTTTCTAACATCACAATTTTTGTCAAATTCTAGCTGAAAATCTTGTTGAAAGCCTCAGCAGTTCCATTTTCTGAGGATGGTAGGGTGTAGTTTTATGGTGTGTAACCATAAACTCATCTAATAGGATCTGATTGTCTCATTCAAAAGTGTGTACCCCTATCATTTTTCAAGCTTAAAGGACATCTATATCTTGTAAGAACATTCTTCCATAAAAACCTAGCTTCGTAGCTGTTGTACAAGATGCAGAAGATTGTAGGTGTTGCTTCTACCCACCGTGTGAGATAATCTATGTAAGTAATAATATAACGTGATCCATTCCTATGCACAACCGGCGAAGGAGGTCCTACAAACTCAATGACCCATTTCTCAAATGGTTCGGCAATAGTAATTGGTCTAAAAGGCATCTCATCTCTTTTCCCTAGTTTTCCTAGGCACTGACAATGATCACACGCCTTACAATATTCTTTACAGTCTATATACAATGTCTCCCACCATAATCCATCAAGTAGGATTTTGTGGGAAGTTGCATCACCTGCATAATGGAAACCTACAATACCACCATGGTATTCTTCCATAATATCCTTGCACTCATGCCCAAATACACGACAGTGTAATACTTAATCTCTCGCCTAACTTGTAGAGGTCACCACTAATTAACATAAAAGGTGCTTTGCATGTATATAGCAAGTTGTTTATTTTCTAATTCCCGCATTCCTTCTGGTGCCACACTAGTCCGTAGAAAGACAATAATATATTTTAATTTTGATGGCGCGCATTGTAACCTATATAACTATACATCTAGCATAGTTTCTTATATTGTCTCAGTGCTTCCTCTCTGAGTGAATTCTAGACAAGTGGTCTCGTCTAGAGTTACTTTTCCCTAACTTCACCACAACTATGAAGTCAAAATCTGAAAATAGGAGTACCCATCTGCATATGCACCCCTATAAGATGGGCTTATTTAGCAAGTACTTTAATGCCATGTAATCCGTATAAAACACAAATGGGGTTGCTAACAAGTAATCTCAAAACTTGTGCAATGCATAGATCATTGACAAGCTTGGCACTTTGTAGTTGTATAATTATGTTCAGTAGGAGTCAACTTCCTACTAGCAAAATAGATTGGATGATCGATAATACCTTCACCAGGTTGAGCTAACACAGTGCCAATGGCCATGCCAGAGGTGTCCACATGTACATGAAATGGTTTATCCCATGAGGGAAAATGTAGAATGGGCATGGTAGTAAGTTTCTCCTTTAATATTTCAAATGTGTGCTGTTGCGGTTCTCCCCAATAAAATGTACCTTTCCCCTTTAGTAACTCTTCCAAGGGTGCAACAACTTTGGCATACCCTTTGATGAATTTTCTATAATATCCTGTATGACCTAAAAATCTATGCACCTCACTTTGACTGGTAGGCGCTTCTAGGCCTAGAATGACTACAACCTTAGCTAGATCAACCAACAAACCTTCCTTGTAGATTATATGTCCTAACAATATTCTAAATGGTGTAGAAAATATACACTTCTTGATGTTCAAAGAGATACTCAATTGTCTGCACTATTCAAACATTAAGCATAGATTGTCATAATGATGTTTCAAAAGCTCATATACTTGTCCAATCATCTAGGTAGACATGTAAGAAGTTGTGAATAAAGTCTTTGAATTCCTAAAAACTATGCATGAGAATACAACATGTGCGTTTTTCAATCCAAAAGGCATCACAGTATAGGAAAAACTACCCCATTCAGTAGTAAAAGTTGTCTTTTCTTGATCCTCCTGAGTAATCCTAACTTGATGATACCCAAAAACCCATCTCGTAATGAATATATTTCATACCCTACCACTCCTTCCAAGATTTCCTTAGTGAATGGCGTAGGGAATAGATCTATGATGCATGCAAAATTCATCTCCATGTGGTCCACACATATTCTAATTTGTCCATCCTTCTTGATACCGATCACCATTGGGCTACCCCATTCTAACTCATCAAGGGGATTGATAATTCCATGTTTCAACAATTTATCAATTTCATATTTTACCTTTTGTTGGTCGTCAAATAGGACTTTTTAGAAGAGCAACAGTCAGGGGACAAAAAGTCCCTCCTCTTTAATGGGAGAGGTTCCCTTATTCTGAAACGAACTTATTTACAAATACACAGAACATTATTTTATGGTCAAACTTGGATATTACGAAAGTGTTTTCCACAAGGATCATCAGTTACGCCAGGACTGAGGAAGGGGAATAAGAAGATGAGCAGAATAGCAACATTCAGAATTATAGATAGCAGAATAATTCTTCGTGTATGCGAAGCTTCAAAGGATTTAAGACAAGATCATTTGCATTAGCTGAATGGGATTAAATTTAAAGACACAAAGTTCCGTAAATAACCTTCTTCAGATTTGTTAATCAAGGACACAAAGTTCCTTCTTGGTTGTACAAGATCACCATGCTTTCTGCAAAATCAATGATGCAATCAGAGAGACTAAACGAGTTAGGAACAAAATGATCTTCACAATATTAAAGGAAAACACAGAGACAACAAGAATCAGATAGACAAAGAATGGAAAGCCCTTTTGTATTGATTTCTTTAAGATCTATTTACACTTTCAGCAAATATCCAAGTTCTTCCTCCCCTCAGCGAATGGCGTGGAAAGGCCATTATATAGATTACAAGTCAGTTACTCTTCGTAACCGTTTCTTTTAACTAAAGAATAGTTAAGTACCGCCAATTGCAATACTTTAACTGATTACAAAGAATACGAAAAGAAAGGAAAGAAGAGGAAAGAAAGGAGAAGGAGACAGGTGGCCGGCTATTGGGAGGGACCCACTGTCTTCAGAATCCACTGCCTGAACTTCTTCAATGACTCAGCTATATCTCTGCCACGAGGGACTGACGTGTTGGTTGCAGACTGAGTCCAAAATCCCAGACATTTCTCCATCTCTTTATCAAACTCGACGTGAGTATGATAGTCTTTGTTTGCTTCTTCAATGGCAGACTGAAGAGAACAAATTTCCTTTATCTTGTCCTTAGAGATGGAGTCTTCCTTGAAAAGATTATCTTTGACAAAAGCTCAACTGAGCTTTGATTTCTTGCGAAGGACAAGGGAACGCCAGAGTTTTCATCCTGAAGATGACAATGCATATCTTTGAACGCAGCAGCTGCCAGTGTCTTGAAAGCTTCTCCCTTCTGCCAGCTATTCTTCATTTCTCCCACAGCTTCCTCCAGGACTTTGATTTTCCACTCCACGCTGTAGACCCAAGATTTTGACAGATTGTCCTTAGCATCATCGAAAATCTTGTTTGCCAGTAAGATGTTCTCATCTGTTTGGCCCATGAGGCGAAGGTCTACAATGCAACTACTCCAGAGCTTAAGCTCTTTATCCATTACCCCAATAGTAGAGGACAGCTTCTGTTGCAAATTATCTACCTTTCCATGTAGCTTAAAAGCTTCATTGATGAAGTTTAGTCTGCAACAAACATGTCATCTACCATGGCTTCGATAGCTCTGCCATAGACAGAATACTTGTGCATATCTTTAATACTTTGCACTTCATCTTGGCTTAGAATTACAGGAGGCGGTAGAGCAGTCAAGGGGGTAGGGTCCAAAACTTTGTCCTTAGACAAAAGTGACTTGATAAAACTCGTGAGAACTTGGGCTTGTTCTTCTAGGCGCTCAATAGTCTGCATCGCCCTTTCTCTACCCTTCCAATGACCCTTGTGGATGCTTTTCTGGAGGTTATGAATCTCACCTTCAGGAGTAGACTCTCCCATAGGGATCCTTGAAAGCTCCAAGTCAGATGTCAGCAAGTCTGATTCTGATTTGTCTACTGTGGGCTTAGCAATCTCCAGGAATTGCTGACCTTGAGCATCTGACACAATCCTGGAAGTAGTTCTGGCTTTCTTGGCGCGAGAAGGAGTGGTGCCCAACAAGGCTGCTACAGCATCAAAATTTGGTCCCAAGCTTTGAGAGGAGGATTTCCTCTTCCTTTTGTCAACCAGAGGTTGCACCCAAGCAAAAGAGGAAGAAGAATCTGCAGGAGAAGCAAGGGGACCAAGAGACAGGGAGCTCATGACACTCAAGGTCTGTGCAGCTGCCGACTCAAGCTGAGATGTGGGTAGAACACTGGAGGCAATGGCGGTAGAAGAATCAGTAGTACCTAGAAGTTCAGTGCTCTGGACCTCCTTATCTGCTGGATTTTCAGGAACACTTGCAGGAGTTGGCATCTCACTTTCTTCACTTTCACTGAGAACGATGATGTTCTCTGGCCCTATAGGCAATTCTGCCTGTTTTCTTGGAGGGTCATTCTCTGCGGGCTCCTTCTTTACCTCTTTGAGTTTCTTCTTGTATACCTGGGTAGATGGAGAAGGAGTAGATTCCACAGGTCCCTGAGCTGTTGAGGCAGAAGGGGTTTTCACTGGTGTTCCAGACTCTGGAACTGATGCCTCCCTTATGGGTGTCGAATCATCTTTGGAGCTGGATTCTCCTGAGTGCCTCTTGAATTCCCGGATCTTCTTCTTGAACAGACCCTAGTTCTGATCAAGACTGGAGCAAGAATCTCAGCCAGATCATCTCTCTCTTTCCTGTTCCAATCCAGGTCCTCCAGAGGAGTGTGCTTAATCACATTTTCATACTCATACGAGTATAGTTCAGAATTGTCATCCTGGAGACCTTCAGGAACTTGGTACAGACTGAGTTCTTGGATCAATTGCAGGGAGAACCTGCCACAATGCCTTCTTCTGGCTTCAAAATCATCTACACAGTCAGCCCAGTAGTCTTCTGTATCTGCCCTATGATGATAGACTATCTTGATGTTCTGTTCAATGAATCTCTTCAAGTCAAAGCAGGTTCTTGGCTTGAAGAAATGAACAGTGATAGGGACCAGGGCTCTTTCTATGTTCTGAGCATCCAGAGCTATTTTGCATGTGTAGTTTCCCAGAGAGATGGGAAAGTGCAAGCCAGAAATCTTCTTGTCTCTGCAAGTTCTGTGCAACTTGTCTAGCTGCCTGCATATTTCAATCAAGGCCATTTTGTCATTACAGAACATGGGAAGCCGCAGAGGAGTGCTCTCATAACCAGCGAGCCTGATATAAGAAAATTTCCTGAACTGAATGAAATAGGCTCCATATTGTGATATCAGGTTCATGGTTTCGTCTGAAAACCTTCTAGCAGTGTCACCTTCAAGAAATCTGACCACGTACATGGTGAAAGCATCATTGACCCTTCTGAAATTCCGATTGCTGGTCTCTAGGGTGAACTGCGGGCAGTAGGCATACACTGGATCATCTTTGTGTGTATCTATGTAGGAGAAGCCAAACCACTGCCTCGATGCCGCTAGGGTATACATAAGATACGAAGTCATGAAGAACTTCTTTGACTGCTGAACGTTAGATAGCTGCTCAGCCAAATTCATACTGATGATCTCTGCCCAGTTGATATTTTGTGTTCCCTCACACACCATGCTGATGAGCGGGCACATCCAGAAATGAAATTCATTGGTGGAGGGCAAACCCATAACCCGAGCCAGCAGGATTATGAAGTCTGACAGTTCTTCATTGAAATCAGCCCGGAAGAGGGTTTTGGTCAGACGAGAAGGACCTTTCTTAGGGTTCTTCAACCAAGACTTCGCCACTCGAGCTTTATATTTATCACTGTCTTGGTCGAACATGGCCTGTGCTTGATCCCGAGAGACGACTATAGCATTGTCCATCTCCGGAATCCTCAGAGCAGCTCCAATGGTGGCAGCGTCCAGCTTGGCAATGAGCTCCCCGTGTACGTTTGTCAATTCGCTCGTAGCGGGGTCGAAGTGAGCTCCGCATGAAAGTACAGTGTCAGCACACTGCACTGAGATAGGGAATCCTCCGGCGAAAGCTAAACCGCTATCGTTAATCATCTGTGCCATTGGCGTAGGGTTTGCATCTGTCATTCTTGACCAAAAATCGCCGAAGTCGAGATGACGAGCTTCACTGTCTCCGATATTGCTAACGGCAGACTCAAGTGGAGAAATTTGCTCCTGCCCCTGAAACTTGATCTTCATATTGATAGATTCGGAGCTGCGACCTAGACTCTGGAAGGAATTTGCAAAGGGAAGGGATATTTGCGCAGGGAACTAGATTGCAAGGGTTTGAGCAAACGATAGCAAGGAAGCAATGTGAAAATGCGAAGGTGGTATGCTTGGTTATATAGCCGTTTGAGGAGCGGAATGAATTTAATGCGCATTGAATACACAACCACCACTTGAAAAAGCATCATATTCGGAATGAGCGGGAGAAGCTAAGTGTGAACGACACTTGGTACGCTTGGGACAGGAGGGACGCGAATGCGCGAAACACGCGGCTCGGCCGGTTCGGGCGAAACAGGGAGAAGACGCACAAATGCATTTGGAACAAATGGGACGAAAATGTGCGAAGTACGCGATTCGGGTGTTTCGGCCGAAATTGGAACAAAGGGCCCGTTTGGACTTGGGACATTCGGGACAAAAAGTTCCGAAGTACGCGACTTAACCGGCTCGGCCGAAAATGAAACAGGGCGCATTTTTGAGAATGGGACATTTGGGGCGAAAACGCGCGAAGGACGCGGTTCGGGCAAATCGGCCGAAATTGGAACAGTTCGCATTTTTCGATTTGGGACAAAGAGCTCTGAAGTACGCGACTCGGGAGTTTCGGCCGAAAATGGGAAAGCTCACACTTTTAACTTTGGGTCATTTAGGACAGGAAAGTGCGAAGTACGCGGGAAGGATGACTCGGCCGAAATTGGAACAGTTCGCACAAAACGTTTAGGGACACTTGGGTCAAAACCTTCCGACGGGCCCGAAAATGAGACAGCTTCGGGGACTTCAGCCGATCGGGGAACAGAATGCACTTTCGTACTTGGGACAGATGGGACAAAAAGTTCCGACAGGCCCGAAAATCACGCAAAAAGACCCGAAACACAGATTTCTTCAACTTCACGACTTGGGCACTTCAGAGAGAAACACTTCAACTCAAAATTTTGAAAATTTTACTCTTATCAGAGCGGGAAATTTTGAGTGGACAACACCTTTTCACACAAATTGGGGTTCATTCTATAAGGTTGCTTCCTAACCGGTCGTGCACCATCCTTAAGATTTATCTTCATTTCCCCAAGTGATTCATGCACACCTTTAAGTTCATGATACCTTCGAGGGAATAAATCCACGATAATCCCCGAGTAACTCAATGATCTTTGCCACCTCTCGAGCCTCCGGTAGTCTCTAATGATGGACTCCTTAGGTTCACCTCCGAACCTATATTCACTTTCTTTGTCTTCATGGGTTCGTGATAGGCGCACATATCCTTGTCTTCACTGTCTAAGACTTCACGCACCTGTGTGAATGTTCAATATATAGATTCTCAACTTCCTCATCATCCACGATGTAAATCATATTTCCTTTCTCTTTCTCTAGGCAAGCGTGTTCAAGTAGTATGGAGTCCATTTCTTCTTCCCTTTCAAAATGCACTCTGGACTCGCCTCACCAAATAATTCCTAAATATGCTGTTTTGCTTTTGCACTATCTCCCATAGTTAAGCACTTGACAAATTTTAATGCCTCTTCTATTAAAGGTTGGGAAGAAAAGTAGTCAAAGGCTTGGATCATTCATGCAGTCAAATTTTTCCAGTTCCCAGTCTCTTGATGTAGTTCTGTGTATACACACCAGGCATGTGCACATCCTTGTAGAGTAGAGTACAATCTATGCACCTAGAGTGAAGGTGGTAATGCATCCTATCCTGCTGTCCAGAGTCTCTCACACTACCGAATGTGATGCTGAACAGGGTGCTCACCATGATAAGTGCAGATCTGTATAGGTTCATTGTTCCTTATGAACCTAATAGATAAGGTGACTCCAATCTCTTCCCATTTTATAAGATTATCTCTATGGACTACCCACCAGTGTGCTGTTGTCCCATGCAAGGTATATACTAACATATCTCTTATCTTAGTTTTATCTGTCCACTATGTTTCCATGGCTTTAAAAATATAGGAAGGTCTTGTCTTTACCTATACGTTGAAACGAACGAAGTCCATTCTTGTGCACAAACCATGCTTTTTACCTCGCACCCTACTAATTCATATGTACCATCAACCCAATTGTCATAATCAATACTTCTAGTATCACTAATAGAATGAGAATCCTCCCACTATAGGATGCCTTCTTTTGATAGGTCATTGACCTCTCGGGTCATTAATAACATGTACATATATTCTATTTAAGTCCTCCTAACTTAGAGGCTCAACATATGGTGTAGACTTCCCGTTTTTTAGAGGTATCACAACTCTTTCCTCCTTGTTCTCAAAGTTGATATACCCCTTATTGAATCTCAAGTCAGCATTATTCACATAACACCAAGGGCATCCAAGTAAGGAGGGAAAATTTTTTGCTTCTGCAAGTGCAAATACCTCAAAATCCCTAATGAACTTGGCCCCTTGTATGGTTATAGATGCATTCTTAAAAAATCCTATGGGAGTGGCCTTAGTTCAGTTTTCCATAAATAACACATTAGATGATGGCTACAATGGAGGCCTCCCCATTTATACCCATGCATCTAATATAAGCACATTTACTTCCGCACCTATATCAATTAATATGTTGCTTAGCAACCATCCATCCACAACAACATTTAGAGTAATTTCCTTGTCATAGTCAATGCTATCAGGGGGAAGATTTACATGCAGAATCTAACGTCCGATCTTATTAATTACGTGCGGAGTGATCCCTTTTAACCAACTTCCCAATAGTGGAATAATGTTCTCCGAGGCAACATTTTACACACTTCTCTCAGATCATCGATATCAGTTTGGACTATCTCTGATGCTTTCTTATACTCCTTGAGGTACTATATCTCACCTTGAAGATTCCTTAGCACTTCCATGGTATCCTGGTAAACCTCCTTTTGATGAGCAGGATCTAGGTATCTTGCATGTAAAACCTCCTCCTTGGTGATCTTAGGATTCTGGTACAATGCTTCTTTTGCGTGCACAACTTCAACTCATGTAGTAATCTTCATAGTTAATGCCTCAGGTCCTGGTGCTATCTTGGGCATCCACTGATCTTCTACCGCGCTAGATTTGAACCATCCTGGTGCCTTTGTTTTCTTGCTTATGCTACTTACTCAGATGCTCATATAAGTCCAGGTATTCTTCATAGCTATGGTTCTTTCCATAGAAAGAACACGTAATATTCTGACGACATTTGTGCCTATAGTGGTCAGGAGATCCACACGTATAACATGTTCCACGAGGGAACTCACCTCTTCCTCCACCATGGCCTCGTCCTTCATATCCACCATGATATCCACGTCCCCTTCCTTGACCTCTTTCAAAATGCCTCTCATTCTTGTCATAATGCGTTTGATTATGATCCCGATTCTAGTGCTCATTCTTACCCTTAGAATTATCTATTACACTTATCTGTCATACCCCAATGTCTATAGCATCCTGGATCTAACCAATCAACCGACAATCCTCAATATCATGGGTCGTGGACCTACAAATCTTGCAAAAACAAGATACATTCTTCCTTATCATGTGTTATAACAAAGGACAATGACTAGCATCATGATTCAAATGATAGATCTCACAATCCAACAGTAATGAGCGTACAAATCTATGAGGGAAACTATCCTTGGTGTGACCTTCCACTTCACAATCTATACACAAAATTATTGAGCATGTTTCATGGGATGAATTTGCTGATAGCTTCTCTAACTATTTTTCCATAGTTACTGATACATTGCCTCTAAAAATGGACTAATGATAGCGTCAATGCTCCCAACTTCCTTAGCACACAAAGCTACTTCCAAAGGCTTCACGCGGATTAGTGTATTTCTTATGTGACATCGCCCTTTTAAATGGTGTAATCATTCCTCCAACAAACCATTGTGTATGTTGGCTTACATGAATATCATGAGATAGCTTAGATAGAAGTGTCTTAAAATGGGAATCATACTCACGTACACTCTCGGTAGTGCCTTTTTGATATCCTTGAGCACAACAATACTCTTACGCTCAAACTTAGGGATATGGAACTCTTTTAAGAAAGCATCCTTCAGTGCTATATAATCCACGCAAGTTTTATCAGGGTCAAACTTTCTATACCAGTTGTGTGCATGAACCTATAATGTAGGAGCAAATTGACTTGCCTTTCACTTAGAAGCCATGATCCCTTTAACACACCACAAGATTTCACACATATGCACATGTTCGGAAACATCCTCTATACCTCTATACTTAGGGAGATGAAGATACATCTACATATAGATATTTTGTGGTTACTGCAGATCTAGACCACCTGATCCAGAACCTCTTATGTTCCCTCTGCCTCCAGAACCACCAAATCCACTGGAACTAGAACCACCCATACCTCCTAATCCTCCACCTGTAGCTTGAATAGGACATGTAGATGTACTCCCTTATGCTATGATAATAGTACTATACTGAACCCCTACAGTTTATGAGGTAGTTCCACTTCCAGAGGTGAATCCAACATTCTACGCGCTCATGTTAATGCGGTTTATGTGCCTAAGAATGTTCCTCCAAATGTCATTAAAGCCGTCTCTCCTACCATTGATGTATTTACTCCCTAACTTACTCGGTTGTCCTACTTCCCACATTATCCCACTGGTTACTTGTCGTACTAGATACTAGAAAACCAAGCGCAAGGGCTAGGTCACTAGGTGGATTAAGATGCATGCCCACGACCTAGGTAGTCTCTTCTGGCGCACTTATGTGTGAGGCCAAGGGGGAATCTCTGTTATGTTTTCCAAGATGGGGGAGTTCTTGATGCTTTAGCTCCACGTCTTCTACATGAGCTATAAATCCTTCACAAGCCATCTCTCTCCTCAATGCCATACTTTCTACAATGGAACACTGCTTCTCTATATCCCTCTCACGCACCTTATTATACTTAATCGCCTCTCTCTCTCTCGCCTCTCTACCGCTAGGTCTACCATATTTCATCAAACCTATTCCTATCCTCATGTGTGGTGAAGTTTAGTTAGTCATCAGTTTACTCTCCAGGTTCAAAGTTACCATCAAGATCTTGATCGCCAGTGGAATACCTTGTAGATATACTCCTCTTGGATACCGTAAAAACTAGAATTCAGCTACCTCCAGGAAAGAATACATAAAAATTGAATATTCCAAAATATAATTGTTTAGAACACCACAAAACCACATATCCACAGTGCGAGTCTAGATCAGATCAGCATCATAAAGGGCCTAAAATTCTTCCCGTGTCTAGACAAGTGCACGATACCTCCAATTTTGCTAAGATGCATAAGCAATAAGCCACAAGTATAGTTCTACTAGAAAGATATTGAAAAAGATCTCATATAGGCTGTCATATAGATTTTGTTCTACCCAAGTGCGTGCGTTAAACTCAGATCCACTGCTGAACCGTCATGCATATTCTTCCTCCAGATCATGTATCCACTCCTCAATACTTGCTAGAGTTAACTGGTACGTCTTCATCACGAACCATCCTGAAAACAACTAAAAAATAAGTCCCAACAACGGAACTAATGATGCAGCCTATAATTTACCAGATAACACCCTAGATGTGCTTTGACACATCACTTAGCCTAGACTGAGCGCTCACCAGAAGCGTGCAAAGGTACCAGTCCCATATATATTCCTAACTAATCCGTAGGATGTTAGCGTGATGAAGGAAGAAACATATAGATTCCTAACTAATCCATCATTCTACAATGCATGCCATATTCAAATTTATGAAAGAACAAGCTTAAACAATAATCATGATTGAATCAAGAACATGCACTACTCAATTACACACAGGAATGACACTTAGGTTTGGCCAATATCTTTCATCTATTAATAAACATAGAAGATCCTTACAATAATGGAAATCTATACCAATGTGCACATGGATTTGATATAATAATCCAATCATATGCGCATATCTCTATATCTTCATACATCCATCTCTCACTGTGTGTGTGTATATATATATATATAGGGTGGGGAATTTCCCTTCACCACTTATTTATTTCAGAAATAGACAACATGCTATTAATAGCCATGCACCGTTCTGAGCATAGCCACACATGCAAGTTTGTTATTTATAAAATTCTTATATTTAACTAAAGTGACAATCCTATTCTTAGCTCATCTCTATGAAAAACACTTGATCCAATCCTCTAAAGATAGACAATGTGTGTCGCACACATCTCTGCATCATTGGTGTTTTCCACACACCATCTTCCAAAAATAGGCCTTCATACTCAAAATCAGCTAAGTCCTGAATGTTGAACTTGCCCTCTACATGCGGGTTCTTCCTATCCCTCCACACCCTTGATCCTGGCCTTCTCTCCCACATGGAATTCTTGTGTGATCTCTAACAAGTATTCTCTGATCAACACCATGTTCTACCAATAAATTTATGGATACCATGGCCTCGCTTGGCTTCTTAGATACCTGCTTAGCCCATTGACTCTAAAATATTTGTCACAATACAACGACTACAATCACCCTCTTATTTATCTTGTGAGGTCTACTCTATTGGAACCATTGCCTGACCCATTGAACTTTGTTATAAGAAATATGTAGACTATCTTTCCCTTTCCATTCTACCCACCGATCTCACTCATAATGGACAACGTGCCTTTCTTAAAAGTGTCTCCCGTTATGTCATCATGGGGGTCTTCTTTATAAGCATGGCTTCAATGACATTCTCTTATGATGCCTTACCAGTTCAGAAATTCCCTACACCATTAAGGAAGTCCACAATGAAATTTGTGGAGGTCACTTTAGTGGTTTAGCTGTCACAAAACACATTCTTCTCCTAGGCTATTATTGGCCAACCCTAAACCGCGATTGTTGTGATTATGTCAAACGTTGCGTGAAATGCCAACAACATGCTAATCTCCATCACACACCTATTCATGCCTTACAGGTCACACGAGACCTTTGGCCTTTCTCTCAATGGGGTTTGGATCTTATCGGTGAGATCAACCCCCATTCTTCACAATGCCATCAATGGATCATAACCGCTACTGAATATTATACTAAATGGGTAGAAGCCATCCCCCTCATTTCTACAAAATCTAAGAAAATATGTGAATTCATCAACCATCACATCATTTTTCTCTTTGGTTTTCCTCACCACCTCATCACTGATAATAGAAAGTAATTAAAAAAACCCTATGCAAACTATGCAATGAATTTTTCATCCAACTCAATTTCTCATCATTATTACCCATAAACCAATGGCCAAGCTGAATTGACCAATAAAACCTTGAACAAAATTCTTATGAAGGTAGTCAACGATCTTTGGAAAGGATTGGCATACACACATTCCTTATGCCTTATGGGCTTATCACACTAGTATTCACACTACGACTTACGCCACACCTTTTCTCTCGGTCTATGGTACCAAGGCCATCTTACCTCTTGAAATCTAGATTCCATCCCTCTATATTTCACTACAAAACATGCTCAATGACAATGAATTTCACCAAAATCATTTAGCGCAACTTGAATTATTAGATGAATGTCGTCTCAATGCTCTTGAACATCTCCAAATCTACCAAAAACATATCAAACGTGCCTATGAAAAACGTGTTCACAAATGAACCTTTCAGGTCGGTGACATCATCCTGAAGGAAAATAAACATGTAACCAAAGAGGAGAAAAGTAACATGGTAAATTTACTCCTAATTGACTTGGATCCTATATCTTTACCCATGCCTATGGATCAGGTGCTTATCATTTGTCTTCACTTGAGGGTAAACTCGAACCCGAGCCCCTCAATGCCTTGCATCTTTGGTCATTTTATTTCGACGTCTAGTTCTATACCACTTTCTGTTAGTTGATCACTCATCCCTAGAGCACTATTCACCTTCCATATTACCTGTTTTGAGGATCCACGACTCAACAAGAATCATGTGATTACCCATCACCTTTGAGCCTTATCTTCAATATGAGTACCATGGTTCTACTCATAGCATGATTCTCATGGATACTTTTCATCTTTTTCAAGATGGAATCCCATGGTTTTTCATCACTTGAAGCCACCTCTTTCATATCTAATCTCTATGTACTATGGTCTTTTATTTTAAACAAGAATCTAATCTTCCTCTATAGTCTTGTCCATGACTTAAAAACATCCAAAAACAAAAAGGGATGCAAATCCTTCAGTAAAACTTCCAATAAAATATGACTCCCTCAAAAGAAACATCTCTTCACTATAATTCCACCACTATAAATAGACTACTCCCTTGAAGGACAACTATATCAGGGCATGTCACAAATCCAATAAAAATATCCCAAAGCTTCCCACATCGATCAACTTCACAAAGACCTCAAGGAGATAATATACTCATCCCATATAGACTTCCCGCATCGATTAGTCTAAAAAAAACCAAACAAACATACAAATGAATAAAAAGATGAAATTTTCATCATGGACTTGCCTATTTTTGATCCTGGGTTTCTTGTTCTAAAAACATGTTGTTGTACACTAAGTTATGCTAAACCACCCATTCTCACCTCCTTGCCTTTTTAGCCTAATTTCCTCTTTACTCAAGGGACTTGCCATAACCACAACATTTTTGTGATTATGTGACTTTCTTCACCCTTATAATGGTCTATTATGCAAATCCTTTAGGGTCTTACGTTCATGAGCCCCTCTTAGGTATAAGTTGAATCATTGGGGTTCTTATCAATTTAGTGGTTCTTTTACCACCTCTTACCATTCGCCTCCCTCATTACTTATTGATTATCCTATACAGGACCAGATCATCGACACCTATATTTAACAATCACTCAACCATGCCTATGACCTAAACTCAATCATGCCTATAACCTACATTCAACCATGCCTCACACCTACCAACCCATTCCTATACTTTATCATAATATTCCCTAGCTTATGGGAGAACTACATCGGCCTAAGGTCCCTTTTCATCGGGACTATGTAGGCAGCACTTCAAGGGCATGGGGCCCTTAGAGGTTAGCTCAGCCACTCTTTACCCTAACCAATTCCCCTTTCACTTTCCTATTCACATTCTACCCTAGTTAGTTTCCATTTTATATCAATAACTGAAATTAAACCAAACAAGCATCAAATAATACACATTTTATTACATCATCAAATCATTCATTTATCATTTTCACATTTC
Source organism: Taxus wallichiana var. yunnanensis (assembly GCA_018340775.1). NCBI lineage: Eukaryota > Viridiplantae > Streptophyta > Pinopsida > Cupressales > Taxaceae > Taxus > Taxus wallichiana. The sequence goes on along the minus strand of CM031244.1, from coordinate 543,116,017 downwards.
CACTATAGCACATATTTGGAAATTAAAACCATAACTTGTATATACATCACCATTTGTCCCCCATGTTACCTACAACTGGGACATTACCTCATACCTAAACCAACTTGACTCCATCATGCCTATGACCTGACTCAACCATGCCTAAACATAACCTGACTCCATCATGCCTATAACTTGACTCAACCATGCCTAAACATGACCTGACTCAACCATGCCTACCACCTGACTCAACCATGCCTATAACCTGACTCCACCATGCCTACCACACCTATTTTTCATCCATCTATACATAACAATCAAAGGATGCCATCACAAGTACATCATCAGCTAATCATCCATCTCATCATAAAAATCTATGTATCCATACAATATACATTGATGCCAAATAATAAGCACAATCTCTAAAAAATATCATATACTGACCTCACCATCTTCTTGGTGCGCAGTAGATATATGACCAAAAATAACAAAAAATCTCATATACAGCCTCACCATCTTCAGCACACAAACCGGTATATATATCAAAAATGTGTCAACAACACAGATACACTAATCATAAATGGTGCTTAATCATCACTCGCCTAATATCCATCCCTATCTCATCAGTCTCCTCCATCTCCCCTCCAGTGGGGTGCCTTGCCAACCTCTCTCCACCTCGCCTCGAGTCTTCCGTTTGATGGACCCTCACCTAGAGCTGGCCTCTGTGAACTAGTAGCCTTGCCTTGACCCTATCCCGGGGCTCACTGGCCCCATGTATTCTCTACACTATGCGTACGAGACTTGGTCCTCTCATTGGAGGCTTGTTGTGCTCTATACTATGCATAGAATGGGATGTCTATCCCGGAAACCATCAAGTGATCCTAATAATACCATGCCTCTCCTACGGTATCCCCAACACGGCCATAGGTATTGTCTCATGCGGAGGTGCCATTGATATCAGCCCCTATACCTATCTCTCATGACCCTGTCCCACTGGTACCTACAAAGAGGGACCCTATCCCTATGACTGTGCCTATCTTGAGGACCCTATCCCACCCCCGCTTGTGTCTGGGCACTCAAGGTCCACAACCTACACATGTACAATGGCTAAATGGCCCAAAATCCTATAACATGTGCTTGTAGGGTGACCACTGTGCCCCATCCCCATCTCCACCTTGTGCACGTGCTTGTCCTTGAACTACTTGGGCTGTAGAGTGGCCACATGTGCCTATAAAGTGGAAACCTATGCCTCTGAACTCACAACTTCCCTACATTATCCCTAATCGTGTAATCGGGTAGCCACCTGCCCCTATAGGGTGTCCCTCTGCACTGTGATGGTGGCTAAATCTGGCTGCCCGGCCTCAGTGGTACTGCTTGTAAATGTGTAGCCCAACACTGTCTATATCTATCAGTAACCTCGACATCATCAATCTTCTCGGTCTATCACTGCTCCTCCCGACTGCCGGCACCATCAGTTTTGGTAGAGGTAGAGGCCTCTCCATGTCATCCCTCTTATAATGTGGGAAGGGTGGGGGTATATCTTGAAGTACCCCAAATTACCGTCTGACCTTATCTACATGTATGATCTCATGATCTCCTACGCGTCACCGCTCTATCCATAATAGAATCTATAGCTCTTGTAGCTCCTCGACCATCTACCCATATGATGGTAAACTGACATATGGCCTCCAAATGATGTCCATGCCGAAAACCCTCTAGAAAACACATGTAATAAGCTACATCATGTGTAGCTCTAGCAGCTCGGTGCTCCCCAATCGTAGGCACCCATCGCCTAAATCCCACCCAAACAAAACTTGGCTCGAATGCATCATCCCGAGGTATACCAACTGGACACACACACACAATGTGCTCATATGACCAACAATGAAGTAGGAAAGTACAACACAAAGCTAAACATCCATATCTTCCCATAAGTCCATAGCTCTCTGTATAACTATACCAGGAATATGGGCACCCATGTAAAATGGGTCCTAGCCTCCACCATATCATGCAAAACCCCCATCAATAATCATGGGAATCTCCCACCCTTTGCATCTAAGCAGTGCCAAATAGTAGATGCCTCCATTAACAACACTACTACCCTCATATCCTTTGGATGGGCTCAGGTAAATATCTTGGTAGCTTATACGGCACTATGGAACCTCAAATCTGTGAGCCCCTTGCCAAATAAGGTCAACATTAACTCCTCTCGATGCCTCTGAGGATATTGAATACACCTGCATCCCCACTATTGGTAACCACAAGATCCTGTACACATCCTCCAGGGTGATTGTGATCTCACCCATCGGCAGATGGAATGTATTAGTCATCGAATCCCATCTGTCGATGAGGGTGACCATCAAACTCATCTCTCGGACTATGTGTTGGTAGCATATGACCCCAATCAGGCCAACCTCTGCAACATGGTGCCAATCATCAACTGTTTCACTCTCTCGTACCTTCACGAGAAGGGGTGGTACCCTATCTTGCATCCGCATCTACTCTCTTTCCTGCATCCAACAAACCATCACATTAGTATGCCTTGACCATACCCTTAATCACCCTTGACACCTAACCTATACCTATTACCCTACCTCTTTTCCCTTCGTAACGTACCTTCTTATCACTTGTCCTATCTACCCACCCCAACCCTTACCAATTACCATTCTACCATACCTATTTAAACCTCTCACCCATGTTATTTTTCTGTCCCACAACATCTTCTTATGCCATTACCTATCTCACCCACCCACCCAACCTCCTTTTTCCCCCAATTTTCTCCAAATAATGACCAACACCAGTTTGGGTGAGACCGACCATGGTCTAATACAACTAGCATCGGTCACCTCATCTATGACCATTGCTAGCTCACACCAACCAACATTGGCCAACCTTTGATGACGCGTCGAGTCGTTGTCATGGCAACCAAATCCACAACATCATACCCTATTTCCCCATAAACACACCATTTTACCCTCCTAACCTATCCTTCCCTACCCAAATCTCCCCTGAATTCATCCCCTCCCATCATTCACCTAAATATACCCTTCTCTGTTCCTATTTTACCCATTTTTCATCCCAAATTCAAATTTACCTCCCCCTAAACCTATTTTCCCCTAACCTAATTTTTCTACACAAATCTAACTACCAAATTAGGAATGGGATTGAATCATACCTTGTCCCACTGCCATCTCCATGGTGGCACGTCGGGTCACTACACTGTTGGTCCCCCCATCCATCTCCTTCCTCTATCATCACTAACCAACCTCCTCACCTCCAACTAACCAAATCGATCAAACAGATGTAGTGGAACCACCTATTGCCTATCGATAACCTACTACGAGGCTTGCCAACTCAGCTCTCCATCTCACTCGATTGCTTTCCACCTTTTCCTCTCTCCTCTATCATTTTCTCCTATTTGGAAAATTACAAATGATTCTCAGTAAAAGTGGAAATTTACTTTTTTAACCACACCCCGACCTGACCGATGTCAGTTGTACCTAGACCAACATTAGACCTGTGCCATAGCAAACCATGGTCGAGTTCCCTAGACCATCATCGGTTAAGCACGACCATTGTCGGTTACCTGTTTTGGCCCCATGGTAACCCATTACACCTTATTTGCAACCCTTTTCACTTAACCCAATGCTGATCCTGAACCTCCACCTCATCCTTCTAACCTCATCATTTATCACCCCACCTCACCATCAGTTGGGGCATATTTCTACCCCTCCCATGGCCTTACCTACACCACACCTTCTTTTTACCCACACCTAACCTCATGTGCCATGACCTATATTCCTGGACCTGGAACATTGTTAGTGACCTTTGAACCACTTGTACTCGCTTATACCTTGTGATGCGGTTACCCATATTTGTTTATCCTACCGACCTTACCTTGCCTATTTCCATGTTGTTTATCCTGACTTGACCTTTGGTGTATTGGAACATACCTAAACATTCCTACACCTAACCTCTGTTGTGTTTCGCACCATATCCTATACCTTGGATACCGGACTCACTTCAACCCTGTTTGGATAGACCTATCGACCTTGGATGATGTAGAGTTTGCAATATTTTCACTCTGGTACCATGCCGTAGTTTATACATGTGTGTACATTCGACTGTCACTACCTTTGACCCTAGCCCATTTCCCGTTTACCCGATTTGACCTTTACCCCATTACCTTTTTTACCTCCACCTACCCTACCCAAACCTACCTACCTAACCGTTGATTAAGTGGATATTCCCATGTCCTCACCCGTTGCATCTTGCGATGATGGTACCTATTTTTCTCAACCTAATAGCCTTACCTTGCCTATGGCCATGACCCTTATCCAAACAAACCTTGACCTTTTGACCTTTTGGATGTACCGGAACCACACCTACGCATTCCTGCATCTTACCTCATTGAGTGCTTGGACCGTATCCTTTACCCTAGATACTAGACCTCAACAACCCTTGTTTAGATGACCTTTATGACCCTAGCTAACGTACATTTGTTATGTTGAGAAACCCTGATATCTCATGGCATTTCATAACATGTGCGTACATCTGAATGCTCTACCTAATCACCCACCCTACCTCTTACAATCACCATACCCTCGACCCTCACCTTTTTCACACCTAACCCTATTTTATCAAACCACCCACCTCCTCATTTTATCAAACCACTCACCACTTCCTTCTCTCACCTCATCGGTTCCTAGTTTGAGGGGGGTTACCTTCACCCACACATGGGGCAACCACATCTTATTTTTGTCAGCGTCACTTACCAATACAAGCTACACAACAAAAAGGGGCAAAATGTAGACACCAAAATTGGGTCACACTCCCCTTGGTCCCCCATCAAATAACCAACTCAAACATATTCACCTAACCATGGCGCCTTCCACCTCACCCTAGACCTATTCTTGACATGTTTCCATAACTAACTAAGACTTGGTCCCACTTACCTTAATGAGCTAAGACTTAGTTTAACCCTAAAAATAAATGCCTATTATCCCTCTAACCACCTTCCCACTCATAAAAGGGTAACATCCATTCGGATCTCGTAGAAAAGGAACGAACCTAATCCAAAAGATGCGAGATCTACCATTTTTTTCTAAACCTAGGGAATCCCGCTTAATCGACGCCGGTCACCCCTATACCGACGCAGGTCAACTCAGAACTATCATCGATTACCATTTATTTAACTTAACAACCTTTTTTTTGGGTTGGAACATTTTGAGATCAAAGAGATGAGAAGAGAGCTGCATGCAAGAAGAACCAAAGTCTTTTCATGTGCCCAGACATCCACAACCAGCACCAGATAGATCCGGAGGTATTGCACTCGAGAGAAGCATTCCAGAAGCGCTCTTTGTGGCACCAAACACCATCCTTCTGATTAACTTCCATCACCATTCAGCCATCAAACATGTATCACAGTAAGTATACCTTCTGCCAACATAGTCCATTTCAGTATAATAGCCTTGCTACTTATTTTATTAGTTTATACTTTGCATTTCCATTTCCCATCTCCTACCTACTTGTAGATTCAGCCATTTCTCTACCCACACCACCAAATCAACCATTCTTTCCTAATAAATACCTCTAAGTATACCTGAGACTTTCACATACCTCCCCATCCACCCTTCCATCTCTGTTTAACTCCAATTCAATCCCCACAATTAGATCTTATTAAGTTCCTTTCACCCCGTCCCCTACCGACGCGGGATTATCCATGACCGTTGTCGATCTGTTTCTAAATCGTCGCCGCTATACCTGATCTACATCGATCTTTGTGTTTCATACCCTTTACGCATAACAAAACCCAAATAACCTTCTACCAAGTGACCTAAATAACCCAAAACCTGACCTTGACTAGTCCCAATACCCTAACACCTACCTACCCTTCAGATCTGACTATAGCCTAGCCTATTATGTTAGATTTACTTATTATGCTTGAATGAAATACCTAAATCATATAAACTACAATAGGAATTTTCTTATCTCTCACATTAAGTTGTTTTAAACAATGGATTGACAACCATCTAGGGAGTATCACACTTCTTGTATCTAGCACACGCTAGGAAGTCCACTATCATATATTATTTTACTCTTCTTTTGTGGTCTTGTTTTCTATTTCAGATAGTTCCTACCAACCAAAAAGAAGCTCTCACAGTCAACATTAAATTTGAGAAGTCGAATGTGCACAACAACCATCAACCGATAAGTATAAATAGGTATTCCTCCTTGGCCTTTACCCTTATCTATTTCATCTTAATAACATAAAGAAAATGGTGAAACAATGGTCTGTCCCGGCCTCGGTGATACTGCTTAGTAAATATGTGGCCCACCACTATCTATATCTATCACCACCCCAACATCATCAATCCATCGGTCTACCACTTGCTTCTTATGACCTATAGGCCACGTCATCCCTCTTGTACTATGGGAATAGTGGAGGTACATCCTCTGGTAACCCAAACTACCGTCTAAACTTTTGTCATGGGTATCATCTTGTGCTCTCCTGCACAGTGCCTCTCTATCCATTAGAGCAGTTGTAGTTCATGTAACTCTACGGTCATCTTCTTCTATGATGGGAAGCACACATACGACCTCCAAATGATGTCTACCCCAGACAACCCCTCTAGTATCTGCCTATAGTAGGCTACATAACACATAGCCCTAGACCCCGACGCACCCCATCAATAGACACCCACCCTTTGTAACCAACCCGGACCATACCTAGCTCAAATTCATCAAGCTAGGGAAAACCAATCAGATGAACACACATAATGTGCTCGTATGCCCAATAGTGAAGAAGAAACATGCAGCATAAGCTAAACCTCCGTAGCCTCCCATAGGCCCATAGCTCCTTGTATAGCTATACCAAGTAGGTGATGCCCAGGAAAATTAGGTCCTCTCCTCCATCATATCATGAAGGACTCCCATTAGTGCTCGTGGGAATCTCCCACCCTCTATATTGACAAAGTGCAAAACAACACACTACCTCCATAATCAAGACCACTAGCCTCATCTCCTCAGGATGGGCCATGTACATCTCTCCATAGCTCAGGCTGGCGCTATGAAACCTCATCTCCGCCATCCCCTCTCCGAATATTGTCAACATCAACTCCTCTGATGCCTCTAAAGAAATAGAATACACCTACGTCCCTACTATCGGTAGCCACAAAATCCTGTAAACGTCCTCCAAGGTGACGGTCATCTCACCTGTCGATAAATGGAACATGTTGGTCGTAGAATCCCATTTATCAATGAGAGCAACCATCAAACTTGGATCATGAGCTATACACCTATAATGTTGAATCCTAATCAAACCCACCTTGGTCACGTGCCTCCACTCCTCATCGACCATGTCCCCTAAAACATCTAGTAATAGAGGCAGTACCCTATCTCGCATCAGCAGCTGATCTCTTTCCTACAACCAACACACCATCACATTATTAAAATCATACCCATATTCACTCTTGAAACCCCTGATGAGGCCATAAATTGGCCATAAATTACCATTATTTTGTCCTTCCAAGTTACCTTTGAAAGCGGATTTAAATGTAATATAGGAAGTTATAGTTTACTTAAGATAGAGTATATGATATATATCTTGTTCATTCTTTAGAAATATTTAGTTATCTATCTTTTTGACTAATCCTATTGATTATTTGGGAAAAGATTCAAAGTCTTGTGTATGCATGCCATAAAGGAAAAATAATGCTAGTATTGGGAAAAGTGAAATTGATCATGAAAAATATATTTAAAATCAAATATGATTTCATATTCATATTCCTCTAAAAATTATGCAAGATAAAAAAAATAATCATCTCAATCCGAGGTCACATGCAAAAGTTATAGTTGTTTTAAGTTAGTTGCGGAACTCGTAGAGTTAGTTCTGGAACTCACAGAGTTAGTTCCGAACTTACAGGTTTAGTTCTAGAACTCATAGATTTAGTTCTAGAACTTATATTAATTAAGCGAAAGTTAGTTCCATAACTTTCAATTTTTAGATAAATCAAATTTAGTTTCGAACTTGCAAATTTAGTTCCGGAACTTGCATAAAAGGAATGACAACTTTAGTTTCAAAACTTGCATCAATAGAATGACAGTTTTTGAGGGATTGTGAAAACTTAGAGATTCCAATGGGAAATATGAGAGATATTTTTGTTCATAGAAATGTGTTTAACAAAAACGTCATTTTGATTTTCTACATGTATTACCAATAAAGAGAGATCTAACTTTTAGTGAGCTATATTATGAGGAAAAGTGTATAAAACAAGCACTAAAAGTTCCATAAAGATAAATAGAAATTTCAAATTGAAAATATGAGAGAGGTTTTTGTTCATAGAAATGTGTTTAACAAAAATCTCATTCATATTTGCAATAACTATTACCAATGAAAAGAGATCTAAATTTTAGTGAGATGTAGTCCGAGGAAAAATGTATCGAGAGAGCGCTAAAAATTTCATAAAAAGAAACAAAAATTTCAAATGGAAAATATGAAAGAGGATTTTATTCATAGAAATGTGTTTAACAAAAACCTCATTTATATTTGCTACAAGTATTACCAATAAAGAGGGATCTAACTTTTAGCTAATCTGCGATCGAGGAAAAAGCGTATCGATAAGCGTCAAAAGTTCCACAAGAAAAAAATAAAGTCAAATGGAAAATCCAAGAAAGGTATTTGGTCAAAATCATATTTTGAGGAAAATAATCCTTCCAATAATGTAGAGGAATAAAATCATTACGAATCTTGTTACCAAAAATCAAGGAGAAGATTTGGGAGCAAATCTTCCTAAAATAAGTGAGATAAGACTTTGACTCCAATAATATCTCTCTCCATATTTTTTGGAGATGAAGATCTTAGTTGTTAGGATTATAATAAAGATAAGATCATATTTTATCTCACAAAATAAGGAGTTGGTTGGATACATAAATTATAAATGTAACCTTCCACACTTAGAGATGTAATGCTTTTCTCTAAAGAAATAAAAATTTGTTCTTTCCTCTCAAATAATCTGTAGTTTTAAGATCTTAGAAGTATGATTTAAATCCACTTCCAAGGAATGAGCTGGCCACTCATTCCAAGTAAGATGGATCTGTGTATTCATGTTTATTTTTATTCATTTGTCTTTAATTCATTCTGTTGTATTGTTTTTATCTTTGTATTGTGAAAATTCAGTCTGTTGTAAACCTATAGGTGTTTCATTCAATTATGTTTATTTTTAATTCAACAATTTCATTTATGCAAGTTTCATTTCTTTCATGCAACATTTATTTATGCAAGTGTGATTTCCTTTATGCAAGTGTGTCTTTTAATTCATGCAAGTGTGTTTCTTTCATGCAAACTTTATTTCTGTAAGTGTGCCTTTCAATTTCCACAAGTGTGATTTATTTTATGCAAGTTTGGTTTGTGTTTAAAGGAGTTACTTTACAAGATTTTTTCTTTTAATGCATCATAACATCGGATACCAACCCGGATTGACATTATTAATGGCGAGGATTGAAGACCCTCATCATTTTGGCGTCATTGTTAGGGGACACAATGTTATTAGGAGATTCAGAGTTCTCTAAAAGAATATTCTAGTGACAGTAGAATACCTTTTAGCAATTTTGTGATAGGAAGAATTTGGTAAGTAGTTTCTTTAGACTTTTATTTCCTGCAAGTAGATTAAAATTTCATTTCTATAATTAGGAATATTAGATTGTAAATATATCCCCACAAACTAACTCTGTGTATAAGAAAAATGACTGTGATGTTTGATCAAGAGGTATAATGGTATGAACAAATAATTCAGATCTGGAAATGGTATAATATGATATTAAATCTGGAAGTAGATCCAGTTGATGAAATATCATATGCCATTTTTGATAACCACCACCATTTCCCCTTGTATCAACTAACAACTCAGTGATCTTATTACACATAACCTTAGTAAAAATTGGCTTATCCAGTTTGTAATAATGAAGTGGTAGCATTTCTAATTAACTCCATCCATATTTAGGGATTTCATTAGAGACAAAATAAAAAACCCACTCATAATAAATCCACCCATCCAAATCAGTTTTTCATCCCATAATAAAATTCAATCCCTGAACCAGATCCATTAGAAAAAATTGTTTTCATGTCTTTCAATTTCTTCATTTTTGTATATGCTTGTATAACGTTAAGAAAAAATTATTGTGAATATCAAGGCAAGAAAGTTTTGCATACTAACATCTGAGGACTAGATCTATAGGAATTTTTAGAGTTGTTCTTGATATCAGCATTCGATTTTGGAGCACCAATAGTATCAACCAAGGAGTATGTAGATTTTAGAGGGACCCACAGATACCTTCACTTTCTCTTTTAACTACTCTCCATATCCTGAGATCACTAGTCTGAGCTTTGAATATTAATATGGTGATTCGATATTATAGAATTCAAGTCTGGGTTTGAAGACCTAAAATTGTCTACACAATTTTGGAATCTTCTTGAATTACCAAGTATGCAAAAAGGTTTTTATGAGATCTCGACATTGCTTCCTATTTTACCCAAGTTGTAATTTGATGAATATAGTCGATCATGGATCAATTTTTTCTCTAATCCTTTTCATGCTATCATTTCAAAAAAAAAAATAAAAAAACTTTAATTGGAAAACCAACTTGTTGGCTAATCAAAGACAAAAAAAAAAAATAAAAAAATCTTTGATTGGAAAGCCAGCTTGTTGGCCAATCAAAGGAAAAAAATCAAAAATAAAAAAGCTTTGATTAGAAAACTAGCTTGCTGGCTAGTCAAAGGCAAAAAAAAAAACTTTGATTGGAAAACCAACTTGCTGGCCAATCAAAGGAAAAAGGAGGCGACTCTTTTTCAAAGGAAATCAACATTACCTAGTGGCTTTCTTCTCGACACTATTTGACCATGTTAACAATAGGATGAAAAAAAAACTAGAGGTATGATCAAGTTATTTTGTTCTACTATTTTATTTTTAAGCTTTCTTGTAAATTTTTTTATTACAGCTAGATCCACTTTTAAAGATTTCCAAGGAAGACAAGATAAAATTTATATCTCCCCTACTTATATGAAAAATATGTGCACCTCTTTGCAATCAAACTTTTGGAGTCTAATTTATGGGAAGTCATAAATAAACAACATGCATGAGGACATGCATGAGCTTAGGTGTGGGAGAGAAGGAGAAGCACGAGCTATGCATTTTGATTTTAAATATGAGACACAACAGAAGGAGATCCACACAAGAACTTGTTGTAAAATAAAAGAAATCAAAAGTAGCAGAAAGAGATCCACACAAGAACCTGACGTAAAAGAAAGAAATAAAAAACAAGAAGGAGATCCAAACAAGATCCTATTGTAAAAGAAAAAAATCAAAAGCAAAGCAGAATGAGATCCACATAAGAACACATTGTAAAAGAAAGAATATAAAAAGCAACGAATGGAGATCCACACATGAACTGTTGTAAAATAAAGAAAATCAAAAGCAGAGAAAGAGATCCACACAAGAACTTGTTGTAAAAGAAAGAAATCAAAAGCAGCAGAAGGAGATCCACATAAGAACCTATTGTAAAAGAAAGAAAATCAAAAGCATCGAAGGAGATCCACACAAGAACCTGTTGTAAAAGAAAGAAATCAAAAGTAGCAGAAGGAGATCCATAAGAATGTGTCCTCAATATGGAGAAGAATATAAGAAGAGGAGATAATAATTTAATGCATGAGGACATGCATAAGATTAAGTGTGGGGCAATGATGAGGCCATAAATTGGCCATAAATTACCATTATTTTGTCCTTCCAAGTTATCTTTGAAAGTGGATTTAAATATAATCTAGGAACTTATAGTTTGCTTAAGATAGAGTATAGGATATATATCTTGTTCATTCTTTAGAAATTTTTTGTTATTTATATTTTTGACTAATCCTATAGATTATTTGAGAAAAGATACAAAGTCTTGTGTATGCAGCCATAAAGGAAAGATAATGTTAGTATTGGGAAAAGTGAAATTAATCATGAGAAGTAAATTTAAAATCAAATATGATTTCATATTCATATTTCTCTCAAAAAATTATGCAAGATAAAACAAAGAATCATCTCAATTCAAGGTCGCATTCAAAAGTTATAGTTGTTTTAAGTTAGCTGCAGAACTTATAGAGTTAGTTATGGAACTCACAGAGTTAGTTCCGAAACTTGCAGGTTTAGTTCTGGAACTCACAAATTTAGTTCCAAAACTTGTATCGATTGAATGAAAGTTAGTTCGGAACTTTCAATTCATGGAAAAATTAGATTTAGTTCTGGAACTTGTAGATTTAGTTCCGAACTTACAGTTTTAGTTCCGAACTTGCATAAAAGGAATGACAGCTTTAGTTCCAGAACTTGCATCAATAGAATGACAATTTTTGAGGGATTTTTAAAACTTAGAGATTCCAATGGGAAATCTAAGAGATTTTTTTGTTCATAGCAATGTGTTTAACAAAAAACTCATTCAGATTTGCTACAAGTATTACCAATAAAGAGAGATCTAACTTTTAGTTAGTTTTGTAGTCCGAGGAAAAGTGTATCGGATGAGAATTAAAACTTCCATAAATAGAAATAGAAAATTCAAATGGAAACTATGACAGAGTTTTTTTGTTCATAGTAATGTGTTTAACAAAAATCTCATTCATATTTGCAATAGGTGTTACCAATGAAAAAATATCTAACTTTTAGTGAGCTGCAGTCCGAGGAAATGTGTATTAGATGAGCACTAAAAGTTCCATACTCGTAAAAGCAAAAAATTCAAATGGAAAATATGAGACAATTTTTTGTTCATAGAAATGTGTTTAGCAAAAACCTCATTCAGATTTTCTACATGTATTACCAATAAAGAGGGATCTAATTTTTTGTGAACTGCAGCAGTCTTAGGAAAAAGCATATCGATAAGTGTCAAAATTTCCACAGTAAAAAACAACAAAGTTAAATAGAAAATCCAAGAAAGTTATTTGGTAAAAATCATATTTTGAGGAAAATATTCCTTCCAATAATGTAGATGAATAAAATTATTATGATTCTTATTACCAAAATCAAGGAGAAGATTTGGGAGAAAATCTTCCTAAAATAAGTGAGATAAGACTTTGACTCAATAATATCTCTCTCCATATTTTTTGGAGATGAAGATCTTAGTTGTTAGGATTATAATAAAGATAAGATCATATTTTATCTCACAAAATAAGGAGTTGGTTGGATACATAAATTATAAATGTAACCTTCCACACTTAGAGATGTAATGCTTTTCTCTAAAGAAATAAAAATTTGTTCTTTCCTCTCAAATAATCTGTAGTTTTAAGATCTTAGAAGTATGATTTAAATCCACTTCCAAGGAATGAGCTGGCCACTCATTCCAAGGAAGATGGATCTGTGTATTCATATTTTATGTTTATTCATTTGTCTTTAATTCATTCTGTTGTATTGTTTTTATCTTTGTATTGTGAAAATTCAGTTTGTTGTAAACTTGTAGGTGTTTTGTTCAATTATGTTTATTTTTAATTAAGAAATTTCATTTATGCAAGTTTCATTTCCTTAATGCAAAATTTATTTATACAAGTGTGATTTCATTTATGCAATATTTCCTTTCAATTTTCGTAAGTGTGATTTATTTTATGTAAGTTTGGTTTGTGTTTAAAGGAGTTACTTTCCAAGATTTTCTTCTCTTAAAGCATACAACCTTCAGACACCAACCCAGATTGAAATTATTAATGGAAACGATTGACGACCCTCATCAACCCCACCTATACCTATTACCCTACCTATTTTCCTTCATAAATTACCCTCTTATCACACTCAGTAGACACTAAAATTAGGTCACACTCTCCTTTGGTCCCTCAATGAATAAGCACCCTTCATCACATTCACCTAACCATGGCCCCTTTCACCCTACTAATATTAATTAAATTAAATTAATGCATTATCCTCACTATATTTATTATTTAAATATCTTATTTTAAATAATATCCACACATATAGTTCACTTAGACACCTCACGAGCAAACTCAACCTAAGACCTATTCTTAGTAAGTTGCAAAACTAACTAAGACTTACCCAAACCGTAAAAATCAATGCCTACATTCCCTTTAACCACATTCCCACATACTCACAAGAAGCTCCCAGTCTAATCCATGTGTTAATGACATGAGATCCAAGGAAATCAAGAGGATCTCCCTAGTTTAGTAAACTTAAGAAATCCTGCCTTAACCAACGCCAGTTACCCCTAACCGTCACCAGTTAAGCCGGAACTGCCGCCGGTTACCCTTTTAACCCCAAAATAACCTTATTATCAAGGTTGGAAGTTAGAAGTAGAAGGTTGGTGAGAAAAAAACACATCTCAGAGAGATAACACATCTTCAAAGAGTGAATTCTAGTGAGAATCCGCATGCAAGGAAGGAGATCAAACATCTTTTCCTACATAACCATCCCAGCCATGATCTGATCTAACCAAGCAAAGAGGAATGTACATGCAGCCCATGTAGAAGCTTTCCTTTAGTTGGTGATCACTTGCAACCTTCAAATCCTTCATCAGACTCTATCCCTCACTCATAGGCATTCAGGACCGGAATCCAAGTAATTATAACGTCATATTTTTATGGTTTATTTCATTTCATCATCATTTTATCATCTATTTTTACCTAGCCACCTATTGAACTTCTTCAACATTTTCACCTCCATATACCCAAAACAAACCTTGCCAAATCCTACCCTAGTCACCCAATACCTCATCCCGACTGAACCAAATTCCTTTGTGCAATCACAAAGGAGACCTAAAGCTTATTATGTGGCATTTCCAGATTTCCATAGTAGACTGCACCAGCTTACCCTTAACCGACATCGGTCTCTGTATCTTCCCATACAACCCAGAATGTAGAGACCTATCCTACCAAATTTCATCTCACCCTCATCCACCTATGGTCTACTCGAGACCTCTATCAAACCTACGAGAACCCGGAACCAATCATTTTACCTTTGGTTTATATTCTAGATTAGCCTATTAGATTAGATCTATTTCTTATTGTGTTTTAAGCGAGATACCTAAATCATTTAAAATTACAATAGGATTTACTTTGTTTACAATAGTAAATTGTTTAAAATAAGGATCGACAACCATCTAGGAAGTATCACACTTCCCGGATCTAGCATACATTAGGTATTTCACTACCCATATTTTTAATTCCTTCTCGGTGGTCTTGCTTTACATTATAGGTAGTTCCTCCTAGCCAAAAGGAAGCTCTCATGATTAGCTATGGATTCGAAGTCATACGCGTGCAACATCCCATCAACCAACATTTGAATAGGTATTTCTCCTACGCCTGCTACCCTATCTCGTTTTGTTAACACTTCAAAGAAACGATCTAAGAATAAGGTGAAACACACACGACACCGTATATAAACCCTAATCCTAACTATGTACCTTCCCCCACCTCAATTTCACACCCCTCAACCATACCTATTTAAACCTCTTACCCAAGCTTCTTTTTTCCTATCAACAACATCTTCTTCTACCATTACCTACCTCACCCACCCACCCTATCTCATTTTGGCCCATTTTTCTCCAAATGATGACCGACACTGTTACTCTCGATCGACTATGGTCTCCTACAATCGAAATTGGTCAGCTCATCGTGAATGATGCCAACCGACTCCTAATGACATTGGCCAACTATTGATCAGCGTCGGTCACTATCACGACACCCAAATCTGTGATAACCTACCCTATTTCCCCATAAACAAACCATTTTACCCTCCTTACCTATCCTTCCCTACCCAAAATCACCCCTGAATTCATCCCCACCAATCATTCACCAAAATATACCCTTCCCCATTCCTATTTCACCCAATTTTTTCCCAAATTCAAATTCCCTTTCCCCCCCAAAACCCATTTTTTCTCACCCGACCTCTATACACCAATTTACCTCACCAAACAAGGCATGGGATCGACTCTTACCTCATTGCGTTGATGTCTCCGTTGTGGCACGTCAGGCCACTGCACTGGTGGTCCACCCGATCCCTCTCCTACCTCTATCATCACCAACTGACCTCCTTGCCTCCAACCAACCGAATTGATAAAACAAATCTCGTGGACCCACCTATCACCTACCAATCCCCACTATGACGCCCACCAACTCAGTTGTCCATCTCACTCGGTCTCTTTCCACCTTTTTCTCTCTCTTGTAGTTTTCTCCTATTTGGCAAATAACAAATGAATCTGCAAAATATGGAAATTTCCTTTTTTAACCACACCCTGACCTAATCAAGCGTCGGTTATACCTAGTTTGACATCAGTCATGTGCCCTAGAAAACCTTGGTCAGTTTACCTAGGTCATCATCGATTAAGCATGATTGGTCGGTTACCTTTGTTGACCCCATGGCAACCCATTACACCTTATCTACTTTCCCTGCAACTTGTTTCACCTAACTCGAAGTTGACCACGACCCTCCACCTCATCCTCCTGACCTCATTATTTATCACCCACCCTCACCATCAATTGGGAATCTTTCTTCCCCTCCCATGGCCTTACCCCGCCACACCTCCTTTTTACCCTCACCCGACCTCTTGTGCCATGACCTAATTACTTGGACTGAACCACTTTTTGTGACCTTTGACCCTCCGTGCTTGTTGTACCTTACAACATGGCTATCTCATATTATTCACCCTACCGACCTTGCCTTTCCTATTGCCATGTTGTTTATCCTGACTTGACCTTTGGAGTAGCGGAACATACCTAAACGTTCCTGCACCTAACCTATGTTGTGTTTGTACCATATCCTATACCTTGATACTATAATCATTTCAACCCTATTTGGATAAATCTATCAACCCGTGAGAATGTAGAGTTTGCAGGATCTTCAATCTGGTACCATACCGTAGTTGATATGTCTGCGTGCATTTGATCTGTCACTACCTTTGACCTTGGCCCATTTCCCCATTTTCTCAATCGACCTTTGACCCATTACCCCATCTACCCACCCTCATTTTCATGGCACCCACTTTTTATCAAAACACTCATCAATTTTGTCTTCCACATCATCAGTTCCTAGTTTGAGGGGGATCACCTTCACCCACACATGCTTTTAAAGGGGTAAAATGCATACACCAAAATTGTGTCACACTCCAGGTTGGCTCCCATCGAATAACCAACTCAAACATATTCCCCTAACCATGGCCCCTTCCACCCCACGTTAATGTTAATTTAATTAACTTAATTAAACTAATGCTCATCCTCACAATAGTCACTACTTAATGTTTTTAATTAAGTTAATTTCCACCTCACATGACACCTCACCTAGCCACCTCACCCTAGACCTATTCTTGGAATTTCTCCATAAATAAATTAGATTTGGTCCCACTTACCTTACTAAGCTAAGAATTAGTTCAACCCTAAAAATCAATGCCTATTATCCCTCTAACCACATTCCCGCTCATGAAAAATGTAACTTCCACTTTGATCTGGGAGAATAGACAGATCTGTGGAAATGATTGTTAAGATCTGTTATTTTTAGTAAACCAATGAAATCTCACCTTAACCGACACCGGTCACCCCTAAACTAATGCCGGTCAACTCGAAACACCGTCGGTCACCATTTATTGGCCTTAACAACCTTGTTTTTGGGGTTGGCGGATTCGAGATCAAGAGGAACGAGAAGATAATTACATGCAAGTAGAATCTAGAGCCTTTTCGCACCTACAGACATCCATAGCCAACACCAGGACAGATCCAAAAGCATTGCACTCACGGTGACATTCCGGAAGCATCACTATTGCACCAAGCTCCATCCCACCAACCAATCATCACCACCACCCAATCATTGGACCTGTAACATTGGTAAGTGCTTTTATCACTGATCATTTCCATTCTTATTCTATCCATAGAGTTGTTATCATTTCTATTATCATTCTTCCATTAATATTCCCATTCCTTCATAGTCTACTTTTTAAAAAACTCAAACCTCACCCACCCTTTTACTAGATCACCTATCCTAGCCCTTCCACCTCTCTGAGTGTTCTCAACATTCCCACAGACCTTTCCATCCCCTCCTTTAGCTCTATCTAACCTCACCCAAACTCTGCAATAAGGTTTTTATTGAACTACTATCACCCGACTATACCGATGCTTTGATTACCCATGACCGTCATCGGTCTCTTCTAAACCATCACTAGTTATAATAGACCGATGTCATTTTATGTTTTTACACCTTTGCGATAATAGATCTAACCTACCTTTTACCAAGTGACCCAAACAACCCAGAACCTGACCCTAACTAGTTCCAACACCCTGACAACTACCTACCCTTTAGATCTGACTATAGCCTAGCCTATTATGTTAGATTTACTTATTTTTCTTGAATGAAATACCTAAATCATATCAACTACGAGGAATTTGTTTATCTCTCACATTAAGTTATTTTAAACAAAGTGGATTGACAACCATCTAGGGTGTATCACACTTCCTGGATCTAGAACACATTAGGCAGTCCAATGTCATATATTATTTAACTCTTCTTTTGTGGTCTTGTTTTCTATTTTAGATAGTTCCTCCCAGCTAAAAGAAAGTTCTCACATTCAACATTGGATTGAGAAGTTAGAATGCGCACAAAAACCATCAACTGACCAACATAAATAGGTATTCCTCCTTGGCCCTTACCCTTATCTGTTTCGTCTCAATAACGTAAAGAAAACAGTGAAACCGACCTATATATTCCATGATCTTATTCATAAGATTGTGGAATCATACATTAACGATCTTCTGGATAAGGCAAATAAGTGTTGCAATCACCCCGAAGTGTTTGCATCATCCTATCTTGTCTCATTAAATATGAATTCACATTAAACCCATAAAAGTATGTATTTGGAGTGATAGGAGGGAATTTTTTGGGTTACATCATATCTTCACGAGGGATTGATGTAGATCTAGAAAATTTTAGGCATTCTTAGAGACGAATCCTCCCGCAAAAAACTCAGGCATTAGGTCCTTTCTTGGAAATCTCTGAGAAATATGCATGTTCTTACCTGATTTAACTTGTGCTATTCATCTAATCAATAATTTTTTAAAGAAGGATCATTATAACCTTTAGATGATTGAGTTTCATGAGGAATTTGAATCATTAAGCATTTCTTATTATCACCACCCACACTCATGCTACCTAATGCAAATCATCCTCTCATCCTATATTCTCAAGCTATAAACGTCTCTCTAGCTTGCATATTAGCACAAACATATGAAGATAAACATTAGTGTGTAGTTTACTTCATTAGTATCTCCTTGTTAGACTACGAGACGCACTATAGAGAGGTAGAAAAGAAATTTCTTGCTATAGTATTTGTAATGAAACAATTAAGGCATTATATGCTTAAAAAGAAATCAGTAGAATTTTCAAAAATACCATCTTCAAACGTTTCTAATATAGGGTTCCTTATCTAAGAAATTTGGATGCTTCATGACCCTAATGGGTGAATTCAAGTTAACATTTGTTAATCAAAAGTCTATCATGGTACAAATCATTGCAGATTGGTTGAAAACAACTCGTTAGATGGTAGAGATCTAGTAGACTTGGATTTCCTTGATGACCGTGTGTATTACATAGAAACCAAACCTCCCATTACCACGTGTCTATGGTACGCAGAAATTGTTAATTTTATTATTGACCTTACATACTCGAGGGAATAACTAGACAACAAAGGAGATGGTTGCACATCATAACCGCCAAATATGTGTTTATTAAACAAGTACTCTATCAAAGAGCCTTTAATGGAATGTTGTTAAGGTGTGTGTCAATGAGGAAGAGTCTCGTAAAGATTCTCTTGAGCCTAAAGTGGATTCTTTGGAGGTCACTTTTGGGGGCATGGTACTACTTGCAAGATACACTATATGGGTTATTTTTTTCCCACCTTGGAACACGACTCTGTGGAGTATGTGTGTAGGTGTCATAAATTTTAGGAATTCTCTAAGGAGATTCATATACCATCCGAGACTCTACACCTATTATAACACATTGGCCCTTTTCCACACGGGTTAAGATTTGATAAGGAATTTTCTCCTTAATCGACATATAGCTACAACTTCATAATCAAGGCCATGGAATGTTTCCAAAAAGTGGTTCAAGGCCATTCCTATTACCACCGTACATGGGTATGTAGTTGTAAATTTCATCTTGAATCAACTCATTTGTATGTACAGGGTTCCGATGTAATTATCTTAGATAAGGACATGTATTTTAAAAATGAAGAGGTGCATGATTTATGCTCACAATTTAAAATCTCACACCACACAACCTATCTATACTACCCTTAGGCCAATGGACAGACTAAGGCTACAAACAAGATGTTAAAATCTATTCTCCTAAAAATTATCAAGGAGAATAAACATGACTGGCATTTGAAGTTATTCGCATCCTTGTGGGCCTATAGAAATTTAGTAGGAGTTCCTACATTGACAACCCCATATTCCTTAGTGTTTGGTTCTAAAGTGGTTTTACCACTTGAAGTTGAGATACCTAGCCTCCAAATATCATTGCAAGGCATCTTAGGTGAAGAAGGATATTGTGAGGCATGACTTGTTGAGCTAGAAACCCTTGATGAAGCTTGACTCGATGATGAGTATCAACCAAATTTTATGATGATAGTATGGCCCGTCAAGATAACAAAATGTTTTACGAGCATGAGATAAGTGCAGGATATTTGGTATTGAGACTTGACAGTTAGATTGATAATAAATCCATTAAAGGAAGGAAATTTAGGCCCAAGTGGTTAGGCCCATATTAAGTCATGGAGGACTACAAGGATGGGGAATATTTCTTGTGTACATTAGAGGGTGAAGAATTTGGAGAATCTGTCAACTCACTTCACTTGAATCGTTACTTATGCTTAAACCATCTACATTTTCACCGTATACTATTACATACACATTGCATTTCATCTGCTAGATCATTTTTTCAATTTTTAATCAAGAAAATTATATTTCAAGTAAATTTTAAAAACCTCTGAAAATATTGGCAATTCATTCAATCATATTTCTTCAAATATCCACAATATTATCATCAACATTTCTAAATGTTTTCATCAGTTCAACAAGTTAAGAAATTTTTTTGACACTAATCCTACCAAGGCCTACAGAATTGGTTCTACTCATAGTTTTCTTCCAAAGATAGGTGTCATTACCCATGGTCTGTTCTAGTAGGTTCTTGGTGTCATAGCTCTCCCGAAAACCTCTTTGGTAGAAAAAGAATTTTAAACATTTTTACCTGGATCATTTTTTCACCTATCTTAGCCTTTGGTGTTAAGCCCTCACATCTTACAGGTTATGTGGGGTTAAGGATAGGGGAAATTTATCCATCCTAAAAGCACAACTCAAAGTTTAATATAAAAAATTATATAATTCAAAAAAAAATGCAAATATATTTCATTTGTAAATAAAACCACACTTATTTTCCCCACCAATCTTTGGTGATGAGCCCACATTTCTTATTGGTGACATGATATTTGGAAAGGAGGGGATTTCCTTTACTCTCCATTTTCATGCTAAATTTCTTGTATAAAAATTTGAAAATTTGACCATGAAAACTAAGTCCACACTCAAAACTCCCCTGAACCGTAATGTGAACCTACCGGCTAGTTAATCTCACTATGTAAACTCCTTAATGGCCAAGAGGGATGTTCTAACTATATTTTTAAAGTGTGTTTCAAGTCCAAGTAATTATACATAAAATAATTCATGAGCTTATTATGATTCAACTGGAAGGAGTTGCTCCGCGGCCTAAAAAGGCCCATTTTCTTACTTCGACACTGCGAACACCTTCTGTGATGTAACAAGAATATGTAATTCCTCCAAGAATTTTATGATAGAGATATATGATTTTTTGAGTTAGTTTAGGAAATTAATGGAAGAAAATAAAGGTTTAGGAACAAGTTATACAAAATCAGGGTCTTTATGAGCAAGGTATTAGGAAATGCATGTTCTAAAAAAGCTAGTCACCTTGTTTGAAGAGTTTCAAGATCCTTGTAAAGATTTATAATCTCATACCCCAGGAATTGGAGAGATAAAATATCATACTTCATGTTAGAATCATCATGAAATTATTTTGGGAATATTGAGATGCGAAAAAGCATCCAACAAAGATTTACGACAAAGGTCCTTGTATAATGTGCAACTTTGACAAAAGGGTTTTAGGAGCCTCATGAATATTTGAGAGCCTAACAAAATATAAAATGAAATTATATTCAATGCTCTTTGTAGCCCATATGATGTGTTAGTTTGTAGTGATCATAAAATCTTCCTATCACTCAGTTTAGTGGCACACACCTCAAGGTAAAAGTGGAAATTTGGGTAAAACATGATGAAGAACTCATTCTCAAGACTTATAGATATTATTATTGGATTTAATTTCATTTTTCCATTATTTTTAATATATTATATGAACAAATTTCATTAAATGTTGACCCCAGAATGAAGAAACAATTTTTTTCCTATGACACCAATATGTTACCGACCTGGAACAAAAATGTGTTACCAATGAAAACAAGAAAAAGAGTTACCAGCTAGTAATGAAATAGATTTATTACTTGAATGGGATTTTTTTTTTTTTGATGTCGGCTAGGAACATGAAGATTATAATGACATCCGAGAGAAATATTTTGATGACGTATGGAACAATAAATATTTTGATGTCGGTTGGGATCAAGCTTTTGATGATGGTCAAAAACAATAAGAATGTGTTAGGAGTCGAAACAAGAAAAATGTTTTACTAGATGGTAGTAAGAAAAAGTTTGACATCTAGGAATAAGAAGATATTGACGTGTGACTTTCTTGGAACACTAAAGGTCTTGAATTCGAAAGGTCACAGTGGCGAAGGAACACCAAAGGTCAAAAGTTGAAAGTCAACAGTCACAAAGGAAGGTGAAAGGTCATGTGGGGAGATACAAATTTAGTCTTGGCACTATAAATATGAACGGTTCCCTCATTTTGAGGTAGCATTAGGTTAATACTTGTTTACTATCTGTCGGTGTCTTTATAGAAGCAAATGACCTCACATCCTTTGTTCATCTATTACTTGTTCTATCTCCCTCAAAACATGTACTCCATGATCATTATAATTTTTGCTACATGATGCAATAATCTGCTTTGTTTCTTATTGATTGTTCCTCTTTATTTGTAATTGGTTTCTTCTAATTCATGTAAGTGAAATGTTCTTATTTTTATGCAACAATTTTTTCTATGCTATTTGTTGATCGAAATCCCTTTCTCAGTTTTCTCTCCTATCTCTCTAACTAAATAATTTTCTTCTCTTTTATTAAATACAAGCAATTACCACGGGATTAGGAAGTACTACCATGTTATCCCCACTCTTCGGGCCACCACTGAAAGTTAGTTTAGATTATTTTCATTTCCTTGTTTTAATAAATGGATTTTCCCCATTCAAGTAGAGGGACTAAGTCGTGCACACTGTTGGTGAGAGTCCACTAATTTACTTAATCGAAAAATTATTTCTCCAACACTCCCCTATGCCTTTTCTTTGGTGATGAGTCCTTGCTTCTTACTGGTAGCATGGGGCAAGGTATAAGAGGTCTCTTCAAATAACCTAGTAAGTTGTAAGAAATTTATTCAATAAAAAGTGCTTTGAAATATTAAAACACAAAGAAGTGAATTAGATGTGTATGTTTTAAAGGAGTTACAACCTTAAAAATCCATATTTTATCAACCAAGAGGCCATATATGGGTCTAACTCTAGATAAAATTGTAAGCAAATCACATTCTCGAATGTGTAGTAAACTGTGTGTAGAATTAGGTTGTAGGTTTCTAATTGGAAATTTGTGAAAATATTGGATTTTTCTCACCATTTCCATCCATCAACAGCATAAAAATCACATCCCTTTTGGCTCTCGATGTTAATCCCTAAAATTAACAAATGCGTTGGGTTAGAAGTCAAGTGAGACCATATTATTATTAAATCATTCATCAAATTTTGCTAACTAAACAAGAAGTTTCAAATATTGTTTGAAAAACCAAATTTTCGAAATTACATTGTGTTTGCATTAGCATCATATAAAACGAAATAACAAAACTAAATCATTTTGTTAGCATATCATCATCCATTATATGCATCAAGGCATGTAAAAACATCATAATTTCTTAGCATCTACGAGTCAGATTCAAGATAAACCATTAATGAATCAACTCTTATGCAAGAATGACTGAAAAAAGTATTTGTATATATATCCATAATAATTCAAGTGTATAGACAATGCCTTCACACTCTACATGTGGTCAAAATTCTCACAATGAGCATGAACATACAAAAATTCATATAAATGTCTTGCAAAATGACATTAAAGTAATAAAGGCCCATGGCCTATCCCTCCCTATGGGATCCCGAGAGGGAGTGTGGCTAGGACTCTTGATACGGCTCCTATGATGTGAATGGGAACCTCCATGCACTGAGTGATGAGAGTGACCATGTGATCTACCACTAGCCGTGGCCTCGCTATGGGAGTGACTCCACCTCTCCATCCTCTATGCTAAATAGAATGCAACAAGCTCAGTCCTCATCTCAAAGAGAATCTCTATGGTTCACTAGAGTGGATCAAATCATCGGTGTGGTGGCCAGGGATGCATCGGTTTCACACATTTCTAAGAAACTCATCATGTGTCTTCCTGTAGGGATAAGCAGTGTATCAACCATGATATTGCGAATAAAATCATGCCATCCATCAGCAGTGGCTGCAAAAATAAAAATATGGTGAGTTAGAAAACTATAAAAACTCAAAAAGAAACACAATGTGTAACCTACTAAAACTTCTAACTAACAAGGTCGAGAGAGGAGTATCTACATACTCAAATATCTTGGCATACGGGAAGGGTTAGATGGTGTAGTTGGTGTTGGTGGAGCCATTCTAGGCACCTTTTAAGCCTCATCCTCTCTTGGTGTGATGTGCTAACCCATCATAGAATGATCATCACTTCCAACCTCTCGACAAATTGGGTTGTTTGAAACAAGAGTCTCCCTCTCTACCTCTACCTCCACTCTCTCCACCATAGAGATCTCCTCTATGACTCAACACTCTATATCATGGTACTCCTCCTCATCATGTTCCTCCCCTCCTTCCTCCTCGCCCATCTCCTCATCAGCCTTACCCTTAGGCTCTGTCTCTGAATCCATATGGGCCTCCTCCTCCTCATCCCCACTCCGAGTGAATGCGACCTCAATTTATAAGATGGCTACGATGCTATAGGGACTGAGACCTTCTTCACACTAATAGGGACCCTAGGAATCACAAATTTCCAATCAAGTTGGCCCCATAGCACTGGCTCTTGCCTCTCTAATCCCACAAGAAATAATAAGGATAACAAGAAGTGCATCGTATTAAGGAAGTCCAAACTTATGAGGGAATCTATATATAGGGTTCACCTTTACCCTAACTATCCTTTCCACTAACTACCTCGTACCTCCACAAGAAATTAGTATAGTCCCATCATCAACCCATGTCCCAACCATATCCTATTATGGCCTCACAATGAAGTCATCTATATTCATTGTGCCAACAGAACTCGTCTTTGAGAACTATAAAATTATCCATCTCGTGGCTCACGATAACCCCACCATCTAATATGCCAACTCCCCAGTAGTAAAAATCCACTCATAAACACAACACATCACCAAATTAGGGTGGCTTAGGATTTCCCAGTAGACTCACAACGTGGTATAGGTCATGGTTTTTGTCCTAAGAATGTCCACACCCCAAGGAAAGATCTTTCCCTATTTCTCAATATCCATAATGAATACAAGAGATTTTCCTGCCCTTGCTTCCAATAAATGCGAAGCCAAAATACCGATGAGTGCCTTATAGAGTAGGGATAGTTGTGGAGGAAACTAACAATAGCCGTATACCACGTTTGGTTCCCACATTGGATGCCCTATCATCCCCATGTACCATGTCCACTATCTATACATAGTTGGATAACCTTTCTCCAATGTCAACCATCTACCAATCATAGGAACACCCAAGATCCTGTAAACATCCTTAAGAGTAATAGTCCACTCTCCTCTAACCTTGGGAAACCGTAGGAAGTAATTCGGTCAAGATCCAAGTAGTTTAGTAAATCACACATTATGTGGCTGACTAGTGCTATCAATGACATCTAAGAGATCCTCCATATTGAAAGTCTATGTAACATGTCCCTATTTTCCTAGGATGACTAATCAATAATGCACGGTATCTAATCACACTCTTTGGCTTGGCTCCATTGAGCGTCTGAGTCCTTCTGCATTCACCAAAACAAGAAAAACATCAAGTTACCAATATGATTTAGTACATAAGTGTAGACACCAAAAATTTGCATCCCTCGACTTAGGCACATTCATGACCAAAAAAGAACATTTTATGACACTTTACCCTTTCCATCGCCTTTAATTAATTTACTTCACACATCCTTCACATATCTATAAATTTTGGATTAATTTTTTATTAAATAGTTAATTATCCTCATTCTCACACATCACCCTTATTAACTTGGAAACCTCACTCACTCACTTCAACCAATTTAATAACCTTCTTAAAATGTAACGAAAAAACACTAAACTATTCCCTAAACTAACTGGTCTTCTAGCTAATGAAATATGTCAAAAAGATAAGCTCATTCTTCATCCAAATAAGGTATTTCATGCTTTTTAACCACCCCTCATATTAACAACCTCGAAATCCACCATTTTGAGCTCAAAATGGAAGGAAATCATTTGATTTTCTAACCAAACTAGATTTCCCCAAAATTTCTGGTGATTTCTTAATCGCAAGCAATCTATAAATACTTGTTTGTAGACCTCATTTTCCAACATGAATTCTCAAGATTTGTAGGTACACTTTGTCTCAATCCTAACTCATCAAGCATCTAATAACTTAACACTAACTTTATTCAACATCGTACTTATTGATGGATGTCAAATTCATCACCAAATTGCTTATTTTTTCCCTCCAACCACCTTCTTCCATTCATCTATCACACCAATCCATTACTGTAAGGTAAATCACTTGTTTTTATTCATTTTAGACACTAGGAGCAGTACGTTCTTGCTTATACACCATTTACACGTCAATAAAACTATTTTTTTATTAAATTGGTAGCTTAGTCAATTGATTTTAACTCTATTTAGGAAGTTGTTAGATTTCATAGTAATCGCTAGCGATTCCTATATTTTTATACTGTTTCATCATTTTATGCTAAATCTAAATAAAATGCAAAGGTTTTTCTTACTATATACTGATATTTTATCTAGCATGATGTCTTCAGATGACATTAGGAGGCTCTAACTTTCCTACAGATTATTGATTTTATGTCATCTGCCATCCATTATACTAGTAGTAATACCAATTTCTTCATGATTTGGAACTATATGCCATCAAGGAAGATCTGTTTGATCACTTAGAAGCTATATTTAGCTCCACTAAGCATATATGAGAATTTACCAATGATTTTTGGGATGCCTATGATGAAGCATTGAGACTTCAAGAAGACCTCATTTATTACGAGCATCGATACAAAACTGACCTTGAGCACTTGGAGGAGGACTAACACACTACCTTGGAGTCTAATACCATTATCAATGTCAGGCATATCAAGCTCAAATTCTACCTTTTCCCACCAATACAACACCTAGGAAGAAGTTTCGGACTTCTTTCTTTGAAGACTATATCTCTGTTCTGACTTTGATCTTACTAGAATCTAACAACTTATGTAGACTCTTTTGTATTTGAGAATCTCTACACGGACCGGGATTCTAATTTACAGTGTAATCATAATCCACACTAGCCATATATATATATATATATATATATATATATATATATATAGTTAAATAAGTGATAATCACATGTTTATCTAACAACTTTGTAAACAACTATTATATCTACTAAATAAAAATTAAATGTTTTTCTTAAGAATTAATATTATCTTAACATAATTTGCAGCCTTTTTATAGGAAACGTGTTCACGGAAAAGGCTTTTATCAATTGCTTTAAAATGGTGAGAAAAAAATACATAATCAACATTCGTAGGTATCACATAAACCTGCTATACTTTGAGGTCAAGACCGGTTATTACCCCTTGAAAACATCACAAAACCAGGTAAAAACCATGCTTTAGACATTTTGGAACGCCTTGAGGGACCCTAACCCCTTATAATTTTTTCATTTCATCATTGTTTTAATGACTATTTTCTTTGAATGCCAATTGCTAGCGATTGGCTCAATCACATGCAATTCTTACGGATCACTAGTGATTTCTCTGTGTTATTTTTCTAACATTCCATCATCAATTTGAGGTTTTTATTCTCTGTTTTGTTGTTTTTATAAGATTTCGAGTCCTTTTTCTTTGGAAGCTGTGTTTTTGAGATTTTCTAAGTAAACATCTTGTAAATTCCTAAAAAAGAGGAAGCTCTGTCACGATAAGTTCTAAATATTTCTCTTTAAATTTCTATTTTGCATTCATGGTTTTCTATTTTCATCGAAATTCAACGCTTCATTTTGGGATCTTAAAAGAAGAAAAGTTCATGCTTCTTTCTCCACATAATCTAATTCAAAAAGTAAATTTTTTTGCATCCACTTACTCTTCCTTCACATACAACCAAATCACTATCAAACCAAAAATGCATTCAAACACTTCCCACCCAAATGAAATTGATTGGGATTTTATTACCCATAGGAAACCGACTCGGTGTTACATGATTATAATCTTCTGTCATCAATATATTTTGGCCCGTAACCCGACTCCTTATCACGGTGGGACTGTGAAGTGAGGGGTAGGCCTTAATATACACGCCCATAATGACAATAGTATAGAATTGGGCCTCACATACCTTAAATTATATTAAAGACTTTGTCCTTAAACACAACTTACACCAACCTTAAATAGCCATTTCTTAGGATCTTTGTAACCCAATTTTACATATTTCATTTTTCATAACTAAGCAAGAAGAGAAAGAAATTAACACTCTACTTGTTTTTGTCAACTATTTGTAAAATCAACCCATCTTGAAATTATTTATTTTCTAGTTTCTTTGTGTATTATAGTACTTACTAGACAACAAACATGTAATCAGTTTTCTGAAAACATGTCAACCTCACTTTGTTTACATTCTAACAAAAACTCTACTTCACACCACACCCCTACCTTAACATTTTCCTCATTGCCTATGCAACCACAAGATTTACTTTATCAAAAAAATGTATCCAACCCCTTTTCTGACCACCAAACTTGGAATGAATTAGGGAATGGCTATAACAATGAAATAAGACAAAAATATTTTCACTTTCCACAACGATATCATAAACATATTCTCTATACACAAGAATAAAAACATTTATTTTCTCCTATAACATCCGAACCTTCTTTCTATAACAGGGAGATTCTTAAAGAGGTATATGCAAGAACCAATGTCGAAACAATGCACCACAATGAATTTACAATCTGATGGTAATGTTGTAGCTCCAACGCAATAAACAAGATTTGAACAATGGAAAGAATATGCAAATAAGAAAACAAGTCTTCTCATCCTCATAGATCGAAAAAAGGAAGTACAAATAGGGGTGTTGTGTAACCCCCATGCCTAAACAAGGAAAGAACCTCAATGACACCATTGACACATATGACGTGACTGGCATAAATGATGCCACTAAAGGAGGAGTTACAATTCTAAATAAGGAATGTAACTCCTATGATGCATTGACGCAAATGACAATGACAGATTCTATGATAGAATATGAAACTTGTCATTTGACTTCCTAATACCTATGACTCTCATAAGGTGAGATGACTCACCGTGTGATGTGTATGATGACTAGGCATGTCACACACACCAACAACCCCCTTTGTTGAAGTCAAGGAAGAGGTCATGGTAAGTTAGAATAGAAAATAAGACTCCCCTAGATAACTAAGAAAGATGTGTCAATGGGTCCTGAAACTAAAGGCCTGATAAGGTGCCCATATACAAACAAAATATTTCTGGAAGGAAGATGAGGAGAAGGAGGACTATATAGCTCGAAGAAGATGGTGAGTTGTAGAAGACCTCACCTTAAGAAGAGACCGCAAGTGAAGAAATTTCACCTCAGTGAGGGGTTTTGTGAATATATCTGCAACTTGATCAATTGTCTGAACATATTGTATGTCGATGATGTTTTCATGTATCAACTCCCATATGAAGTGCATGTGAATCTCAATGTGCTTCATCCGTTGATGCTGAATTGGATTTCTACAAATCGAGATGGTGCTCATGTTGTCATAGTAGATAATGGTAGGCCACTGAAAGTGGATGCCAAACTTTGTCAAGATACCCTATAACCAAACAACTTATGTGGTAGTGTTAACTTCTCCTTTGTACTCTGCTTCTATCAATGATATGGCAATGACATTCTACTTTTTGCTAGACCAACTAACAAGACCTAAAATAAGAGTGAAACTATAGCCTAAGGTATACTTCCGATGATCTAGATCACTGGCCCAATCTCGAGTCTCAGAAAATCCAATCAAGTCAATCTCAGTCCCTCATAAGTAATGAATACCATCTCGGTGAGTTCCACGAACATAGTGAAGGATCCTTTTTTTCACTTTTAAATGCAGCTCGTGAGGTTCTGCATAAATGCGGACATGATCCCGACAACATTTGATAGATCCGGATGAGTGTGAGTGAGGTAGATCAAGCTCCCCACCAACTTCCAATAAAAGGTACCGTCAACCAAGGGGGAAGAGAAATCAAAACCAACTTGACCCAGGATATAAAAGGAGTAGGTGAGGACTTGTAATCACACATGTGAAATTGAGCAAGCAAATCACGAGAGTACTTAGGTTGTAAGATCATAATTCCCAGTCGATTGTGAAATCTAGATCCCAAGAAAGTAATGAATCAATCCTAAGTTAGACATGGAGAACTTGTTCGCCAAGGAGATCTTCACGAATCAATGATAGAGGAAGAGCTACCCATGATCAACAAGTCATCAACACGAGAGAACAAGAATAAGCATGGAGTCATCCTACCGCAAAATATATACATTTGGGTAAGAGGGACACCGAGTGAACCCTGATGCAAGTAAATAGGAGTCCATCTTGGCATACCAATCCCGAGGGGCTTGTTTAAGTCCATAGAGAGACTTCTTTAACTTGCAAACAAGGAATGGATCATGGACATATCTTGGAGGTTGTTCCATATAGATCTCTTCCTCTAGGTCCCCATGGAGGAAGGCACTCTTAACATCCATTTGGTAGAATTCCCATCTATTAGTAGAAGTGATTTCAAGGGTCAGTCAAATGGAAGTCATCTTTGTAACCAGAGAAAAGGTTTTTGAGTAATCAACCATAGCTACCTGGGAGAAACCCTTAGCTACAAGTCGCGCTTTATAATTCTCGACTTATCCATTGGCTCCATACTTTGTTTGATATATCCACCTACACCGAATGCTTTTTCTTCCTTTTAGAAGAGGGGTAATATCCCAAGTGTCATTCTTTATGAGTGAGGAATACTCCTCATCCATAGAATAATCCCACTTAGGAATCCTAGAAGCTTCCTGGAAAGATGGTGGATTAGAAGTAGAGGCAAAGGAGGAGTGGGGTCCAACGAAACTTGAGCAAGTATGTCTCTCATCTAGAGGATATCTAATTAAATCTCCAGCACTCTGTAAAGTTTTCCTGACCCAAAGAGGTCCTAAAGGTTCAAGCTCAAAGTTAGAGGATTCTTCACTTGAGTGAGAAGGGACAAAGTCCTCATCATCACTACTTGTCGTCAGTTCAAGACTCGTAAGTTTGAGGACTCGGGAGGAGCAGGAGAGGAGGAACTCACTCAACAACATCATCATCTCGATGAGTTAGAATCTAAATCGAGTGGGAAAAAGAACCTCAGTGGAAGGAAATGTTAAGAATGACTCATCAAACTTCACACTCCGCTCAAAATAGAGCTCACGGGTTATAGGGTTCAACAATCGATATCCCTTCACGCCATCAAGATACCTGAAAAAGATAGAAGGTTTGGATTGTGGATCCAATGCCTTGCATTTATTCTTGGGAATTTGAGCCATAACCTTGGATCCAAAGTCTTGAAAGTGCTCAACATCAGGCTTGTGTCCAAACCAAGATTCAAAGGGTGTTATCCCTCTTACTATCTTGTGTGGAATATGATTCTTAAAGTGACAAGCACAATTCACTGCTTCAGCCCAATACTATGGAGGAAGGAACTTTGAGTGAACCATACAAGTAGCCATCTCCTTTAGAGTTTGGTTCTTTCTTTCTACAACTCCATTTTAGGAAGGGCCGTAAGAAACTGTACACTGCAAAGTAATCCCCTCATAAGTTTAGGAATCCTCAAACCTATTGCTCACATACTCGCCTCCATTATCGGTTCAAATAACCTTGATAGACTATTCTACTTGTTTCTTAGCAAGAGCCTTAAATTTTTGAAAATGATCAAAGACTTCAGACTCAAGCTTAAGAAAATATAGCCAAGTATAATGCAAAAAGTCATCAATGAAGGTTAGTATATTTAGAGCTCTAGTGAAAGAAGGAGATGGAAAGGGGCTAGAAACATCACTATGAACAAGATCCAAGGGATGAGTAGCTCTCTAGGATTTTCCCTTATCAAAGTTTTTTTCAGGTGCTTTCCGAGGGTGTAACCCTCACAAAGACCTTTAGAAAACTTAACTTAGGGTAGCCTATTCACCATTTCGTTTTGGCTCAATTGTTCAAGGTAACAATAATTTAGATGCCCAAAATGCTCATGCGATAGCTTGCTAACCTCATTTTTATGAGTGAGTGAGGAATTAGGCATCGAATCAGAAGAGAAGTGGGAAAAGGTATACAACCGTGAATGGTGATCCACCTTTCCCTTAGCCACAATGCAGTCAGAGTTAAGCTCATGAATGATCATCGAGTTAGGACCAAATTTCACTCACATTCCTTCACCAAGGTGGGTGATTTGGTAAATCGATAAGAGATTGGGAACACTTAACACTTGGTTAAATGTTCCACCTTCTATCTCTACCAATCCACTACTGAAACCGATACATGAGTGTCATCATCCAACATGATTTGGGACATGCCACATTGTTCAATGCTAGAGAATTCAACCTTTTAAGAATCCATGTGGTGAAAGGCACTGAAATTGATAATCCAAGTTGATGATGGAGCTGATCTAGCTATGAGGGCCTTTACTTTCTTTTTTTCATTTTTAGACTCCTTTGGTTTAAAAGACTTGCCCTTATGAGCATTTTGTTTGATGGATTTAGGAACACTTATTTTATTCTTCTCAAGCAACTAAGTTAAGTGATCAATTTGTTTCCAAAACAATGATGCTCATCGTGGCCAGGATACTTACAATAGGATTATTTACACTTTTCCTTCTTCACTTCAAGCTCAGAAGTCAAAGTGTTAGTGTTGGGCTTAGTTGGGGATTGGTTGGTCTTGGTTTATTTCTTAGGTTGGTCCTTTATTTATTTCTTATTTTCATTTTTCTTTCTCTTATTCACCACAAGGGCATGTGACTTGGATTTTAGAGTCCCCATTTGAATGAGTTTGTCTTGTTCTCAAATGAGTTGGGACAAAAAATTGTCAAATGAGGGAATTTTCTAGGCACTATCTAAGGAAAATTTCTTGGCATGGAAATTTGAAATGAAGACATAATATTTAGGACCTAAATTAGAAAGAATTGACAAGATAAATTGAGAGTCTTTCTTCTCCACTTTATATTCCTTTAGAAGTAGTCTAGTGTGGACAAACTTTGAGAAGAAGGCTTGCAGGTTTTCAAATTCACTAGGATTTAACCCTAGTAGTTCGTTCTCCAACTCATGTGCTCTCATGTCATCTTGCTTCCCAAACATCTCATCGAGTGTTTTCCATGCTCCATTGGGTGTTGAGGAAGTTTTGATGTGGAAGAGCAAGTTGGAAGAGACAGACATACAAAGAAGACCTAAGGCTTCATCATAGTGGTTGAACCATTTAGATCTTTTGGGTTCATCATCAGGTTCAGTCTCTAACCCCATGGTGACATGGTATAACCCTTTACTTCGCAAAACCAATATAATTTTAGATCTCCATTTGAAGAAATTAAAAGGTGTGAGCACCGATACTTTAGAGATATCCATAATGAAGAGATAGAACCAACAAAGGAAGAAGGAAGGAGAGAGAAAGGAAACAACCACCCCAGAACAATATCACCCCCCCGAGTTTGGAACTTTATATTTTAGTGCATTGATTACAATCAGATGTGATTGTGTTCGAGAACTAGTCTGTCACTCACCTTGCAATTAGTGTAATAACGTGCAAGAGTGGAGACAACAATCAAGGTTCGTTGGGCACAATAGTTCGACACCGTAAGCAAGCACAAGAACAAGTGAAAATAAGAAGGGGAAGAGAAGGCCTTGTGAGAAATAGCATCTCACATCACACGAAAGAATCCCTTTGCTTTGTAAGACTATGGCAGATGTGCTCACAAGTCCACAAGCAATAAAAGGGATAGAAAAATGCTCAAGATGATTCAAAATGAGCCGATACAAGCAATACAATGAAACCCCTAGAATGCGGCACTTTATAAAATAGTGCATTTACAAAACTGATAATCTCATCATCTATTATGTGAAAAATATGCAACTTTGACTAAAGAAGTGCTCAAAACCGAGAAATGAGTCAAAAGTTATAGTAAAAATATGATTCCCACAACTGATTAAAAACACCAATAAGCCTACAAATGGATTAAAAAGTGCCCTAAATGCATGCAAAGGGTGTCATATGTATGCTCGTTGGAAATGACATCAAATTTTAGATAGGGTTTGTTTTTATTGCGAGGGGGGATTAGCCTCCTGCCAACCCCGGACCTCACCCTCTGTCTTCGACACTCAAGGAAGGACAATAAACAAGAAAAAGACCCCAAAAATTTACAATGCCAATTAAATAAATGTTTTCAACCTCAAAACTTTTTAAAAGGTGATTTAATTTACCAATAATCAATCCTTAAAAAAGGAAATAGGGGCCCACGTTGGCCAAGTTGTTGAGTGCCAATGCACCGAGCTAGAAACACAAGAAGTCACCGAGTGGGAGAGGGAGAGCCCGAGGAGTCACCGGAAGTGTTGGAATGGTCGAGGTGAAATGCCACATGCTAGAGGTTGTGGGAAGGTATGAAACCAATGTTAGATTCTGAGTTCCACGTTTGGAGTTTAAACAAGTTCAAAACAATCTCCCCACAATATAAGCCACGTATTGATCAGAACCACCATGCATAGAGGAGAGAGCATGGACAGAGATCTGTAGTGTAACCGACACCAAGAAGAGAAGGTGCGGGTTGTCGATCGAGCGTGTAGAGACCTAGAGCAAGGGTAACCACTATGCACATAACCGTTTCAACATGGGTAGAGATCCCATAGAACTAGGCACAAGTAATGGCTTGCGAAGACAATGAGCAAGGGTGCGGTGGGAATGATGTAGGGTTGAGGACATGCTAGGCTACTGGAATGGATGCATGCATAGAAAATGAGTAACAAGAGCCTGCAAACAAAGTGCTACAAGGTCCAAAAAACCCATGGTAGAAATGATGAGTCTATGGTCGTGGATCAAGGCACAATGAAAATCTTGAGAATCCAATGTAAACACGTCCACAGAGGATCATAATTTGAGTTGTCAATCCAAACAAATGCAACAACCAACCAATGAGTTAAACATTGAGCAGGAACAAAACACGAGCCAACAAGGAACCATGAGTCAAGAGCTGCACGCAGATGGAGGGAAGAAGATCCACAAACTAGGAATGAGAATAACCCAAGCCAATGTAGAGAGGCTCGATTCACCAGGAGGAGGATGCATGCAGAAAGGCAAGGTGAGTAGGTAGAGTATAGCTCAAAGT
Organism: Taxus wallichiana var. yunnanensis; assembly: GCA_018340775.1. Taxonomy (NCBI): domain Eukaryota; kingdom Viridiplantae; phylum Streptophyta; class Pinopsida; order Cupressales; family Taxaceae; genus Taxus; species Taxus wallichiana. Next base: position 543,080,168 of record CM031244.1, on the reverse strand, counting down.
GAAAAACAAGACAACTCTAAACTCTAAAATCTGCAACCCGTGAACCTGAAATGCACCCCAAAACACACAGAAATGCATGCAGATCCTGGAAAACTTGAAACCACGAACCGATGAACAAAGGTATAACACCCCAAACTTGCAACTTCTGAAACCTCAACACGAGGTGAGAAATACAATTCCAAAGTAATAATTGAAAAAAATTCATGAGGAAATAAGAAGAAACTAGAAGTAATAAGCAACTGATAAACCGAAGAGTGCACGTTTTACCGAAACCAGCTTTGATACCATGAAAGAGGGATATGCGAGAACCGATGTTGAAATAATGCACCACAATGAAGTTACACTCCGATGGTAATGTCATAGCTCTAATGTAACAAGGAAGATTTAAACAATGGAAATAATATGCAAATAAGAAAACAAGTCTGATCATCCCCATAGATCGAAAAAAGGAAGTACAAATAGGGGTGTTGTGTAACGCCCATGCCTAAACAAGGAAAGAACCTCAATTACACCACTGATGCATATGACGTGACTCATGCATATGATGCCACTAAAGGAGGATTTATAATTCTAAATAAGGAATGTAACTCCTATGACGCATTAATGCAAATGACAATGATAGATTCTATGATAGAATCTGACACTTGGCAAGGTGATATGACTCACCGGTGTGATATGGATGATGACAAGGCATGTCACATACACCAATAGATTCTATTTTTGAATAAATTTTAGATTTGAATCCTATTGCTCTCAATGCCTATTTGGCAGCAAGAAATGTTCAAATGCAACCGTTCACACCGCAATTCACCGCACATGCTCACAACTCTTCACCATCCATTATACAAATTATTGATCAAAACCAAGACCCTGTTGTCCAAAAGTTATATCCCTACACTTCAGGTCAACTTGAAACACCGAACAATAGTCCATCCCGAATTTCTACTAGTTTTACTAACCCGTTTGACTCATATAATGAACAATTATTCTCCATTCATCTTGATGCATTATCCTCACCTCCTATCTACGAACTTCACATGAACTCACCGAAAAACATGTTTACTCAACAAACCATATCTTTGTCAAGTCCTTCTATTGGATCCACACCTCCTTTAAGTAGTGTCGTTAGCTCCTCGTCCACTCCTCTAGTCTCCACACAAGTACAAACACCTCCTTTGAGTTCTGTCACCCCTTCTACAAGTATGCCTTCTCAACAGGTTACTAATCCAATCTAGAACATCACTATGTCCATTTCCACAACAACACCATTGGTTAATACTAGTGCCATGTCTAGTACACACGCCGTTTCACAATACATTCACCAACCTTCACAATCATTTACTTCTACACCAAAATAGAACATTTCCAAAATATCAGTATCCCATAACAAAGTGTTCCACAGAGCTCCATATTTTTCCACCTCGGCCATATATTTTCAACAAACACCTACATATTCACAACCTCATATGCATATATCGATGCCATTACAGTACCAATATGTCAAAACCTCACATCGTATCACTTTGTAAAAGGGGTCCTCATCTCATCAAAACATCCCACAACACAACATCCCTTATCATCAAAACATCCCCAACCAAAATATCCCATATCGTAACACATACCTCAACAAGACATACCTCAACAGTAATGTTTCGCAACATCACATCCTACAACATAACAACCCTTATTAGTACAATGTCTAATATCAACCTAATATCCCTTAGCAGAGCACCTCTTATAAAAAAGCATCCCATAGTAGTATCGGACATACTCACAACCCAATCAGCCTTTGTATCAACCTAGCTCATCTCCACAACAATCGACGCAAATTGACCCTCTTTAGGACCTTCTAAGCCGCATATCTAGTTTAGAAGTCACTTCATCAACATCCAAGAATATTCTCTCTTATGACTAGATTTGCAATGAGCCCATTCATCCTTCTGTACCATATAAACCATATCCACCTCACTGGGAGCTTCCAAAACTCACTAAGTTTTATAGAAAAGAATACCCTCAACAACACATCTGTGCCTTTCATAATGCATGCTACCTGATAGCTCATGATCAGGACCTCATGCTGAGGACCTTTCCCATGTCTCTTGTTGGTCCTGCCTTGGACTAGTATAACAACATTCCACAACATTCCCTTTTCTCTTTCGCACAACTTGCACAATTATTCTTAGATCAATTTTCCATCAATATAGCATGTAAAATCACCATTAATGACCTGTATGCCATTAGAAAATTTGAAGATGAGTCCATCACTAATTTTTTTACCCATTAGAGGTCCACTAACAATAAAGTTTCCTTTTCACTGCCACATCCAAAGCTAATTGAGATCTTCTATCATGCTTGTGCTAAACATATTTTTTCCACCTTACAAATTCAATCGTTCCAAACTTTTGATGAGGATTTTACCATGGCCCATAAACTAGAATTGCGAGCCCTAGAAGATGGTAAGGTAAATCTTCATCCTAAGAAACCAAAAATGGAATTTCTGCCCAAGTCAACATCCAACTCAGACAAGTCTAAATCAGCTACCAATTTCGTTGTAGTCAAATCTGCTCCTAAAGAAAATCCTACCACTGAACGCATCCATCAACAACACAACTATACACCCATAGCAGAAACTTATGGCATAATTTTTGAAAAAAATATTACGTCCAATATAATCTCACTTCCACCCATTCGACCCATCGATATATTAGTATAAAAACCCATTTGGTACCACGATAATGACTATTGTAAATTCCATAGGGTTAACGGTCATGACATTGAGAGGTGTCACACATTCCGTAATGTGCTTCAAGATTTGATTGACAAGGGTAATATTCACTTAGATAACCAAATAACACCTCTGAACCAAAATATTGACATATTTAAACAACCTTTTCTGAATCACCCCTAATATTTTAAATCACCAAAAGAAAAAGTCGTCCACATTATTAATACAATAACAAAATTTGATTTTATACCTCATCCCATTTTATTTCCTAATGAAACAAAAACCATGGATTCAATACTAGAAGCAAAATGAAAGTAAAATTATATAATCTTCCTTGCTAAAATCAACATACAAACTAATCCAACACCCATGTCACCCAGTGATCCAATACCCATAGAATTAATACCAAAGTCTGATAAACTCACAATTTTGGAACTGCCACTTGTCACTAAATTGGTTTCCATACCTTCACTAGATGTTGTTCCCAAATCCATGCACACACTCTCAAGTATAGTTAATTCAATGCCTTCATCCAGATTTAAAAAGCATAACTATAGTAAAACTCAAAACATTCTTAGCTCAACCACCTCCACCTAAACTAACCAAGGATTGTAGTCATCTTCAACCCGTAAAAGTAAATAATCTCAAATCCACAAACCATTTAGATTACACCAATCATATTATTCAAACCGCCTACCTTCATTAGCATCAACGAGTACACCTAGTCCATCTAAAAATTCAAAGGAACCCAACAAATAGGGTGTTTTCTTTAGAAGTCCTCATTATGACGAAACTTATTATTTCCATGATCCTCCCCCTATTTCCCACCTCTTCATCCAATGGGCATGCTTTCTTTCTGGGGAACCTCTTGTTATTATAAAGCCAAGACCTACAAGGTCCGCTAAATGAAAAATTGTCCAAAATCCTAACCAAGATCCATCATTTGATTCCTCTTCCATCATACCGGTTAATCACCCTAGTATTACAGGAAAACCCCATTTATCATGTTTCTACAAGTAAGTCATTATGCTATGTCTACCATCTTGTAGTGGATAGCCACATCCGACCCTTGTCTCTGCTCACTCCTGCATAATCTGATTACCTTCTACGATTGCCACCCATACAAGATCCTCTTCCCCCTTTTTGGGATAGTTATGAGGATTATGTGCCCACCAAATAAAAAAGCCAATGCTAAAATAATTGTTTTACCTACCCCAAGAGGAATGAATGCTTAATTACATTCGGACTAAAAAGGACCTTATGCCATAATTTTGGACAACTGTTATGAGAATCACTAATTACATTACCACCTCCTAGGTCATCAAATCATCGGGGGGAAACCTACGTGGTATGATTTTGATGCCTTTTGCGATTATCATAGAATGTGAGGTTATAACATAGATTATTGTAAATCTTTCCACCAGAAAGTTGAGAATATTGGTAGTTCTCTCTTTCTTCCCTCTTAATCAAACACAACATCGACATCAACCAACACATGAATAGAAGAATCCACCCTTGAAACCTTTATTCATCAAGTTTACATTGTCCATATCACCACTTGCTCACAAGACTATGACAAGGGGCCATCTCGAGCTTAGAAAGGTGAGGATTCGGTCACCGTACCTTCACCTCTTGAACTATCAACTCCACTTAACAAGTCTAAGGTATCTATTTCATTACCTCCCGAGGAATCCAATCAAACATCATCAAAAGAAAAATTTATATACCAATGATGACATAACCCTCCATTGCAATACAAAGGTTTGTTATCAAACAATTACACCAAGCCCTAATCTGGATGTCACTCTATGAACTTGTCCAAACATCACCTAGCCATAAACATGCCATGATATAATCCCTTCAATCCATCACTATACCTTCTAATGAAACAATTTTGTTAAAAACTTTGGAGGGGATCTTAAAACATCCACATATATATGATTCGAACTAACTGAAATACCTTCTCTTAGACCAGAAGATCATGACTTACCCATTTTCATCACCACCCAAGTGAATGATATTTCTATTAAAATAGTCATGATTAATAATGGTACAAAAATAAATATCATATCCTCTCTAGCCTTCAACTAACTTAAGATACCTAATATAGTAGTTTCCCAAGCCCCAGTCCTATTACGCTCCTTCAATGACATGATTGCACCCATGTTAGGAATTGTCATCCTACCACTCAAAGTTGGTGTCAAAACCTTACTGGAACTCTTTTACATTATCGAAGGGGAGTTTCAATATAATATGTTATTAGGACACACTTGGATATACACCATGCATTGTGTTCCCTCCACTCTGCATCACTTTGTCTTAAATTAGGACATGAACGTAGAACTTATACAATCCCTACCGACCCAAATGCATTCCCTAATCACATGATGTATCATCCAAATGATGTACTTGTACCTAAATATATGCTTGAATCATCAAATCAAGCATCTAATAGAATAAAAACCTTCTTCCATAATATAAGATGATTCTTCTCACAATGAGGATGTGAAACACCTCACTCTAGGGGAATACCTCCTTCTCATGCTTAACTCCATTCCATCACTACAAACATACAATCACCCTAATAAACAACTCATGTACAACCCGGATGTAGGAGACATTATCTCCTATGGACCCGCATACCTTAAAACTAATATTATTTATTGTAGAATCTATAATCCATCATCTCATCTAGTTAGTCCGCCTCATGCCACGTCATTCACATTGAATTTTAAATCCCTTGACAATCCCAATTTCACCCACATGTATCTCTCACACCGTGCATGGAACGGTTTTGGCCTTGTTGTTATGAACAAGAAACACATGTCCAACCTATCCTTCGTACTCCTCTAATCTCACACTAAATGTGGTATGGGATATAAAATGCCTACTTTTTAAGTAATTGAGGCCATCGTATCTAAACAAGATGTGTCAATCACTATATCCCCGAACCGATTTATCATCTCCCAAAACTTCATGGACAGAGAGGCGACAGTGTATCCATCCCACTTAATTTTTTTTTAAATCAACACTATATCATTAGTACCACTCACTTCAATCCAAACACTCCACTATAATATTACCTCTCATTCATCTAGAAATAATTGAGGAAGACTCACTTGTTATAGATATCCTTCAGTGTCAAGATGACCAAGATATTATTTCTCACATGGGAGTTGAAGAGCGTTCTCTTATGAATTATGTACCATCTAACACACCAACCATTTTAAATGAATCAACCATTGATGTTAACTAAGGAACCTCACAAGATCCCCACATATTCAAAGTCATTCAAAGCCTTAGTCCACAAGAATTACATTATTTCACAACATTCCTAAAAAACTATCACCCAACCTTCAGTTGGTCATATAGTGATTTGCTCAGGATTCACCCCAACATTGTGGTACATAACATAGTCACATATCATAACGTTAGACTAGTCAAGCAAAAACTCTGCAAGATGCATCCCTATATAGCTCTCCTTGTTAAGGAATAATTGTAGCATCTCTTATCTCTGCTAACTCTATTATACCAAGATTGACTATCAACAATGGGTTTCTAATGTTGTCCCCATAGCCAAAGCTTCAGGAAAATCCATATTTTCACGGACTTTAGTGATCTCAATCTTTCCTATCCAAAAGATGATTTCCCTCTCCCAAACATAGACCAGCTCATCGATCTAACAGCAGGCCATGAAATGATCTCCCTTATGGATGGTTTTTCAAGTTACAAACAAATTATCATTGCTCCTAGTGACCAACACAAAAATCTTTTATCACCCATTGGGAACCTTTTTTTATCGTGTCATGCCTTTCAAACTTTAAAATGTTGGGGAAACATACCAACACGCCATGACCTACATCTTCCATGACCATATCCACAAAATTTTTAAGGATTACATTGATGATCTTCCCTGAAAATACAAATCTCAGAAAAACCACCTCAAAGTCATTTAATCGATCTTCAATAATATTATCCAATTTTTTCTTTGTCTTAATACTCGTAAAGTGTTTTTTTGTGTTCTCACCGGAAATATTTTAGGATTGATCATATCCATCCATGGATTTGAAGACAATCACACAAAATTTAGGAAATTATCATAATTCCTCCACCTTCTAACCTCAAACAACTATGTATCCTTCAAGGAAAAATATAGTCCATCCAACGATTCATATCACAACTTTCTAAGTGTTGGAAACCATTTCATCATCCTCCTTCGAAAATATGTCAAGTTCTAGTGGGATTTTTATTTCCAACACACTTTTGATCAGATTAAAAATATTTTTATCGCGCCGATCGTCCTTACTCCACCTCATGATGGGGAGCCTTTTTACTTATACATATCCACTTGAAGCATGCCCAAGGAGCCATGCTTACCCATCGTGATAATCGGGGCCATGAGAAGGCCATGTACTACATTATCTGCATGCTTCACGAATATGAAATGCGTTATAATGAAGCTGAAAAAATGTGTTCTGCATCATAGTTTTCCACTTCCAAATTACGACATTATCTTCTTAATAAAAAACATACGTTGTCACTAGTTTTAGCCCACTTAAATCCATGCATGCCAAACCTTATCATAATGACCATATAACCTCGATGGCTTATGTTAATGACTGAATTTGACTTGGAAATTATAACACAAAAATACATTAAAGGTCGGACCATTGCTAACTCATTGAAGCACCTCTATCAAATAATCATCCACCTCATGAATGCTTCCCGACAAGTCCATTAACCACATCACTTTGAGTTTAACGATTACGAATTATTTTTCATCCCCATGAAAATGATTCTCTTCTTGGATGATGCTAAATGTTTAGAAGGAGGAGGAGATAGTGTTGTTATCATATCACCTTACAAATTTCGCATTTCATTATCATTCAAGCTCGATTTTGAGTGTAATAATAATATGGAAGAGTATAAGGCCTTAATCATGGGTTTAACTACTACTATTCTTTTAGGTGTCCATGAACTGAAAATCTATGGGGACTCACAACTCATCATAAGTCGGTTCGGAAGAGAGTACCAATGTAAAAATGAGGTCCTTCAAAAGTATAAGGCCATTATTGACTTTCTCCTTGCCACATTTGATCATTATACCATTCAATCCGTTTCACGATCTTCTAATAGGTTTTTAGACACTATGGCTTCTCTAGGATCCCTTATCCCTTTTGAAATAGAAAAAAATGAAAGACAAAATTAAAATTTTGCAGGTCATTCAATGATTAGTTCATCATTCACATCAAAATGAGCTACCTTCCATAAATTTCATTTAAAAAAATCCATCGATCTATGGTACACCCAAATATTTGATTATCTTATTGAGTATAAACTCCCACTTGACCTATCACAAGGCACTAAACGATCATTCCTTCAATGTGTCACTCACTTTGCTATCATAGGAGGCATCCTTTACAAACATAGTTTTGATGGTGTATTATTACGGTGTCTTAAATCACATGAATCAACCAACGCAATCAAAGAGGTCCATGATGGCATCTATGGAGGTCATTTAAGTGGCAACACCATCATAAAACATATTATATGGCTAGGTTATTATTGGCCCACCATCACTAAATTTTTTTGCGTGTATGTGAAAATGTGTGTTAAGTGTCAACTTCATTTTGATCTCATCCACATCCCTAGTCAAGCATTGCAATACTTTTGGTCTTTCTCTCAATGGGGTTGGATCTCATTAGTGAGATTAATCAAAATCATCTTAGTAGCATAATCCAATCATTAATGCAACATAATACTTCACTAAATGGGTTGAATCTATTCCTTTGACCTCAACAAAATTTGGACCCATCATCAACTTCATATATCAAAACATCATATGCCATTTTGGCATCCCACATAATATTATCACGACATAATGGGAAATCCTTTAAGAACAAGGAGGTTAAAAACTTTTTGATACATTTAACATCAAACTAAGTTTCTCATCACCGTATTATCCTCAAGTAAATAGAAATGTTGAGGATTCTTGCCAAACACTTAAACAAATCCTCATGAAAACCGTAAATGATGTAGCCAGAATTAGCATACTCAAATCCCATTCATTTTTGGGCTTATTGATCTAGTATCCATACACCTACTGGTGCTGCACCATATTCACTTGTTTATGTCTCTCAAGCTATCGTACTCCCTTGAAATTCAAATCCCATCACTTCATGTATATCGTAAAAGACTTCATTCACGATGAAGAATGTTTCCAAAATCATCTTACACAACTATAATTGCTAGATGAAAAGTGTCTAGCAGCCCTTGACCATCACCAAGTTTATAAAAATGCATTAGTAGAGCATACAACAAACATGTTAAGGAACGTGACTTCAAAATTAGTGATATCATGCTTAAGGAAAATCAAAATGTGACTATATTAGAATGAAGTAAACATGGAATGTTTGCCCCTAATTAGATTATTCCCTACATCATTACTCACAAATATGGGTTAGGAGCATATTGTCTCACTTCTCTTAATGGGGAACCTGAAAAGGAGCCTCTAAATGCTTTACACTTGTGGCCTTTCTACTGTTAAATGATTGATTATCATGACAACAATTTTGGTCAAATCTTATCATTCCATTATAAACAATAAATGCCATTTTACAAACATCCTTCAAAACCTCTGCATCTATACATGGGGCATATGGATATGTGTCACCTATACATCTATCCCCTCCTTAACGAATAATTTATCAAAATATTGCTCTCAACTCAAAATAAATTCAAAAACACATACGGGTGCTTCTCAAAATAAATAGATTGATCCCTTAAAGGACAAATTATTCGAATATCATATTGTTAAAATTAAAGTAGACTGATCCCTCAAAGGACAACTACCATTTTAAAGTCACGGACTGATCCCTTAAAGGATGTATGTTCAATCTAAATGAAAATTTAGACCATACCCTCGAAGGATGGATACCCATGAAAATGGCTTCCCATTCGATCACCTCTACAAACATATCAAAAATGAAAAATTATCCTAGAAAGCTTCCTACATCTATCAAATGTCCCATAGCAAACTTCCTACACTAATAAGTTTGCTTCATAAAATCTCTTATCATAAAGAGTTTGGGCATTGATACCTTATGAATTTGTCAAAAAGGAGAAGTTTTCTTCCCTAAAAAGACATGCATTCATATGGTCCTTTCATCCAAATCCACCATCATTAGTATGAAATATCCATTGAGAGTCTCATTTAACATTTTGAAAGGCTACAAGTGTAAGCATTATCAAAACCCATTACGCATGTATTATTCAATGGGGGATCCTTTCCACTTTTACTTAATTTTATTTAATCACATTTTAATATGATATATTGGGGTTAAGTCACATTTCCTAAAAATATAATCACATCAAGGCTCATAATCAAAACATAAACATTAGTATATCCAAATCATACTTCATACAACATAGAAAACATCATAAACATCATAGTAATCACAAAAATCATAATAATCATCATCATATATGAAAAACATACAACTGCATTATCCATGTAGTATCAAGAGTCTATACACACAAGAACTAAAATCAATGCCATCATATATATATATATGTGTGTGTGTGTGTGTGTGTGTGTGTGTGTGTGTGTGTGTGTGTGTGTGTGTGTGTGTGTGTGTGTGTGTGTGTGTGTGTGTGTGTGTGTGTATCAAAGTCCAATGTCCAAATGCCCACATGATAAAAAATAATTTCATACATGGGAAAAAGGGCTTCTATGAGCCTAAAAATTAGACTATAAGGTCCATCAAACTAGGATCATGAGTGCCTCTCACTATAGCACCACTAGATCCTCTTGCACCATAATATTAGCTCGGAATTCTCCGAGATGGGTGTCCCATACTCGCCATGTTGTCACTGGGTTTGGTCCCTGCTGTGGTGCCCGCTTGGATTGCTATATGATCAACATAAAAAGTGGTGTTGGGGTAGTTCCTGATGATTATATCCACATAATATTCCCTCTCCACTCTCACACCTCATAATGGGACAACGCAATCATGCTAGAAGGTGTTGCGAGATGTTCCTCTCTGTCGAACCAATGCTGATAACTCCATGTCATAAATACAAGGCCTTGTGATACCCAAGGCCTTCCTGTAAAGTATCTCTCTGACTCTTGTATCAGTCTCTATCAGAAAATACTTGTATAAGTTGTGCATGGATCCCATCACACTCTACGATCAAGCCATATCTATCTCTAATAATAGTTTCTTGTAATTCCACTAATTCATCTCACTCTCTGGGAGTGGCATCTCTATTTTCCTCCACTATGGTCTTCTTGGCTATCACTTTGTAGCAACATCTAGAGCTATAAATACATCAAGCTTAAACCTCTCCTCATTAGCCTTATCACCGTCCTCATCTCCTCCCTCTTCTTGATCCCACACTCTTCTAACCGATCGAATGCCCTCTCCACCGCCCTCATCCTCTCAAACCTCCTCAATGAAAGGGACCATAAAGCGGAAAATCTAGCATAAATCGACATCATCAATTAGTACCACATGGCCATCCTCATCTAGACCCATCACTCCTATCTACTCAATAATAGGTGTTGGCCCTATCATAACTACCTGTGGGGTACCAGTATCCACATCCTCCCACCTATATAAAATAGGATCCTCACATACATCATGAACCAACTCGAGCTATCCCATCACTTGAGTTAAATGTATCAACTCATCCTCTTTGACCTCGTGGCCCTCAACCTAGGTTTCCTATTATAAGTACAATAAATCTTAAAAAAATAGCTAATTAGGATAACCTACATACAACCATCAAATCACATCCCCCACTTGTAATAATGAAATCAAGTCCCTATAATAGGTAGGCCCCTTGGCCTTCCTCACTCTACCGAGACTCGCACTCCATCTCATGAATCCTGGGTGCCTCACATCAATAACACTAGGCAATCCAAATGGGTGAGAAATGACAATGTGCTCGTGGGCCCAACACTGTAGTAAGAAGCCAACATTAATCCCATAATGCTTGTGGTCTCGTCCCAAGCCCACATATCTCTCGTATGTCTTTGTTAATAAGGTAGGAGGCCACTTTGGAAGGCATGCGGTGCTCCATCATCTCCATAACTACCCCTGTCATCATCCATGGGAATCTCCCACCTCCTGAATTTAGTAGTACAAAACATGAGATGCCCAACATCATCATAGTCATTTGTGGGCACCCCTCTCTCTCATAGTCATATAGCGCATGGTAATCGAAATCCCATGAGGAGTATCTCACACCATGAGTCTCATCTCCATACAATCGCTGCATGGTATATCCTCTCTCTGCATCTAAGATATAATAAATAGCCCCCTAATTTAAATTCATGTAATTTGGTAGACATACTCTAGGGTGATGGTCATCTCCCCTGTAGGTAGCCAAAAAGTATTGGTGGAAGGATTCCACCTCTCTAGCAATGCAAGTATCAAGTTGTGGCATCTATGAATCCGCCTGTAAAATCTCATCCCACCAAATCACACTCGCCTCTAAATGATCTTAGTCATCATCGAAAAATCCTCTATAATCTCATATTCCATCATGAGGATATGATCTTGGATAGTCAACTCGAGCATCCACCGCAATATATAAACATGAAAGTGAGCATTAATAACAATGTAAAAATTCTAAAAAAATAAACACTTGCAACCATAAAATACCCTCTAAAAACACAAGCCTAATAATCAAACATATGTAATGTTGTCTTAAACATCCAATAAAGTTAAACATGTTTTCCAAAACAAAATTTTCTCACTCAAAACACAAAACATTTGGATTGCAAGTGAATCGCTAGCGATTCACCTCAATCACTAGTAATTGAAGGAATCGTTAGCAATTTCTGTAATTTTTCCATAGGGCATCCGCGTGCCTCGACACATCCATAAATCTATCCTAATCCATAAAAACCCTAAAAATCCCTAAAATATTTGAAAAACAAAACAAAAATAAAATTTAGATCTTACCTTAGCAAGGAAAAGCTTCATTTTGCAACTCAAGGAGGCCATTTGTCAACTTTTTCTCGTAAGACACGTTCTTTTCCTACTCTGCAAGGTCACCATTGTATACAATGGAATTTGATAAATAAAAAATCCATTTGGGTATTCATATGCCCAAAATTTTCTCGACCTCAATCGCTAACGATTGCCCTAATCATGATGATTGCCTTGTTTTTGTCTTCCATGCCTACAATGCCCAAAAACATGACATTTTACCCTCTGCACAAATATTCCATGCTCTTAAAAATGTATTAGCCCTCATATCTTTCACAAAAACATAAACATAACATCGAGATTTACCATACATCTATGGGAGACAAGCCCTTTGGCCCCAACCACTTGGTTTTCCCACTCAACTAATTTATGTGGTAAGGATCATATGTCTATGGGTGTCGAGCACTTTAGCCACCCTATTAGTTGATTCTCCAAAAATTTTATTTGAACCCCCATAGTTAGGGTAAGCCTTCTAAAAACAAAACACACCGGTGCTCGTTGTATTGCGCTAAAGGTGGAATCACCCATGACAACACAATCCTTCTTCATTTTTGTCTAACGATTTATTAAAAATTGCCGGATAAAAAGGGGAAAATCTAGACACCAAAAATTGCATCCCTCAACTTAGGCTTATCTACAACCAAAAACAACACATTTTACAAAACTTTACCCTTTAAATCTCCTTTAATTAATTTACTTCACATAGCCTTCACATATCTCTAAATTTTGGATTAATTATTTATTAAATCGTTAATTATCCTCATTCTCACACCTCACCCTTATTAACTCGGACACCTCACTCGGTCACTTCAACCAATTTACTAACCTTATGAAATGTAACTAAAAAGCACTAACTTATTCCCTAAACTAATTAGTCTTATAACGAATCAAATATGCCAAAAATATGACTCCTCTTCATCTAAATAAGTTAGCTCATAATTTTTAATAACCCCTCATGTTAACAACCTGAAATACACAATTTTGAGGTCAAAATAGAAGGAAATCTTTTGATTTTCTAGCCAAACTATATTTCCCCAAAATCGTCAAGAATTTTCCCGATCGCGACAATCTATAAATACTTATCTATAGGCCTCATTTTATAACACAAATTCTCAAGCTTTGTAGGTACACTCTATTTCAATCCCATCTCATTAAGCATCCAAGCACTTCACACCAACTTTATTCAACATCACATTTTTCAAGGAGCACCTAATTCATCACCAGATTACTCATTTTCACCATCTAACTACCTTTGTCCATTCATCTATCACATTGATCCATTCTACAAGGTAAATCACTTGTTTTGATTCATTTTAGACACTAGGAGCAAGTACATTCTTGCTTATACACCATTTACACGTCAATAAAACTCTGTTTTTATTAATTTGTTAGTTTAGTCAATTGATTTTAACTCACATGTTAAGGAAGTTGTTAGATTTCACAGTAATCGCTAGCATTTCTGTATTTTTATTCGTTTTCATCATTTTCAACTAAATCTAACTAAAATGCAAAGATTTTTCTTGTTATCTACTGATATTTTTTCTAGCATGATGTCTTTAGATGGCATTAGGAGGCTCTAAATTTCCTATAGCTTATTCATTCCCCATCATCTTCCATCCATCATACTAGGAGAAACACGAATTGCTTCATGATTAGGAATTGTATGCCATCTAAGAAGATCCGTTTGATCACTTAGAAGCTATCATTTCCTCCACTCGGTGTATCCGAGAAGCTACTAACACTTTTTGGGATGCCTATGATGAAGCAATGAGACTGCAAGAAGACCTCATTCAGTATGAGCATCAATATGAGACTGGCCTCAAGCACTTGAAGGAGGACTACTGAACTTCCTCGTAGTCTAATTCCATCATCCATATCAGCATATCCGACTCAAATTATACCTTCGTCACCAATATGACACCCAGGAAGAAGATTTAGACTTCTTTGCCAAAGACTATATCTTCTTGTTGCTTCCTCTGCATTCCAAGTTCCCTGGACTCACTGGATACAAAATATTCTCAAAGATACCTAAGGGGAAAAATTGATACCACAATTGGCATTGCCTCTACATTGTAATTCTAGGTTGGGGTTGTTATTGAGTTTCTTCATTTCTTCATTTATTTCTGAATGTACACACACTTATCAACTAGAGTAGAAGAAATCATTTTATTTATTGCAAATAGTTAGATCATTTCCAAGAAGCTTTCACATCTTCTATATAAGATTTTGGTGATATATCCTTCCCTTCCTATCCTTGTGGATTTGTGAGGAAGAATATCTAGAGGAAGTTTTCTATATCACCATAGATAATAAAAATCTATTGAAAATTGTGGTTTATATTGAATCTTCTCATATTCTATTCGTAGGAAGTTATAGGGGAAGAAAAGATTCTTATAAGCTTCAAATATTCCCATGTCTTTGAGATAGGAAGAGGATTTGATAATCCACAATTATTAATTGGAAAAATATTCATTTAAATTAGAATAGATTTAATATATTGTTGCATAGATAAATAGCTACATCCAGCTATTTATTTGTATAGGATTTGTTAATTAGGATTAGAAGCAATTTATTTCTTCATTATTCCAGAAAGTTCCAAAAAAAAAATATTTCTTTTAATTATATTAATTGATGTGTATTGTTTCATTTCTTTTATATCAAAAATACAAAAACATAGTGTAGCTTTTATTTACTTATATTAGCTTGTTATTTACTTTCGTAGATTAAAATTACACAAATGCATACATGACCATTCCCAGGATGACAAGAATGAACATATAGTTGTGATGCACATACCCCAACTAAAAAAATTGAACTTATCATGGACATAAACATTGGAATTTGTATACTTGTCCTCAAAACACCATCATGGTACTCTAATCACATTGCACAACTCAACACTTTAAACATCAAGGCCGACAAGGCTTATGAATATTGGACCGCCCTGCAATAGAGTATAGGATTCACATATGACCATTCAAGGACCACAACCACCAAGATTTTATGGTTGTGATCCATGGTTTCCCCAACCGAAAGGTCCTAAATACTAATTAGATCTTGACACTGGATTAAACACACTAATATTTAGGACATCCCCACTTCCAAAAAACATTATCAGACATATGAATGTTCTTAACAAAGAAGCTCACAAGGTTACCAAGTTTTGGACTTCTCTAGTTAATTTCCCATAGATCTTGCAGAACCACGCCTCTCTCATTTATTTCATGAATTTGTCTGGACATCATTACAAGGCACTCGCTGGTCACTTTCCATGCATTCCACAACTAGTCGAGTGAGTTTTGCACAAAGACATTAAATTTTTTTTACGCATGTTTATTGTCCTCTATTGTTTCAATACACTGACTCTTGTTATAGAGGATTTCATTATCCTTGACTATAAGATACCTTTGGTGCTGCGTAGGACATTAGGTTTCCTTAATATTCTATTTATCATATTTCACTACATATAGCCTATTGGCTAGTTGTTAGCACTCACTGTGGTATTCATGACATGGACTAACCCCCTCATATGTATTCATTAACTCCCAAAATTGTATCGAGAGACTAAAAGTCATGGGTTTTGGTATAACAAAAATCATGATCCCAAAAATGGTATCGGAGGGATAGGTCTCGAGTTCAAAACTCACTCAGGTAACACTGAGGGAAAGATTGGTGGCATGTTTGTCCAACACTCCCCATAAATTTTGTGACATGAAATAATCACTTCTCATAGATCCTAACTTTGGCGATTGTAGCAGATACTAACACCTATGGGTTTTTGTCTAATGAAAATCATGGTCCAACAAATGGTATCAGAGTGAGGGGATCACGAGTTCGAATCCACCTGGGTAATGCTGAGGGGGTTTGTTGGCTAGTTATCAGTGCTCCCTGTGGGATTTGTGACATGGAATAACCGCCTCTCATGTATTCATTAACTCTGGTGATTATATCGGAGACTAACACTCATGGGTTTTGGTCTAATGAAAATCATGATCCCAACATATCCATCCACTCATTCCACATCGGTTGTCTTGGTATGACCTCGGGACGTCTAGTGTGACTGAATGTCATGTGTTGATTTGTAGTTTTACAAGAACCTATGTTTAATACTTGAAATAACCTCTTGATTTGACAATATGAGGTGTCATGCTTGCCCACCAATTTTTGTATCTTCTTAAGTTCAAAAAGAAGGAGACCGTAATTCTCATATAAACTCATAATCCACTACAATTATAGAATTATCACCATGGGATGTAGTGGTGGCTACCATATTTCCAAATAACCATGAAGGGATTTCTCTATAATGGTATTATCTAATCCTTGAAGCTTATATAAGTTCCTTTAAACAAATTGTGTTTGAGTTCATGAAATCCTTTGACATGAGTATTTTTTTCGAATAGGGATCATGGAGTTATTACACATTAAATAAGAAAAAAATGAATCCTCCACTCATTTCATGCATAAATGGCATCAAGTTATTTAATCTTCCATAATGAAGACTAACATGGAACAAATGGAACTCTATGACCTCTTCCTCTACTCTCTCAATCAAGAAAACAAGGAAGAAGTGAATTTTTTTCATTTTTCGTAGTTATAAAGAGGTGCTAGAAAGTTTCCTTTACATGAACCAAATGGATATTGAAAATTTACGTGATACTTACAAATCCCAATCGAGAACCGGTATATTCTAATCAAAACAATGCATCTTGTCAAAATAATAGAACTAATAGCTAAGGACCTAAATTTATAAATCTAAATCGTGGTGTTACCATAGATGGTGTTACCAACCAAGAAAATAATCATAATGTTACAAACCCTTGAAACACTAAAAAAATACCAACAACATGGGGAACCAAAGAAATCCTAATTCCATCCCCTCTATTAACATGGTTGATTTCAACCATCCTTCCCCTGGAAAATCCAATCTCAAGGCCAAAAAAATATCAAAACATTGGACAAGGGGCAACAAACTACATTTATAATAACCCACTCCAAAACAACAATCAGTTATAACCAACAACAAAATACAAATCAAAGGATGAGGGATAAAAATCCCAATGTTTACTATGGATTTCACTATGTTGTTGGTCATGATTCACACTCTGTAGAAATTACAATAAATTCATTCAAATACTCCTAGAGAATAAAATATATTTATTCATAGATATGTTCCTAGGAAACCTAAAAGGGTCCTCACAACTTGGTATTATATGACCCGTTGCACCTCATAATGCATACTTGGCGATCTATCAAGATCCACTCCCAAAAATTGTGAAGATGAGAAAGTAAGTCCTCCAAACATAAACAAATGTATTCCTATTAGGACCAATTTCACCAAGAATCCTCAACTTCTTAAAATTCTCGGGTCACCCTAACCTAGATCAAAGAAATAAGATAGATTTTGGGACTAGTTGCATTAGAAACTGATCTAGAAATTAACGGAATGACTTACATAATAGAGTACACTCTAAATCCTCTCCCCACTCACTCCCTTTATAGGATGACACTCTTATAGTCCAAAAACCTTTAGTAGCATATGATTTGATTACAAAGTTAAACAAGTAGTTTTCTCACATTTTATTTTTATATTTGTGTAAGAATTCTCTAGCACACCATTTGGCTCTAATAGATGTATCACCTATACCCAAGGCTCAAATAAATCATATTGATGTTTACATATATCCTTTGGGAAAAAACAATAGGTATAGTGGGTTTTTGTTTAATATAATCAAGATGCCCTATGATGCCAAAATAGCTCGAAGAGGAGATCATGCATTATACTTACAAGTGTGGGACTATAAAAATTGTACCAAGAGAGCCAATATTGATGTCAAGGTTGCTGTGAATATAGTCCTATTTTATTTCTTGTAAAATTTGAGATATGGGGAGACCAATTACTTCTCTACTAAAAACACATTGCAAGGATATGACACTCTTAAAGATAACTCAATTGGAACCATATTCCTTCAGCTTCCCATGGAAAGAAATAAATTTTAACCAAATTATAAATCATATATAAGTAAATGAACTACAACATGTTCTTGGGAATACCATGGATCCATAGGATATAGGCCATTCCTTCCACTTTGTTCCAAGAGGTTAGATTCCTCCATTTGGGAAAGGTATTCGTGACTCAAGGGCATCCTAAGCCTTTTGATATACATTTTGAAAACCTCAATAAGAAAATTGAAGTTCATTATGAATTTGAACACCTTGCTAATTAATTAAAAAAACCACCTCCTCCAAAGGAATTGTTTGCAACCACCAAATGGGATCCAAAAGTTGAGGTCAATAAGACAAAACCAATTAGAGTTGTGAATAAAAATAAGAATAAGATCACTTCTATAGAATCCGTGTCCACAAAATCCATAGAAAAAATAATAAAAAATCTTAGAGAATGATTCACCAATTACCCTTCCCTTTGACCCGTAAGAAGTTGGAAATTTCCTTGGTCTAGACTCTCTTCCTACCGATAATCTCATTGATATCTACATGGTATAAATATCATAAGAATAAGAGGAAACTTCCAAAATAGTGCAAACTCCATTTTCCCCAATGACTATTAAGCACTCAATCAAGTATCTAGATTCTATGAAACTAGCACATGGTACTTCCAAATTTAAAAATATGTTGTTTGCGAAATGATCAAAGGTTTTAGATTTATCTCCACAAAGTCCATCTCTATGGATTTTCTTTGTTCTCACTTTCATCTAGATGTGAATTCATAAATAACCAAATTTTGTGGGACCATGAGACATGAACCATTAGAGTGAAAAATGCTAAAAGTGACCCTACTTCTCTATTTGGAAGATAAATCTTAACAATTTCATCTAGTTCATGCAGACATACGCGTAAAAAACATAACAAAAACATTATGAACATCCCATTCAGGTGTGTGATCTTGTGCTAAAATTAAATATGTATATAGATAATATAGTGGGAAAAGGTTGTAAGTTTAGACCTAAATTACTATGCCCTTGTAAAGTAAATGGTAATTTCAAGAACACTTTGCTTTGTTTCTATGCACTTTGGAAGGTGAGGAGTTTGGTGAATCCATCAACTCATGTCACCTGAAATGTTTCTATATATATTCATTACATCTCCACATTGTCCTTATTGCATTCTCATCATCTGTGTCATTTGCATTATCATCTAGTTTAAATTGTACTATGGAAACTTACTTTTCAAATGATTTTTAAACTTTCAAACATTGACAAATCTCTCAATCATAAAATTTCTATAGTTTCTTCACACTCTCCAATTATATAATTTTCATCATTATTTCTAAGCATGAGATGATTTTTGATGTTAAACATATAAGGCCTTACATGTTTTACCTCTCTTATTGTTTCTCCCAATTTATATGTTTTTTACTTATAGTCTTCTCTAGAAGCTTCATGATGGAAAATAATTCCCTAATAGGATCTCTCCATAACAAAAATATTCTAAGAATTTAAATCAGATCATTTATTCACCCATATTAGTTCTTGGTGATGAGCCCTCACATCTTACTTATTGTGTGGGTCTGAGATTGGGGGGAAATGTTCCTTCCCAACAAGTACAATATAATAATAAGGCAAAAAAAACATATATTCTTATCACAAATAACCACATTTTAAGTCCCTTAAAGTCTTTGGTGGTGATCCCATGCTTCTTACTGGTACCATGAGGTTGGGAAAGGAGGAATATTCCCTTACTCACCTACATTTTTCCTTGATAATGAGCCCATGATTCTTACTGGTAGGATGTGGCAAGATGTAGGGGTTCATGTCCAAAATATTGGTTTCAAATAAAAAGAAAAGCCTTAGAGAAACAAAAAGAGTTCTTGAATGTTTAAAATTCCCAAGAAAATGGTTTAGATTCTCATTTTAAGAGAGGAAATAATTCCTTAACCAAATATTTCCAATTAGTAGGCCATCCACATATCTAAGTCTATTTAAGGCTTATAAGTGAAAATCGTCTTGAACTTGGTTAGTTAATCTTGATTGGGGTTGAGTTGTAGGTTCTTGAATAAGTATTTATCAAAATTCTAGTCTCTTGATCATCATTCTTATCTAACACATTCTTCAAACCATATATCTCATGTCCTTCTTCAATATTGGTGTTGATCTGTCACATCTTGCTAGTTGTGTGGGGTCAACAAAAGGGTGAGACATCTCGTCATTCTATCATCTACAACATATTTTTCCAATGGAATGGAATGTATAAGAATTGTTTGAAAAATGTGTTTCTTAGGTGAGACTTGTAGAATTAGAGTGTTTCCATATCTCATTCTATTTATCATACTATACTACCATTCATAGTATTCATTTAAAAATTAAAAAACATCGAACATTCTCAACTATTTAGAGTTCACAAATGTGATAGAGAGTACAAAATAAAAATGCACAAATGAGTGTCAATTCAAAATAATAGGTATATGATGCAACCTAGAATTTACCAAGTAATAACAACCATGGCACACTAACACATCACTCAAATTTAAACGAGTGCTCACCCAAAGCACACAAAGGTACCGTGCCCCTCTTTAGGGTTGCTTATGCAGGATGTTAACAAGATGAAGAATTAATGTATTCAAATCCATAATTGGTATAACATTCTACAGAGCATATTCCATATCTAAATCTAAAGAGTAATGGATTCAAGTAATAGCCATAATGAATTCTATCATGCAAGATCTAGTTGTAATCATGTTTAACACCTTGAATCATTCAATACAATCCATTATATTTAACGCAATAAATAAACAGAAGCTTCTTACAATAAATAATACCATGATCTCATGCACGCATCAAATATGGTAGCATAACTTCACAACATATCATATCCAATCCTCGCATAGTCCTCTTATACTACACATATCACTACATATTTATAAGGGTGGGGACTTTCCCTTCACCGCTTGCATAATTCCCAAAATAGGTCGCATGCTGAAAATAGCTATGCGCCTTTATAATAATAGACACACATGCAAGTGCACTAACAATAGATCTCTTCTAGTTAACTGGTAGTAGAAATTCTATTATTATCTCAAACCCATGCAAAGTGCTTAGTATATGTTCTTCCCAAAATAACATATGCGTTTCATGCAAGTCTTTATCTAGTTTGTGTGCTCTGCACACTATCTCAAAAAATAGCCCGTACACATGAAAATGGCTAAGTCTAGAATATTTCCTTGTAAGTCGTGCACACGTCCTTCCCCATCCTTTCATGCCTTTGAATGTGCCCTATTCTAATGGATGAACCTTTTGTGTGCCTTCTGCTAAGTTTCATACTCTTGTCCACTCGACATTACCCCACAAAAATTTGCATTGCCGCTCCGGTAATGGTTACCTCTTGATATTTTTAAATAATAAAGAGTAAGAAATGGAATAAATGGAAAGTAAAGAATTTTTGTACAAAGAATGACCTTCACCCTATAATGTCCTTTGTTTTGACTAGAAGAATCAACTCTAGATATTCCTCTTTGATTTCAGCCTCTAAGGCTTGCCAATCACTCAACGCAGCTTCTGCCTTTTCCGAATATTTGATGTAATAGATTCTAACTCTTCTTGCACAATCTCTTCCTTCTCATTCTGTAATACGATAACAATGTTGGACATTATAGTCACCCTTCCTTCTAGAAGATCCATCTTCTAGGCTATAAGTTTCCCAATTTCATCCATCCTGTCCTTATGGGGGTCTTGGGCTGCTGCAAGGGCCTCGTGCTTCTGCTTCACTAGCACCAATATCTCCACACATCCCAATGTCTCATATTTCATTTTCTTCAGAATTCATTATCTTCTACTATGGTTCCAATCCTTATTACTATCTCTGGAGCTGCACTTATGTTCAATGCCTGGTTTTCCTTCTTCAACTCCTCCCGCAAGATTTGACTCAAGTGTTTGCTCTCTCGATTCTTACTCAAGATCCTTTTGTTCGCATCCGAACTTGTCCATCCTCAAGCACCAAATCAACTAAGGTACACACATAGTGCATAGCCAAAGGAACCTTTCAAGTACCTTGGACTCCAAGTGTAGTCTTACTTTCAGGACATGATCTTCGATCTCCTCTACCATGTTGATAAGAACCCCATTATTCTTTTGCTCTAGGTCCTTCTCCCCTTTCAGATGTGCAATCTCTACATCTTTGGATTTGATTTATTCTCTTAGTGCTTTGATAGTGGAAAATTTATTTGTATTCCTCTGTGCCACCTCTATAGATACCTTCATTAAGGCATTTCTAACTTGTGCATCAGTCATAATAGTTGGATTAATGGTTATGTGACTATTTTGTGGTGCCTTCCTCATTCTCCTTGACACACAAGAATCTTCACACACATCAAAATCAGCCTCTTCCATATGATTTTGCATGGACCATGAAAATTATTTCCTCACGCTTGTGGTTTCCATGTTAGGGTCCATTAACTCCCATCCATACAAGTCCTCAAGGACAATCGTATCTAGGAATTACGTGCGAGATAATTTTACTTATGTCTTCTTCATAGCCCATGACTAGTGCAGCATACTCCCTACTTTCACTCCTTGATCTTGGCCCCTTAAGAAATTGTTCGATAAGGTTTGGAGTTTGATCATCTATGTCCTAAGTAGTATATTGCTATATTTCTACTTTGGATTATTTACTCCTTCTTCAACCTTCATTTCTTCATCCTTCGTCTCTTCCACATCTTCTAGTTGTATAGGAGATCTAGGCGCGCTCTCTTCAGACTCCTCCACCTCCTCGTTCAGCTTCAATTTTCTCCTTCTCTTCTCAGTTGTCTCCTTTTGTGGAGAGAGTCATGGTGATCTTCATATTGATTATGGAGTAGTGCCTTGAGTTATTGTTTGTCTAAACACCCTCTTAAAGCGACGTTCTTTAGGGTATGCTCCTACTTCCAATTCTTCATCTCCTTCTTCTTGTGCCTGGGGTGGAGTACTTACTCACTAAGCTTCTACCCTGTCCATGGGTTACCTCCGCCTCTATGTACCAAGCCACCACTATCTTCATGCTCTTCCTCCTCATCATCTACCTCTATAGGTTTGGTGGGCTTCGGAGCTAGTACATTCTTCACTATATGCTTTCCTTTAGGCGGCCCTAGGAGCATGAACTTATTCTCTACATACTTTCTATCCTTCAACTTAGGCTTAAGTTAAAGGTATATAAGCACAACTCCACTATCTCCAATCACCAAACTCACAAGCTTCATGCTTATCATATCTTAAATTAGCCTCTCAATATAGGCATTCTGACTTGGATATACATACGTCTTCCTCAATGCATGGTATTCATAGTCCACCTTGTCTGTAAAAAAATTTAGGCAGTGCACATCAATAAAACAATGGAATGATGCCTGGAAGTAGCGCGCTATGAAGGCATATTGAATTTTACACTAGGGGCTCCAAGTTCCATCCTTCATAGAAAATCAAGCAATGTATAAGTGTCGATATACCACGAATTGGACTTCCTTTCCCACCACCAAAGGTAACTCCTTTGGGATGCACCACTCCTCTTCAAATGCCATATGGAGTGGATCATAGCACATCTCCACCCTCTGCTTGAATGGCCCACTCATTGAACCTTCACATAAGTACTTATCAAATATTTCCACAAGGGACTTGTTTTGCATGGGATACTCCCAGATATTGTTCTTTGGCCCATCAAGCACTCGATCTCCATAAATACAAGGGACAATAGATAGCACTGAAATTGATTTTCTCACCTGTGTGCACTTCCTTGATGATAGTATCTCGTAATATAGCCTGATATGTTGTAAATTATTCCTTGTGAAATTCTCCTTGCAATGTGTAGCCACATTGTATTCACCTATGACCATCTCTCTTGATCATTCAATTTGGTCACTAGATGTGTAGTTGCATGTACCAATGGGTACTTCTTTAATTTTTGATATCCATTCCGTGTAGACCCTTGGTATACCCTAACTCCAATCATGTCTCCAGGATTGTTGCTTTATCTATCAAGTCATTATCCAAATCCACTCTTGTTCCCTTTAATCATGTTATTGTTGAAATCAATGCGGTTGTAATCCTTACCCTTCATCCGGTGAAATAGAAAAAGTCATCATGTATTTTCATCAACCACTGGTACAAAGGTTCATACTTGCTGAAATATGGGAGCTCGTATAACTGGTAGACTCCAATCTACTTTAACAACTTCTCTCTAGTGTCATCATACATTGGCATGTCCTTTGTTGTGCACTTGTTTATCTTTGTACTCAACAATGTGTCTAATTCCTTTTTATTATCCAATGTGTGGTGGTTGTAATCACTTATCTTGTAATTACAGACATGAGAATCCCATTCTTGTCCCACTATCACACCTTCTGGGTATTACATCTCCGAGAAATTACTCTCGGGATAAATTTCAACCTCTGCTTCCACTTTCTTCTTTCCCTTGGCTCCTATAACAGGTGTTTTCTTTGGTGTCATCTATAAATTGTAACTTTTTGTCCTCTGTAGTGTGCAAATTCTTTCCTTCTATCTTTTGTAACAAGCAAGTCCAAACCCTAGCTCAAATCTGTGTGCCCTAGTTGAAATCATGTGCCCTAGCTCTTTCAAAACTCTCTGCTTTGCACAAAACCTTCACCAATGGGGACATAAGCTTCTCATGCGCACATATTTGGTCTCCATATCTGGTTTCACCCTCTCCGCACCTCAACATGAGTCAATCAAATCATTTTACACTTAGCTCATTTAATTTTTTGTGATTAAAATGGTAAAAATGAATTCGTATCCCATCCTTATATAGATTTTTAAAAATTTATAGCATTTATTGCTCCTTCACCTACCAACAATCCTCTCATTAATTGACCATTTTCACAATTTCCGCGTGGTACATCTTCACGCCTCAGTTATAACCTTTTAGTGTGCCTTCCTACCTTCTAGCTACAAACTACTCTTCAGTGCACTTCCATGTTCCTGAGTACCTTACCACTACACCTTATCCTGGTAGTCTCCACAACCATTGCTTACCTCACGTTATATTTTTCCTTTGTTTATCTCCATCTATGGTCCTTATTTGGAAGCAATCTTCTTTCCACCAAATCTCCAAACTTCAATAACACTTGTAACAGTTTGTTCCTTTATGTGTACCCATTTTTCAAAGTAACCATCCCACACAAATGGTATGTGCACTCCTTTACACATAAAAATACTACAAATGGTAATTATCTTACAGTGTATAAACGTGCTTATTTCACAAAACAACAACTAAATTGAGAAAGAATAGGGACGAAGAAGTAAATACATTAAGGGAATACATAATTGAAAACCTAACCTATATGAAAACAATGCCTTATTATAAAGACGAAGAAGACTTATTTATAGTAGGGCTTGACCTACTCCCATTAAAGTAATGGGTAACCGTATTCTGTCAAGCATCTCTAGCTAACAAACACTTTGGTTTCAAGTATGTATGTTACAAAATATGCTCCTAACCAATGTACTTTGAGTTTTCTGCATGACGTAGAACTTAGAATAAAAAAGAAGCACCATTTTTCCTATCTCACTTTTTGTCCCCGATGTGCCTGTCATGCCATGCTTTCTACCTAGATTTTCTTCCTTCGACTCCAACGTGCTATTTCTCATCGCTCATCTAGATTAATCAAATTTTCAATGCATTATTCTAATGCTTTTTCATTATCTAGACCTTTAACGCATGCATGTCGATACACAAAGAAGGTAACATGAATTCCATAGTAAGGACTGATTTTTTGCC
Source organism: Taxus wallichiana var. yunnanensis (assembly GCA_018340775.1). NCBI lineage: Eukaryota > Viridiplantae > Streptophyta > Pinopsida > Cupressales > Taxaceae > Taxus > Taxus wallichiana. Next base: position 543,053,732 of record CM031244.1, on the reverse strand, counting down.
CAAGACTACTTGAAATGGTATGACCTTGTTTAACCACTTGTATGTTTTTCTATATACCCAAAGCACTACAAAAACTTTATCATCCCAATCCTTCTTTCGAACATCAAATTTTTTTGTCAATGTCCTGCTCGAATATTTTTGAAAGCCTCAACAATCCCATTTTCCTAAGGATGATATGTTGTAGTCTTATGGTGTGCAATCATGAATTCATCCAATAGAATTCTGATTATCTCATTCAAAAAATGTGTGCCCCTATCACTAGTCAAAATCAACGGGCATCCATACCTTGTAATAATATTTTCCCATAAAAACCTAGTTGTTGTAGCTGTTGTATAATCCTTTGTAGGTGCTTCTTCTACCCATCTTATTAGATAATCTGTGTAAGTGATGATATAGCACAATCCAGTCCTACACATGGCTAGTGAAATAGGACCCACAAAATCTATAGCCCATTTCTCAAACGGTTCTACACTAGGAATAGGTCTTAAAGGAATTTCATCTCTTTGTCTTGGTTTGCCAAGGTGTAAAAGTGATCACAAGCCTTGCAATATGCCTTACAATATTTATATAGGGTCTCCCACCATAATCCAATGAGTATAATATTCCACATATTGGCATCACCTACATAGTGCCCACCTGCAATACCACCATGAGCCTCCTCCATGATATATGTGCACTCATGTTCCAGTACACATCGGCGTAATACTTCATCTCGGACTAACTTGTATAGGTCAATGCTAATCAACATAAATAATCTTTGTGCAAGTGGTAATTTTTTTATTCTCTTAGGATTTCATTCCTTTTGGCGTCATACTTGAGTACGTAGAAAGACAACAATTTCTTCCCATTACGATGGTGCATGTTGTAACCTATATAACTATGCATCGGGTATGGTATCTTCAATTTCCTACACGTCTTCTCTTGATCGTATTCTGGCTAGATGGTCTGGTCCATAATTACTTTCCCCTAGTTTTACCACAATAGTGAAATCAAATTCTTGGAATAGGAGTACCCATTGGCATATGCACCTGTAAAATGATCTTGTTTACCAAATAATTCAATATCATGTGATTGGTATAGAATACAAATGGTTTTACGAGGAGGTATTGTTTGAATTTATGTAGTGCATAGATCATTGACAAAGCTTCGCACTCTGTAGTTATATAATTCTGTTGTACATGATTCAACTTTCTACTAACAAAATAGATAGGATGATCTATGATACCTTCTCGGGATGAGCCAACACTACACCATTGGCCGTGCTGAGGCATCCACATGTACGTGAAATAGTTGGTCCCATGAGGGAAACCACATAATAGGTGTTGTAGTAAGTTTCTCCTTCAATGTCTTGAATGTGCGCTACTTTGGTTCCCCTAGTAGAACATACCTTTTCCATTTAGTAACTCCTCAAAGGGTGCGACAACCTTAGCATACCCTTTTATAAATTGTCTATAATACCTAGTGTGACCTAAGAATATGCACACCTCACTTTGGTGATAGTCTCTTCTAGGCCGATAATGACTATGCAACCTTAGCTAGATCAACCAATAAACCCTCCTTGCAGATGATGTGCCCTAATAGTGTGCCAAATGGTGTAGTAAATATACATTTCTTGATGTTCAAAGAGATGCTTAACTGTGACATCTTTCAAACATTAGGCATAAATTGTCACAATGATCCTTAACAAGTCCATACACCATCCAATCATCTAAATAAACTTGCAAGAAGTTGTTAATAAAATATTTGAACGCTTGGACAACTATGTGCGAAAATATAGCAGTGCATTTTTCAAACCAAAAGGCATCACAATATAGGAAAAACTTCCCCATTCAGTAGTAAAAGTAGTCTTTTCCTGATCCTCCTGTGTAATCCTAACTTGATGATACCTGGAATAACCATCTCAGTAAAGGAATAGATCTCACACTCTGCAATGGCTTCTAATATTTCCTTTATGGATGGCATGGGCAAAGGATCACCACACATGTAGCATTCAGCTCCTGTAGTCCACACAGATCCTAATCCAACCATCTTTCCTTATCTTTGGTCACCATTGGGCTAATCCATTCGACTCATCCAGGGGCTTGATAATTCTAGACTTCAACATTTTGTCAATTTCTTTCTTGACCTTTTTGCGCAAGTTGGGGTTCATCCTATAGGGTTTCTTCCTGACTGGGTGCACACCTTCCTTAAGATTTATCTTCATTTCTCTTAATGATTCATGCATGCCTTTGAGTTCATGGTATCCCCTAAGAAATAATTCCTCATAATCTCGTAACAACTCAATAATTTTTGCCACTTGATCGAGTCGACCAATAATCCCCAATTATGGCCTCCTTAGGCTCAACATCTGATCCAATATTCACTTTCTTTGTTTTCATAGGTTTATGATAGGTGCGCATGGTCTTATCCACACTATCCAAGACTTCATGCCTACCTATTAAATGATTTACATCCATATTTTCCACTTCCTCATCATCCACTAAGTAGACCATCTTTTCTTTCTCTTTCTCAAGGCAAGCATGCTTAAGTAATTTGGCATCTCATCTCGATTCTTCAAAAAAACATGCTCTGATTCATTTCCATCTAATAAGTCTTGAGTAAGATCTCCTACCATGGAACTATCTCCCATAGTTAATCTCTTTATAACCCCTAATGCATCTTCTACTGGAGGTTTAGTAGAGAAATAGTAAAATATCTGGATCGTCTTGCAATCATATCCTGCCAATTTCTAGTCTCTCTATGGATTTCCACATACACAAACCAAGCACATGCATAACCCGGTAAAGTGGAAATTTTTTTGCACCCAGTGAAGGTGGTAAAGCTTCCCGACCCTCTACCTAGAGCCTCTCACCTTTGTTGAACGTGGTCTTTGAAACAGGTTGATTACCATGATAAGTGTAGATTTGAGTAGGCTCATTACTCTTGGAAAACCGATTAAAAAGATAAATCCTGATTTTATTCCATCCTACAAGATTATCCTTGTGAACCACCCACCAAAGGTGCAACTTTCTATCCAGGTGTAGGGTATATGCTAGGATATTCCATCTCTCTGACCGGTCTATCCATTGTTTCTCCATGGCATGCAAAAACCATAGGATCTCCTTCTCCAGTGTATCTAGGCACCGAGTTGTTACTTATTCTCCTAATACAACGAGGTCTTCTATTCCACGCAAATGTGCTCTTTACTTCACGCCCTATGAAATCATAAGTACTACGACCCCAATTATCACAAGCAACACTTGTAGTATCACTAATAGACTTTGCATCTTCCCATTGAAGGACTCCTCACGGATGGCTCAAGAACTTACGGGTCTCGGATAGCGTATACATAAATCCTATTTAGATCTTCCTCACTCAAAGGCTCAACATAGGGTGCAAATTATCCATCTGTTAAAGGGATAATAACCCTTTCCTCCTTATTCTCAAAACTGATATAACCCTTGTTAAACCGTAAATCAACATTATTTGCATAACACCAAGGGTGCCCAAGTAGAGCTAGGAAGCTATCTTCATCTGCAAGCACTATAAACTCAAAATCATAAATGAAATTAAATCCATATATGGTAATGGATGCATCTTTTAAAACTATGATGGGAGTGGCCTTAGTTCGGTTAGCCATGAACAGTACATTCAAAGATGGCTACAATGGAGGTCTCCCCATCTATACCCATGCATATAAAGTAAGAACATTGACTTTTACACCTATATCAATCAATATATTACTCAAAATTCATCCATCCACAACAACATTCAGAGTGATTTCCTTGTCATAGTCTAAGCTATGAGGAGGGAGATTTACATGCAGGATCTATCATCCAGTCTCAATACTTACGCATAGAGTGTTTCCCTTTAGCCAATTTCCTAATAATGGAATGATATTCTCCTGGCACAACATTTTGCACACCTCCTTCAAGTCATCAATATCAGTTTGGACCATCTTTGCTACTTTCTTTTGCTCCATCTTCCATGATTGCTCCTTTAAACACTATATTTCACCCTAAATATTTCTAAGTACCTCCATGGTTTCCTGATAAAACTCCTTCTGATGGAAAGGATTTGGGTACCGTGCATGTATAACCTCCTCCTTAGTGATGGTAGGATTCTACTATAATGATTCTTTAGCACACACCACTTTAGTGCAGGTAGTGATATTTATAGGAAATACCTTGAATTCTGGTTTGAACTTGGGCATCCACTGATTTTACACAATGCATTGTATCCTAACCATCCCTGCACCTTTGTTTTCTTTTTTATGCTGCTTACTAAGGTGTTCATATAAGTCTCAACATTCCTCATAGTTATGATTCTTTCCACAAAAGGAACAAGTAATATTCTGAGGACATTCGTTCCTATAGTGGTCAAGAGATGCGCATGTATAACATGTTCTGTGAGGAAACTCTCATCGTCTACCACCATGGCCTCATCCTCCAAATCCATAATGGTATCCTCGACCTCTGCCATGACCTATTTCAAAAATTGCTTCATTCCAATCATAGCGCGCTTGATTGGGATCTTGATCATGATTCTCATTCTTGGCTTTAGAGTTATCTCGAGACTCCTTTCTGTCACACACCAATATCTATAGAATCATGGATATGACCAATCAATCTACATTGCTTTGTATCGTGAGTTGTGGACTAAAAAATCTTACAATAGTAGGATACATTCTTCCTTATTACGTATTGTAATAATGGATAGTGGTTAGCATCATGGTTCAAATGACATATCTCATAGTCTAGCAGCATGAATGTATTGATTTGTGGGGACAAAAATCCTTTGTGTGATCTTCCACTTCATAATCTATAGACAAAATCCCCATGCTCATCTCATGTGCTGAATTTTCGATAACTACTCCAACTACTTGTTCATAGTTGTAATCTCATGCTTCCAAGAATGGACTCACCCCGTGTCTATACTTCTAACTTGCCTTAGCACGTAAAACTACTTCAAGTGCTTCACACGGATCAATGTATGTCTTATCTCGATAGTTCCCTTCTAAATGGTGTAATCAAACCTCGACAAACCATTGTACATGCTGGCTTACATGAATATCATAAGAAAGCTTAGATAAAAGTGTTTTGAAACATGCATCATACTCCTTGACACTCTTAGTAGTGCCTTACTTAATATCCTTGAGCGCACTTATACTCTTCTGCTTGAACTCAGGGATGTGAAACTCTGTAAGGAAAGCATCTTTTAATGTTACATAGTCTATGCAAGTCTGATCAGGATAAAACTTGTGGTACCAAATGTGTGTGTGTCCTTGTAACGTAGTTACAAATTGACTTTCTCTACGCTCAGAAGTCATGATCCCTTTTGCGTGCCACAAGATATTTTACACATGTGCACATTTTCAACAAAATATTCTATGCCCCTATATTCTTGCGAGAAGAAGAGACATCTCCATGTAAATATTTTTGGGTTGGTGACTACCTTGGCCACTCAATCTAGAACCTCCTATATTTCCTCTACCTCCAAAACCACCGATCCACTAGAACTAGAACCACCTATAGCCGAGGAATGGACCGGAAGATGTACTTCCCTATGTCCCAATAGCAGTATTGAACTACACCCCTACGATCACGAGAAGTGTTACCACTCCTAGAAGTGAGTCCAAAATTCTATGTGCTTGAATTCTATGTAAATGATGCACCTGAAAAGGTACCTCCAAACAACAATGAAGGAATTTTTCCTGTCATCGATGTACTTTCTATGTGACTTAATATTTCTCTTCCACTACCTAACTTAGCTTTTTGATTTTTTATCGTACTAGATATTGGAAAACTAAGCACAAGGGCTAGGTCACTAGGTAGATTTAGATGTGTGTCTGTGGACCGGGTCATCTCTACTTGGCATGCTTCCACATGAGGTCGAGGGGATTTCCTATCATGATTTCCCAAATGTGGGAGTTCCTAATGCTCCGGCTCCAAACCTTCTCGTGTGAGCTCCAAATCCTTCACAAACCATCTCTCTCGTCAATGCCATTCTCTCTGTAAAATCCTAATGCTTCTCTATCTCCCTCTCATGCACCTCATTATACTTAAGCCACTTTTCTTCTCTCTTCCTCTCTACTACTAGGTTTGCATATTTCTCCAAACTGCTCCCTTTACACGTGGTGGGGTTTAGTTAGCCATCATTTTAATTTCCAAGTTCAGGGTTACCATCAATATTTTTATCGCCAGTCGAATGCCTTGTAGGTAGGTTCCCGGGATATCGTAAAAATTGAATTCTGCTACCTTTGGGCAAGAATAAGTGGAAATTGAGTACTCTAGAATATAGTTGTTTAGAACACCATGAAACCAAGTATCCACGTCATGTGTCCAAATCATATCAGCATCAAAGAGGGATTGAAATTCTTCTCGCGTCTAAACAAGTGCATAATACCTCCAATCCCTTTTGGACACATACGCAACCACCACTCATACATTCTATAAGAAATATAGTGAAGAAGCTCTCATAAAAATTGTCATACAGATTCTATTCTACCCATGTGCATGTGTTAAACTCAGATCCGGTGTTGAACCTCCATGCATATTCTTCTTCTAGATCATGTATCCACTTCTCAACACTTGCTAGGGTACAACGGTATTTCTTCATCACAAATCATCCTGAAAAACAACTGAAAAGAGGTCCTAGCTATAGAACCAATGATTCACCTTTAATTTACCTGTAATAACCAAGGTGTGTTGGAAATCACTCGGCTAGATCGAGCACTCACCCAAAGTGTGCAAAGGTATCATGCCCCTCTTTAGGGTTACTTATGTAGGAAGTTAGCAAGATGAAGAGTTAATGTATTCAGATCCATAATTGGTATAACATTCTATAGATCATATTCCAGATCTAAATCTAAAGAGTAATGGATTCAAGTAATAGCCATAATGAATTCTACCATGCAATATCTAGTTATAATCATGTTTAACACCTTAAATCAGTCAATACACTCCATTATATTAAACACAATAAATACACATAAGCTTATTACAATATGTAATACAATGAACTCATGCGGGCATTAGATCTGACAACATAACTTCACAATAGTTCATATCCAGTCCTCACATAGTCCTCCTATACTACACATATCACTACATATTTATAAGGGTGGGGACTTTCCCTTCACCGCTTGCATAATTCCCAAAATATGTCGCATGCTGAAAATAAATATGTGCCTTTACAATAATAGACAAACATGTAAATGTGCTAATAATAGATATCTTCTAGTTAACTGGTAGTATCAACTCTATTATTATCTAGAACCCATGCAAAGCGCTTAATCCACTATTCTAAAAATAGCCTATGCATGTTGCACAATTCTTTATCTGATTTGTGTGCTTTGCACGCTATCTCTAAAAATAGCCCGTACACATGAAAATGGCTAAGTCTCAAATCTATCCTTTTCTTTCACGCGCATGTCCTTCCCTAGCCTTCTGCGCCTTTATACGTTCCCTATTCTCATGCATGTAACTTCCTGTGTGCCTTCTGCTACGTCTCATACTCTTATCGCTCAACAACAAATATGTATGTATCCACCAATTTCTTATTACAAATTCATCCCACCAAAGGGAAAGTGTGGTTATAATGCTCGGTCAACCAAAACCAAAAACAATGGTATACACACAAAATTGAGACTAAGAAAGAAAGGAACTCTTTCTATCCATCCTTTTGATACCTCTTAATATCCCTTCACTATAAATTTTCTATAAAAAAACTTCAATCTCATTCAAAAAGAAAAAACTTGAGCCTAAAGAAAAAAAGACCAAATTTCATGTATCTAACATGTTCCTAAGTCCCATATGTTGTCGTTTGGTCTATTTCCATTGTTTTTAAATCTCTGTTGATTCGATCATGCTCGTGTATGAAATGGTTACAAGAAATGCACGAGCCCAGGGAATAACAAAGAGATAAGTGAAAAATGATTAATTAATATATTAAAACTTTGATATATAGAAGTTTATTTTTCTAACATTGTTTTAGGAAAGATTGTTGTTGGCAAGAAAATTTTTCAGGGAAAAATTGGTGGGTTTCTTGCCAACGTCTCCAGGACTCTAGGTCCCTCTGCTTGGGTGGTGTAACTCCACTTTATTGTGAATGATGAAAATGGGAAATTTTTGGTTGGCCAAGAGGCCGGGGATCTAATAGGTACACTCCATGTACCCATGAAAAATTCTTACAAGGAATTATAAGGGAATAATTTGTGAAAATGGGGGAAAGGGGAGTGGGAAATTAGACAAGGAAAACCAAATATGTGAGTAGAAAATCATATTCTCATCAGGGTTGATTAGAAGGTTCACATTCAAAATTAATTAGAAAGAAACAACAAGTTTACTATGCCAATGACCAGAGGAAACCATACACACAAAGTTGTACACATTCATAAGTCATGAAAAGAAGCAATTCCTTTCTTGATTGACATTTTCACCAAGTTGTAAAATGCAAGGAATGGAGGAAAATATTGAAGCAAATTGGAAGAGAAATTTTATCTCTCTTTCTTATCTCAAAAGGATCTCTCTCTTGAGTGAAAAATCGATAACCCTTAAGCAAGAGTATGTCATTACATTATATAGAACAAGAAAATACTCTTCATATACCCCCCATGTGACCTTTCATTTGTCCTTACAAAATGTGACTCTTGACATTCCTAGGAATGAAATTAAGTTCCCTTTTATATTAATCAAGGGAAAAATTTTAAAAATATATATAAAGCCATATTTAAATAAAAAAAATGATGTCATGATTTCTCACAATGAAGAATTAGAAAGGGGGTAGAGAAGAGGAGGAAGAATGAGAGAATAGAAGGAAGAAGGAATGTTGGTGAAGATGATGCCATGCTGCCTTCACCTCGTTGCCTGAATGACCTGATGAAATGTCCCAATGCAGTGAAATCTAGATCTCTAGACCTTTTTATACTATGAGAAACCTCCTTTGGATGATGCAAGAACACCTCAAACTGAGTGTTTAGAAACACTTTGCCAAATTATCACTTGGTTGACCACAAATGTTTCTCGTTGAGGTTCACTTTGAAGAAGTTGGAGGATGGAGAACAATCTTTGATGACATTCCACTACATATCCAAACTGTTGTACTTATCAAAAATATTTAATGAAGTTCATTTGGAACACTTTATCTTTGTTAATGGTGATCACAACTTCCCCACAGTACACTGATGCTCGAGTATCTTGGATCATGAAATGAGTGTTGAGAAACACTATTGTAGGATTTCCCCATATGATTTCAAGATGGATACGGGTGTTACTTACGATGATCCTATTTGATACTTGATTGATGAACCAATTGAGCTCATTGATCTCTCCCTAACCAAATCATTTTGAATCACCTAGCTCTCTGAGTGATGGGGATGGATTCATCTGTTGCACCTTACGATGCCTTGCATTACTTCTGAGCACACTTGAATTCAGGATGATGCTTCCAAGACCCATATGAAGTTTTCAATGCTCTTTTTGAGCCTTGTAATCATCTTGTAATGAAAAAAGGATGATGAAAAGCAATGATATAAGTTACTATGGAGATGACAACAAGTTTCTACAACTGAGGCTAAAAACTACTATTTTTGAAATTAGGACCCATGAACCGCTATTTCACATAGGTTATTTTTTTTGCCTTGTCATTTTTATCAAAGTGTTTCCTTCACATTTTGGGTTTTCTAAATATATTTTGGTGTCAATTTGAAATAATTTCCATTTTTGGAAAGTTACTTTTTCAGTTTTGCTTTTTTACTTTTTTCAACTCGCGTGCCTAGTTTTTGATCTTCCAAAGAGTTTTCATTTTGGAAACTTAATAAAAATGGAAAGTGCAAAATAGTGGCACTTTCTATTTTAGAATCTAAAAATCATGGTGTCGGATTGATAAGAAAATTATAGATTCTTTTTGGGTTTTCTCTTCAGATGTTTTGTTCAAATTTTCAAGTCAATTCGTTGCACGGTTTGACGACAACTGAAGAAAAACCACTCAAGGGAAGAATTTTTGAATGATGTAGATAAAAAATATGGGATGTATCATAGTTTTTATTTTTGTGATTCCCAAGTCATTTAGATAAGGATATTTTCTCAAAGTTTTGTAGGGATTAGATGTATGGTTTTGAAGATATGAGAAAATTGTGATTTTCATGCCCTAGGCTTTTGTTTCACCTGATTTCTTAGTTTTATGAGAAGTACTTGAAAAAATAGATAAGGTAAAGGTGGTAAGAGGAATACCTATTTTGGGATGGTTGAAGGTTGTATGCACGCGTATCTGAATTACTTGAATCAAAGTGATTGTGAGACCTTCCTTTTGGCTAGGAGGAACTACCTGTATAAGAACCAAAAAAAGACCACCAAAGAGAGTTAAACAATATATGCAGTGGACTGCCTAGCATATGCTAGATCTTGGAAGTGTGATACTTCCTAGATGGTTGTCAATCCACTGTATTTAAAACAATTCAATGCTGAAATAAAGTAAATATTGTCCTATTGTAGTTTAGTACGATTTAGGCATCTCATACAAAATGCAATAGGCTAGATCTAATCTAACAAGGCTAGGCTAGAAGGAGATCCAGAGGTCAAGTAGGTTGGTTATAGGTGAATATGAGCTAATAGGCTAGGTTAGATACAGATCTAAAGGTCAAATAGGTGTTCAAGTAGGTATATGTCAAAAAAATGAGGTTAAGTTAGATGTGGGTCACAAACAAGTTGTTATTCTAGCAGAGATCAGGTGACATAGAGACCGACCACGGTTTTATAAAATCAATGATGGTTTTATTGTAGAACCGTGACAGATTAGAGAGAGAACCGATGATGGTTAAGTTGGGGGCTAGTGGAGTCACACAGTCTGGGTTTTTGAGTTTTGGGGCAAAAGTGGAGTGGATAGAAGACGGGGATTGATCACAAAGGGGGTGTAGATATGTTGCGAAGGTCTGAGACTACTGAGGAGGTCAAATAGGAAATTGGGCCAAGTATTAAGATGATTAGGTATGGAAGGTGGCTATAATTGGAGAGAGGGAATGGACAGAGGGTAAAAGACTAGGTTCCTTTACCACAAATACTATAGATGATGATAAGAAAATGAAATAGATGGAAGGAGGATACTTACTCTTCTGTGAGGTACAGGTCTGAAGAATAATGAAGAAGTTGTTGTGTTGGAGGATGTTGGGAAGAAAGTCTCACTATTGTGCTAGTGTATTTGGTTGCCTTTGTTGATCACAAATCAATCTTCATTCTATTGTCACATCTAAAGAGATCGAACTCGAGATCAAAAGTTTTAAACCCGTATTACAAAGCTATAGATGGGTTTAAATAGGCCATTTGGTCCATTCCGGTATAACCAGTGTCGATTTAGGGTGAACTGATGTCGTTTTAGGGTGAACCAATGTCGGTTTAGGCGATATCTTAGGTTGTTTAAAAATGCAGGAAGTTGCTCCACTATTTCAAAAGGGTCTCCTATTTTTCTCGGGGTGAAAACTGACCTTAGGAGGCTTTAAAATGTGAGGTGAGGGGATGGGTCTAACGTTAGGTTTTATTTAGGACATTGGCTTTAGGGTTTAGGTTAATGGGTCAAATGATGGGGGTGGTTAGGTGAGATGCATTTAATATAGGCAATTATATTAAATAGGCGTGTGAGGGTAGTGAATTAATTTAATGTCAATAATTAAATTAATGTGTGTGTGGGTAAAAGGTCATTAACTTAATTAAATTAATTAAATTAATATGTATGGAGGTAAATGGCATTAATTTAATTAAAGTAATTAAATTAAAATGTGTGGGGTGTAGGAGGTAGGTGATAAGGTGTTGAGGATGAGGAAGTGATTATAGGGCTGCGCTAGGGGACTACATTTTTACGACATGATTTTTGTTGTGTAGCTTGTTTGTTTGGTAAGCAACATTGACAAAAATAAGATGTGGTTGCCCCATGTGAAGGTGAAGGTGATCCCCCTCAAACCAGGAACTGATGAGGTGACAGGGTGAATCGGCGAGTGGTTTGATAAAATTAGATGCGAAGAAGAATGATTAGAAATGAGGAATGGGGTAAAGGGAAAATCGGGTATATAGGTAAACGGGCCAAGGTCAAAGGTAGGGGCAGTTGAATGCATGCACATGTATAAACTGTGACATGGTACTAGGTTGAAGAGCTTGCAAACTCTACATCGTCTAAGATTGATAGGTTTATCCAAACAAGGTTGAAGTGATTCCGGTATCCAGGTATAGGATAGGGTCAGGAAACACAACATGGGTTAGGTGTAGGAACGTTTAGGTATGTTCCTAGTACACCAAAGGTAGGGTCAGGATAAATAGTCACGACAATAGGCTAGGTAAGGTCATTAGGTCAAACAACATGGGTAACGGTGTCACAAGGTATAAGCGAGCACATTGGTTCAAAGGTCACAAATAGTTTTTCAGGTCCAGGTAGATAGGTCACAACACGGGTAAGGCCGAGGTAGGGGTAAAATAATGAGGCTTCAATAGTTGATGAGGTGAGGTTGAAGAAGGTGGAGGGCCAGAGGGGAAGGTAAAGTGGTCTAGGTAGGTGTAGGGGAGGCAAAAGAAAGAGGAGGTAAGGAAAATTAGGTAAATGTGAGGAAATGACTATGCAGGGTAACCAACATCGGTTGGTATGAACTGATGATGGTGTAGGGGAACCGATGATGGTTATCTAGGGTAACAGATGACATCGGTCAAGGGTTAACTGACGTCGGTTGAGTCGGGTAGGTTATAAAAAGTGAAAACCTACATTTGTAAAATTCATTTGTGCATTGTGAAAAGAAAAAGAAGAGAGAAAAGTTAGAGAGGACTTAGAGAGCTTGGTTGGTGAGCCACATAGGCAAGATTGATTGGGTGAGAGGTGGGGCTGCGAGATTGGATCAAGCGAGGTGATTGGTTGGGAGAGTGAGAGGTCATTCAAGGATGGCGGAGGCTGGAGAGGGATCGGGAGGAGTGGCGTGGAGGCCGGAGGTTCCACCATGATGGCGGCAGTGGGATGTGGTAAGTGCCAAACCTTGGTTATTGATTGTTTAGTGAAATTGGTTAAAATATAAAAATGTTAAAAATGGGGGTTGGGGGAAGAAATTTGAAAATAAGGGGAAAAAGGGGGAAATGGGAATGGGGAAGGGTAGGGTGTAGAGTAAAAGGGTAGTATAGGAATAATTAGGGGTGTAAGGAGGGGTTTAAGTGGGTAGAAGGAGTAGGAAGGGAAAAATTAGGGTTGGGAAGTCATGGCGGGTAGCACGAAAATGACCGACGACTCGGTCAACGTGTGTGGCCGACGTTGGTGGGTAGTGACCAAGATGTCGGTCACAAGAACAAAGTGATGATGCCCGATGCCGGTCAAGGGGAGACCATGGTCGGTCAAGGGATAACCGGGGTTGGTCAACCTAAGGTTAAGTTTTAAAAAAAAAAGTAGTGGGAATAGAGTAAGGGCGGGCGGGGTGGGAAAGTAGGGTAGGTGGGAAAGGATTAGGTGAGAGGGAAAAGGGTTAAGGGAGACGGGAAGGGTTGAGGGTGGCTTGGATAGAGTAAATAGTTTCGGGTGAATGGGTTTGGGTAGATAGGTGGGGTAGATGGGTTTGGGTGAGGGTTAGGGTAGATAGGTAGGGTAGATGGGTGAAATAGGGTAAGTTGGGAAGGTGTACTAATACATTGCTCTTATGGGATGTAGGCCCAAGACAAGTGCAGATGAGGGCCCGGGTGCCGACCCTATTATTGAAAGTATGAGCGAGCATGATGCAGGAAGAGTAGCAGCATGTTGTAGAGGTGGGGTTGATAGGGGTGAGGTGTTACCGGCATGTAGTCCGGGAGGTGAGTCTGATGGTTGCCCTCATCGATAGATGGGACTTGGTGACCAACACCTTCCATATGCCGATGGGTGAGATGACGATCACCTTGGAGGACGTCTACAGGATCCTATGGTTGCCCATATTGGGGGCCCAGGTTTATTCTATCTCTTTAGAGGCGTCTGAGGAGCTACTAGCACCTATTTTTGGTGAGGGTGTAGCAGACTTGACATTCCATAGTGCTAGCATGAGCTATGGAGCGATGTATAGAGCTCATCTAGAGGAGATGAGGTTAGTGGTACTTTTGATGGAGGCAGTGTGCTACTTCGCACTACCAGATGCAGAGGGTGGGAGATTCCCGAGGTCACTGATGGGAGTCCTTCATGACATGGTGATACAAGACATGGTTCGCATGGGCACCTACATTGTTGATGCAGGTATATAGAGAGCTATGGGCCTACGGGCGACTGCGGAGGTTCAACATCTGTTGCATTGTACTACTGCATTGTTGGGCTTATGAGCACATTGTTTGTGTTCAACCAGTGGGGATGCCCCGGGAAGATGCATTCCCACAGAGAGTTTTGAGAGTTAGGTATAGGTGGTGGGTACCGACTCGTTGGAGAGGCCTAAGGTGCTAGAGCTACTCATGATGTAGCTTACTACAGGAGGTTGTTGGAGGGGTTATCTGGGGTGGACATCATTTAGAGGCCATATGTGGGCTTCCCCGCATACAGACAGATGGCCACAGAGCTAGATGGGCTACAACTATATCTATGGATAGAGGGGAGGAGAGGGGAGAGCATGAGTGGATACCCGTAGAGCGGGTTAGGCGCTAGTTCGGGTTAGTCTAGGATGTACCACCTCCATTCCCGTAGTACAAGAGAGATGATGTGGAGAGACCTATGTCTCCACCGTGACCCACTATGCTAACTGGATAGGAGGAGTAGCTAGTGGATTCACATATTGATGATGTCAGAGTGGCGTAGATGATATGGCAGTGGTGGGTAACATAGGCGAATGAGCCGTACCACCAAGGCTAGGGCAGCCAGACTTAGCCACCATCACGGTGCAGAAGGATGGATTATTACCTTGGGAAGTTGGCAGTGGGGCAGAGAGGCACAAGTTGCCACATTATTACAGCCCAAATAGTGACATTGTAGGCTCAGGTAGGGCAGGGACAGGTACCTGCATAGGTGGAGGTAGGGGGAGATAGAGATGGAGAGGAGGTAGGCGGAGGGGAGAGAAATAGCCACCCTACAGGTGCAAGTACGAGACCTACAGGCTAGTTGGCCACAAATGCAGGAGAGGTTACAGTTCTACGAGAGCTAGTTGATAGTAGCGCAAGTGTAGATTACTACTCTGCATGCCCAGATTCAGAGCACGAGCATAACTCCCGGGCCGAGTCAGACCATGGTACCAACACAGGGCACAGGGTAGATTCTGGGACAGGGTCCTATGGTACAGGCATCCACACAGTAGGGAGACCCATGGCACCCCCACAGACAGTGACCATGGTCAGATTTAGGGATGCCCTAGTAGAGGCATGATATTATCAGGATCATTTGTTAGCTACCAGGCTAGATGTGCCCTCCTATGCCGAGTATAGAGCACAGTAGGCCTCCAGTGAGAGGACTAGATCCCACACTCACAAAGGTGTGGAGATTTTAGGGGGAAAATGAGCCTAGGGATAGGGTTATGGTGAGGCCACTAGTGTGCGAGAGGCCAGCTCCAGGTGAGGGGCCATCAGTAGGAGGTGAGGTAGGTGTCGGGCACTAGATAGGTGCAACAGAGGGGTCGGGAGAGACACAGTCACAAGGAGCATTCCCCGACATCAGATGGGGAGATGATTGACTTGCTATGGACCGGCCTACATGCCAAGTCATTTTTGTATGGATTATATATGAGACCAGCCTGCATGTTTGAAGATATTTTGTATTTATTATTATTTTTTTGTACATGATACCAACCTAGTGAGCCAAAGATATTTTTGTATTGGATAGCAGGCCTGCGAGCCGGCGATGTATGAGAGACACATGTATTTTTGAGATGAGTGTACATTATTGTGATACACATGTATTTATATGATGAGATGTACGAGGTTCAAATGATTATGTGTTGTGATGTGTATTTTATTTTACTTTCGTTATGATATGAATGGATTAGGTGAGTTAGGCATGACGGAGTCAGGTCAGTTTAGGCATGGATCGAGTCAGGTCAGTTTAGGCATGGATCAAGTCAGGTTAATTTTAGGCATGGATCGAGTCAGGTCGGTTTAGGCATGGATTAAGTCAGGTTAGTCTAGTTATGGATCGAGTCAGGTTGGTTTAGGCATGGATCGAGTTAGGTTAGTTTAGGCATGGATCGAGTCAGGTTAGTTTAGGCATGGATCGAGTCAGGTTAGTTTAGGCATGGATGTGTATTTCGGTATTTTGGTAATACATGTTAATGCAAATGAATGTAATGGTGTACAATGTTTAAATATGGGTTATAGATGAATATGGGAAATAATGGTAGTGGTAAAAGAGTATGTGAAACATGAGGAGTGTATGTAGGTCGAATGATGTGGATATGGGATAGATTTCTAGGTTTTGATATGAACAGGAAATCAGGTAAAGGTGGGGAAAATGGTTAGGGTAAAGAGTGGCTAAGCTAACCTTCTAGGGCCCCATGCCCTAGAAGTGCTACCTACATAGTCCCGGTGAAAAGGGACCTCAGACCAATGTAGTTCTCCCATAGGCTAGGGAAGAATATGAGAAGATAGAAGAAGAGGTAGGTAGGTTGATAGGTAGGGTTGAGTCCAGGTCATAGGGATGATTAGGTCAAGGTCAATTAAGTTTGGGTAGAGTATAGGTAGATAGGTAAAGGTGATTTTAGGTCGATTGAGGTGGGAGAAGAAAATCCCAAAAGACAGGCGTCGAGGGTCTAGTCCTATATAGGAGGATCAAAAGGTAATGAAGAAGAGAAAAGATAAGAGGGGGCAAGAAAGCCACCCGATTGGCAAGGATCAAAATGTATGAAACACATCTACAGATAGGCTAGTGAACGTAAGACCCTAAAGACATTGCATGATTGATAATTCTAAGAGTGATGAATAGTCACATGATCACCAAATGTCATTGGTTCAGTAGGTCCCTTGAGGTATGAAGTGAAAAGACAATGGGTAAGGAGGTGAAGGTAATCAGGTCATATGTTATGAAGCAAAATGCCTTGGGCAAGGAATCCAAGATCACAATAGGCAAGTCCATGATGAAAAAGGTTTTCTTTTCTTTTCTTTTATTTTTGACTTTTTAGATAGACTGATCGATGTGGGAAGTCTATATGGGATGAATATATGTCTCCTTGAGGTCTTCATGAAGCTGATCGATGTGGGAAGCTTCTGAATAGGTATTTTTGAGGAAATAGTCTTTGGATAGACTATGTAGAGTTGCAAGCTTTTTATAGCTGTCCTTCGAGGGAGCAGTCTACTTATAGCGACAATTGAAGGTAGAAGATGTCCTTTTAAGGGATTCATCTTTTATATTGGAAGTTTGACTCAAGGAGTTAATCCCTTATTTTTAGAAATAATTTTTTTGGCTTTTAAGTCATGGACTAGACTATAACGAAGCATTTGGTTCTTGTTGAGAAGGCAAGGGTGAATGACCATGGGATCTCATCTAAAAGAAGATGAAAAGTATCCATGAGAATCATGTCATGTGTAGAGCCGTGGTGCACATATTTAAGAGAAGGCAAAAGGGTGATGGGTAATCACATGATTCTTGTTTAGTCATTGAAGTGGAGGGGTGGAAAAGAGAAAGGTGAATGGCGCTCAAGGGACGAGCATGAAATAGAGAAGTAGTGATGTAGGACTAGAAGTCAACAGTAGAATAGTCGAAGATGTAAGGCATTGAGGGGCTCAGGTTTGGGCTTACCATCAAGTGAAGACAAGTGATAAGCACCTGATCCATAGTCATGGGTCACGATGTATGGTCCAAGCCAATTAGGAGCAAATTTTCCCCGTTTGCTTTTTTTTGCTTTGGTTATGTGTTGATTTTCCTTAAGGATGAGATCACCAACCTTGAAGGTGCATTCATGGACACATTTTCATAGGCATACTTGATGTGTTTTTGGTAGACTTGGAGATGGTCGAGGGCATGAAGACGACGTTCATCTAATAACTCAAGTTGTGCTAAACGTTCTTGGAAAAATTCATCATTAGTGAGCATATCTTGAAGAGAGATACGAGAGAGATGGGATCTAGACTTCGAGAGGCAAAATAGCCTTGATACCGTAGACTAGAGAAAATGGAGTAGCAGCAGTGGAAGTGTGAATACTAGTACGGTATGCCCAAAGAGTGAAAGGAATGTGCATATGCCAATCCTTCCTAGTATCGTTAACCACTTTCATGAGAATTTTGTTTAGGGTTTTGTTGGTGGATTCAACTTGGCCATTGGTTTGTGGGTAATATGGCGAGGAGAAGCTTAGTTGGATACCGAAGGTGTCATGAAAGTTTCTGTAGAGTTTTGTTTTTGAATTGTTTTCCATTATCAGTGATAAGGCGATGTGGAACATCAAGTGACAAATAATGTGATGATTTATGAACTCACATATTTTCTCAGATTTAGTGGAGATGAGGGGTACAACTTCAACCCATTTGGTGTAATATTCGGTAGTAGTGATGATCCATTGATGTCGTAGGGAAGAGTGAGGATTGATCTCTCTAACAAGATCCAAACCCCACTGAGAGAAGGGCCAAAGGTCACGAGCAACCTATAAGGCGTGACTAGGTGTATGATGAAGATTGGCATGTTGTTGGCATTTTACACAATGCTTAACGTAGTCACAACAATCATGATTGAGGGTCAGCTAGTAATAGCCTAGGTGAAGAATGCATTTAGCAATAGTAAGGCCACTGAAGTGACCTCCAAAGATGCCATCATGAACTTCTTTAATGGTATAGGGGATTTCAAAGATGGTGAGGCATTGTAAGAGAATACCGTCAAAGCCTCGTTTATAGAGAAGGCCACCCATGATGACATAACAAGAGGCCTTCTTGAGAAAGGCACGTTGTCCATTACGTGTGAGATCAGGAGGTAATATAGAAAGGGAAAGGTAGTCCGCAAGCTGCTTATACCAAAGGTCTTGTGTGTTTAGTGAGGTAGTTCGAGACGAGGTTAACACAACAAGATTTATAAGAAGGTCTCGGTATGTGTTTTACGGTAACAAAGATGTTTGAATCGTTAGGCGAAGTGGGTATTTGGGAAGCGAGGTAGGCCATGGTATCCACAAATTTATTGGTGGATCGTGGAATGGTTTGAATTTTATAGTGGTCAAAGGTAGTCAACATGATGTCGACGTAACATTTGTACTCTTGAAGTATTTCATTATGACACTGATAAACACCATTGACTTGGTTTACTACCAGTTGAGAATCACCAAAGATATTAATGGACTTAACCTCTAAGGCATAGGCAGTCATGAGACCCAATACGAGCGCTTCGTATTCGGTGATATTGTTGGTGCATTCAAAGTCGAGTTTGAATGATAAGGGCATGGGTTCACCATCAAGAGGAATGAGGATAATTCCTACACCACCCCCACGCTGACATTTGGAACTGTTGAAGAATAAGGTCATTTGGTAAGGGTCATCATCCAAAGAGAGGTTAGCAATGGATTCGTCAGGGAAATCAAAGTTCAAAGATTGATTCCCGAAAGATGTGCATCAACGAGCTGGTCAGCAATGGCCTGACCCTTGATATATTTTTAGTGGATGAAATCAAGGTCTAGGTCAGAAAGAAGCATGAGCCAACATGCGGCATGTTGATTTTGGTAAGGTTTAGCATACATGAAGTGTAAGGGGTCAATGTTGGTCACAACGTAGGTTTTGTGGTTGAGTAGGTAATGACAAAGTTTGGTGGCAACAAAAACTAAGGCTAAGTAAAGTTTTTCAGGGTGAGTGTATTGGGTTTTGTAGTCCAGAAGAGTATGGCTTATGTAATAAACGCACGCTCCCTATGTTGTTCATCACGATGAGCAAGCATAGCCCCTAAAGAGTGATCAGTAGCAGAGATGTATAGGTAGAAGGGTTGGTCGTCTTTAGGTGAAACAAGTATGGTTGGTTGGAGAAGGTATTGTTTTAAGGCCTCAAAAGATTTGTGGCAGTCGTCATCCCATTTGAAAGAGACATCCTTTTTGAGAAGGTGATGAAATGGTTGACAATGGTTGGAGAGTTGGGAAATAAATCGATGAATAGAAAGCAACTTTCCCTTCAAAATATGAAGCTGGCGAATGTTAGTGGGTGGAGGCATATCGAGAATGGTCTTAACTTTAGTAGGGTCAACCTCTATACCACGTAAGGAAATGATAAATCCCAGGAGCTTTCCTGAGAGAACCACGAAGACACATTTCTTGGGTTGAAGGTGAACACAATACTTGATAAGGAAATCAAATATGGTTTTCAAGACAATAAGATGTTCAGCCGG
This sequence comes from Taxus wallichiana var. yunnanensis, assembly GCA_018340775.1. Classification (NCBI taxonomy): domain Eukaryota; kingdom Viridiplantae; phylum Streptophyta; class Pinopsida; order Cupressales; family Taxaceae; genus Taxus; species Taxus wallichiana. Next base: position 543,033,515 of record CM031244.1, on the reverse strand, counting down.
TGTTTGGATTTGGTGAGAAGATCGTCTACATAATATTCTAATATATGGTGCATAATGTCATGGAAAATGTAGGTCATAGCCCATTTGATAGGTGGCACCAACATTTTTAAGGCCAAAAGGCATGACTCGATAGTAGAAGGTCCCCCAAGGGGTAATGAATGCGGTTTTGTGTTGATCCTCTGGAGCGAGCAAGATTTGGTTATAACCCGAGAAACCATCCATAAGTGATAGCATCTCATGGCCAGCGGTAAGGTCAACTAACTGGTCAATACTAGGCATAAGAAAATTGTCTCTTGGGTAGGCAAGGTTGAGATCATGGAAATCATTGTAAATATGAAGTCCCCTGTCACCTTAGTGATAGGGATGATGTTAGAAATCCATTGGGGTTAATCGATGGGTAAGATGAAGGAAACTGAGAGAAGGTGTTGAAGTTCTTCTTGGACAAGAAGAGCAATGCGAGGGTGCATTTTCCTCAACTTTTTTTTATGGGTTTGGCATCGGGAATGGTTACAATATTGTGGACCATGATAGTGGGATCAATACTAGGCATGTCAGCATAGGACCAAGTGAAAGCATGGCTATGATTTTTAAGAAAATAAGTGAGGGCTTCTTGTTCAGTAGCATCTAGAGATTGGCCAATCTTGAGAATGTGGGGGTCATCCTGAGTGTGGATGTTGACTTCGATAGTTGATTCATTCAACATTGTTTACGTCTCAAAAGGTAATGACCGGTGAATATAAGAGTCTTCAGCACCAAGGTAGGTGAGTATGGACTCATCATCCTGACATTGAACGACATTAATAGGAGTATCATCCCCTATCATGTTAGGATACAAGAAAGGAAGAGAGAAAGGAGCCTCGCCATCGCGGTGATAGGTCAAAGGCCCCAAGGAAATGATATTTATGAAAAAAAAAAGGTAGGAGGGATAGATTCAGGATCCATCAACTCTGTTGGTGAAGGTGGTGAAGGTGGGGTAGGTGAAGAAGGTGGAGAGGGGTCAATGTCTTCAATGAGTTCAATACGGGGCTTTTTGGTAGGTAGTTTGGTAAAACCGATTCCACTATGATCATTATGTTTACACGTGGTACATGAAATAACGGTGTGATGACCTTGCTCATAAAGGCCAAAGTTGAAACCCTTCCAGGCACAGTGGTGTAGGAAAGTGTGAGCGAAGCGGCGGTTGGTAAGTGACTAAAGGTCAACCGAAAAAGGTTGGGTTTGTGATGGTGGTTCAGGTGTGTAAGTGGAAATATCAAGTCCCCCATAGGTAAGATGGGTATGGAGGTGGGGAGGACCATAAAGGAGACACTCACCTATGCGGTGATCATAGTGAGGATCTTTGGTGAAGGTTTCCATACTCTTGTGGAGTAAGGAATGTATTGAAATTATACAGCAATACTCCCCCATAGTGAGGCATTGAAAAATCCTTCCAAGGGATCATTGGTTAATATATTGGTGGTCGGAATGGAGGAAGCATTAGAAGTTAGATCGGTGGAGGTGTTATTTAGTTGGAAAGCTGATGTGTGATTGGTAGAAGCGAAAACAATGGTGGGAATAGAGAATTTGGGTGAAGGTGAGGTTGCAATGATCTTTGGTGGATGGGGTCATGTGTGAAGAGTATGTAGGTAGGGAGGTGGATGCCTTAACAGTACAAGGACATCATTGGGTTGGTAAAGCATGTTACGGGTTTTGAAAGGTGATGGGTCAAATGGAATGGTATAGGAAAGTCCTTCATGTTCGAACTTTACACATCGGTGTAAATTAAAGGAACACAACCCATGACATGAATCTAGGGTCAATCGAGAAACAAATTGTATTGAAACTCCCCTTCCAAAATGTAGATCAGATCGGGCACATTACGGGGACCCACATGAATGTGAAGGATGATAGCACCGAGTGTAGATGTGATAACATCATTGAATGAATGCAACATGGTGGATGTTGATGCATGCAATTGTTGTGTATGCACATTTGTTCAATGTGAGAGGATATGATGTTAATGCTAGCACCCCCATTGATCATAACACGTCGGACGCATATATTATTGATATGGATGGAGATGAAAAGTGCAGGATCTAGGTCATTAGTTTGGTGGGGACAATTCTTCATCGAGAAACCGACGGTAGGTGGAGGTGATGAGGTAGATGGAAATTTGGTGAGTGAGGCGACATGATGAGGTGTGATAATAGATGCTATAGGTGTGGGGTCATTAGGTAAAACCTCAATAGATTGAAGGACCTCCATGAGGGCTTGACGATGTGACTTTGAGGTTTGGATGAGATCATATAAGGACATTTTGAGAGGAGATTGGTGTAATTGTTTGAGCATCGTGCGGTGTGTAACCCCATCGAAATAGGATATGTTGGACCACGGATAGTGACTTTAGGTGTAGGTGCAATTGGTATGTTGGGTACGTGGTTGGGTGATGGATCAGCTATTTTGTCTTTCCCTTTGTCTAGTGACCTTGGGTAATGACGTGAACCATATTAATTTGAGGTAGAGAGGTGGATGGGGTGGGGTTACCATGAAAGGTATACTGGAAGGAGGGACATTTACCAAGAGGTGGATAAGATCCTTCTATGATGAGTGTCCAACACTAGAATTTAGGAGAAGGTTGAGAAATCTCTCGGATGTGGACCATGTTGATTTCAAATTTTGGAGATGGAAAGAAAGGTCGTGGCGGTGAGGATGGAGGTTGTGGTATAGGTGTAGGAGGAAGATGTGAAGAAGGTGGCGAGGGTGAAATAGGTTCATCATCCAGGAGGTCACTGTCATCAAAATTGGGGTCAGAAGGACATAATTGAATGAGGGAAAGCTTTAGACCCTTACAGTTCTCAACATCATGTCCTGACACATGATGGTAAGCACAAATTTTAGTATCATCAAACCCTTTTGGTTTAGGTTTAAGAGGGTCATAAGGTCTAAGAGGAGGGAGGGTGATAGCAAAGCTTTCTAGGAGGTTAGCCAAGATGGTGGTGTATGATCCCACCAGTGGATCACAATGTGAAGTGAAAGTAGGTTTGGTTGGAAGATTGGGTAGTTGTGGTGGTAGTTGAGGTGATGCAGTCTTGGATTTGGGTTGTAATTTCTTTGGTGTAGGTGCAACAATAGAAAGAGGGGTAAGTTTAACCACCTCTTTGGAAATTAATGGTTTTTATTTTTGGTGCTTTTTCTTAGGTAGAGGTGTAGGGGAGCACGTGATGTAGATGGAAAGGCAGATGGTGGGAGAGGACAAGTGACCCAAGGGGACAATTAAGGTGTAGCGGTAGGTGTTGGTTGAGGTCGAGAGGGAGGTACAGGTGAGGTGGAAGAAAATGTCATAGGTAGTGAAGGAGGTATAGAAGGTAATGGTGGTATAGGAGGCAAAGAAGTTATAGATGGTGATGAAGGATGCAAGGTTCACCTAGGTAGAGCTATAGGTTGTGGTGAAGGGGTCAAGGGAATTTTAGGTTTACCCTTGGAGAGAGTAGATTTTGTTAAGGTAGAGGGGTGAGGTCCCAAGATGGATGGTAGGGGTGAAGGTGATAAAGGTGTAGTTGGTGAGGTCGGTGCATGCGGATTAGAAGGTTGGGTTTTTCGTTTAGGTTGAGGGATTGGTTTAATAGGTATATGGGAAGATGTGGTCAAGTGTATCCTGATAGGAGGATGTGCAAGGTTTGATGTGGGTGTGACCCCTAGAACACTAGTGGGTTTAGATACAAGAGATGATGTTGGAACACGTCGGCTAGCAAGTAGAGGGGTGGGTATAGATGAGGATGATGCAATAGAAGATGTATCGAGAGTTATGTTCATGTGTGGTTTGGGTTGTTGAAACATCTTCAGATAAATGGTAGAAGTGTTAGTGGAAGATGATTGCATTTGGGTCGAGACTGGGAGTAAGAGACGCCCCCAAAGTGAAGACCTATCAACATAGTCCAGGCGGTTAGCCAAACGTGAGAACGACACTGTGGTAGATGAGGTAGATGTGGAGTGAGTGGTGATTCCCATAAAATGTGTCTGAGAAATAGGGAATTCACTGGATTTGGCCTCTGTAGGTAAGAGAGCCGAAAGTAGGTCCACAGGATCTTGGGTAGCTAATGGAGAATGGTCACTGAGTGGTAACGACAAATCTATTAGATCCTGAATAGGTGGAGAAGATGATGGGTACTCCTCTGTGGGTGGAGGAGGTACAATTGGTAGCAGCTCACTGGGTAGGGAAGTGAAGGGGAAATGATATCAGTGCTAACAAGAGACTCCTCCACACGTGTATGGGGAGGTGAAGGGCTTTCCTCTATGGGTAAAAGTGGTAAGAGGAATACTGTTTTGGGATGGTTGAAGGTTGTATGTGTCCGTATCTCGAATTCTAAATCAAAGTGATTGTGACACCTTCCTTTTGGCTAGGAGGAACTACCTGTATAAGGAAAAAAACAAGACCACCAAAGAGAGTTAAACAATATATGCAGTGGACTGCCTAACATATGCTAGATCCTGGAAGTGCGATACTTCCTAGATGGCTATCAATCCACTTTGTTTAAAACAATTCAATGCTGAAATAAAGTAAATATTGTCCTACTGTAGTTTAGTACAATTTAGGCATCTCATACAAAATGCAATAGGCTAGATCTAATCTAACAGGCTAGGCTAGAAGGAGATCCAGAGGTCAAGTAGGTTGGTTATAGGTGAATCTGAGCTAACAGGCTAGGTTAGATATAGATTTGAAGGTCAAATAGGTGTTCAAGTAGGTATATGTCAAAAAAATGAGGTTAAGTTAGATGTGGGTCACAAACAGGTTGTTATTCTGGCAGAGATTAGGCGACACAGAGACCAACCATGGTTTTATAAAACTGATGATGGTTTTACTGTAACCGGTGATGGTTAGAGAGAACCGACGACGGTTAAGTCGGGGCTGGTGGAATCACACAGTCTAGGTTTTTGGAGTTTTGGGGCAAAAGTGGAGTGGATAGAAGATAGGGATTGATCACAGAGGGGGTGTAGATATGTTGCGAAGGTCTGAGACTATTGAGGAGGTCAAATAGGAAATTGGGCCAAGTATTAAGATGATTAGGTATGGAAGGTGGTCAGTAACTAGAGAGAGGGAATGGACAGAGGGTAAAAGACTAGGTTCCTTTACCACAAATACTACAGATGATGATAAGAAAATGAAATAGATGGAAGGAGGATACTTACTCTTCTGTGAGGTACAAGTCTGAAGAATAATGAAGAAGTTTCGTGTTGGAGGATGCTGGGAAGAAAGTCTCACTATTGTGCTAGTTTATTTGGTTGCCTTTGTTGATCACAAATCAATCTTTGTTCTGTTGTTACGTCTAAAAAGATCGAACTCGAGATCAGAAGTTTTTCAACCCGTATTACAAAGCTATAAATGGGTCTAAATAGGCCATTTGGTCCATTCCGGTATAATCGGCGTCGGTTTAGGGTGAATCGACGTTGGTTTAGGGTGAACCGACGTCGGTTTAGGCAAGATAACTCAAGTTGTTAAAAATTTCCTGGGAAGTTTCTCCACTATTTGATAAGGCTCTCCTCTTTTTCTCAGGGCGAAAACCGACCTTAGGAGGCTTTAAAATGTGAGGTGAGGGGATGGGTCTAACATTAGGTTTTATTTAGGACATTGGTTTATATTTTAGGTTAATGGGTCAAATGATGGGGGTGGTTAGGTGAGGTGCATTTAATAAAGGAAATTATATTAAATAGGTGTGTGAGGGTAGTGAATTAATTTAATGTAAATAATTAAATTAATGTGTGTGTGTGGGTAAAAGGTCATTAACTTAATTAAAATAATTAAATTAATATGTATGGAGGTAAATGGCATTAATTTAATTAAAGTAATTAAATTAAAATGTGTGGGGTGTAGGAGGTAGGTGATAAGGTGTTGAGGATGAGGAAGTGATTATAGGGCTGCGCTAGGGGACCAAGGTGATTACGACACGATTTCGGTGTCTCTGACTTCTAACAACTCTTAATCATGGAGTTTTTTTGAAAACCTTAGTTATTTACATTATAGAATTGTGGAGTGATGGAGAAATTATTCTAGAGGTGATGGAAATTTTTTAAAGTAGCAAAAATGGAGGACAGTTAGAGATCCCGATTCTGAGAAAAATTGTGCATGCGTATAGGAAGAGTGGAAGCAACAAGTGGTAGCCCGAAAGTTATAAAAATTAACATATTTTCAATAGATGGGAAGGAGTCAATTTTTTCACCACTTTCACCAAAAAAATCACTTGGTGGAAATAAAATTTTCACATTCGTATTCGCCAAGTGTCTTCATGTGATTTGTTGTTGAGCTTAAGTGAAGGGCTTAAAAATAACAAATTTTGGTCCACTAGGGTCACATGTTGAAATAGGGGCTTAGGAGGATGAGAGAAATTTTTATTACACATATTGCACATAGTTTTTGTGCACTTGGTGTAAAACAATTCTCCCTATGATGATTGGGCCACTTGACAAAGACATGATTACACGAGGCGGTGGGAATGAAGCATGGGGGGCTTATTATACAAGGAGCTGAAATTTGGTTATCTGGAGGTCTAGGGTATACAATTTGGTAGGGAAAAATTTTATTTCACCTATTACACAAAATATTTGGTGCACTTGGTGCAAAAAAGTGTGCCACATTTGATTGCTTGGGTTTTTGACTTAGAAATTGGCTAACTGTTAGAGAATTACCTTGGGGAGTATCATGTTGGGATCATATCTAGAGCTTCCCATGAGTTTTTTGATGAAATTTTATATTATATTGACTTAAAATATCCTTATGAATCCAATGGAGTGGTTTTTAGATATTGATAATATCATATACGTCCTAAAATTTAGCATTTTTCTCGGGATTTAGGGTTGTACATGCAAAAAACTGGATGTGGACATAATGCGCCTAGGTGTTGTGTAGAATATGATTTCACCATCATATAAGGATCTAAAATAAATTTTCAATGATATTTTTTTGACTCCTAACTCCTTCCAGCTCTTGAAATCACTTCTGAAGCATAGGGGTTGTTTTTACATTATGCACCGCTAGGCCTCCAAGACTCACTTTTGTTGAACTTGCTCCCAAACTTGTGAAACCTTCCAAAAACTTCCCAAAATGATTGAAATTTTTTCCTATATCTTTGATGCACCTCCATGATGGATTGGATCTTTTCCTTTTCCTTCATAGGATGTGTACCGGCTCCCAAAAAGATCGAAAATGATCTTTCCCAAGCTTGCTAAAAAGTTTTTTTGATGGATTTTTCCTTGAAAACACTTGGAGTGACTGGGTATCCCTAAATCACCTATAGAAATATTGACTAAAGGATTAGGGTGAATTTGGATAAATTGTTTTAGGCAGGGTATGGTTTTCATGCTCGAAAATTGAGAAATTTCTTATTGCACATTTGGATGACAACAATTATGTAGCCTTACCAATGAAGGAGAAGGTACATTTCTCACCCCACACAAATGGAAAGTAATTTTTTATTTTCATTTCAAAACATTTTTCTAATTGTTTCTTACTAATACACTTGATTCCCATCCTTCTTTTAATGGTGGAAGAGAGGCTTAGCTAGAATCATTTCAACAAACGGTCGTATTAAGTAACTTTTTAACCCTTCCATTTTGGGAAGCGTCATTCTTGGAAATCATGTTTTAGCCCAGTCATGTCTAAAAACCTCTTCCAAGGGGCCAATATGTATGCACCCAAATATTACATGATATAACACAGAAAACATGATATGTCTCCTATGATGATAAAAACCTATTTTAAGGTAAAAATGAGATCCAAATCCCTCCCTCTCTCCTTTGCATCCCTCCTTTGACTCAAATCAATCCTTCTGCTTTATCCATAGACTTTAATTTTTCTTATAAGACCAATTTTTAGCTTTTAGAATTCTTTGTAAGTAGTGGTTTCACAATCATATATTATCTAAATATTGGAGGTCACACAACCACCCCTTTGGAAAAGAAGCGGTCTTATCACCATCCAACACAAAATTAAAAACTTATATTTGAAAGCATGCTTTGATTGCGGGTGTGATTGTATTCCCTCGCTTCTTAACCAAATTATTTATTTTTGGGCTTATTAGATTTGTATTGAATTAATATTCTTCATTTACTAAATTTAGAAGGTTGAATCATTCTCCTTGAGATGATTTTTCACTTCTTGTTCGACACTTGTAGATTGACTTCTTCTTTCCCAACATTCTATAAAAATTAAAAATTTACTCATATGATGGGTTGTATATTTGGTAGTTTTGGTGAAGTGTTATGATGTTGAAATTTGAAGAAGGGGTCACATAGATAAAATATTTCTTTTACTTTTTTCTTCACTGCATCTCACATTCATTCATTTCCTTTACATCAAGCTAGCCACAACCATTTTTCTTTAATTATTTGTCATCATCCTTCATTATTACATCTCAAGATCAATTGGATTTCATCATTAGAAGAGGATATAAAGTTGAGGAGACAATAAAAACATCTCACCTTTGGGAAGCTACCACAATATAGTAGCAATCGGGTTGAGGTTGTACTTGAATTATTTGAAGCTTTGAATAATTATTATTTGTTGTTATTTAGAAGAAGTTGTGTATTTATATTATTTAAAGCGAAAGATTCCATCACTTCATGCATACATTTTTATTTAGTATTTATTTCAGAGTATTTCTTATATAAATCTTCCCTTGATAACTTCTTCTCAGCTTATCCCTGTGGATATGCTCGAAACTTAGTTGGAGGAAGAAGGGAAAAAATCCATGCACTTATTTTATTATTTAGTTTTTTTATCGTTTTATATTTACTTATTCCGGGAAGGTTCATACTTGCAAAGAGGAATTTGATTTTTTTAATTAATAAGGCAGTTGTTGAGACCCATTCTCAAAATAAAACTAGGCCTAAATACCCGTGACAAATAGAAAAAAAATTTGGACCAAAAAAACCCCAAGATTATAAACCTACTAAAAGGTACTAAACCAGACAACAAAAAGAGACTAATGCCCAACCTGGGTGAAAATTAGTCCTCAATACTACCTATTCGACCTTTTATTATTATTCTTATTCTTAACTTTTTGCCACTTACCATTCCCATCTGTAATTTCTAATCAAGAGGATTTGCTGACACTAGCCGATTATCTGACAAAGATTCCTGATATGAATCTAATTTGCCAAGAGAAAAACCCCTTTTCATTCCCCAGATAGCTAACATCCCCTGCGAACCCTGATCATTTTCTGTTTTTCCACTTTCCACACTCTCCTCAACCTTCTTCTCCTTATTTACATTGCACGGCTCCGCTTTGAATGTTGCCACCTCAACCAACTCTGGATCCAAAGATTCCCAACCTTTGGTCACTCTCGATCCATCCTTCTTAACTGGTTTTTAATTTCCGACATGATGCTTGCAAATGACCAGGGTTTCTGCAATTTCTACACCAAAAAGCCATATTTTCATAGTCTAAGGGTTGAGAATGAAGAAAGTTTCCAAATTTTAAATTAATTCAATCTGGCAGCCCTTTACTCAGATCGACTTCCACACATATATGGGCGAAGGAGCACAAGCCCGCATGAGATCTATCTATATCCTCTTTGAGGAATCTACCCAATACATTGCCAATATCTTCCAAAGCATACCAAAGGTGTAGAGGAAGATTGGGAAGTCTCACCCAAACCGGTGTTTTGGAGATCGATAGAGTGTTCGGGTCAAATTCAGGGAACCAAGGAGTCAAAATAAACCAGTGGTACCCCAGAACCATGGCCCATCAGCTAGGCATCACTGAAAGTCCTCTACTTCTCTAAAATGAAACAAAAAAACCTCTAGAACAGAGGAAGATTTCACATTTATCAGTCCAATTTTGAAATATCCATTGATACAATGCTTTGTAGAAGAAGGCCAAATTCCATTGAAATGGCCTATTATGGCATCCCGAGATAAATTTTGGTAATATTCCTCCACTTCCTGGCCTTCGATGACCAGCGATGGGATTTCTTCAGCAATATCAACCAAATACTGTTGATTTCTTGAATTATTGCCTTTAGATTTGCCTAGGGCATATTTGAATGAAGCCTTCCCGCTACCCTGAGTGCCTCCCCTTATATCTCCTTTGGAATTAAGTCCATGTGAGCCTATCTCGGACTTCAAATTAAATTTTGTAGTGTCAGAAATACGGTTAGGGCACATCTACCCCACATTAGAGTCAATTGTTCCATTCATGGTGCCCGCGTCCCCATAAACTCTACTTCCTAGCCATGCTACCTCCCCATGTTCCCTCTGCCACCCTTTGCTGGTTCGGGCTGCTACCTCCATCTTCTTCCTTGGCTTGATGTGTATTGCCATCCTCCATGTTTTTTTTCTGCCCTCGAACCACCCCAAGAGGAATTTAATTTTGAGAGTATATTAAAAACTTGATGCATAAGATTTTCTAGAAGATTTTTATTTAATCGATTAATAAATTTCGAATAGTTTCTCTTATAATAATGTTATTAGACGACCCGGTAGACACCAAAATTTGGTATCGTTACCCTTGTTTCCCACATTCACTTCTATCACCATGGTATTATCTATGCCCCCTTTATTTTAATTTATATCTATATATTTCCTATCTATTAAGTTATCAACTTTAAATTTTAATTAATATTCATTTAATCATTTCCTAATCCTCATCTCATTACCTAATTACCTCTAATTAGCTTTCATTTTTCCTCCCTAGGTTCTTTATTATCCCTAACTACCTAGTTCCACATCCTTATGTTTTTTCTAGTTTTATTTAATGCATTTTTATCTCACACCTACCCATATCACTTTCCTAAGAAACCCTAATCTGCCTATATGCATTAAAACACTCATCCTCATTCATAAAATCCCCATATCTCAAAGAAATCACCCTTCCATAATCCAAAGGGACGGTTCCCTACAATATTTGGTGACCTAACTAGGTCACCGTAAACCCTATAAATATAGTTTCACCCCCTCCAAAACAAGGTATAATCAAAATTTTCTTGCAATATGCAAACTTATCTTCAAGCTTGAGCATCCTTGCAGTTATGTCAACCTTTTGGAGTCCATATGAGTTTGTATTACATCACTTCTGGAGACTTTGGGAGGTTTACTTTGATTTTGTGTTGATTCATGCTATCATATGATATCATTATTATAATCTTTCGTACTAAATTTTGGTAGGTTTAGCTACCATTAGAGCCTCATCTTTAGCTTCCTCTTTTAGTGATTTTTTCTATAGGTCATCCATCCAGCCTATCCACCCTCATATTTGTTTAACAATCCCAATTCACCTTCACTCTACCAAATTTACTGTCAACCTATCCCCATGTTTTCATCCATTCTATTTACAGATCCTCACCAATGTGTTCCTTTATTTTGTTTCCATTCCCAGTATTTATAATTGTCTCTCTATCTTTCTATCACTTCAAATATATTTTATTTGTATCCAATCAGCTGTAACTTAGCCCAATCACCATCAACTTGATCCCTACTCCTACCAAATCCATCAAAATCTCAATATTTTTACATACTTTTTGTTTCCTTGTCTTAGATTCTCTTTAGAAGGTTTCTATTATTTTTACAGGTCTCTCTCATCACTAGATCTGCATTCAACATCCTTCATATCCACATTTTATTCACTATCCAGATCTATCTACTTAGGTCTCCATCAACCTTCCCTCTATAATCTAGGTCACCACCGACCCAATCAATTATACTTTATTTTATAGCATTTTAAATCATATTTGTATGTGGCTTACATTTCTACATTCTTAGTTTCTGTGTGCCTCATATTTTGCATATTATCCTACTTATTATCATTTATTATATCGTATCTTATCTATATAGGGGTTGACATCCGCATAAGGAAGCTAGAAATTCTTGGGAATGAATTCACCAGGAAGCCCCCTCATCTACCATCTAATCCATTTTCCTCTTAGTTATATTTGTTTTAAAGGTTCATCAAGTTTGCAACGAGGTCATCTATTTTGTTCTTTTCCATTTGCATCCATCATATTTCAAGGTACCTTAAACCCTTTCATTTTTGATTTGTTTGGATTTATTTAGTATATATTTGATTAATCGAACAAGAATGATAAATTACGATCAAAATTATTGGCACGCCCGATGGAACAACCCTTTTAGGTGACTCTCTTGCATTTTCTTTCATTGTTCCTATTTTCTACTAATATCATAGGTAGAGTATTTCACTTTTTCTTGTTCTGTTGGGCTTAGGATTGATTTCTCTTCTCTTGATTCATCTTAAATATTATATTAAAAGGAAAATACCTCTCCGGTATTCTTCTTTTTGTCTTATTTTATCCTTTTTGCATCACATTTTTCATTTCATTGTTTGTGTTTGTCCTCGTCAAACTTCCACATTTAGTTTTGGGCTTAAAACAAGCCTTTTACATCCTTGTTTTCTCATATAGAATAAGTAGGGGTTTAATTGATTACATCTCACATTTCATCACACACAACTAAACTCACAAATCAATACACACATATAGACATTCCCTACTAGGTGAACTGATTGGGATTTCATCACCCAATAGAAATTTGTTGTGGTGTTATGTCTATTTTTAAAATCCTATACAAACTTGGGCCTCATATACCTTTGGGTATATCGTGGACTCTATAGCCATAACTACCCAAAACTATCCCTATATTTCCATTTCCTAGGTAGCTTCGTTACCCATTCCCTTTTATTTTTCACACTTTATAAATTATTTAGAAAATAAAATAAAATATTGTGTGCTTGATTTGTTTTCCATAGTAAAAATCATAATCATTTTCTTGTTTTGTTTCATGCCCTTTAGTAGATGTTCCTTAGTTAAGAATATGGAGCAAAACCTCACATCAAACAATTTTTTATCCCATCTCAAATATCTACCATGACTATTGTCTCATTGGTGCCCTTGGTTACCTCTTACATGGGCACCCAACCTCTCCTCATCAATGTCCCTCATCAAGGACCTCTTGTTAAAACTAATTCCAAAGATGAGACCAATAATTTCTTATATCATCACTACATCCCATCTCAACCACCCACCCCTCCATTTGATGCATTGGTTGAAGCTTTTGGGCCTCCTATTATCCCTCATGCTAATGTGGAGGTCCAAGAGTTTCTTAATGCTAATCACATTTCTCTTCATGATTACCTTCTTAGGAACTCAACCCAGCTTCCTATTGATGGAACACCATTTCAATAGATCTATTCTTATCAATCCACCTTTCATATTTCCTTCTCTTGTGCCTCAGACATAATATTTTGCTTTTTAGGCACTCAAAACCTTCTGGAAATGACACCATTGGATAGAGCTCTTTCTCAACTTTCCAGAAAGGTAAAGTTTTCCTCCTAACTCCATGTATTTTTGAAGTTATGGCTCGGCGGAGTTTTTTGGGAAAAGTTTCCCCTGAAAGGCCCATGGCCAATGAGATGCCGCCACGTGGCACCTAGAGTGGTGGAGTGTGGGAAATTTTGGAAAATTTTCCAAATGACCAAAAAGGTGCAAAAATTAATTTTTGCCTTGACCCGATTTGGCCTATTTTTTGCCCTAAAACTTCAAATGGCCATATCTTTCGATCCAGAGCTCGGTTTTTCACGTTCTTTATATCAATGGAAAGATGGTGAAATTATCTACAAGATTCTCGAGGTCAATTTTGCATTTTGATGGATTTTGGAGAGATAAAATTGAAAAACGTCTCTGGCACGTGGTGATGAGCAAAAATGACGTTTCAACCACCGTTTTTAATGAAGAATGGCTCGCATTCTCTCCCAGCATGGTTAAAAATGTCAGGGAATGGGTCTGTAAGGATGCCCATGCTATTTTGAATGCATTTTGGTCAATGATTGAACCTCTCCCATGTTTTCCCATGTTTCTCTCTCTGGGCTCGTCCTTGCCTTTGTAAAAAAAAGCGATTTGGCTCATTTTCAAAGTGTGGAACATTTTTGTGTATTGCAGGTCCCCTTTCTCACCTTGGAAGTGATTTTGGTGGAATATCAGACCTTTTCTAAGAGCTGAAACTTTATTTTGCCTCTCAGGTGTTGTAATGCAAGTGATTTTGATGATTAAAATAACAATACAACCTCTGTGATTAGTTTTCATCCTCTTCCTGTGTTGTTTGGTTAATTTATGATCCTTCATTACAATTATCAATTTGTGCATGAGGTTCTTTGTTGCATTTTTATGGACTGTGTCAATCTACAGAAGTAAAAAATGCTCACCACTCCTTTGGTGCATCACCTATTAGCATTAGTTTTAGCTTTTTGCATTCTCTATCTCTGTCTCCTTTGGAATTTAGGGTAGGGTTAGGAATATAGACCTCTGCTGACTTGTAAGTGATAAATCGACCCGAGAGGAATTGAGGAACCACCTCTAAACTAGAGATTCCTTTCTCATTTTGCAAGTCCCACACTTGGGGAAAGGATTGATGTTGTGCAATCACATTTGGATGCTAGTATGATCAAACTAGAAATCTGATCAACATCCAAGGGGTGCTGCTGATTTGCCACAACAGTTTTGGCACGCCGGTGGGACATAGAAGTCTTCATCTTCATTGCAACAAAATTGATGTGCATTTGTTGCAAGTTTCTTGCTTTAAAAGAGCTATAAATTACACATCTGGCGACTCCAAGGAAGAAGAATCAGCTGGTTTTAGCAGTGCAGACCTGAAAACTCATGAGAAGAATCACTACAAGGTCAAGAGCTGGAGAAGAAGAGGTGTTGTTTGAATATCTACAATTATCTCCAAGAATAAGGCAAAGTGGGAGGAGAATCCAAAGGTCTCCATCTCCACCAAATAGAACTCTCTCAACTCCTCCACATGGTAGGCCTTTCATTGAATCAACAAGGGTTCTAAGGCCAATCGAAATGGCAAAAACAACCCCCTATGTCAATTTCACTTTGCGGCAGCCCCACTTGCTCTCAATGCACAAAATCCAATCCCGATTGGCATTGAAGAACATTCCATACTTCACTTTGGAGAAAATCAGACCACTCCTGGTGATCATGTTAAGGATATTGCTAACATTTGTGCGATCCATGAGATCAATGAGATGCGAAGTTCTTTGTCAAACTGCTTGGCATCTTCATTGAAAGGAAAGCTTTGCATGGTTCGGGAGTCTTGCCTCGGGTTCTATTCAAAATTGGAATCAGCTATGTATAGCCCTCCATGAGCGAGTTTGGGGAAAAGGAGACAACTTGTCCCTTTTGGAGCAGGTGACAACTATCAAAAGAGCTCCCAATGAGCGGTGAGTGATTTTAATTTCAGATTTCAAAGGACTTGGGAGAGAATTCCGGTGGCGATCGGGCCAATGGTAGAAAGGTGCTTTTCTTTATTACCTTAAAGCTTTAAATTCTGATATTTCTATGTTAATTCAGTCCATGGGAGGCACAACTATCCCCATTGCTTATAGCATTTCCATTAGAGCTGAAAATTGTTTGATTCAAGGTGGCAGAAGCTAGCTCTGAGCCTCGATGCCATTATTTCCAAGTTTAGAGAGCCCAAGTACTAGCCAAGTGCCTAATTTAGCTTCTATTCCCACTCCTAGAAATCAGAATTCAAGTGAAGCTTCCACTTCATCTTCTAGTGCCTCAAATGAACTTCAAGAAGTCATGAAGCAATTGCAAAATCTAGGTAATGAGCTGGTTACACTCAAAAGGTAGCAAGCTCAAGGTTTTAGACCTTCCTTCCAGCCTCAAGCTCAGCCTAACAGGCAGCCATATCAACCCCAAAGACCACCCAATCCAGCTGCAAATCTAAATCAAGCAAGGCCTCCTGCCAACAGACCATTTCAGCCCTATAATCCCAATGCTACATCTGCCTCTAAAGCATTAGTGCCAGTACAAAACAATATGGCTCAAGAGTATGATTGGTGTTTCCCATGCAATGAACCTCATAACCAGTCCATGTGCTTCAACGGTGCCTTGAATCAAGCATTAATGGTGACAACAACTGGTGTGGAGGGTGAAGGTAGTCAAAGAAATGACCAGCAACAAGAAACATTCCAGCAGCAATCAGCTCCAAATGATACCACACTTGTAAACTGGCAGGCAGAAGATTTTTGTGGCATGAACCAGACAGTTTCCCAAAGTGTTGCAGCCAACACAAGGTCAAAGAGGAGAAATTTGGGTGAAGAACAGCCATTGGCCCCAAGTAATTCATGACCTTCTATCACTCCACAAACTATTGGCAAGCAAAATGCAATCCCAAGCACACAGGACTACCTAAAAAACAGGTTCTAGGCCAACTCAAATGCCGATTGTTGCTGCCCATATACAAGGGATGAATGTGCAGGCCAAGGGACAGCAAAAAAGGATACTTCATCCCCATTCAATATCATTGATCAGATGAAGAAGACAAATGTAAACATATCAATGTGGGAATCACTATCTATCCCAGGCCAAAGAGATTTGCTACAAGCTGCCATGAAGGACTGGTCAACTTCAAATCAGCAAGTCCAAATGCAAGAGAAGGTGCTCACAAATGCTGCCCAGCCTGAGGGGAATCATGGAGGACAACAAGGTAAGATGTTGAAGCCCCCTCCATTCTATGTTTCATTGATCATTGGGAACCAATTAGTACACAATTGCATGATTGATTCCGGGGCAAGTAGTTCAGTAATGCCCAAGCAAATAGCTGATCAGTTGGGAATTCAGTATGAAACCATATCCAAAGGGGTGGTACAATTGGATGGGACAGCAGTAACAACAGTTGGAGTGATTAAAAACTTGAGTCTTACTTTGCATGCCTGTCCCAACGTGGTTGTTTTGCAAGATGTCTCAGTAATAGACCTTCCACCACTCTTTGCCCTATGTTTGTCAAGGGATTTCACAGCTAAGATTGGAGGTTACTTGTCTGCTGATTGGTCACACATGCTTTGTTCAGAACAAGATATGGAACCAAAGCCACAATCAGGTCTGAACCTATTGCAAACTTTCACATTGAGCCTTACACTCCAAGTCAGATCAATACCAATTGTTCAACATTTGATCAAGAAGATTATCCAAGCACTGATGAAGCTGACACCAAGGTAGGAAGCATCCCAGATTTGACTCTTGATGAATGGGCAAGCAAGGTGCATGCTTTTGATCCTTATCAAGAAATAGAAGAATCTGAGTTAGGAGTCTATTGCATGCATGAAGAAAATCAGCCTATTCCTAGCATCACCAAGCCAGACCACAAGGATGACAATGAGGTATGGCAGTTGTTTTTTGATGGATCAAGGAGTAGACAAGGTGCAGGAGGGGGAGCCATGCTTGGTTTCACCTCAAGGAGTTAAGTATTATTCAGCTTTTAGATTTCAGTTTGCATGCTCTAACAACACTGTTGAATATGAAGCCTTGGTGCAAGGACTGCATTGGGCAATCAAGAGAGGAATAAAGAACTTGCAAGTCTTTGGTGACAGTGAGTTGATTGTCAACCAAGTCAAGGGGCAACATGCTGTCAAGAATGATCTACTCAAGTGCTACAAGAACAGGGTGTGGGACCTCATTGAAGATTTTGAGGGTTTTGGCATCAAATCCATTCCTAGAAAAGAGAACCAAGCTGCTGATAGGCTTGCAGCAGTTGGGGCAGCCTTTGACGTTGTTGAAAGCATTCAAAAGGACAAGGTACAGCCAAACATCCATGTGATTGTGAGGCCTTCAGTGCCGGACAACAATGTAAGTTGGAAAGTATTTGAAAATGATCAGCAAATCATCCATTTCTTGCAAGAAGAGGCTGAGTTCTCAGCCAAAAATCAGGAAAAGTTGGAGCAGCAGTATGGTGACCAGGTGGTGCAGCTGAGAACCAACAAACTACCAAAGGGGCTTATTACTTTGGAGTCCATTTTCAATCCTAATGATCAGTTTAGGAAGGAGAAAGCAAACATCCAAGTGAAGGAAGAAGATTCAGTGTCCATCTCGGTAGGAGAAGGCAAATCACTCCAAGTTGGCAAGATGACAATTGAGCAAGAAAGGTATGAGTTTATACAACTTTGTCAAGAATTCCCTGATGTGTTTTCTTGGAGCTATGAAGATTTGAAAGGTTTCAATCCCGAGTTAGCTCAACACACCATTGAATTGGATCCAAATACTAAGCCCATCAGGCAAAACAAAGGCCAGTCAACCCCCACATGGAGCCTCTCATGAGAAAAGAATTGAATAAGTTGATAGAATCAAGAATCATATTCCCTATCAAGCATTCTAGTTGGGTTGCCAACTTGGTTCCAGTCAGAAAGAAGAGTGGGGAAATCAGATTGTGTGTTGACTTCAGAGATTTGAATAGAGCATCTCTTAAGGATCATTACCCACTTCCTTCCATGGAGCAAATTTTACAAGTTGTTCTGGCTCCGAGAGGTTTTCACTACTTGATGGCTATTCGAGTATAATCAGATTATGGTGAAGGAAGAAGATCAGTTCAAGACAGCCTTTACAACTAAATGGGAACTTATGCATACAGGAAAATGCCATTTGGGCTGTCCAACGCTGGAGCTACCTTCCAAAGAGCAATGGACATGGCGTTCAAAGGTTTGATTAACAACATAGTGCTGATATATCTTGATGATATCACTGTTTTTTCAAAAAATACAGCAGACCACCTCTCTCATTTGAGACAAGTGTTCCAAAGGTGCAGAAGATTTGGAGTCTCCTTGAATCCTAAAAAATGTATTTTCTTAGCTCATGAAGGAAAGCTCCTTGGTCACATTGTCTCCAAAGAAGGATTAGCAATTGATCCAGAAAGAGTTGAAGCCATAAGAGCACTACCATTGCCAAGCCACAAGAAGGCCCTCCAGAGTTTCTTGGGGAGAATAAATTTTGTTCGGAGGTTTGTCCCAGATTTTGCAGCCCTTGTCAAGCCCATCACCAAGATGTTAAAGAAAAGCATGGCTTTCAAATGGACAGCAGAAGGCAAGGAGAGTTTTGAAGCAATCAAAGAAGCCATCTCTCAAGCCCCAGCTCTCATCAACCCGGATTTCTCCAAGGATTTCATCCTCTATGCATTTGGGGGTGATGACACTATCTCTGCAATTTTGGTACAGCAGAACAAGGACAATGATGAGCAGCCAATTGCTTTCTTCAGCCAAATCCCGGAGGACTATGAGGTGAGATATTCTTTCATTGAGAAGCATGTTCTTGCAGTAATCAGGAGCTTGAAGAAATTCAAGCATCTAGTTTCAAACAATAAGGTCCAATTGCTGGTTTCTCATGCGGGAGTTAAAGACTTCCTCCTCAACAAAGACTTGAATGAAAAGAGAGCAGGTTGGATTACTCGTGTCATGGAGTATGACATAGAGATCAAGGTCACCAAGTTGGTCAGAGGAAAAGGACTATGTGAGCAGCTGATTTTGAGCAAGCAAAAGGAAGCATGCAATGAGAAAGAGACTGTTTTGAAGTTGCAAGACAGCCATGAGCAAGGAAGCACTCAAGAGGAAAATAATGGTGTCCCCACTCCTTGCTTGGACCCAAAGTATAATGCACTTCCTAAGCACAGGCCTATGCCCTCCAGAGATGAACAAGACCCAAAGAAGACACTTCAGATTGCAGGCTGTCCCATATGCCCTTGTTGATGGTGTCTTGTTCAAAAGAGATGTGAATGGAGTACTGCTGAGATGCATTGGTACAAATCAGATTCATAGGATGTTGGAAGAGTTCCATGGTGGACCAGCTGGTGGTCATTTTGCACCAAGAGTGATAGCTCTAAAGATCATGAGGGCTGGCTATTATTGGCCCAAGATTTTCAATGATTGTTATGCATGGATCAAGAGGTGCAAGAATTGTGCATTCTTCACAGGTAAAGAGAGGCTAGCTGCCCTTCCATTGCATCCAATTTCAGTTGACCAGCCATTCATGCAATGGGGTTTAGACTTCATTGGAGTCATTAATCCCAATTCAAGCCAAGGGCACAAGTGGATTTTAACAGCCACAGATTACTTCACTAAGTGGACTGAAGCAGTAGCACTCAAGGAAGCAAATGAATCTAGCATCCTAGACTTCTATGAGGGAATAACAACCAGATTTGGTGTACACTTTCAATAATATCAGATAATGCATTGGCATTCATCGGGTCCAAGGTGATTGAATGGGCTGTCAAAAACGGGATCTACCTAAGTACTTCATCAAACTATTACCCCCAGGGTAATGGCCAGGCTGAATCTACAAACAAGAACTTGTTGAGGATCATTAAGAGGACTCTTGATGAAAATCAGAGGTCTTGGCATACTAAATTGAAATCAGCTTTATGGGCTGATAGGATAACTCCTAAAAGATCTACAGGTAACTCTCCATTCAGGCTTGTTTATGGGAGAGAGGCAATTTTTCCCATATCACTTGAGTTGCCAACATTGGAACTCATGAAACAGTTGGAGTTGTTGGAGTTTGAGCCCATGGAAGTTAGATATGCAGAATTGATGGAGCTCCAAGAAATCAGAAATCAGGCATCCCAAGCAATGGAGAAGGATCAGGCTTTGATAAAGAAGACCTTTGATAGAAAGGCCAAGAATAGATCCTTCCAAGTTGGAGATCTAGTGTTAAAATGGGATGCAAGACAGAGCAAAACCGGAAGGCATTCAAAATTTGATGCCATTTGGAGTGGCCCATACATGGTCACAAAGTGTAAGGACAACAATGCCTTCCAATTGTCTTCATTGGATGGCGAAGAACTACAGATTCCAGTCAATGGGATCCATCTAAAGCATTGCTACTAAAGGGAAATTCTCCACCTTGTAAATATTAGCTTAGGTTTTCATTCCTCCAAGTGCTTGTGCACATTGTTTCTGCTGTAGATTAGTTTTTCTTTCCCTAAGTGCTTTGGCACAGGCTTGCTGTTCCTGGGAATGTGTTTGCAGGCCTTGCTCCATCAGGTGATATTCCATGTTCCTCCTTGCAACATTCTAGTCAGTTGGGGTATCAGATAGAAAATCAGGTGACTCCATGCCCAATGGATTGCTTCAGGCAACTGGTAACTTCATCCAACGAGGCGAGATGACCCTACGAGTCGCCAAAATTGTTATCCAAAATGTGCCCCTGCTCATTTTGTGGCTAACTCCCTTTCATATTTCCTTCTCTTGTGCCTCAGACATAATATTTTTCTTTTTAGGCACTCAAAACCTTCTAGAAATGACACCATTGGATAGAGCTCTTTCTCAGCTTTCCAGAAAGGTAAAGTTTTCCTCCTAACTCCATGTATTTTTGAAGTTATGGCTCGGAGTTTTTGGGAAAAGTTTCCCCTGAAAGGCCCGCGGCCAATGAGATGCCGCCACGTGGCACCTAGAGTGGTGGAGCACGGGGAAATTTTGGAAAATTTTCCAAATGACCAAAAAGGTGCAAAAATTCAATTTTTGCCCTTGACCCGATTTGGCCTGTTTTGCCTAAAACTTCAAATGGCCATATCTTTCGATCCAGAGCTCGGTTTTCATGTTCTTTATATCAATGGAAAGATGGTGAAATTATCTACAAGATTCGGGGTCAATTTTGCATTTTGATGGAGTTTGGAGAGAGAAAATTGAAAAATGTCTCTGGCACGTGGTGATGAGCAGAAATGACGTTTCAACCACCATTTTTAATGAAGAATGGCTCGCATTCTCTCCCAACATGGTTAAAAATGTTAGGGAATGGGTCTATAAGGATGCCCATGCTGTTTTGAATGCATTTTGGTCAATGATTGAACCTCTCCCATGTTTTCCCATGTTTCTCTCTCCTGGGCTCGTCCCTTGCACTGTAAAAGCTAGATTTGGCTCATTTTCAAAGTGTGGAACATTTTTGTGTATTGCAGGTCCCCTTTCTCACCTTGGAAGTGATTTTGGTGGAATATCAGACCTTTTCTAAGAGCTGCAACTTTATTTTGCCTCTCAGGTGTTGTAATGCAAGTGATTTTGATGATTAAAATAACAATACAACCTCTGTGATTAGTTTTCATCCTCTGCCTGTGTTGTTTGGTTAATTTCTGATCCTTCATTACAATTATCAGTTTGTGCATGAGGTTCTTTGTTGCATTTTTATGGACTGTGTCAATCTGCAGAAGTAAAAAATGCTCACCACTCCTTTGGTGCATCACCTATTAGCATTAGTTTTAGCTTTTTGCATTCTCTATCTCTGTCTCCTTTGGAATTTAGGGTAGGGTTAGGAATATAGACCTCTGCAACTTGTAAGTGATAAATCGACCTAGAGGAATTGAGGAACCAACCTCTAAACTGGAGATTCCTTTCTCATTTTGCAAGTGTAATAGGAGAAAGAGATCTTTGGAATACAAATATATCAAACAAAACAAAACTTGCATAAATTGAAAATCACACTTGCGGAAATGGAAAAGCACACTTGCAGAAATTAAAATCACACTTGCATAAAATAAATCACACTTGTAGAAAAGAAATTGTTGAATTGGAAATAAAGATAATCAAATAAAACAACTACAGGCTCACAACAAACTAAATGAAAATGAATATTACAATATAATGAGAAAAATAATACAACAAAATGATAATCATAGAAAAAGGAATAAACATAAACATAAATGATTACAATACAAAAATAATATACAAATATCCATATTCCTTGGAATGCGTGGCAAACTCATTCCTTGGAAGAGTATTTAAATCATGCTTCCAAGATCTTAACTCAAAAATTCAAAATATTGAAGATAAAAAAACAATTTTTTCATTGATTGGTAAAAAAATTACATACAAGAGTGTGGAAGGTTGTGTTTATGATTCATACATCCAACCAACTCCTTATTCCACTCACCAAGAACTAACTACCTATTCTTGGGTGGATTTATTCAAAGCAATAAATCCTAAGAAAAATTCACTACAATAGTCCACTTATCATGGAGAATATTTCTACAATTCATCCATTTAATCTAGGAACACAAAGTGGTTGAGTACTCATTTAACATTCCTAATACTATTCCACTATTTTATCATCCTTGAAACATGAAGAGAAAATGGTGGAGTGCTAAGTCCATGACTTTGAATTCTTCTTGGAATGCCACATCCATTGACGACTTTGGATTTCCACATGTTTGGATTTGTATTCTTGGTTGATGACTTGGAAGCAAAGAATGGGCTAAATAATTGGGTGCTCCTTTACAAGATACTTTGGAACAAACAAAAATAATTTCACTAGTTGGGTGTTTCAATAACTGCATGAAGACTTTCAATAGCTGGGCATTTTAGTAGCTGTAGTTTATGAACTTGGAGTAGAGTTGCTTATGACCTATTTTCTACACACTATTGCATTGCAACTTTAGAAGAAATATTAGGAAATAACAACAGTTATATTGCAATAGATTTATAAAGATATGAAAAGATAAATCCTATATTCTACCTTAAATATGTTATCCATTATTAAAAGTACATCTAAATTCACTTGAAAACTTGATTTTAAGAGAGAATAATAGTTCCATTTGGTGATATAATTAGACATATTTTGGTTTCATCATTCCCCCAAACTTAACTTCTTGCATGACCTTATGCAAGCTATTGAGGTTCTATAGGATTTTATTTTTTAATACTTCTACATCTTTCAAATTATCTTCTCCTCTTTTTCATGATAACAACAAACTAAGATTCTAGAAGTAAAATTTCTTCTTTCTTATTCATGCTCTCAAGAGGTTTTTCTTGGATAAAATAGAGTTTTTTTACACATACTTAGCTCTTTGTTTTCTCATACATTATTCATATGATTTGGAAGAGAGAGAGAGTCTCCCCCACACTTATCTTTTTCCATTCCCTCATGAAAACTATTTTTTAGCAACTTATAGATCCCAATTGTTGCAAACTGGAAAAACTTCATCTGCACATGTAGATCTTGAAAAATGTATCTCTTTTGTTTTTTCTCTCTTTTTTCAATATTTCTAGAAGTGAATATATTTGTAACTAAAACAACACATAATAATATTTGAGAATAGAAAAATTGAATTTACCATACCATACTCGGGAGTTATCCTTACTTTCATCATGTTATATAATCTTGATTTTTGTCTGCAACAAAATAAAACAAACAGATATGAAGTCAAGGCCTCTACAACATAGAAATTTTTAGTAGTAAATAATTTAATCAACCAAGTTGGCATAAGAGAAATAGTCATATGTATCCAAGAAATACTTTGAAGTGATTTTTTTTTTTTTAGCAATTGGTCAGCCAGTAAACTGGTTTTCTAACCAATCACTATCCTTTTGAGAAATGTCAACATGAAGGAAAATCAGGAAGCAATCTTCCATATTTTTTGTAGCATCCAACCATATTAGCAAGCTTATTACAGTCTTCAAATTTTCCTTCAAAACATAACCTTTGTGCTCTAAGAAATATATACAAACATTTGGATAAAAACTTTGGCTATGATTGTTTCTTTGAAGATTCGGTGTACGGGAAAAATAGTAAATTGAGAAATAATGGTAATTTTTTTGGGAAATGGGATAGTATAGGGACTTCTTAATTTATTGGGAATGGATGGTTTATTATGAGAGGTTTTGGGTATGATCCCTGAATAAAAATGGTATGTTGGCATTTCAATTAGCATATACTAGTTGAGCTAGTATTTTTCTATAGTCATGAGAAGAATTAACATTGACTACTGAGTATCAGAGGAATTTTTGGTGGTTACTGAATTGGGAAAATGAGTTATAGCATAAAATCAAAAAAATGAGATAGAGAGGGTAGCATGGAATGAATTAGGTACTGAAAATGAGGAGTATTAGCAGAATACTTGCATGCATCATAAGATTATTTTTTTAAAACAAAAGAAAAATAGTCTTTACCATATTATTTTTTTAGTAGTTTGCATTCAAACTATGATATCTTTCTTGTTTATTAATGAAAATGAGCTACTCAAAATGATCTAGAAATCTTAGAGTGTGTAGAACAAAACCCATAAATAATTTGAGATATTTCTTTGTGAGATAAGATAATTTTTCATTAGAAAACACTTTGTTATTTTCATATGATAACTTATCAACTGAATATTTTTTGACCTCCTCTACAATGATCTATTTCTACTGATTTTACACTTTCCTATAGTAATTATGTCATCAAAAATATAGATGCTTGTAACATTTAACTATCTCTTTAAAATTTGAATCTCTTATAATTATTGAAAACAATTTAGAACACATCTCTCTCATTAAATAAACCGAGTCAAATTTGGAGTATCCTTTGCATGAGACTTAATTGATTAAAAGTTATATAACCTAGAACATTCATTGTGTGTACATATATTTCTTCTTTATATGCAAAATCTATTTATTTATTTTTATTATTGGTAAATAGTTTTGGTGGGACTATACCCAATTATAAGGAAGGCTCACCAACCAGATATAACAATGAGTATACAACAACAAAAGATAAAAATCCAGAAGTAACAAAGTTACCAAAGGTAACCAACATCGGGGAATAACAAGGAACAAAAGGATGGCGTAGCTTCAACAAGACCACAAAAAAGCAACAACTATACAACAAAAGGAAAGCACAAAAACAACCACAAAACTGAATTCCACCAGCCCAAGACAAATTATTTTTTGGATGCTCTTTTAATTCTTGACTAAATCGTCTACGTAACGAGGTGAAAAGTGCCAGAGTGGTTGTGTGCATTGAGTCCAAAGCATCTAGTTGCGAAATGGTCATATTCCTCTCTTTCTCATTCCCCCATATAGTAGCAGGGATCCCACTTAACATCGCAATGCTCCGAACCTGTTGTTCCAAGAAATCACTTATGGATTTAAAGATAGCCAAATTATGCTCATGTCTATCTTTTGCTCTTCCCAACCTGGTATCAAGAGAGCTCAACTTCTTATAAATCTCAGAGAACTGCTCCTTATCAGTGTCACTCTCTTCCTCAAATTTTCTCTTCCCCTTTTGCTTGCCCAACCGCTGAAATTCCTTCTTCATCTATTTCACCTCAGTCTCCAAGGCATCTAGTCTAATAGGAACTTGAGAATCTTCCGGATGCAGGGCCTGTTCAATACCAACATTGCTGATATAAATTCGAAATGAATTAGATCGACATGCTAAAAAAACTTTAACAATTGACTAATTCATTACATAAAAGAGATAAAATAGGGATGCATGTTATTTGAATGTTTTTAACAACCGCATGACTTAATGCATGCAAAAATGAATGTCTTACTTCATCAAATGCAAGAGTTAAAAATAGAATTTTCTTCTTGGATGTTTGAACTCTTCAACCAAATGAGTTGTTATATGAGAGAATAATGCATACCTTTTTGCATTTGTTTATTATTTTCTAATAGCTTTCATTATTTAGGTAGATACATTTTTTATTGTAGGTCAAGGAATTCAAGTTACAAAGATGGTTGCATGTAAAATACTTTACCAAAATATATACCAAGGGTTTCAGCCTGTAGGGAAAGAGCTGTAGATGAAAGGATGCAAGCATGAAGACATCCTACATCTTTTCCTTCAACATGGAATTTCCTTCCTCCGTGACAGAAACAACTCTAATTTTCCTTCAACTCCCAATATGTTTGCACAAATATTCCAAAGAAATCTTTATCTCTTCTAACCTACACAAAGTTCTTTTTGTATTTCTTGTATGCATTAAGCTGTTATTTAATATTTGCGAAGTAATGTGATACATGAAAACAAGATATATTTTAGAATAGGAAACCCTCATTGCATGAAGATAATAAAAATCAAATGACGTTTCCATTTTATTGAGGGGGTTTCTTCTAGCAATCTTAGGCGAGTTTCTAAATCTAATTGAAAAATAAATTTAATCTATTTGTAGAAAATTAATATTAATCTATTTCACATAAAATAAAAGTTTAAGGAAACCGCCACCAAATACTTCATGTTACGAGAATTTCCTAGGAGGTATTATAATGTCACTAGAATATTATTTTAGAAAAATATGAGTCTCATGATAACACCATGATTCCCAAAATGTAGCCAAAATTATGAGTTGTGTTAATACTCTTCATTACTTACGTCAATATAGGGTTGGTTTTTGATGGCTATATGTAATAGGAGAAAGAGATATTTGGAAAACAACTCCTTAAAAAAATCAAAAATTGCATAAATTGAAATTCACACTTGTGGAAATGGAAAAGTAGACTTGCGAAATCAAAATCACACTTGCATAAAATAAATCACACTTGCAGAAAATAAATTTCTGAATTATAAATAAAGATAATCATATTAAACACCTGCAAGTTCACAAAAATATGAATGAAAATGAAAATTACAATACAAGGAGAAAAATAATACAACATAATGATAATCATAGAAAAAGGAATAAACATAAAGATAAATTATTATAATACAAAATCACAACTACACATATCCATCTTCCTTGGAATGAGTGATAAACTCATTCCTTGGAAGAGGATTTAAATAATGCTTCCATGATTTTAATTCAAAACTTCATAATATTGGAGAAAAGAACATATTTTTCATTGATTGGTAAAAGTGATTACATACAAGAGTGTGGAAGGTTACATTTATAATTTTTAGGTTGTGGAGCTTGTTTTCATGTGTGAAAGTGTTGAAGACTATACACTAAGAGTATTGTACACTTTTCATGTATTCTCACTGGGGTTCGGGGCCGGGCCGGGCCTAAGTAGGGTCCAGGGCGAAGCCCTTGGTAGTAGGGGTTCAAGGGCGCAGCCCTTGAGAAAATTTTTTTTTGGCCTTAAAACGTGCCCGATATACCGGAAAACGTGTTTTTCTCATATGGGTGGGATTTTGACCCATAGGTTTATGGGATGGTTTTTGCCCATGGTTTTGATACCCACGGTTTTGTAAAACTACTTAAGCAGTTGTCTACTTATATGGTTTTATGCATATGGTAGTAATAATGTAAACATTGCAGATGTGCTTTGAATTCAGTGTGAATTAGCAGAGTTTGTTGAGTATAGCTTCAAACAGATCTGGGTATTGTATTGAGAGAGTGGTGGCTCGTAATAAAATTTGAGTAAGTGATTCTTGGTGGATGTAGCCCAAATTGGGTGAACCACATTAAATACTATCTCTTTCTGTTGTGTTATTTTATTATGTACTTTTATTTGAGATCTGTAATATTTTTGCATATTAGTTTCTATTGTTGTGATTACGTGAGGGATTATTCCACATATTTTATCCCTTATTTCCTAACAATTTGTATCGAGCTGGTTTGGTTTTGTTGGCTAGATTTTCTGCATAGCATCAAACCTAGGCAGTCATGAGATAAATCTCCCTCATTTAACCGGTGAGGCTCCCGTGTCAGATTTGTCAATATAAATGTGTTTTTATCT
Source organism: Taxus wallichiana var. yunnanensis (assembly GCA_018340775.1). Lineage (NCBI taxonomy): Eukaryota > Viridiplantae > Streptophyta > Pinopsida > Cupressales > Taxaceae > Taxus > Taxus wallichiana. The sequence continues at coordinate 543,005,331 of CM031244.1, read as the reverse complement.
ATCAAGGGTTTTACTTTAACCACTTAGTTCATGAACCATAACTAAGAAGTTCTACAGCAGTAAAGTAAGCAAATTGTTTAAGAAAGGAAAATTATAGAAGAAGAAAGTAAAGGTATTACAGAGAAGAAGTAAGGAAGATGTGCATCCCAATTAGTAGATAGCAGAGCTAATTGCATGCACATAGAAGAAACTTAATAGATTTGAACACACAAATTATAAAGCAAAGGCAGCTCTAGATCCAGATCTACAATAACACAAAGTTTACTTAAAAGATCTAAAGATTTAAAAGCAAGAAACACAGTACGCCGTGACACAAAGTTCTCCGGAAACCTGCTTCTTTGTATTCCTCTGCAACAAGTGGCTCTCAGGGGTTCAACACAAAGTCTAGAACACAAGATTGCTTCTTACAAATTCTGATTGATCATTAACCCGAAGGTTCTTCCTCTACTTATAGAATGTAGAGGGGCAATTACAAGTTGAAAGCTTTAGTTGAATTGGCACATGTGGAAGTTGGAAAGAAACAACTGGCAATCTTCCTCCTGGAATTCCTCTTTGCGTGACATGTATGATTTGCAACTAAAAATAGAACCTTCTATTTTGCACATCCACCACCTATCTCCAAGTAGTTGACTTCTTCAAGTAATGGCTTTTAAACCAATCACTTAAGTTGTATAATTGAATTGATCGCTCAATTACTTTGTCGAAGGAAAGAAGAAGGAAGAGGAAAGCTGACTTTTTCGGAGGAAAGAAGAAGGAAGAGGAAAGCTAACTTTGTCTTTTTCATGTCTGCATACAACTGATTCAAACTGGATCTGGAAGCAGCTGGATCTGGAAACAAGCTGGAATTGCAAGTAGTTGGAATTGGAAGCAAGCTGGAATTTTGCCTTCGCATTGTCTTCTCTTTTATCCTTGAAGCTTTTACAGTTCTTACATTTATACATGCATCAGTGCAAGGTTGGCCGTAGATAACTCATCATCCTTATTTTTAATTGCATATGAGCAATTAAAAATTCTAGAAAGCACTCAGGGTGAATGAAAATTCAATGAAGGCTTCAACTGGAAGATGAGAGCACATGCACAAGGTCTTGGAAGGAATTTCCCACGCACTGTCTTCTTCATGGGCTGCATTCGAAACAAGAGGATGAAGCCTTTGTGCCAGAAGCTTTTGCAACTATAAGATCTAGATCTGGATCTGCATATGGATTTGCATCTGCATCTGCATCTAGATATGGATCTGCACCTGCATAACAAATTCTGGCAACTGGGCTATGGATGGAAAAGCTGCAGCTCGAATAATTCCACTGCTTTTAATCTGCACGCATGAGTGAAGTTTCTCCTGCACGCATGAGTGAAGTCTTTCCTGCTCTGGATCTGTCTATCAATTTAGCAAGAGGTTCCGAGCCTAGATCCGTGTTTCCAATATCTGCAAATTTAGAAGTGATGCATGACTCTGTTGTGCTTTCTTTTTCATCTTTCTTCGCCATAGCTTTGTCTATCTTTGTCTGAATGTCTTTTTCTTCTTATTTGACTGGAATTCTTCAATACTGGTGCAGATCTGGACAATTCTTCAGATTTGGAGGATATATGCAATGTATTGGACATTGATAAAAACTCTTTTTCCTTTGTAAAGCACCTGTAATGAATTCCTGCAATTTATTCAGACAAAAATGGCCACCGGAGCATGAATAGTGAATTTTAATTGTAAAAATCTACACTTTTCAAGCCTGCTGCCCCAAAAATGGTGTTTAATTTGCACATAAAGAGAGCATGAATCCTTTCAACAACACCTGAGCTCCTGTAACACCTGTGTAAACAATTATGCAGACAAAGATCAACCTCCTTCAAAGCATGCGCCAAATTTGGAAGCTTTTAGCCTTGTTTCCACCTTGCCTGAGCAAAATCCTTCTTCAAATGGGGGCGCACTTTTCCTCTTGGCTGCAATTCTTTACTTGTGAATTAAATAATTCACCCATATGGCTGCCCATGCTTATATAACCTTCACAATTCTATAATTAATAATTGCCCTAACAATTAAAGGCAATTAATTAATTAAAAATCATGCTCTTCTCTTTTAAAAATAACATGTTTAAGGACAGCCATCCAATAAATTAAATTAATCCAATTTAATCATCCACACTTCACTTCACTTAAGCTTCACAGTGTGCTTTGACCATAGCCACTGAAAATAGGAATTAATATAATCATTTAATACTTTAAAAAGTATTAATTCCTTCTCAAAAGGGGCTGCATTAAATAAATTAAATTTATTTAATTTTGGAATTCTATTTCCAATTGATTTATTCCCCTTTGCTTTTGTTGACTTTTCCACAAGCCTAGGTGCCAAAATTGGGTGAATAAATATTAACAAATATTTATTTAATGCATTATTATTCACCCAAGGTGGGTCGTATTTTTGCATAGTAGAATTCTATTTTTAAGAATTTCGACAATGGGATTTTTACCTGCAAGGCAGTAATAAATTCCCGCTTGCTGCTGACCTCGAACTTTCCCACTTTGCGGCTTAAGTGAATTTTATATCACGGAAAAAGTACCTTGCAAGGCGGGCAATAAATTCTCATCATGCCCTGCGGCTTCTATTTTCCCATCGCAGCTTAAATCCTTTGTTTTCCAAAAATGCGCCCATCCCCGCAGGGGCTTTTCTGTGCACGACTTCGCTTTTTCCCAGTGATCCAGACCTCCGATGACGACTTCCTCCGGGCATAATGTGCGTATATGTTTTCCAAATACTCCGAGGCCAAAATCAGCTTACTCCGGCAAAGGAATTGTTCCAGAGAAATTTCACAGAAAACAAAACGGGACACCACAAAAACACGAAAAATTGCCAAAAGTTACAAATAAAGCCCAAAACTTAAAATAAGTTAAAATCCTTCTGGCACATAGGAATAATAACATATTCGCTCATAATAGAGTTAAAACAGAGCGCAAATAGCCTCATACGGGGCTCAAAATAATTAAATACAAATTTCCCGCAGACAAATCCCGACGACAGAATAAAACAATTTTGGGCATCTGGGTATTTGGCGAAAAGGGCTAATATGGTTCTTTGGGATTATCTTGACGCAATACAAGAACTTTCAGGCAATAAAAACAACAAACGACCCATTATTTTAAAAGTACGAAAAATTTTCGGATAGGGTAGTCGCAGATTTCAGGGTGAAATCTAGGTGACACCGAGTTTGTTGAAGTGTTGAATCATAGGGAAAGTTTTATCTTGAGTGGGAGCTATGGCAAATGATGGAAGATCTAGGGTTGATAAATTCAACGGGAAGAATTTCAGTCTTTGGAAGATGCAGATGGAAGATTACCTTTATCAGAAGGATCTTTATATTTTGTTGTCTAAGAAGGTGAACAAACCCTCGAGCATGACGAGATGCGAATGGGATTTGTTGGATAGGAAGGCACTTGGGACAATCCAGCTATGTCTTACATCTTTGGTATTATTTAATGTTTCAAAGGAAAATAATACAAAAGAACCGACAGATGCATTAGGAAGTTGTATGAAAAACCTTTGCCTCTAATAAGATATTTTTAATGAAAAAGTTGTTTAATATGAAGATGTCTAAGAATGGTTTAGTAGTAGATCATCTAAATGATTTTAATACGGTTGTAAATATGCTAGCTTCAGTTACATTAGAATTTGATGAAGAAGTTAGGGCTTTATTAGTTCTATGCTCTATAACCTGAGTTGGAATAACTTGGTAATGGAGGTAAGCAACTCGGTTCTAGCTAACTCAAAGTTGAAGTTTGAGGATGTTGTAGGGGTGATTCTAAGCAAGGAAATGCAAAGAAAAAGCTCAGTGAATATTCTACTTGAGGAACGCTTTGACGAAGGAAACTAGAGGGAGACAAAAGAATAGAGGAAGTCATGGAAAATCAAAGGATTGAGAAAGGTCAAAATCCAAAAGAAAGATAGTATCTTGTCTGTGGAAATTTTGGGCATGTAAAGAAGGGATTTTGGGATCTTTGGGACAAGAAGAAACAATAGGAAGAAAGCAAGGAGGAAAATGTGGCAACGAGTAATGTATGTCGAATTCTTTGATTTTTCTTTTTGCACAATATTACTGAATCTTGGGTTTTAGATTCAGGGGCTTCTTTCCATGCTTCTCCACATAGGCATTATTTTGTTGATTATGTTCAAGGAGATTTTGGGCATATTTTTCTTGGTGATGATGAGCCTTAAAACATAGTTGGAAAAGGTTATGTTCGGTTAAGATGCAGAATGAGAATACTTGGCTATTGAAGGATGTCAAACATGTGCCTACATTAAGACGAAATTTGATATCGACAGGAAATTGGGAAGTGATGGTTGTACTGTGATATTTACAGCGGACTCTTGGAAGGTTACCAAGGGTGCTCTTGTGGTGGCAAGAGGTAAGAAGGTTGAAACCTTGTATTTAACCACTTATAGCACTAATGTTTGTAATCTTGTGGCTTCAGAAGTAGATACAACATTGTGGCACTATAGGCTCGGTCATATGAGCCATAAGGGCATGGAGATCATAAAGAAGGATTTTCCCGGATATATAGAAATAGGTTTGGAGTTCTATGAGGACTGCATATATGGGAAATAGAAGTGAGTAAGGTTTCTCAAGGTTGGACCTACAAAGAAAGAGAGTAAGTTAGAGCTGGTGCATTCTAATGTGTGGGGGCTAGCTCAGGTATCATCTCTTGGGGGTTCAAGTTATTATGTTACTTTTATTGATGATGCAACAAGGAAAGTTTGGATTTATCGTATTAGAAACAAATCTGATGTATTTGACACTTTTGTTAAGTGGAAAGCCTTACTAGAGAATGAAACAAATCTTAAGATAAAATATCTCAGGTCTAATAATAGAGGGGAGTATTGCAACAATGAATTTGATGATTAATGTTCTAAGAATAGAATCCACAGGAAAAAGATGGTTTCAGGAACTCCACTGCAGAATGGGGTGTCATAAAGGATGAACAAAACAATAATGAAATGTGCTAGGAGCATGAGGTTACATGCAGGATTGCCTCTTTCTTTTTGGGCAAAAGCGGTGAGCACAACTGTGTACTTGATAAACAAAGGACCCTCAAGTGCCTTGGATGGAGGCATACTTGAGGAGGCTTGATATGGTAAGAAAGTTGATTATTCATTTCTTAGAGTCTTTAGATGTGAGGTGTTTGTTCATATAGACAAGGATGATAGGACCAAGCTAGAGGCTAAATTAGAAAAATGTACTTTCATTGGTTATGGTGGTGATGACTTTGGATATAAATGTTGGAGTATTAAGAACAAGAAAATCATTCGATCTAGGGATGTGGTCTTTAATGAGAAAGTCATGTATAAAGAGAAGTTGCAGGTAAATAGGGAAGAATCCAAGAAAGAATATACAGTGGTAGAGGATCTTATAGATGGGAAAGTGACACATGAATCAGTTCGGGAACACCCTCAATAGAAACCCCACAATCATATATTGAGGAGGTCTTCTAGGGTAAGAAGAGAACCTACACGTTTTTCTCCGTCTCTTTATTATTTATTACTCACTAATAGTGGAGAGCTAGAGAGATTTGATGAAGCAATGCAGGTAGATGCCAGGAAGAAGTGGGAGCAAGCCATGGATGAGGAGCATCAGGCTCTCATGGAGAACTAGACATGGGATTTGGTAAAGCTACCTAAAGGAAAAGAGAATTATAGAACAAATGGGTGTTTAGAGTCAAAGAGGAAGAAGGAGGCAAGAAAAGATACAAGGCCCAATTGGTGGTCAAGGGGTTTGCACAAAAAAAAGGTATATATTTTGATGATATTTTTTCTCCTGTAGTAAAAATGACTTCTATTAGAACTGTTCTAGGAATAGTTGCAGCAGAAGAATTACACTTAGAACAACTTGATGTAAAGACTACATTTCTCCATGGTGATTTGGAGGAGGAACTATATATGTAGCAGCCAGAGGGCTATGAGGTAAAAGGTAAAGAGGAGATGGTGTGCAAACTGAAGAAGAGCTTGTATGGCTTGAAACAAGCTCCACGCCAATGGTATAAGAAATTTGATAGATTCATGATGGAGCAAGGTTATATTAGATGTCATTCTGACCATTGCATGTATACAAAGAAATTTGAGGATGATAGTTATATTATCCTTTGTATGTATGTGGACGACATGTTGGTTGTAGGTATAAACATGTAGGAAATAAAATTAATCAAGAAGTAGCTAAGTGAATCCTTTGCTATGAAGGATTTGGGGGCAGCCAAAAAATCCTTGGTATGAGGATATATTGGGATAGGAAGGAACGGAAGCTGACTTTATCTCAGGAAGAGTACATTAATAAGGTCTTAAAGAGGTTTAATATGTAGGATGCTAAACCGGTTGGGACTCCTTTGGCATGCCATTTCAAGTTATCAAAGGAACAGTGTCCTAAGACAGAGCAGGAGAGAAACTAGATGTCCAAGATACCTTTAGCGGTTGGCGCTTTGATGCATGTCATGGTGTGCACTAGGCCTGATATTGCCCATGCAGTGGGAGTGGTGAGTAGATTTATGAGTGATCCAGGTAGAGATCACTGGTAGGCAATAAAGTGGATCCTTCGGTATTTGAGAGGGACCATGGGGAAATTTTTGTGCTACAATGGATCAAACACCAATTTGTGTGGTTATGTAGATTTAGATATGGCTGGAGATGTAGACAGCAGGAGGAGCACAACAGGTTATGTTTACACTATAGGTGGAATAACAGTAAGTTGGATTTCACGACTACAGAAGTTGGTGGCTTTGTCAACCACGGAGGCTGAGTATGTTGCTACCATAGAGGAAATAAAGGAAATGATTTGGATATAATAATTACTTGAGGAGTTGGGGCATAAGTAGGAGGAAGGAAATTTGCATAGTGACAATCAGAGTGCTATACACCTAGCTAAAAACTCGCTTTCCACTCTAGGATGAAGCATATACTATTAAGGTACCATTTCATCAGGACAACTTTGGAGGAAGAGAAGTTAAAGCTAGAGAAGATTCATACTAGTTAAAATCCTGTAGACATGATGACATGATGACCAAGGTGGTCACAAGGGAAAAAATGAAGTTGTGTTCAACTTTGGTTGGTCTTCATAGAAACTAGTGAAGGGTTGAGAAGCTTGCTCAGAGAAAAACTAGTCTTAAAGTGGGAGATTGTTAGGTTTTGGAGCCTGTTTTCATGTGTGAAAGTGTTGAATACTGTACACTAAGATTATTATACACTTTTCATGTATCCTCGTTGGGGTTCGGGTTTAGGTCGGGCCCCGAGTAGGGGTCCGAGGCGTAAGCCTCGAAAAAAAAATTTTGGGCTTTAAAATGTGCCCGATATACCGAAACATGCCTTTCATATGGGCGGGATTTTGACTCATAGATTTATGGGATGGTTTTCTCCCATGGTTTTGACACCCACGATTTTGTAAAACTACTTAAGCAATTGTCTACTTATATGGTTTTATGCGTATGGTAGTAATAATGTAAACATTGCAGATGTGTTTTGAATTCGGGTGTGAATTCTGTAGAGTTTGTTGAGCATAGCTCCAAAAAGATTTGGGTATTGTATTGAGAGAGTGGTGGCTTGTAATAAAATTTGAGCAAGTGATTCTTGGTAGACGTAGCCCAAATTGGGTGAACCATGTTAGATATTATCTCTTTCTATTGTGTTATTTTATTCTACACTTTTATTTGAGATCCAGTAATATTTTTCGCATATTACTTTCTACTGTTGTGATTCTCGTGAGGGATTATTCCGCATATTTTATCCCTTATTTCCTAACATAATTCATACATCCGACATACTACTTAGTTCACTCACTAAGAACTAACTATCTATTCTTGGGTGAATATATTCAAAGAAAGAAATCAGTAAACAAACTTGACTACAATAGTCCACTTATTTTGGAGAATATTTCTACAAATCATCCCTTTAATCTAGGAACACATAGTGGGAGAGTACTTATTCAACATTTCTAATACTATTCCACTATGTTCTCATCCTTTGAAACATGAAGAGAAAATGGAGTAATTTTAAGTCCATGTTTGGATTTGTATTCTTGGTTGATGATGTGGAAGCAAAGAGTGGGTTGAATAGTTCAGTACTCCTTTACATTACTTTAGAACAAACCAAAATACTTTCACTAGCTAGGTGTTTCAGAGAGTTGTGTTATGAATTTCAGTAGCTGGTCATTTAGTAGCTATGTGAAGACTTTCGAGTTGGGGTGTTTTAATAGCTACGTGAAGACTTTTGAGAGATTCAATATATGTACTTGGAGTAGAGTTGCTTATGACCTATTTTCTACAAACTATTTCATTTCAACTTTAGAAGAAATATCAAGAAATAAAAACAATTAGATTGCAAATATATTTCCAAATAGATGATAAGATAGATCCTATATTCTATCTTAAATATGTTATCTGTAATTAAAACTACATCTAAAGTCACTTGAAAGATTGTTCTTAAGAGAGAGAATAAGAATTCCATTTGGTGATATAATGAGACACATTTTGGTCTCATCACATATCTCAAGCTGCTTCTCATGGCATGCACGCATAACCACTCATCTCCCAACCAACTACTTCAAATAATCCCATGCATGCCTTAATGAATAGTTTTGCTAGCCTTGAGGCCTCTATCTTGGGACCCAAGGTTACATTATCTTAAGATCAAATATATGATGAACCTATTCATCCATCAATTCTAATCTATTATTATCCCCCTCATTAGGAGTTCCCTAAATTTACCAAGTTTAACAAAGTGAGGAAGATCCCTAACAACATCTTTTTGTATTTAGGCATGCATATTATCTTATTACACCTGACTAGGACCTCATTCTTCATAGCGTCCCTATGTCTTTGGCCAATCTAGTATTGGATTGGTACAATGGCCTTCCTCAACATTCATTATTTTCATTCACCCAACTTGTAAAACTTTTATTAGAACATTTTTCACTCAACATTACACGCAAGATCACCATCATTGACCCATATGCCATTAGATAGTGTTATGACAAGTCTATCACAAACATTTTAACTCGATGAAATGGCATTATCAATCAATTATCATTCTCGCTTCCACACACAAATCTTATTAAGTTATTTTCATACTCTTATGAGAAGCATATTTTATCTACCTTACAAATCCAATCATTCCAAACATTTGAAGAAGCCTTCACTATAGATCATAAACTCAAGACTCATTCCCTTGAGCAATGCGTAGACTAAAACTTAAATCAAACAAACCCAAAACTGATTTTACCAAACCATCCACACATAACGATAAATATAAGAGTGCGGCCAATGTCATGGTCATTAAGTCTTCTTTTGTACCTATCTCTAACATGTGGCCCCAACGATGAGCCCCTAGACCTACGCCCAACCATAATCCCCTTAGAGAATCATATACTTCAATATTTGAAAATTTTATAGATGTTAACCTTATCACACTTCCCCTGCGTTTGACCATTTGATGAATCAAGACCAAAACCCGCATGGTATCATGAAGATCATTATTGTAAATACCACTAAGTATAAAGACATGATATAGAGAAATGTCAAACTTAAAGATATTGTCTACAAACTCATTTATGAAGGTGACCTTTAAGCGGGAAATATTAATGCATCTCCTAATCAACCACTTGACATATTCAAACAACCCTTCCCTAACCACACACAAAAAGTCTAACTAATACTCCTCCCATCCGTCAAGCACCCAACACTCATACCATAAACACCATTCACATTGTTAATCAAGATCCTACCCCATCAACAACCTCACTTTCTTCATCAACTATCAAATTCATCTCTTTAGATATTTTTCCTATATCTACAAGCCCATCAAAACTTATCCCCATAACCACACCAATATTTTCTACATTTATCTCAATGTCTTTTCGCATATCCACACATGTTGTATCTCCCTAATTAGCAATTATATCAATGATGCCCCTTGAAACATTTATGAAACAATCACCCCCACCTCATTCTACATCCAAAATTGATTCTACAACTATATCCACTTCATCACTTATTATGTCTACATCCACATTATTGGATTCAACTACCTTATCCACATCTATTCCACTTTTACCCATTATAACATACTTAACATCAATCCCAGTTCCTCTTTCCACACTTTTACCCACACCCACCACATCAGATATTGTAACCACATCTACATCATATCCTCCTTCCAAATCACTCTTATCATTTGAATAATTTATGAAATCGAGTTAAACTTGCAACAAATTCAAGTGATCCGCCCATCTCATCTACACAATTAGACACTTCCACATCAAACCAATATTTTCCTTCTTTATACATAATCAAATATAAATTAATCCCTCCACTAGTATCAACCACAACATAACCTTTAGACCCTCGATAGAGATTACAGATTTTTTTCATCCCTCCCAAGGGTTCCTCTTCATAAAAAATCTAATACCCTTAGCATGTTTCCTCAAAGGTATCTTTCACATCCTAAAAAGAAGATAGGTATCCCCACCTAAGATACAACAATCCAATGCCACATCATTTATCTTATGAACAAATCTATCTCTTCTAGGACTAGCCCTTCATTAATGACACTTCAACCCACTAATAAACCCAAGCCAAAATCATTCGTCACTTATTATTTTAGAACATCAATCACCAAAACTGAATCCAAGACACCAAAACCTTGAAATATACAAACTCCATCCTCGACATCCAAATCATCTCAAACATCTATCTATTTTTCTAAGAAAAAGACATCTCACAAAGACAAGGAACCTCCTAATAATTTGGTTGAATCATATGTGGAGTTTCTTTAACACTTAGTTAAAATTTCCACCATCATGCTTCCACATATTAAGGCCTTTGAACCAAATAGTAAGAGGCCATTGTGGTTTGATTCCAACCTCATTTGTGCCTATCATCGTACCCCTAGACCTCGACACTCCGAACATTTCAAAGCACTCCAAACCATTGTACACAACATCGTCGAGGAGGATGACCTTCTCCTTGAGGTAAATGAATCATCTCCTTCCACATACATTCCAACATCTACACCTTTGACCTTATCCATCCAAATGCATAAGTCCCCTTATTCCTCTTAGAATTTTGTAGACATCCCACCACGAAATGATGATTCTTCAAAGGATGGTCCCCCTTATTTCATTAATTTTATTTGGATAACGAATCAATCTGGTCCACATGATCCTAAATCAACATCCCAACCAAAATCCAAGACCTTTGTCACCATTCCTCTTCCTAAGGATTTCACCTCATCATTGAAACCTAATGTTTCTATCTTAGTTGCCCTTGACCTATTAAACAAAGTATCGTCAAACAACTTCATCAAGCTCTAGTTAAGATGTCACTTTACGAGCTCATCCAAATCTTTCCGGACTATAGAATGTTTACATCACTAAATTGGAACATATTCCAAAGAGCCAATATCGGAATCCAATATTGCTATTTTTGGATTCCAAAATGTCAAATATTGGAATTATCTGCACTCCAAAATCACACATATTGGATTCTAAAATTGCACATATTGGATTCCAATATCGCATATATTGGAATCCAGAATCACATATATTGGAATCCAAAATCAGCTATATTGGAATTATATGTACTCTAAAGTCCCATATTGGAATTCGAAAATCAAATATTGGAATCCATTATATGGTCTAGTAGTTGTTAGGAATTATTTATGATTTGTTATGTAGAGAACATGCTTCTATTTTGTAAGGGCTAAATGGTCGCTAGCCATTATTTATGCTATGTTATATACAAAAAATGGTAATTTTTAAATGCGCTAGGGGCTGTGAAGCATTATTTATGCTTTGTCTTAGTAGATCTCCAAAAAGAAGTTCCCTCGAATTCATTTTTGATCAAATATCATCCCGAACATCTTCTCTTGTCCTTCAATGGTTGCAACAAAGGCCATAATGTGGTGTTAAATTTGACACCCGTTTAGACATTTTTTTAATCATTTTTTCTCAAAATAGTTGCAAATATTTGAAATAACCGTCACATATGACTTGCATATTTTAGATATGACCATCAATTTTTATAGATTATTTATTATATTAATTATATTAAAAAATTATTTTAAAACAATTAAGTATATATAGTATAATTTTATATTTATTTTATGAACAATGTAAAAAATACTATTTTACAAATTTTCAAGGGCAAGTTTTTCTGATAATTCACCACAGAAGTTATTCAATCATACTATCATCTTATAATTAGTGAAAATATAAATCCTCCCAACTTATATTTTGACAATCTCAACATAATATAATAGAGTTACACAATAAATTCATAATAACATATGAATGTATATATTATTATAAATGTTAAGCAAGTATAATCATAACAACATTCTAAAAAGATAAATAGTTATTTAACATTTTCTTTCTCCAAGTATTTGATGCCCTCTACCACATTTAAGTCTTGAGATAATATTTGTGATATTTCTTTGTGCAAATCGGCCATCAACCATTTATATTTTGTACAATCTTTGTGTTTGCTTTTCATATCCACCATAAAATTTTCAAGAGGGTTTCCCTTTGCACCTAATGTAATACACAAAGCATTTTTTGAACTGTATAAATTTTTTTTCTACTTCAAAACTTTTCTAGGTCTCTTATTGCTAGTCCCTCGACTATATTGCAATGCTTCTTTCCCCAAGTGAGTCTTGGATTCAATATAGTCCATATTTTTTATTGAATCCTGTTGATATATTTTTAACATCACCAAAAATTAGATTGTTAGGCCGTAATACCACTTCACGGTATAGTGATAATAATGTTATAAATTCTAACGAGCCACCTTGTAGGTTGACAAATTTCATACCAAACTTGGATGACATATTCCTATTACATGTTTTATTCATCCCATATAAAGGTCCTCAATATCAAAAATAAGTAAATAAATCTTATCGCTACCTTGTAGGAAGTAATCAAATTTTATTTTCATCGAGTCACATATCAATTACAACCAATTTAAATAAAAAATATTTTACCTTACGACTAATAGTTACCGATTGATATTATGGCTTTGATTACACCACCTTTACACCCTATTAGATCTCGTTGATGCAAGAGATATTTCAAATAAAAATCATCAATTCATAATCTATTTCTTCCTGTTAAAAATGTGAGCATAATGTTTTTGAAATAAACATTAATCAATTCATAATTTATTTCGTTGAACCACCCTTTGGCGGAGGATAGTCCTCACTATTAATGAGGATTTACGACCCACCGCTAGATATGCCATTATTGGCCAAACTACACTTAGCTAGAAAAACTTTAATGTGGCTAGAAAAGTGTTGTTTTACATACAAGTGGATCAAGCCGTATGTAGATCTATTTACAATGATGTTGAAGCCAAAACAATGTTAATTCAATGTAAGTAGTCAGTATGTAGTAGTGAATCGGTGAAACATTGTAGATAGTATGCAGTTGTAAATCATTGAGATATTGATGAATGTAAAGTTTTTTAGTCAAACCATTTCTATATTAAAATTAGATGCATAGAGTCCACTAATCTCTATATAGTTTGTTTTAAATTTTTATCATAGCTTACAAATGGATTTCCTTAAAAATTTCTTCGAACCTAAGCCAAGCATATAAACTAATGTCTATTAGTTATTGTTTCCTATAAATTTTTGGGCCTTATAAATAATTTTTGTTGTAAAATACACATGGATATCATATTGTTTCCTATAAATTTGTGGGCCTTATTGATTTTCGCATAATCATTTATTTTCTTAGAAATTTGTGGGGCTTATTAGCAGTTTTGTTTGTAAATTCACACGATTAACATACCTAGATCTGATGGTGTATTCATGGCCAATGTGCCTGCATCCTCCACATCTATCATCTGAAATGTAAAAAAGGATAACTTTGTTAATTTTTTTTTAAACCATGGCAATTGAAAATAGCGCTCATTAAAAAAATTTATAAAATGATTGAAAGTAAATCACTATGTTGAATTAGTTGTGTAGCATCATGGTGAAACGGTTGTACATCGACTTTTATAGCTTTGTGGTTGTCTGCATAAACAATAATTTTATAAGTAGCATATTTACGTTAAATTCCATTAAACAAAATCACTTATTGAAGTTGTTCTTGGAGACAAACCTTTCTTCATATGAGAATAATAATGTTTTAGAAACATCGCTTGACTATGTGTATAAATAATAAAAATAATAGATAGTTTGGAATTCACCAATGCATGGAGTGTAACACTGCCACTGTAAAGCACTAATACTAGAGAATTTATGAAACAACATCGAGTGAACATCTCAACCCAAAACTAACATGATCTTTTGCAAAGAAAAGGATGGATGTTTCCTTGTAGGTAAATTTTTCTTGCAGTTACTAATTTTTGTGGCAGTTTCTCCATCCAATCTATAGTGACCTCTTCTCTATAATCATCATTATTTTCGTAGTTGTGCACACAAGATATTGTGTACATAAGACACAAATGTTTGAATATCTTGTTGCTATTATAGAGTCTGTAGAATCCATCTAGAATTGATACTCCAATGTCTCTAACCTTTTCCATGTATCTTTGTACTCTTTCGCTTAACATTTTTGAATAACCAGTTGGTATTATAAAAATAATAATAAAATCTAGTAGACTAGTTCGATAACTATTAAAAACTCCATTATGACATCGAAAGAAATATCACTGGCCAAATTGAAAGAATCAACAATCACACATTCAACATTGAAAGGATTAATTGAAGGAATAGCTAATAAATTTGATGGATGCCAAAATGGATATGCACATTTACAAGAAACATTGTCTGTTACTTTCACCCTTGCTAGTATATTTCCTTCCAGTGACATCACATAGTTGTCTAATATTTTCTGAGACATGACAGGAAGAAATTCTTCCACCTCATGATATTTTTTCTATTTTTCCATTTTTTCCCCAATATGGGAATCAAATTTTCTTTTTCCATTTCTCTCTTCACCCAACAATATAAACAATTGGTAGTAGTGTGATTCATGCAATTTAAATTTTTTGATTACATTGGATTCACTATAGGATGTCAATATAATATTATCCGGATGCTTATTTCTCAAATAATGTAGAAATTTTTCTCTCATTTTGTTGTCTCCTTTTATTCTTCGGAAGTAAGAATCAAATTTCTCTACTATTATACTAGCCTCAAAAGACCCAGTTGATTTAGTATTCCTTTTCAACCCATGCAATTTTGATTTAGATGGGTCTATCTCCAATTTAGTTAAATATGTTCACCTCAACATAGTAAAAAACTTGGCATGTTTTGGAGGTGAAATAAAACATTTTATATGCAAGAAATGACAAACATAATATGTTTTCTCATTTCTATACAATTTTCTGAATACTTGTAAATGTACCATTTTGAATGACTTCTACATTTGAAAAGTCAATTTTGTCAGAATTTATTAGAATCCCCAAATTCCAACCATATTTTGGACAGAATATGGTCTCATTGTTTACTATTACTTTAGCCTCAAAAGACCCGGTTGATTTAGTATTCCTTTTTAACCCATGTAACTCTAATTTAGATGAGTCTATCTATAAATTAGTTAAATATGTTTGCCTCAACATAGTAAACAACTTGGCATGTTTTGGAGGTGAAATAAATCCTTTTTTATGCAAGAAATGACAAACATAAGATGTTTTCTCGTTTCTATACAATTTTATGAATACTATAAATATACCA
Source organism: Taxus wallichiana var. yunnanensis (assembly GCA_018340775.1). NCBI lineage: Eukaryota > Viridiplantae > Streptophyta > Pinopsida > Cupressales > Taxaceae > Taxus > Taxus wallichiana. The sequence continues at coordinate 542,989,628 of CM031244.1, read as the reverse complement.
TTTTGAATGACTTCTGCATTTGAACAGCCAATTTTTTCATAATCTATTAGAATCCCCAAATTCTAACCATATTTTGAACAGGAATATGGTTTGTTGTTTATGGAGGCATGCATTTCCTGTTTCCTAAAAAAGAAACATCCAACTCCATATCTAGAATAAGAAACTTATTGTTTTCAAAGTCAAATAATTCCACCTAGACATGAAGTGTCTCCAAATCAATAAATCTAACGATAGAACAATACAAACTTCCTCATGATTGTCATCTATTAAAAACCACAAGTCAACGTGGTAGTTTTTAGAGGAATTAATTTACAAAAATCATTCCTCGTCTCTTTTCTTCCAACAAGTACCATCTGTGATGAATGGAATTGTTCTACATGGAGCATGAATAATGGAATATATTTTACCTATATTTAGAATAAAATACATTAATAATTAGGTGATTTCTGAACTTTAAAGTGTTTTTATCACATTGTCTGTGAAGGAATTTAGATACTACCCTAGCAGACACCAACATCTAGAGTTCTTTACTATGTATCATAAAATAGTAATTAACTTAATGGTTAGTGACCACTAGGCTTCGATAGGAAATCCTATGTATCATTCAACTAGTTACAATAATTCATATTTTGCAGATCAAATCAATAATAACAGAATTTTCTAAAATTTTGAAATTGAATTATGATGCATTGAAAGATATGAAACCATTTGCACATTTTGAAAGTATTACATATGAGCCAAACAATCCATAACATTATATAGATGGCATGATAGGAACATTAAAAAATACACACTTTAGTGGCATATAGACTTCTAGTCAACATATAAAAGAATAACCTAAAACAATTTTTAAGCCATTTACACCTTTTTAATGATAACTTGTAGAGGAAATTAAGATGTAATATTTAGTATTTTGAAAGAGTTTGTGGTAGCTTGTGATTTGTTTTTTACAAGACTATGTGATTTATATGTATATCGGTCATACTATTGTAGTGAGGATTAGATGCCTGTAAAAATACTAATGAACATGTTTAAAGGATAGTGGTCGGAAGATCTTATTTTTTTCATTTTGAGGAGAGTATTTGAGAAAAAAATCACATTAATGGAGTTGGTGATATCTCATCATTTTTTTATATAAGAAAATGTGAAAAATGTGTATATCGGACATACTTTATTCATTATGTCTAAATGTCTATAACTAATCTAAGTATGATATTTTAAGTGTAGCACTTAGTGGGAAATTCCACAACCACCTATCAAAAACAAATGGGAAGGGCTACACTTTTCCTAAACATAACTATGGCCCTCTTTAGAATAGTCATTTTCTTGGAAATCATGTTCTCTATAAAGTCATGGTGGGTTAAACCTAGTTGAGACAAACATTGATTATTAACAATGTTTTTTGAGTACAACTAAAACAAGGGTCTATTCTCTCTTACTCTAACTATAAGTTATATTTGTAATAATGATTGAAGAAATTTATTCTAAATTGTTCAAACCGGTAAACTTATTTATAGTGCCAATATTCTCAGGTTGTAAAAATTTATTGTTTGTACACTTTTGGCTTGTATCCATGGTGGAAACAATCGCTACACTATAAATCCTCAAATAGGGATCAAGCCATATGTATTGTCCATAAAATATATTGTTTGTAACATATAATTCATAACATTTTGTATTAGAAAAATTGTTTACCTAACACTTAGTTTCATTACTTATCGAAAGTAACGACACAACAGCACTAGTTTCAACAGTTTCTTTTATTGGAAATTATAGTAAAATAATAAATCATGACCTAGCTGAGTGACCACAAGGCTCCTACCATTACGGTCATTGTAAACACTATTTGTACAAATTTGAATCGCTAGTGTTTTTCATTGATTATAATTATATCATGTTGGTTGGAATGTACACGTGGAGAAAATAGTTGCATTGCATACCATATAGAGGGATCAAGCCTTACATAGTTCCCATAAGGTATATTATTTGAAACACATAATTCACATTGGATATTATGGGATAAAATTCTTAACAAACGATAATAATTTTTCCTTATTGAAAGTAAGGGCATAGTGGACACTAGGTTCAATAGTTTAATAATTTGAAAAAAATGATAAAATAAAATATCATGCTCTAGTTTAGCAGTCGCTAGGCTCCCACCATTACTACAATTCATTATAAATACCATATGTATATAGCTTTGGGTCACTACTATGTTTTCATCTATTTTTAAAGATATTTAAATGCTTTTTACAAAGCTCAAAACACAGGGATTGGAAGGATCCCGCCCAAGTACAACATAGATCATAATATAAACCCGTTAACCCAAACCGAAAGAAAAAAACACCTACAACACATGCATGGAGACTAGAAGCCTAAACGCCACACCAGAGACCACTAGAACAAAAACCTAAGACAAAAATTGGACATAGCAAAAAAATTAAACCAGAGAAGTAGGTCAGTGAGGACCAACCACCTTCACGCCTCTTGAAGTCTCCCCTTCACGAGATGTACGAAGGAAGAAATTGTAGGTAAAATCGAGCTTGCAACGAAGCCTCACGATGCCCACAGACTCCTCAAGACTGTGCCAAGAGACCTAGGAGATCCAATTTATCAAGATGTTTCCCTTTAAAGAGCCCTTATGCACAGTAACATGCACCTCTTCAACGAATTTCATCAAGACCACAATCCTAGCTGATAGCTCCGCTATCACTTTATGTGTCTCCTCCAAAGCTTTTCCATCCCGAACCGAGTTAGGAAAAGGACGAGCTCTACCAAATTCCTCTAGCACTTCCACCAAGTTATCTCGACGTATGGGTTTGATGAAATACATTGCTATAACCTTGACCTCCTAAATATTCTTCATCACTAACAATAACCGTGACATAAACCAGGAAACCACCTCATAGTTAACACTATCACTATTTGACTCCGCTAAATATTCGGACCCCAAAATGTGATTAATGGATTCCTTGACAAAACCCAACTCGTACCAGAAAATAATTTGTAGGTGAGCCTACAAAACGTCCCCGTGAAATGCCATCTCCCTCTTCTCTCCATGCAAGAACAATAATGGCGAGAGAATGGACTACCATAGAAAACTAGAATGAAACCTCCACCATCACAGGCCACCAAGCAGAGATGAGATGGAAATAACCCACACCACCTCAAATTAAAGAGCCTCGGACTCCCTTCCCGAGCAATAATTTCTTCCAAATCCTCCCAATCACTCACACACTCGGAAATGACCGGGCCAACTCTATTAATAATTCCCCGATTAGCCAGAAGATCAGTGACACCATTCATCTCCCTATAAACATGCTTAATGTTCCAAATTGGGATTTTATTTAACCAAAAAAATATTGCTAATGAAATAATCCAAATGTCAAGACATAGCCTTTCCTTTTCTCACAGCATTGATCACCACTTGGGAGTCCCCTTCGATTTCTAATGTTTTGCAACTAGTTTTGATTTCCACCTTAAGTCCCTTGAGAAGGTCTTGTGCTTCCAAAACATTAAATGAACCAACCTTGAGAGGGAAAAACCTGATATTACCAACTTACCTTCAACATCTCTAATCAATCACCCCGCTCCCAATATACTCAAATTGCCCTTAGATGCTCAATCTGTGTTTTCATCTATTATGTAGTACTCACAAGACTTATTGTTTGTAACATATAATTCACATATGTTTTTATGAGAGAAATGTTTTAGAAATTGATAATATTTTATACATATTGAATGGAATGCCATAACGTATTGAATTAAATGGTATAGCTTAGCAACCACTAGGTTCCTACCTTTACCTCTTATCAATATAAACACTATCTTTATAGTTTTGGATCACGATCTTTAATATGTAGCTCCCATAAGATAAATAGTTTGGAAATCATCTTTTATATCATTTACAATTAAAGAAAATACTTAGTAACTTCTAAGATCCTTTACTTATTGACAGAAATGGTATAACAAACCATAGTCTCAAAAGTTTCTTATTTTGAAAATAGCCATAAAATAACAAATCATGGTATATCTTAGTGGTCGCTTTAGGCTCCTACCCTTACCTCTTCTCATTTTAAAAACTATATTTACAATTTCGAACCCTACCCTTGGTATGTAGTTCCAATGAGATACATGGTGTTCAACTCGGACTTCCCACTATTTCTTATCAAATAAAATTATTAGCACCCGCTAAGCTCCTTTACTTATTGATAGAAATGACATATCAGACCCTAGGCTCAAAATTTTCTTAGTTTGAAAGTAGACATAAAATAATAAATCACGGTTTATCTAGTGGCCACTACTTTCCTACCTTTACCTCTTCTCATTTTAAACACTATCTGTAAAGTTGTGGATCACTAGGATTAGTATGTAGTTGTCATTAGATACATGGTTTTCAAGACATATTTCACATCATTTCTTAAAAAAGAAAATGCTTAGAGCCCATTATGGTCATTTACTTATTGACAGAAATGACATATCATACGCTAGGCGCAAACATTTCTTATTTTGAAAATAGTCATACAGTAACACTAATTGTACAGTCTTGGATCATTAGCCTTATTATGTATATGAAATAGCTTGTTCGAACTTGCCACGTGACACATTTTAATTGGATAATTAATTTAAATTATCGCACACTATATCTAACAATGTAGAAATTGATTTTGATAAAGAATGGAATGTAAATGTCTGTATATTATTCTAATAATCTTCAAAACTATGTTTAGGATTTATTTCTTCTATTTTTTTAAATATTTTTTTTTTTCTATGCTTGGTTCAATTATATGTTGTATAATATATTTTTTATTATGTTTATATTATTATAGGCTATAAACAATGAAAAATGTTTAGTTTTTAATTTTTAAACCATGGAAAAATAAAAATAGGGAAATTCGAATTGCCCCACATTTTTAGATATTTCAAATTTTAATAGCCTTTCGTTACGCTTTTATAGGGGAAAGTAAAAGTTCAATTTTTGTATCCCGATATTTTTGTATTTTTGAAATTTATTTCGTGGAATGTGCTAAACAAATTATTAAATACCTTAGAAAATATTGAGTAAGGTTTTTATTTTGTTGGTCAATCAGAAAAGTATGTCTTCAAAATAAAAAAAATACTCATAGATCATAGGTTGTATGGCTGAGTGTTCAAATCTTAGTTTTTTTACGTGTGATTATAATCTTATTCATAGAGAAAGGAGCAAAAATAAGCACAAACATGACACACACAAAGGAGGATAGCTATAAATGTTGCCAAAATAATCGCAATGATTCTTTGAATGAGATAAAGAAATCAAGTTTTCACAAACAACATAAAGCACAAAATAATCCCGGATATTACTAAACCAGATATTTATAGTAAAGATGCACACAAAATACACACACGAAGGATGATATAAACAAAGGTTGTGAAAAGAATCGTGATGATTTTTAAAATGAGATAGTAGATGGAGGTTTCACAAACAACATAAAGCATGAAATAATCCCAAATATTACTAAAACATGTATTTATAGTGAAGGTGTACCTTATTTTTTTACAGGATATATTAGTTTCTCTGTAGTTGATTGGTTCCTATGTTTTTCACGGTAGTCCAATCATGATCCACACAAGCCCTGCTTTGTCCTATTGAATCATGCTTTGCATTAAAGCCTTGATTTCTAATTGTTTTTGATCTCCATTCCAAACTGCCTTGTTCTTCATTAAAACTCACTTTTTTGTGCGTTAACGAAAGAAATTTTAATTACTTTTCTACTCTAGTATTTATTTTTGTTTAATGCTTTCCCATTTCTGTCATTCTATGTTTCTCTTTGGCTATTTTTAATTGAATTTTTCATTCTCATTCTTGTGATTGTTTTTTTAGGTTAATGATAGCTTCTAAAACAATGACCTTATTTTTAATTTTTTTGGTTGGGAGAACCAAAAATAGTTTAATGTTGTTCATCAAGATGATGCAAATAAACCTCGCTAATTAATGCATATTACATTTTTTACATGGTTGTCACTTAAATATTTTAGGAAAATATATGAGGTTAAAAAATTAATTCAAAACTATAAAACTATATTAAGAATTCAATTGTATGATAATTATTTCCAATTATATACATGTTTCCATGTAGAATTAACCAAATGTAATGTCTTCATCATTTTTATGGTATGTACATTGGAAGTTAAACACATTATATATGCAATAATATTATTAAATATAATTTTAATCAATATGAATTTATAATTAATATATTCTTCCTTTTGAGCCCTCTAATCTATGCCAAAAATTAACATATCTTTGAGGATTCCATGATATAATTGGTTGTTTTAAAAACCTATTTACAAAACCCCAATTCTATTTTGAATTACATACAAGATTCTACACGTATATTTATATATACATTATATAAATTCCAGATTTATTTGTTATCGTTTGTATCTTTTCAATATGATTTTTTTTCTATGAATAAACTCTACCATAGGAAAAGTTGTCTACCCTAGCATCTGCTAGGCTATAATTCTAATTTTGAAAAATCATTCTTATCCATTGGCCCTTCACCGATCGGTTGTTTTAATATAGGAAACACATCATTTTTTGGTCTTAGCGATCGCTTTTATTCTTTGTCGGTGTTATATTCACAAAGATTAACAATAAAGATTTATAAAACACCTTCATTATGAATATAATATATGTACCTTTAAGAATATATTAGCAATTTCTTAGGATGCAATGAGTATATGGCATCATATGTAAAATCTTGTTTTATAAATTCTCATACTCAATTCCAAGTTTCCATATTTTTTCATAACTGTAAAATAATTTTTCCAGAATCTTGTAAGAAGTAGATAAAACTATACATTTACCTGTATAACATATTAAAGATATGATTTTACACGTATATTTATGTATCCATTATATAAACGTCAAATTTATTTGTTATCTTTTATAGCTTTTCAATATGATTTCTAGTAAAGATTAAGAATTTAGATTTATAACATAGCTTCATTATGAACATGATAAATTTACCTTTAGGAATAGCTTAGCGACCGCTAGGGTGCAACGAGTAGATCGCGTTGTATTTAAAAACTTGTAGTATAACTTCTTGGTCATTAGTCTAGGTTTATTTTCTTGTCCTGAATGTAATTTTTTTGCCAAAATATTATAAGAAATATAAATTTCTAGACATATAGATGTGCAACCATTGAAACACACTATTCTAAATGTACATAGCTTCATTATGAACATGATATATTTTCCTTTAAGTATAGCTTAGAGGCCACTTTGAGGTACAACAAGACCAATTCTATACATATACTATTATATAAATTCCAGATTTATTTTTACCACTTATTTTGAATATGATCTAAATGAAAATTATTATTTGGATAAAGTCTTTGATTACCTTTGTGGACTTAAGGATAGGTGGATTCTGTTATAGGCAACACACTTTTTTAAAGTCAAGCAATCGCTTTGTTTATGACTAAGAATAGATTAGAGGCCACTAGGCTTCATTGCGTATATCACGTTATATAACATTAAGACCTTATGGTGGGTTGGATTAAAAAAATTAAATTAAAATAGTTTGAGCTCAGCGGGCGCTATGTACTTCAACATTATAATATTTCGAGCTTAGTGGGTGTTATAATATATCTAGTTACCTAATTATATTTTGAGCTTAGCATCTGTTAGCTTATGAAACAAAATAATATATGGATCCTAGAAGTCTCTAGATTTCATTAAAATAAAGTAATAAATTATAAGCATAACGGTGGGTAGGTTATGCTAAAACATAATAATACAATCTTAGTGAATATTGGTATTAAGAGCTTAGCGGGTGCTAGGTTATTCCACAACATATTATTTGGGTATCAATAGATATGTTATTTTAAATTAAGATATTTCGAGCTTAACACCTGCTATTTTATGTTACCATATAATCGTTGGAACCTAGCGGTAGTTAGGATATAAAAACTAAATTGAGGTATTAAGAGATTAATGGCTACTAGATTATGCTACAATATAGTGTATGGCTATTCAATTCACTAGCTTATGTATAGAAAACATTATATGTATCATAAAGAAGATATATAAATTAGATGAATTCATTCTATGATTTTAAATTTTTTAACAAGGGTATGTTGATGATAATCCTTAAAAAAGTACATAAGGAACCAATCCATGATAATTATTCTATCGGTGGACTCCATGATGATTACAAACAACTTATGTTACTAAATATATACAAAAATATAGGGAAGTTCTATAATCAACTTCACTTCAACCAAAAATACTTCTTATATCTATACACTTCGCTATATATAGACAACCATTCCGATCCTTAATAAAAACTAAATCTAAATGCATATAGGAAAGATTAGGCCATTCAGCATCTTGGTTCCACCTCATTGATGATATCCACATCCACATCCCTTTTACTCTAATCGAGAGAGGATGAATCAAAACAACATTTCGACATTTTCACTTTAGCACAATCAGGGAGTTCTATACCCTAATTTTCCACAACTACCTCTATACCACGCGCAATCACTTGAAACCCCCAATCAAGGTATGGACATGATATTGAAGGATGACTAGATGCTCTTCCGACTTCTCATTCACCTTATGCAAGAGAAAATTTCCCAGATATTTGGACAATATATTTGTCATACTCAACCCTTGAGCCATGTCAAAAATATTCCTCCACCCTTTGGATTGGTTCGGTTCAAGCATTAACTTGTGCATGACATCAAAAATATCACCATCATCTTCTTCTTCGAATCACTTCATGACCAACCAAGCCTTCTCGATCCAATTCCGCATATCTATTTTTTGAATATTCTCGTCCATCAAAGAAGTAAACGATTCCTGGTTTCCTTTCCTATCATAGCTCTCCACCTCTTGCTTGAGAACCACACTCCATGCTACCCATGAAAACACCAACACCTCTATCACCATCACAAAGGGACAGAAGTAAAATGACCAAAGACAAAAAGAGGAAATGGGTAGTGAAATGTCTAGCCAACCTAGAGATATAAATCCACCAGTGCACATCACACAAAAGGAGGTAAGTGTTACCATACCAAAGATGATCGATTAGATATCCTTATCATAAATATCACCCTTCACATTTAGACTCTTAAATACCAAACTCCATCTTACATGTTGCATGGATATAACCTTTAATAAATTCCATCTAACACATGAAAGAAATCTATCGATGTCATAAATGACCATTAAAACCACGAGATGCCATATCCTCTTGTTGCCTCTAAAAAGGTTACCCTCGGTATAATCTAACAATTTTTTTAAAATCTTATACTTTTCTACGTTTTGACAAATTAAAGTAAGTTGTTTTGAGATTATTGACCTCTAAGTTAATCAACCACGTTAACTTTGGAGAAATGTATAGTAATCAAGATCTATATAATTTAGTCGACTTTATTGTATAATTTTAAAATTTCAACTTAAGATATTTCGAGCATAGCGCCCACTAGTTTATGCCACCACACAATATTTGTAGCCTATCGGTGGTTAGAATTTGATAAATTAAATTAATATATTTTCAACATAGTGGACACTAAGTTATGTCAATAGATAATATTAGGATCTTAGTAGTCTCTAGGTTCCAACAAAATAAAGTAAGAACTTAAGAATATTAATATTTTGAGGTAAAAACAATAGTATTTAATAAACGAAAGAAAGACATTGATATTGGATATCCTTATAGAAATCAAGATGAGTATAAATTAGTTGAATTTTTTGTATGCATTTAAGATTTGGAATTAAGATATTTTGAGCTTAGTGCCCACTAGGTTATGCCACCACATAATATTTGGATACGACTAGTGGTTTTAGATAATTTGAGCTTAGCATCCGGTAGCCTTTGCAACAAGATATTATTTGGAGATTGAATTCACTAGCGTTCAATATTTCATAGTTACGATATTTACAAGAAGATATTTTGAACTTAGTCCGACGCTATTTTAAAAAGTGACATAATATATGGAGGTTATGGTCAATATGATTAAATAAATTAAATTAACATATTTTGAACTATGCAGAGAACTAGGTACTTCCATAATATATTATTTTTAGCATAGTGGTTGCTATCATTTAACATGTTATTGAATGATATTTTTAGCTTTGCGTCTGCTATATTATGACACAACATATTAGTTTTTTATTTTTAAGCAATTTTTTACCGAAGCTATGAACTAGAGAGTTGAGGGACCCCACCCTCAAATCTATACTTCGAACAAGATTCAAACCAAAACCAAGAACATAAGGCTCCACTGAATGGCCACACAGAGAAGAGAGAAACACCATATGAACTAACATAAGTGGCTTCAAAACAACGAATACACATGGCCATAGTACCAAAAAAATAAGCTAGAAAAGAGTATTAATCCTCATCTAATATAACCACCACCCTAGCTCTGGAGACCCAATTTTTGCCTCGTCCATTATGTTGAGTGCCATATCCATTTCATCTCCCTTGCCTCCCACCTCATCCTGACCACCACCACTGGAAACGTTACCTTCCAGTTTCTTGGCCTTACGTAGTAGAAGAAAAAAGCATTCCTAGAATTAGTACGAAACTCATTGAGGTGGTTAATGGCTGAGTTGATAGGTGAGTGAGCATTAGTGAGATCCAGAGGAGGAAGTCTGCTAGGGTCTAGACCACCATGCTAGAATAGAATGTGAACAACCTCTGTGTTGATGAGAAACTCTCTATAGTGCTTTTCGAGCCAATCTTCCCTGCGTCCGATGCCATTCACTGGGCATTTACCACCTCCACCAAAAGAAGAGGGTCTGGATGTAGAACATATCTTAACAATGAATGCTTGAAAATAATATTTGACATAAAATATTTACACAGAAATAAGATGATGCTTTTTTATTTTATTAATAGCAAAATCAAGCATTACAAACAAATGAGAGATCTGCAATATTTATAGATATTGGACAACTTCTATCTCATCCATAATATATGGAAACATATCACCTAAGCTGAGAAAATATGCAGGAATAACATATTACCTCTAATTTCCCTATTTCCCCTCATGGAAATCATCTCGAGAACAAAATATGCAAGATATAACATGATCCCACAAACCAAGGGATAAGAAAACTAAAAGACAACTCACTAATAATTGACTTTATCTAAGCTAACTTAAGTAATTAAAAAATTACTTTATTACAATATCACTTTAACTCATATGATGAATTAAGTGTTAGTTTATTTCTAACATTCCCCCTTAATTCAACATACTCTGAAGTGAACAGAGAGAAAAAATTTGAATGCCTCAAATTTTGGACGTGCAAGAGACTTTGTGAAGATATCTGCATGTTGATGTTCTGTCAGGAAATGTTGGAGTTGGATGTTGTTGTTCTGAACATGTTCACAAATGAAATGTACTTGCAACTCAAAGTGTTTGGTGAATTCCTTAAAAATTAGATTCTGAACAATTTTTATTACTCCTTCATTGTCTACATGTAGGATTGTTGGATCTTTCTGCGGTATTCCCAATCCTTCAAGTATACATTGGAGCCACATCACTTCATAGATAGCTCCACATGTTGCACAATATTCTGATTTTGTGGAGGATATTAAAACAAAATTATGCTTCTTAATCCCCCATGATATCGGTCCGGATCCCAAAAATAATAAAAAAAACTCAAGTGAATTTTCTATCATCTAAATTTCTGCATGATCTAAATGTGAATATCCTATCAAGAAGAAGTTATGGTTCTTCTTGTATTCTAAGCCATAGTCTATAGTTCCTCTTATGTACCTTAGTATACGATTTTCTTCTTTCCAATGAGAAACCCTTGGTTCTTGTATGAACCGTGAAAGATAGCTAATTGCATAGCTGATATCCGGCCTAGTGTAAGTCAAGTAGATGATACTCTCGATCAACTGTCGATAGAGAGTTGCATTTACTTGTGGTGATGGATATGTTTGAGAAAGGTGAACTTTTGTGTCCATAACTATGGAAATTGGTTTAGAATCCATCATATTTAAATTCTCGAGTGTTGTCTTTTCCTACTTCAATTATGACACAAAGATATGATTTTATCTTTTCCAAACTTCAAGTCCAAGATAATAATGCAGAAGCCTTGATATCGGTCATGTTGAATGATCGTGTTATATCTTTATTTTTTTACTCAATCATCCTCATTGATCCTCTAGTGATGACTAGATCATTGACATATAATAAAATGATCACTATCTCCCCCCTTTCTTTTTGAGATAGAGATTAGGATCGTATGGAGTCCTTTTGAATCCATGTTGAATGAGATGCTCATCAATTTTAATATACCATGCCCTGGGAGACTACTTTAAACCATATAGTGATTTTATGAGTTTACATACCTTTTCCTCTTTACCTAGTATGACAAAACCTTCTGGTTGAGTCATGTAAACTTCTTCCTATAAGTCACCATTAAGAAAGGCACTTTTTGGTGTATTTTCCAACCAAATTATGTAGTTAGAGAAAATATTAACTAATTTTTTTATCTTAGCTGTGGGAGAAAAAGTCTCCTCATAATCAATGCCTTATTTTTGAGCATATCCATTTGCAACTATTATAGCCTTGTGTTTGTCAATTTTCCCATGGCCTTGGTACTTTGTTTTGAAGATCCATCTGCATCCAATCAGCTTTTTCCTGGTGAAAGATTTGTAAGTGACTTATATATTCTACATCCATAGCATCTTTCCAAGGTTTAAACTATAAATCTTCTAAAACCTGTGGATGGCTAGTTTCAACAACTTTACCCATTAAGGCCAAATCGACCTCATTTCGAGCCATACTACGAGTCCTCATTCTAGTGGTAGATGTTTTGGGGGAACAATCCAATTTTGCATCTCTCATCATACTTGTATACCATTTAGGCATACTTTTAGTGGTTGCTATGGGAGGCTAAATTTAGCCATCCTCCCCATCATCATTATTGTCATCAAAGTGATTATCATCCTTTGTTTTCATTATAGCGATGATTTTTTCATCATGTGAGTGTATGAAAGGAACACTCGCTTCTTTCTTATCAAAGAACTCAACATCCCGACTAGTGTATACCATCCTTGTTCTTGGATCCATAAGTATGTAGTCAAGTGCTTCATCACTTTGTATCCTAAGAAGATAAGTTTTTCTGATTTCAAGCTTAGTTTTGTGTTTCTTAGGAATATGCATACATTTTTTACATCTAAAAACTCTAAGGTGTGAAATAGATGGCTTATTCCCCACCATGCTTCCCGTGGTCTTACTCCATCAAGAACTACAAAGGGGAACTCTATTTAGTAAATAGACTATCATTTTAGCTACTTTGGCCCAAAATGTTTATGATAAACATGCATCATCAATCATACATTGAGCCATATCCATGATAGTACATTTTATCCTTTCAACAACACTATTTTTTTTGTGTGTGAGGAGGAGCCATTTGAGGATGAATGCCATGTGCTTTCAAAGAAATCGTTGAAATCATTGTTGGTGTATTCTCCCCCTCGATTTGAGTGGAGTATTTTTATTTTCATCTTGAATCTATTTCAACAAGGGCTTTGAACTTCTTGAAAGTTTGAAAAGCTTGGTATTTTGTAGAAATACGGTATATCCACATTTTTCTTGATAAATAATCAATGAAGAGCATGAAATATTGAAACCCGGAGTGGCTAGGTCTCATTGGTCTCGCACAGCATCGGTATGCACCAAGTCAAGTTTTTCCTTAGCCTAAAATGGACTATGTTTGAATGTTGATCTATGTTGTTTTCTGTCAAACAATGTTGGCATTTATCATGCCCTTTTTCATAAGTGGAAAACCCTTAACCATATTGTATCAATGAAGTGTGTCAAGATAGCCAAAAGTAACATTTCCAAGTCTTCAATGCCATTTTTAAGTCGGTGATGTATCCTTTCTTCAAGTGCTTGATCATTTTGTTGAACAAAATCCAAGTGAAACATTCTTCCGACATTTGAAGCTTTTGCAAAAAAATTCAAGATTCGTGACTTATCTCAAATTAAGCACATATTTTTACTATCTTTATAATCAAAGTCAATTTTAAGATTGTGATTTAATAATTAACTCACGGATAACAATTTTTTGTTAAACCAGGGACATAAAGAACATCCGTAATTTTACAATTATGTTGCCCAAGTGGTAGTGAAATGGAACCAATGCCTTCAACACCGTATGATGTATCATCACCCAAAGAGACAAGATTTTTGGTGGGTATTTTACTCATTTTGATTAACCAATATTTCTTTCCTATCATGTGTCGAGTTACACCCAGAGTCGACATACCAAATCTAATTTGTAAAATTGGATACTTCATTTGATTGTGCAAAATATAGGAGGTCATCATCTTCAAATTGATCTTCCTGATTCAAATATATTTCCTTGTTGAGTTAGTTTCTTTTTCTACTTTTTATTATTTTGTCCCTATTTACTTTGTTGTTGGCCTGATTTTTTTTTGGTAATCAATCTTTTTGCCACTTGACGATCCTTGTTGGAATGTGTTGTACCAACAATTATTTAACTCATGTCCTTTTCAACCATAAATAAGAATTTTTATGATCCTTTTTACCTTACTTTTGAGGTCAGTATACTAGAATTAGCTTGTTTTTGCCTTTTTTATTAGAAGCAAGTGCCTGATTTTCAGTTTCAGTAGTTGAGTGAATAGCTTCCTCTTGTTGTAGTATATTCACTAACTCTTCAAAATTTATTGTTTGACCAGTTATGTTTAATGTGGTCATAAAAATCCTATAAGTAGGAATAACTCTCAATACTATAGGCATGAGGGATGTGTCGATTACTTCTTTTTCTAAAGATGGAAGTGATGCACGTAAATTTGTCACTCTTCTCAAAAACATTTCGGCTTTCTTAGTTGGTTGCATTTCAAGTTCAATAGTTGACCCTAGAGATGAAGTATTGTGTTCTTATTTTTGGACTCATATATTGTTATTAACTTGTCCCAAGATTATTTTGTTGTTGTGGCTTCACAAATATGAGGTTATACCTCATTTGAAACACAAAACAAGATTATTAACTTTTCTTTTTTATGTGCATGATTAAATGTTGTTTGTTGTGTAACATCTATTACAGATCTTGTTTATGTACGGAAAAAACACACCATAGATTTTCAAAATCAAATTGTTCATGAATTTTTGTTTTCCATGTTGATAGTTATCGAATGTAAAATTTGAAAATCAGCAAAAAAATTAGTGCCATAATTGCGCCATTGTGAAAATTGATAAACATTAAAAGAAAAAAATTGAACACTTTCCCCCTTAAATCATGCGCACACACCCCCCAAAATAATATTTTATTCAGTTTGCGATCCTTTTTGATCGTGTACAATGAAGATTTGCACTATTGGCCTCACATTACAAATTTGGTTTTGTGGCCAATTTACAAAAATAAAATGAAATTTTGGACTCTTTGACCTCTTTTGAAATACCAAAATCTATTTTTTTTCATTTTTTACAAAAAAAATCTTATTAAAAACTAGACCAATATATAGAACTCACAAAAACACACACTTAAAAAAATGACACCTCAATCCGAGGTACCACGTTGAAAGTTATGACTTTTTTAAATTGTGATTTCAATATCATTCCGGGCCCCTTTCAAAAATGGAATTTTTTTCTATGCTTATAATTTTTTTCGCCAAATCCAAAAATGGAATTTTTTTAATAAGCACATTTACAAAATAAACACGAATTAGGGCTTACCTATCCACGTAGACCATTGTTTTCTCTACCGCCTTCAATATATCTATCATTTTCCTTTCTTTTATTGAATTCCCAAGATTTATTTCACGTTTTGGCCACTTTTTATTATGTGTGCAGATCAACATTTGAGATGTTTGGAGGCTTCGCGTTTGCTCACTTGTGTATTTTACAAGGGCTGCTTGGAGTATGGGAGTCCACTTCTTTTAGGAGAATCTCCAACCAATCTACATGCCCAACTTGATTTAGAGGTCAGTTTGCAAACATGATCACTCATTTTCTTCCTTCACTTGGATATAATAGCTCAGCTCACCCTAGATTCCGATTATCTCACCACATCCATCAAAATATAGAGCACAGAGAAGGAGAAGTTATGTGGGGAGATTGAAAATCTTGGGTCCCCACAATACAAAAATATTGTCTCAGTATATATTTAAAAATAATTCCAATTTAATTTTTTTATAGGTATAGGTAAATTTTTTTAAAAACAATACCAAAGAATGAAACAATGTCATCTTTTGCAATAGAGTTACATCCATGTCTGCAAGGGCCTGTGATTGTACTCCGGGTGTTCTTCAACTGCAAATCAATATGTGAACCGGGGTGTGGATTTAGGTAGGGGATGTGAAATGGATGGGGGCATCTATGGCTCCTCCTAGCTCTGTAATTTCTCCAGATCTCCCTAAAAACTTCCTAAACTTTTCCCTGGATCAAAATGCTTCTCTAATACCAAATCTTGACAATGAATACTTGAAAAGAATATTTGACATGGAATCTTTACACATAAACAAGACAGTTCTTGTTTATTTTATTAATATCAAAATCAAGAATTACAAACAAATGAGGGAGTTGCAATATTTATAGATATTGGACAATTTCTATCTCATCCACAATATATGGAAACAAATCACTTAATCTGAGAAAATATGGAGGAATAACATATTTCCCCTAATTTCCCTAAGTGATGCTCATGGAAATCATCCCTAACAAAATATGTAATATATAACATGATCCCACAAACCAAGGGATAAGACAACTAAAAGACAACTTGCTAAAAATTGACTTTAACTAAGCTAACTTAAGTAATTAAAAATTACTTTATTACAATATCACATTAACTCATCTCGATGAATTAAATGTTAGTTTATTTCTAACAACCTATCCATTTATTCATACAAAATGACTCACCGAACATGATAAATAAATAATTCTACGATAGCCATGAAATCCACCTTAACCGGATGGAGCAAGATGAAATTAGAAATGAATACCATAGTGAGTTCAGAGTTGACTCGGGCCCTGTGAGAGTCTTGCATATAGGAATTTCCTATCCCCTGCTCAATGGCCTCGGCTTGGAGCACTGAATCATAGCGAAAAACTTTTCAAATTTTCCTATGGGAAATGACCAAATTAAAGGCCATTTCCTTCTCTCCCCACTTAGAGCAATGTTCAAGGAAACCCCAAAAATCCATTCTCTCACAAGCCCAAAGACACGATCAAACAGAATTAGGGAGAGATAAATGCGAGTAACTAAAAAATAAAGGGTTACACATGTTACCATTAATCATAAATTTCATGCTTCCCATTATAACTCTTAAATTCCCAACACCATCTTACATGTCACATGTGTATAACCCTTAATCAATTCCGCCTATAACATGAATGCAATCTATCGATGTCATAAATGACCATTAAAGCCACAAATAACATATCCTCTTGTTGCCACAAAAATGGTTACCCTCGTAAAAATGTAATATTTTTTATTAAAATCCTATATGTCGCTACATTTTGATGAATTGAAGTAATTTGTTTTGGGGTTATTGATCTCTAAGTTAATCAATCATGTTAACTTTGGAGAAATGTACATAATCAAGATCTATATAAATTAGGTGAATTTATAATATGATTTTATGATTTTAAATTAAGATATTTTGAGCATAGCACCGCTTAGTTTGTGCCACCACACAATCTTTGTTTCCTATTGGTGGTTAGGATTTAATTAATTAAATAAGATATTTTCAACTTAGCGGCCACTAGGTTATCCACTACATAATATTAGGATCTTAGTTATCTTTAGGTTTCAACAAAATAAAGTAAAAACTTAAGAATATAATATTTTGAGCTAAAAATCAATAGTATTTAACAAACAAAAGAAAGGCATTGACTTCGAAGTTCCTTATAACAATCAAGGCCAAGATAAATTAGTTGAAATTTTTGTATGCACTTAAGATTTGGAATTAAGATATTTCAAACTTAGCGCCCACTAGTTTATGCTACGACATAATATTTGGAGACTACCGGTGGTTTCAAATACTTTGAGCTTAGCAGCAGGTAGCCTATGCCACAACATATTATTTGAAGATTGAATTCGCTAGGGTTCAATTATTCATATTTATAATATTTTATAGTAGTTAAAAAATTACATGAAGATATTTATAACTTATTTAACGCTAGCTTAAACAACGACATAATAAATGGAGCTTATGGTTGATAGGATTAAACAAATTAAATTAGCATATTTTGAACTAAGTGGAGACTAGGTACTTCCACAATCGAGCATAATATGTTATTGAATGATATTTTGAGCTTAGCATCTACTAGATTATGACACAACATAATATTTGGTGATTAGCGCTCACTAGGTCTAAACAAATTATATAATATATTATCATCTTGGTTGCCGTTGGGTTACACCAAAACATAATATTTTGATCTTAATGGTGATTGGGATTTATCAAATTTAAATCAACATAGTTTGAACTTAATGGCCGCTAGGTACTTAAACAATATATTATTTTGATCGTCACGGCCATTAGGTTTTTCCACACCATATTATTTGGTGATTTCATCACTAGGGTTTAATAATTCATAATTAAGATATATTACATCATCTAGCATATTAGAGACATATATTCGTAACGCTTTTGGTGCTAAACCCACGTTATAATATTCCAAGTTTATTTTTCACTTTGGCACCTAACTAGTAAGAGAATTATATTTTAATATTAGACAATGGTAATGCGTTATGCCACACTGTAAATTTTTGGAACTTGGTGGTCACCAATTTTATCAAAATAAAGTAGGATATTTTCATCCGAGAAACCGTTAAGTTATACCAATACATAAAATTTGGAGCATAGTGATCTTAAGGATGTAATAAAACTCATTAAGATATTAGGAGCTTAACCACGACTATGATATGCCAAGACATACAACTATTTAGAATTAGAGTAAAAGGGATTTTTCTCAAATGACCCGCATCCTTGCACACAAATTCCCTCACGACCAAGTATTACGGTGAAAAAATAAGAAGAGAAAAATCCCGTATGCAATAAAAACCAAAAAACCAAAAATTCCCAAACTAGACAAAGCTAAATTACATTTTATGGATGTTCACGAGAGTAGTTACTTCATCCATGAATGGATAGAAGGGATTCTTTAAACCAACACGTCCACTAACTTAATGTGTTCCTAGAAGTCTTCGTTGATTTTCATCCAGTCATGTCCTTATAAATTTTCCATTCCTTGATAGCAGATATTGAGTGTAACATAATCTTTGATGGCCTCATGCGATTGGGAGAGATCTTCTCTAAATGCTCCTTGTGTTCCAAAGTAGTAGTGAGGAAGCCCATTTTCTTCGACAGAGGAGAATAAGGGTAAATCAAGTAGATATCCCACAACACATATGGAAATCTGATCCCATGCTAAATTCTATGAAAAAACGTGGGAGAGCAGCAATGCATGCTTTCATTATCACGTGATTTGAGTCGATTGTAGCCATTACAATGTCGGTGGTGACGAAAGGATAAGAAAGAGAAGCGTCGACAAGAGGTGGAGAGTAAGTAGATGTTGGGTCTAAAATTATTTCAAATATCTTAGGAGAGTTCTCTGAGGGGTATGAGGGTTAAAAGCCACTAGAGAAGATGAGGGAGTGAAAGATTTAGGGCTAGTGATCTTGATGTTCGAATTAGAGTCGTATGGGAGATGAAGGTGGTGGAAATGGTGATGGAAAGAGTGAGTTGGTTATGGAAGAGGAGGGGGACACAATTTTGATTTCTTGGCTTAGAGGGAAGTGCAAGATTTCCTCTTGGGAAGATTCAATTTTAAAGAGAAAATAAAATATTCTTTGTGTAGGAATGGACCTTCTTCTTCTCTAACCAGCTTTAAGGGACCTCTCAAGTGATTGAATAAAAAAATGCACAAATTTTACCTTCTAATCATATTGAATATGCACAAGAAGAAAAATCAACATTCCATACATCACTTTGTAGTGTTTACTGCAGGTGTGAAGTACCTCCTTAATTGCTCAAAGAAATCTATCCCAAGGTTGTGGAAGCAAGTCTCGTTCATAGCTTTGAGTGATACATTGTCGATTTTCACCGAGATACAGGAAATCATACATCTCCTCCTGAATTGAATGTTCAAAATAATTTTCTCCCTCCTCTGGGAGCCCCTTCACAGCCACAATGGACTCTGTCAAAATAAAAAT
The DNA here is from genome assembly GCA_018340775.1 of Taxus wallichiana var. yunnanensis. Lineage (NCBI taxonomy): Eukaryota > Viridiplantae > Streptophyta > Pinopsida > Cupressales > Taxaceae > Taxus > Taxus wallichiana. The sequence goes on along the minus strand of CM031244.1, from coordinate 542,969,422 downwards.
CTTCTTCTTGCCCACTTTGACTCTTCTTTTCTTCTAGTTTACAAGCACATTGTTGGTCACTCAGAAAGAGTGACGAGACAGTCTTTCCATAAATGACGTAACACAACCATCATGCAAAATATTCCATACTACTAGGTCATCTTTGACCTCTTCACGAAGAAGGCTCAATACATTTGGCATGCATGCCACCCATAGTGAGCGGGGCTATTCTCGATGTGAGTGCCAAAGGCCCAATATAGATGATGCTTTAATAGAGATGTCGAGATCCTTCATTCGAATCTTCAACATGTGTCTCCAAGCTTTCTAATTGAAATCTTATGTAATTATTAATTGTCCCGCCCATCATGTGAAAACAATCTATGAATGCCATAAAAGCCTTAAAAACGCACAAATTTTGTATCCTCTTGCACGCTAAAAGAGGTTATGCGTCAATGTGCTAATAAATTTTATTGTAATTTTAGTTAATATTTAACCAACCACAACATTAATTAGTTAATGTTCAAGAAATTACTACATTTAGTGGTGGTTGAAGGTTTTAATTTTAACACTATTAGATGTATTATACACACACACACACACACACACACACACACACACACACACACACACACACACACACACACACACACACACACACACACACACACACACAGGAATAATCTACAATCTACAAACAAAACAAAGCAAGGTGAAATAAGTAACGTTGCTAGACATGATTTCATATTGTATAGATTATCAGAAAACAAATCATACAACAATATCTTATTATAATTTCATTATTGAGACATCTATTTGTTACATTTAGGTTCTCAAAGGTTGTTCATTCTACACATGGAAATGAAGTGGGTAAGCATAGAGATGTTATATGGAGCACAACCAGCACTAGTGATGGGAATTTGTTTGCAATATTTTGTGAGGCGATTTCACAAAAACATTGTTTCACCGAATGAGACATGGATGATGTTGTCTCTCTGTTAGAGTTGGTATTTACCTTATCTCATGTTCACCTAGGTACTTTATCTACCTTTATTGTATTTATCATCACCCACTTATGTGTGTGGATATTTATTTTATTTTATTTAAATATTAGGAGATAATATATAGTTGTTAGTACAATTCTTTCTTTGATCTATGATATTGACTAGATCCTTGATGACTAGTTTTTTCCTAAATTTATGGTCTTGACTAGTTCTTTGATGACTAGTTATTTCCTTGATTTATGGATTGATCTATGACCTTGACAGTTCTTAGATTGTTATTCCCTACCTATATAAGCAAGATCCATTCTCATTATATTTCATTGAGTTACATGATGATATATGATATGGTTACTTATTTGTTTGCAAAGGTTTATGTACATTTATTCTCGGAGATTTACTTTCATTTTATCGTGCATGGTATTTGATTAGCATCTGGGTTCTTGGCTTGGTATGATTTGGTTATCATTAATTTTATGGTATCGAAGGAGGAGATTGTTGTTGAAATCCGTCTGTAAGTTTCATTTTACAAATATTTTATTTTTGTTTATTCATATATTCATGATTTGTTCATATTTTGTTGCTTACGGGCGTTTTATATGAAACATAACCTTCCATTGGATTAAGAAGGTGGAAAAACCCTAAAATCAACTGTAAACTCATCCTTTTTGGAGGCGATCAGCTTTTTATTTTTTTAGTTATTACGAGGTACACATTGGGCCACATTGGAATCCATGCCGGTGATGAACTAAACCCTAAAATTATTTTTTTTTGGGTTTTCTTGTGTTTTTTTAGATCCACAATGGGTTTTTTTCTATAGCGGAAAGACTCATATGAGGGCTTAAAGCTTGTGATTCCAACTAGTAGGTGCTTAAATCTAGCCCCCTTTTATTTATTTGTGTGGTGAAGGTAAGAAAACTTTATTTTATTTTAGTGACAACTAAAATAAATAGTAGAGCATAATATTGAAAAGCTTGTATCTTTTGATCCGTAACTCCAATTTGAGTGTAGTTTTTTGAAAAAGTACTTATTTTTTCGTGTTCTTTCCATTAAAAATATTTATTTTAAGAATTGCACTATAATTATAAAGTTTCATACTATAACACGCACTCATTATAAAGTGCTAAAATCTGGGGGTCTTGTTGCATTGCTTGGTTCTTGCATTTTTGGTGATTTTTGAGAATGGTGTCTTTATCTACTTCTACATTAGATCATATTGAGACATTAACAACACATAATTACCACACATAGAAACCAAGAATGGAAACAATCATTAAGTGGAAAGGATTATGGGATTTAACTTCTTCGGAAAAACTAATGTTCAAATATGAGAAATTTCACTACCAAAGGTGAAAATTTGATGAGTTTATGGGTTTCATAGGAACTTATGTAAGTGATGTCTTTTGTTTCATTTAGAAAAATGTGACTCTCCTTTTAAAAAATGGGAGAAATTAGAGGGTTTATTTAGTAAGGTGGATCACGTAAGAGCCATGCAACTTGAAATTGAGATCACCTTTCTTAATTGTGAATATTTCCCAATAATTATAGACTATCTTACCAAGTTCAAGCATTTTTGACACAGTTGAAGGGGAGTGGAAGAGATAAGAAAGATGAAGAGCGTGTTTACTTAATTCTATCCAATTTGAGAGGACCATTCCAAATATTTTCTTCTACATTTTCTCTAGCATGGATTCCTTAGGTGACACATTCAAAATGTCTAACTTACAAACATTTTGTGACAGAGACTTACTAGGAAAGAATCCAAATTGTCTCACCTTGAGTCTTACACCTCTCAACAGAATTAGTTGCATCTCATCCTAAGGGAAAGGGAAAATAAAAAAGTAAAACCAAATCCAAGTGTTATCCATCTCAAAGTGCTCGTAAACCCAAAGAAAACAACTCTAAACCCAAGGAGTATTCTAAATCCTGAAACAAGTCTAGCCTTTCATGATCTTTTTGTGGGGGTATTAGTCATGAAGAATAAAGGTGTTATAAGAGAATGCAAGCCTTAGAGGATAGATTCAAGAAACACAAAATTTCTATCTCCACTCTACCTCTTTATAATCAACATGGCAAAACACTTAATGTTGTTGGAAGATTTCAGTCACCACTTGCGAAAAATGGGTTATCGATTATGGTGCTTCTCATCATATGAATTCTTCTGAGTTTTTTTTTCTCTAGGTTTGAGTTCTACTTCTGAAATTGAGGTTGGAGATTCTTCCTTCTTTTTGTAAAAGGAAAAGGTTACATACACATTGATGGTGGTGGTATCCAAGATGCACTATATTTTCCTAACATCACTACAAATTTGCTTTCTATATATCAAATTTGTCATTTTGGTCGAGGAAAAATAATGTATTTTACACCACGTAGGGTAGAAGTAAGAACTTTTTTGGACCCTTATTCACTTGTTTCTCAAGGTATTTTTGATCATAGTTCTAGACTATATCACTTTTAGGGTTTTGATGACACTTTCTCTATAGGGACAGATTGGTTTCTCATGAAAATTTAGGGAGTAAGCTTTAGAACAAGAGATTTAGAAATCTCAATTATAGACATTTGAAGGATTTGAGCACTCATGGTATGGTAGATGGTCTTCCTAGAGTTTATTTTCTTGTGGGATTTTTCTCTAGCTATGCATTAGGGAAACAAAACCAAGATCCATTTCTTAAGAATTTTTCCAAGAAAGCTTCTTCACCACTTGAACTTATGCATAGTGACTGATGGTTTTCCTACCCCCTCTTTCAATGGAGCTAAGTATGCACCTACCTTTATTGATAATTTCTTGAGGAGTAATTGGGTTTATTTTCTCAAGTTAGAAAGTGATGTCTTTTCACACTTTAAATTATTCAAGGATTTGGTCGAGAAACAATCTTCTAGTTGCATAATGAATCTTGAAACTGATAATAGGGGGAGTACTTCCACAATGAGTTTTTAAATTTTTGGCAACTCATGGCATTATTCACCAGCATTATGTTCCTCATACTCCACAATAGAATGGCTTAGCAGAAAGGAAGAATCAAACTTTGAAGGAAATGACTAATTGTATGATGTATTCTATAGATTTACCTCCTATCTACTGGGTAGAAGTAGTTAATTGTGTTAACTACATTTAGAATCACACACCACACAGAGCACTTGAGAATTTGACTCCAAAGGAAGCTTAGTCTAACACTAAGCCAAATGTCTCATTTTTTGAGTCTTTAGGAGCCATGCTTGGGCCTTTGTGCCAAATAATAAAAGGAAATCCTTGGATAAGAAGATAAAACCCTTGATCTTGGTAGGGTATTGTGAGGAAATGAGAGCTTATCGAATTTTAGATCCTAATACTCATGAGGTTATTTTTTGAACACATGTTAAATTTGATGAGCGCTTCACACCTCATGATTCTTCATCTTATTACAAACCTAGTTCTTCTTCTATATCTCATCTTGAGGATCCTTTCTTTGAGGAAGTTGATGGGAGGTTAAATATGTCATTGCATATCCTATTCCCACTAATGTGGTCATTATGCCTAAATGGGATCGTATTACGCTTTTTTGAGGCGAAGCCTTTCATATAGGATTTTTCACCCACTAGGCATCATCACGCACATTTTATAGGTTCTGAATTTTGTGTCGGTAGTTTCTAAGGATCCACAGAGTCTTTTTCAAAGGATCATGGGAGACAAGAGTGGGATGATGCGATGACAGTTGAGTATTATTCTTTGATGAAGAACCATACGTGGGATTTCGTATCTCTTCCTAAAGGAAGAAATATGGTTAGGTGTAAGTGAATATATCGAACCAAATATGCAGTTGATGGGTCCATTGATACGTATAAGGCTCATCTTATTGCGAAGGTTTTTCACAAGTTGAAGGTATTGATTACTTTGAGACTTTTGCACCATTTGCCAAGATGTATTCTATACGCCTTGTACTTGTTATTGCTTGCTGCATCATAGTGGTGGCCCGTATACAATATGGACGTGAAGAGTGCCTTCTTACATAGATATTTATAAGAGGAAATATACATGGAGCAACCTACTCAATTTTTCTCGGATTCTTCTCTTGCTTGTAGAATTTGAAGGCCCCTTTATGGTCTCAAACAGGACCCTCGGGCTTGGTATGAGAAGATAAATTTTTTTCTTCTATCTACTCGGTTTTTTTTCATTAACACTATGATCATACAAGTGTATCTCTAGCATGTTGGTGAGGATATTATGATACTTGTCTTTTATGTTGATGATTTGTTACTTATTGGAAGCTCTTCTTCCCACATTTAGACTATTTAGAGGATATTTCTTCACAGCTTGACATGAAAGATATTGGGTTATTACATTACTTCCTTGGTTTACATATTTCTCAAACAAATTCAGGATTCATTTGAGTCATAAAAAGTACACCCATTATCTTCTTTGGCTCTTTGATATGGCTGATTGCAAGCCAAGTCCATCTCCTTTTCAGTCTGGGGTTACTCCTACTTCCACATGTCCCAGACCACTTTGTGATCCTTCATTTTATAGGTAGTTGGTTAGAATTCTTATGTACTTGACCCATACTCACCATGATATTTCATTTATAGTAGGGATTATATCTCACTTTGCACATTCTTCTCATAGTAGTCATTGGCATGCTACTAAAAGGATTTTGCAAGCGCTATTTACAGGAACTTCCCACTTTGACCTACACTACACTAGGGGTTCTACTCGGTTGATTAGATATACAAATCCAGTTAGGTAGGTTCTATTGATTACAGTGTTCCAATTCTAGCTATAGTTTTTTTCTTGGTTCTTTTTCAATTTCTTGGGTATGTAAAAAGTAACAAGCTATTGCACTTTATCTTTAGAGGCGAGTACATGCCAACAAATATAGTGAGTCAACAGAATGTGGCTTGGACAGCTTATTTACTGAGTTTGGATTCCCATAGGATTCACCGATGTACTTTGGTCAACAACCAGAGTGCAATTCACATTTCTCACAACCCTATTAAGCACTAGCGGACCAAGTATATTGAGATAGAAATAAACTTCATTCATCAAAGCACATTTGGGATAGAGTTATTTAATTGGAGTACATTTTGACTTAGTAGTAAGTTGCAGACATCTTTGTGAAGCATTTTGCATCACCTCGCTACCTTGATTTATGGGGCATGCTTAGGGTTTCGAAGTTTCTCTTGGGGTGTTCGTGAGAACATATTCCTTATTATTCTTCTTTCTCTTTCCTTTTAGCATGAGTCATTCCTTATTTTGGTTTGATATTTCTTTATATTGTATATGAGTACCTCGTCAAGCATATTTGATGGAACTCTTACTTGTGGATATGTCAGTTTTATTTTGGGTCCCTAGATTCATTTGAGGGGCGGTGTTAGAGTAGGTGTTTACCTTAGCTCATGTTCACCTAGGTACTTTATTTGCCTTTATTGTAATTATCCTCACCCACTTATGTGTGTGGATATTTTTTTGTTTATTTATTATGGGCATATTATCTAGTTGTTAGGTATAGTTCTTTCAAAACTCTATGGTATTGACTAGATCCTTGATGACTAGTTATTTCCTAAATCTATGGTCTTGACTAGTTCTTTGATGACTAGTTATTTCCTTGATTTATGGCTTGATCTATGGCATTGACTGGTTCTTAGATTGTTACTCCTTGCCTATATAAACAAGGTCCATTCTCATTGTATTTGATTGAGTTACACAACAATATATGATATTGTACTCATTTGTTTGCAAAGGTTTATGTAAAGTTATTCTAGTGAATTAATTTCATCTAATTGTGCATGGTGTTTGATTAGCATCTAGGTTTTTCACTTGGTATGATCTGGTTATCATTCCTTTTAGTCTAAAATAATGCATCCACACAAATCATCTTCATCCCGGGGTTCGATTTTTTCAACGGAGAGCGGTGTGTTGAGGTGAGACCATGATAAATTTAAATGTAGATATTGTTGACAATTATCCTTACAGATGAACCATCAGAGTCATAGGAAACCTTAGGTTGGTGAGATGTGCACCCTAAGGTGACCTCCAGATTTTAAAGAAGCTGGCTCTTCTCTAGTTTTTAGGAGTAGGTTTAGAGAAAGCATGTAAATGACTGAAATAAATAGGTGATGCACCAAATTTAAAAGAGAGGAAAACTATAGAATACTTGGAACCCGTATCAAAAGAGTTGAAGGGATACACAACATGATCCACTATTTCAATAACACAAATAGCAAGTAGCTGAAAGGTTGAGATTTAGATAATAAATGAAGCAAATAAATTCTAAGGGCACTACGCACGATCAATTTCTCTGATTCATTTAGAACTACTTATAAAAGAATAAATCTTTAACACATACATAAAAATCTGATTGCATAGAATAAGAACTCTTTATTCATATAGAGAATGGGTACATAAGGCTTTCAAAAAGCACAAATTACACTTCTCTTTTATGACAGAGACTTACTAAGGCTAGACTCTTACAAAATATGCAGAACTCTTTTCTTCTCTCTTTTTCTCCTCCCTCTTTTGTCTCGCCTCCTTTTATAGGAAACATTTTTTCCTCTGTCACTTTCAGCTACCACCCTTTGCTTTCAATTCTGATAAGGCCTTGCACTTATCCTTCTTTGGCTCCTGCCCCTAGTATTTTAAATGTAACACCGCCACTTTCTTCCCTATTAATTTGGATATTTGACCTTCATGGTTTTCGAATAAATATTTCGTCCCTTCATATAAATCTGCGCATCTAATCCCTTTTTGGTATTATCACTGAGTCTTTGTCTAATTAGACTCCTCATTTGGGCCACATGGAGGGCTCACACTTGCTTAGGGTCCTCCTTCCTTTTGGGCTATATCAAACATGCATCGAGATAGACACGTGGAGTCTCTGCATGCGTTTGAGAACCCACTTGAATGCTCAAACTTGGGGATGTGCCTATGAGACACGTGGAGACTAAGTGAGCATTTCATACTTAGTCGTTACTAGCTTTGAGAAACTGAGGGAATCTAGAGTCTGGGACAAAATACTTAACAAAAGAGTCATAATAAAATAATATAATCAATTTGGTGACTCACCAAGGATTTTGTGCCTACCATGGAAGAATCCGATATCTCATGCCTTCCCAAAATTTCAAAAATTACGGCTAACCACAGGTCATTTAGAGCATTCGCAAAGAAGCCTGATATCCGAGCCATTCTTCTTCCATCGGGTAGGTTCTTCACTACAAGGCTTGAAAAGCTTGGTCCAACTCAATTATCTCCCTGTGGGAGAAACCTTGAAGGCTCTGCATGACCACATGCAAGCGGAACTCTAGCTATATGATAGGATTAATGATGGCCTCAACTTCAGTGACACTAGAGTCTTCCTTCAAAGACTAGAAAATTGTCTTGTCTTGGCACTTAGCGATTAGAAGCTACTGAATTTGGTCTTTGGATAAGACCATAGACTCATCTAGGAAGGGAGAGGGGAAACCAAGTTATACTAATTCATTGATATTCTATTTTCTTTCCCTCATACCCTAGCGAAGTTGTGCCAAGAGATTCTGACATTTGACAGAAGCTTTGTCACAACTTAGAATCTCATTGATCTTTGCCACCGTCAACTACCTGTCGGTGATTCTTGCATTCTGAAGAGCAAGATCTGAGGCATCGTAGAGTTTCTGAATTAGGATATTTGACTCCTAGACCTTGGCGGATAAGGTGTTGTTGATGGTAGAGACTGCACTTTCTACCCTAGAGCACAATTCCTGTGCATTGGATATAAATCCGAGTGTCGGGGCTAGATTTTTGGTAGTGGTGGCGATCCTGTCACAACAGAGGCATATAGACCTTGTACTAATGATACAATTCTAGATTTATGATATTTTTGACCCAATTGGTTGGTCAAGTCCTTGACCGTTTTATCATAATATTTTAACCTAGCCTGAAGGCCATCCTTTTCCTATGAAAGTGAATTAACCCGGCCTCGGCGGTCATGAGCTTAGCTACTACCGAGAGACATTTCATTTGCTTGAGAAAACTCATGGTGGCACATGTACGGACAGAGATGAGGTTTCGAGGACTTAGCTATATTTGGCATTTTAGGTAGGACATGAGATAAGTGTGACCTAATCAATCAGCGCATGCGGTGTGGATAAGGTGTCGGCGTGGCAATGTGATGCTCATGAAAGGAATGTGCCCTATGATAGAAGATTCTAAAATACATCATGGAAAAAGTGGAGAGCTCAAGCACGAGAAGCATGCTCCCATGGAGGACCACATTACGACACTGAGGCACCGGATCCGAGGCTGCAAAGGATGAGTTGGCACTTTGGGATGCCTATATATGTGAGTGCGCGTAGGAGAAAAATATATAGATTTGATAGAAAAGAGAGGAGAATATAGAGATAGGAGCTCTACGGAAATACTATGAGAACTTTGGGGATTCGGTAGAGGCTATATAAGGGAGTAATGTATTAAGGGGCTGAGATATAAATTTTTATTTGTATAGATGAAGGACATGATCTGTATTGTGATGTATGACTTCGGTTTGATCAAGTTATGGTAGTCTAATGGGTCCATTGAATGTAATGAGGTTATAAACATGAATGATTATGAATGTAATTGATTCGGTTTATATATATATATATGTTTTCATTTCTGCTCATGGATGTTATGGAATAGATGTAAATCCTTATGTATTTTCCTTTCAGTTATAGTTCTATTTGTTATCCGTAAGTACCCACTATTTGGAATGAGTGCATTTTTCTAGAGGCCATTCTCGAGTCCTATGATGATTATGTGTCTCATTTCCACATTTATTCATTAATTTCCTGACTTAGATGATGGTTTCCCACTTAACTCACATAAAAGAGAGACTCGGTGCCCACGCGCTCCTTGGGTGAGCGCCTAGTGCTCGCTAGGTGATAGGCCGATGCACATGGGATTTCCTTGTTTTTCTGGTGGGTGTAAAAATGACTACATATTGGTTCCGTTCTGGGAGATATTTTCAAAGTTGTAGTGGGAAATGGCATACATCTTGATCTTTGTAATGAGTAATGATAGATAGTTTAACTTTAGAAAGTGTTGAATCATGGTTCAAGAGCATGGAGGATGAATTTCCTTAGAGATTCAACATTGGATCTGAGTTGGATACACGTAGATGGGTAGAAGAGAACCTCTACCTTGATTTCTATGAAACTTTTTTGTTTCTTTCGAGTAGAAATGTATGAATAGCTCTCAACATATGCGTCTAGATCAAGATGGTATTATAGATCATGCACGTGGACCCAAGAAGAGTACCAGAGGCTGCAGGATGTAGATCTGACATGGAATTGTGTTGTGGATCATTGGTGGAAAGGAGTACTTGACTAGCTACACTCTAGAGTACACTATTTCTACATATTCTTGTTTGGAAGTTTCTGAGTTTGAGTTTTTGTGGGAGCCCAGAGGATCATTTCTACATGTTATCCCTCTGGAAATGAAGATCTTGATTATTAGCTTGAGTTTAGAGGTACTTCCAATGGCCGACTAAACCATTCTGAGCACTGGGTGAGGAAGCTAAGGTGGAGGAAGATGGCATATATTACGACGGAGAAATAAAGGGAGGAAAGGTGACTCAAGTATAGTGAAGTGCATGAAAGGGATATTTCTAGACAACATGAGGTTACAAGTGTGATGGATCTATGGAGGAAGATGTTGTGGGAAGGAGTTGAGGTTCATGTAGAGGACATGGAACCTGAGTAGTCTATGCTACCCCATCTTGGAAAGCACGTAAGAGAGACCCCTTCAGCTTCTAATGAGATTTCTTCACGTGGAGAGAGAAGAGTTGTTGACATGTATTTGAACCCACCTAGTGACCAAATGCTAGTTCTTGGTTTTCCAGATCAAGGAAGGAGTATTGTTGACCCAGTTGGGAGATATAATTTTTCATTTCCCACTTCTATGGCTATGCATATTCCAGTATTCAGAGGAATTTTTGACAAGGAGCAAGTACACAAGCCTTCGGTCTCACATCTGGGAGTGGCGCGAGGTACACTTGTGGTAGTGGGGCATTATCACCGGCCGTCAAAGCATACACTTCGGTGGAACTTTGGGGACCCTTGGCATGATCACTATAGGACCTAGTGGACCTAGTGGATCTAGTGGGTCAGGAGGACTATGAACCGGTGGATCTGGTGGGTCTGGTGGATCAAGAGGCATAAGACCTAGTTGATCTGGTGGATTTGGTGGCGGAGGAAACACCGGAGGAAACCAAGGCTCTGTCTCAAGAGGACAAGGGCCTCATACCACCTCCTCAAGTATTCTTTGAGATGTCTTTACATTTTCCAGATTACAGGGGTATTGAAGATGCTACGAACATGTTCATAAGTGTGAGATGCTATGGTGTGTAAAAGGGATCATAACCTCGAGTGGAAGGCTAGTCAGTTTGTGTTGATGTTGCAAGGGCACACACATAGCTGGTATAGGAAATATGACCCTCATTAAATGGTGGTGGATTAAACTACCTTAAAGAATGTCTTCTTGGTAGAATTCCACATCCCTGAGTTTGAATAGAAGAGCATTAACACCTTGAAGGAGATTCAACAGGGAATGGTGGAGAGTTTACAAGAGTATGATGCACGGTTCAAAACCTTCTTGTCAAAATTTTCATATGGCATTCACCCTTCACAACATGCTCAATGGTTTGTTGGGGGTTGATAACACCATTTAGAAGAGCTTTATCTCATTAAAATTTAAAATATCCACGCAAGGTGTTAGAAGTTTCTTTACACGCCAAAGTTGTTGGAAGTGTTGATACTGGTGTTAGCCTATTTCTGGAGGCTCAAATCGCTGCTATGGCTAAGCAACTAGAGAATTTGTCTATGAACTCAACCCATGAGACTCGCAGTGGTATATGGTGTACAAATTATGAAGTAGAGGGTCATGTCAAGGATAGTTTCCCCAAAGGAAAGTATGCATTGTGACAATAAATTATGAAGTTTGTCATGTGGATCATGATGCGAAGATGCCCTTTTTACAACACATAATTCGGAAGAATGTGTCTTTTTGTAAGATATACACCTCTACAACACATTATACTAAGGATTGTAGGCTTATTGATCAGATCCATGAGGCCATTGATCATGGGGTGTGCCAGACTAGCATTACCAGTAGTTCTAAAGGTGATGATCTCCATTATGAGGAGTAGGTAGATGGAGGCCTGCATAGAAGGGGATTTCATAGAGGATTACTGTGGTCATGGTAGTCGCAGAGGAGGAAGAAGCGAGTTCCCACTTTGAACATATTTTAATTTTGATTCTATAGAGCATTACAAATGAGAGTGCCTAGACCTATTACAAGGTGCTTGTGGTGCTGAGAAGAAGCACAAGTATGAGGAGTGTCCTGATTTTTTCGAGCACATGAATCAACAAAGACCGAAAAGACAAAGGCACTACAATTGTAAGCATTAAGAAGACATACACACAATGTATGCCATGGGTGACATGTGATGTAAGATTAGAACTTATTATGGTAACAACAAGAGCAGAGGCCACACGTGCAAAGGAAATGCCAAGGTAGAAGAACCTGGTTTTAATGGAAGAAGTGGTACATGGGAAGTACCTAGACCTCAGTACATCAAAAGGAGGTATATCAAGATACCATGGACATCATTCAAAGTTTACAAGGAGAAATCCAATGTCTAAAGGAGTAGTCCAGGAGGGAGGAGCAAAGAAGGAAGGTTAAGGCACCAAAAGATGACCTGGATGAGGTCAGGGAAGTATGTAAAATGCTAAGGCAAGAGAATATTATTCCCTTGTTAAGAGCATGGTTAAGAGAGAAGGTACCACGTGCTTTGGAGAAGAGAGTGAGAGAAAGGTCTTGCATGCAAACATTTCCCCTCATAGCCTTGACTATGATAGGTAGATCACATTAAATGCGGTCGTGGATGGATGGCTCCTTAGTAATATCCTCATTGACATAGGCACGAGGTCAATGTTCTCACCTTAGATGCATGGCATCAGATGGGAAGGCCTGCATTATATCCATCTTCAAATGTGTTGTATATGGAAAACAAAATGAAGGAAATTCCCATCGGTGTCTTAAAGGATGCACCTATTACCATTCATGGAGCTAAATTTACTAAGTACTTCGAAGTCTTGGCGCTTGCCGAGGTAGACAATTTCCCAACACTACTTGGTCGCCCATGGTGTTATAAGAATAATATGGATCTACGGTTCAATAAGGGGTACATAAGCTTTGAAAATGAGGAGGAACGGGTCATCATACCCTCAGCTGATGGAAAATCAACACCCTATACTAAACCTTTTGGAGAAGAGATCCTGGATAAAATATATGTGTGCTCAATCAAAGATCCAGAGATAATTCATCCCATAGAAGGAATTATCCAGTTTGAGGATGATCAATCCCTAAGTGACACCACTAGTATAGCGTATGATAATTGGGCACATGGAACCTATGAGTTAATTGGATGAAATTAGATAAGATTGGTGAAAAAGGTGACAAAGGTGTGTATGGTCTAATGCCTAGGAGGAAAGAAGCTACCTAAGCACTTACGAGGACCCTCCTTTGAGGTATTTTTGTAGAAGATGGAAGCTCAGTGGAAGGAGGAAAATTAATGAAGAGGGATGTTAAGTTATGTCCTACTTAGAACTACCGTGTACACTTTGGTGGGAAACAAATCGGGATAGTCTCTTAGAATGGTGTGATTTAAGGATTTCCTTCTCTCGTAAGTTTTGTAGGAGTAATGTGCCCACAGATATAAAAGATTACCATGGTAAAGAGACCGCTTTCTTCCATATCCAAGCATGTGAGACAAATTGGATGGGAAGCACAGAAGCATTTCCACCCTCATTATGGGTTCACAAATTGTATTCCACCCTGCAAGGTTGTGCCCGCGCATGGTACATTCATTTCTGAGACATGCCACCAGACAGGAATTGGCAAGAGTTAGTGGCTGATCTCATTCAAACATTTGAGTATTAGAGTACAAAACCCTTAGTGGATAAGGCATTATAGGTTGTCAAGCACCTTACCATTGGGGATAGTGCCATGGTAGAAGATAGGCTACTGGAGTTGCTAGGTGAACCTAGCTTGGAGATGCACTTTGAGGAAGAAGAAACAGAAGAGATACACCTAGAGTGCGCATGTTTGTAAAAAGAAAAGAGGAAGATGGTGTATGTTATTGATGGTGAAGAAGTGAAAAACTTAGATGTTGACCATTCTGTAGGGATACATGAGGTGGTAGATAGTGCTGATGAAAGAACGTGTGCCTATCATGAGCCTTTAAAGACAAAGAAGGTTAATATTGGGTCGGATGCATAGCCCAAGGAGGCTATCATCGGAGACTATTGGTCGGAGAAGGAAGTCTTTAATATGATTGATCTTTTTTGTGAGTTTGAGGATTTATTCCCGTGCTGGTATCATGAACTCAAAATCATTCACCATTCCTTAGGGGAAATGATAATTAAGTTGAATGAAGGTACGCACCCAGTCTAGAAAAGACCATACCAAATGAATCCTAACCTACACGTGAAGGTCAAGGAGGAAATAGACAAGATGATAGCGCCGGAAGTATTGAATCATTGAAGAGTCGGAAAGGATAATTCCAATGGTGATTAGTATCAAAAAGGATGAAAGGATAAGGATATGTGTTGATTATAGGTATTTGAATGCAGTATGTATCATTGATCCTTTCCCAACCCCATTTACTGAAGAGATCCTAGAAGGAGTGGCAGGGCACGAAGTCTACTCTTTCACGAGATGGGTTCTCAGGCTATCACCAGGTGAGGATTGCAAAGGAAGATGAGAGAAACACAACCTTACCCACCGAATGGGGAAGTTTTTCCTATATAGTCATGCCATTTGGGTTGAAGAACATGCCTATTGTGTTCTCACGCATTGTAGTGCAGGCCTTCTAGGAATTCATCCACAAGTTTCTCTAGGTGTACCTTGATGATTGGACCATGTATGGATTGGTCAAGGACCATTGTGACAATATGAGATTGATGTTTAAAATTTTTTGGTAGTTGAGGATATCCCTCAACATCAAGAAGTGTGTATTTTCTACCCCGTTTGGGACCCTGTTGGGACACATCATATGCAAAGAAGGCCTACTAGTGGATCCTGCCAAAATTACAGTGATTGTGGGATTGGGGGAGCCAACTAGTCAAAGTGCAGTGTGTGGATTTCTTGGGCATATGGGATACTACAGGGAAGTTCATCAAAGGATATGCCAAGATTGCCACACCTTTAGAAAAATTTCTCAAACATAAAAGTTCCTTCCATTGGGGAGAGGCGCAATAGAAGCCATTCAACACACTAAAGGATAGGCTTGTCACCATGCCTATATTATGTTTCCCCTCTTAAGATAAGCCCTTCCATGTTTATGTGGATGCCTCTAGAATGGCCATTGGGGCAATGCTTACATAGCCTAGTGAGGGAATTGTTGATCACCCCCTATGCTTTGCAAGCAGGAAGTTGACACTAGTAGAGCAAAATTATACTACAACCGAGCGAGGAATTTTCTATGATCTACACACTTCATAAGTTCAAGCAGTATCTGTTGGAAACTTCCTTTATCTTCTACACTGACCACATGGAATTAAAATATTTGGTGAACAAGCCCATCCTACAAGGGCACATATGTTGGTGGGTGTTATTATTCCAAGAGTTTGAGTTCACCGTAGTTGTCAAACCAGGCAAGAGTAATTCTAGACTTGACCATTTATCTAGGATTGATTTGGGGGAGGATGCACAAAGCATTGAAGATACCATGTCGATGCGCATCTATTTAGGTTACGACTTGTACCCTCAGATTTGGAGGATATTGCTATGTTCCTTAAAATGAGTATGGCACCGGAAGGGATGAAGACATTAGAGAAAAAGAAACTAGCCATACGTGCCACACCCTACATGTTGATCAGTGGGGACTTATACAAACTAGGGCATGATGAATTTTTGCATAGGTGTGTACTAGAGCATGAGTGCCTCGCCATCATAGAGGAAGCACACGAGAGGAAGTGCATGTGCACATTATGCACATGACACCACCACACGTAAAATATTAATGACATGATTATGGTGGGAAACGTTGTATAAGTATTGCAAGGAGTATTGTAAAGCATGTGACCATTGTTAGCGCATTGGCAAACCAATATGAAGAGATGATGACCACATTAGGAACAAGAAGTTTGAGGTTGTCTAGATGGTCTTACTGTATGATTCTAAGTTTCTGTGCCATCCTCAAAAGTTAAAAGTGCATTAGTTGGGTCCCTACACCATCTCGTACATCCTTGATTTGGGCACGTTCCCGTTACAAGCGCTGGATGGGACAAGATTTCTAGGACACTTCAATGGGAGTAGGCTGAAGCCCTACTGTAAATAAGTCTTCTTGGTGTTTACAAATAAGGTAGTATTGCTAGTTAGTTTAGGATTTTCTTTAATTAATTTTCCTTTCTTGCGTTTCCCTTTCTTGTTGTTTTTTTGTGTTGTGCCTTGGGCACCGATAATCTCATTACTTTTTGAAAGTTGTAACTACGCAGAGGACCACACATCATTTTAGTGTGGGGTGGAGTAAGGTGGAAGAAATTGAAGTGTGAAGCACCAGGAAGGATTGCATTGGAAATCCCGGTTGAATGGGCCTGGGAAGGAAGTACATGCAAGGAAAGGTGAAAAAGAATGGTTGATGTCAGGATAAGGCTATATTGTGAATCCACATACAAAAGAGGAAGAAGCACAAAAACAACATGAGGTAGGCGAGAGAAAAATCATGATAGAAGAAGTACCTTCAGCACTAGTTACACACGTGTAAGAGTATCCTATAAAGATGGATTGGTTGCACGCCATAAGGTTGGAGAATTGTTCGTGCAAGGTTGGGAACATGAGTTAAAGTGCTAAAGTTGGGTTTGTTTGAAAAATCCACATTAAGTGTTAAAGTACGGTGGTAGGTAAGGTATCATTTAATGTTACAAAGTGGGAAAAACTATAAATAGAGGGTCGAGGCATTTCATTATTTACTTTGTGCATACGAAGAAAGAAGCGCTTTTGCATCATTAGAAATTAGGGCTTCCAGGACTGGTCTATGTGAAGAAATTTTTAAGAGTTTGAGTGTGAGTAACTAGTTTGGAATTGTAAACTAGAAGGAAGGGATTTCACGGGTGTAAGAGAAGTTGTAAGAAGGTGCCATCTTGTGGAATTATTTTCCCAGTTAGGGTTTGAAAAAATAGGGCACGGGTTTAAGAGGTTTTCTTCACAAGTTGAGATCTAAGGTTAGAAGAAGTGGAAGAACAGAGTAATAAGAAGAGATTGAAGTGATAAGAGGACCTAGAAAATGGCACCCAAGAAACCATTTGTGTCACCTAAGAAGCCAAAAGGCAAGGGTAAGGGTAAGAGTAGAGAGCCAAAAACAACCACCACAAACATAAATGAAGAGTGGTATGAATAAATGCAAAGACCGGATGGAGTTTTTCTGGGAAGGAGTGGGAATCCCATTTGAGAAATATGGTGGTGAGTAATTATAACCATCACACAAGCACAAAAGAGAAGGAAATGGTGTTGGAGTTAGTGCGCCCGATGAAAAAAATGACACTAGAGGGTTTTCCCATCTATAACGATGAGGTAAAAGTGAAGTTGGAGAACGCAAGGTTATTGCAACTCTATGAGTGTGCTACTTTGGAAACCGGAGTGCCTCTATCAATGGCTGATTTTATGCGTGCATGAGGACCAATTTTACTTCATGGGGCACAAGATGCACATAACCCCTCAGCTGATTTTGAAGTTTACATGCCTCATCTACATGGGAGATAAAGCATAGATGATGACCTGAGTGATAAGGATACCATCAAAGCAACCATTACTGCATATGATTACAAGAAGGGGTCAAGGTATTTTGATATTGTAGAAATCCCAGATCCCATCATGAGAATGGCTCATACACCTGGTCACAAAGTTAAATGATCAAGAAAGGTGGACGTAGGTAAATAAGGCCTGGTTGAATGTATGCAGAAAAATATCAGAGGGCACAATCTACAATTTATCGACCTTCATTATGCAGATGAGATAATCAACAACACATAGGAAGGAGACAAGATACTCTTTGGAAATATCCTCCTAACAATTTTATTTTTGGAGATAGGAGTGCTTGATGTGGCGGACATGCTTATTTGGGAGTATCCACCAAGATCCCACGCTGGTAAAATGATTTGCAAAGTATACATGTGAAACAATGACAACCTCCCACAAGGCGTGCCTGAGACAAGTGGTATAAGTGCTTAAGGGATGCATTCAGGGTAGAGTGGAGAATCCCAGAGAAACTACCAATGCTTACAATGGGAGAAGTTGAGTTTGTTGTGTACCAACACTTCTGCATAGGTAGATTTAAGTTGGTGGATGAAACCATGAGCCCATGGTGTAAAATCCCATTCTCCTTCACCGCCCAATACTTCCAAGTGGGAGTTAATAGGTTCAAAGAAGTAAAGAGACTAAGGTTTGACCTTAGTGAAGTTGATCAGACCACAGGGAGATGCACAGATGTTATTCTACCCCAAGAAGCCCACGTACATGGAAAAGTATGTAGTGCATGAAATCGAATGATGAAACCCCGACTCTAATAATTGCAAGAAAGTCCACGGCGCGTGTATATCTCTCGCATTAGGCCAAAATTTGAGAAAGGCACATACCTAGAGAATGATGTCTCCATACCTGAAGATCCCATGGGTAGAAGAAAGCCCACACTCAAGAAAAGGGAGAGAGAAGAAGAAAAAGCACCAAGTGTGTAGACTACCCAGCCAGTAAGTGCGTCGGTGGCAAGTGCCAAACCTAGCACCTATACACATAGGAAGAAATCCCTAGTAAAGGAGAAGACCCAGAAGAAGAGGTACCAGAACAACCCCTCACCAAGGAGAAGTCACCAGAGGAAGCAAAGAAGGTTGGATCCCTGCGGAAGAGTCACCTCTCATAAAGAAGTAGAGGATAGAAGAGGAGGTTGACTCGGAAGAAACTGAGAGCTTGGAGAAATACATAGGTGAAAAGGATGATGACGATGAAGAAGATGATCCTGAAAGAGATCAAGAGCCACCTATCTTCAATGTGCACGATTCAAAAGAAGAGGGTGGAGAAGAAGAACATGGGTTCCTTTTCATGCGGTGTAAGGGTAGCCATGAGGGGGAAGGCACCCAGGATAGGGGAAGAAGTGAGGAGGTTGGCACACGAGAAGAAAAAGATACAAGCCTTACGCAAGAGAAAATAAACAAGGTGGAAGAAAGAGAGGCAAAAAAATAATCGATGCCTTGGTAGAACAAGAATTGGAGTGCAACGCAGACATAGTGATGGAAGAGGGTAAGGAGGAAAGTGTTGAGAAAGAACAAGTCAATATGGGAGGAGGTCCCATCTAACAGCTTAGTTTCCTAAAGCCGTGTGCTCGAAAAGGAAGAGCCTTAATACGTAACAAGGATAGGTCATGGGATATGTTGATGACTAAAGGAAGGTGTTATGCACGTGTTTCTAGAGCATTGTACCCATGGAAGAAATTCTAGCTATGGAGTCATTTGACGAGGAGGCACCGTACCCCAAGACAAGGAAGATGCTCTCTTGGGCGTTTGAGTCCCATATTAATGAGCCAGAGTTCAAAGTATACCAAGGGGCAATCCCGCCAAAGACTGCAGTCTAAGAAGCCAACCCCTTTATAAATGCCCAACAACTCTCGGATGAGTAGTTATGTAATGCGTTGAACAAGGTCATGGTTGAGACTAAGGCTAGGCTCTTTGGAAGAAATGACAGAGTAAGATTTCTAGAGGGAAAGCTAGAAAAGAAGGAAGAGGAGCTGGTTGAGAAGACTAAGGGCTTGAAACAAGAAGAGTTGATCAGTCACAAGCAGCTGAAGCGTGAACTAAGGGATGAGAAGGTGAAGGTACGTGAAGTATACAAAATATGTATTCTATCACAAGTGCCATTATGTTGAAGCATCTAGACCTAACGCCACCCGCGTAGAAGTATAGATCCACTCTTGAATGCTTAGAATATTTGATGTGCATCCTCACCATGGAGAGATAACCATTGGCCCTGTAGTCCATAGAAGAAGTGGAAGCACGCTTGGTGAAGGAGAAAAATTAAAATTGGTAGAAATCATTGCTAAGTATATCAAGGTACTTGAGGATTTCAAGATTGCTACGCATGATGTGCTTTGAGGCTGCGTATGATGATTGTGCGAGATAGGGATAGAGTGGCGAGCATCTTGGTCACCACTCACAAAGCAGAGCTAAAGGAGTTTCAAGAGAAGAATAAGGTAAATAGGGTGGAAAGAGAAAAAATCCTTGTCGAGGTCGAAAATAAATCCAAGGCCATTGAAGCCTTAAGGGGTTCAATCAAAAACTGGTTGAAGGAACTATACCCATAAATTACTAGAAGGATGGACGCACTTGAAGACATGAGCAAGGATTTGGAGAAAATTGTTGACACTATGAATGCTCAAGGAGATGGATTGAGTTTTGGGGAGGTAAGTACCCTAGTCGGTGACCTCTATCAGAGAGCACAAAACGAAGTCAATGCTTGGAACAAGTTGGAGGCCGAATTGTAAAAGACTTTTCTAGCTTGTTGCATAAAGTAATGCCATAACTTCCCCAATCTTTATTCTTTCAAAAATTCTTCTTCCCCTTATTCTTTTTCTAAGACGTAAGTATATTATAATTCTTTATTCATTAAAGAAGTGTTCCCATGGATGGAGAAACAGAGCTTAGTGTGGGGTGATGTTGGGACCCAAAAATTTTGGTTGAGTACAAAAAGGTGCGTAGGCATGCAAGGCCTAGTTGAAGATGAATGTGCAAGGAGAAGACACTTAGAATAAGGTTTAAGGAAGGGTTTAAGAAAACCCATGGCACGCACATGGACAGAGCTAAGGTTTTAGGACTTATCCATATTGGGCATTTTGGGTAGGACACGAGAAAATCATGACCCGACTATGCATGCGGAGTGGATAAGGTGCCATCTTGGCAACATGATGCCCACAAAAGGAATATGCCCTATGATAGAAGGTTCTAGAAGACATCATGGAAAAAGTGGAGAGCTCAGCCTAGAGAAGCATGCTCCCATAGAGGACCACATTTAGACACTTGGCATTAGATCTGAGGCCGCAGAAGGATGAGTTGGCACTTTGGGATGCCTATATATGCGAGCGCCCGCAGGAGAAAAAGATATAGATCAGATAGAAAAGAGAGGAGAATATAGAGAGCACAGCTCTACAGAAATATTGTGAGAACTCTGTGGGATTGGGTAGAGTCTATATAAGGGAGTAATGTATTAAGGGGCTGGGATATAAATTTTTCTTTGTATAGATGAAGGACATGATCCCTGTTATGATGTATGACTTTAGTTTGATCAAGTTGTGGTAGTCTAATGGACCCATTGAATGTAATGAGATTATGAACACGAATGGGTAAGAATGTAATTGATTCAGTTTATATCTATATCTTTTCATTTCTGTTCATGGATGTTATGGAATAGATGTAAATCCTTATGTATTTTCCTTTCTGCTATAGTTCTATCTGTTATCTATATGTACCCACTATTTGGAATGAGTACATTTGTCTATAGGCCATTCTAAGCCCTATGATGATTGTATGTCTCATTTCCACATTTATTCATTAAGTTTCGACATAGATGATGGTTTCCCACTTAAATCATATAAAATAGAGACTGGTGCTGCGCGTGCCTCGGGTGAGTGCCCAAAGTGTCTGCTAGGTGATAGTGCGGTGCACATGGGATTCCATTGTTCTTTTGGTGGGTGTAAAAATGACTACAAGCTCAACCATGAAAACCACTTCGTTAGCTTCAACCTTTTGGATGTTGGCCTCTACCTTTTTAGCTGATTGCTTTGAGCTTCAAATAGTTGGTAGTGACTACCGCCGCTATTTCATTCATCAACTCAAATTTGTCCTGAGGCTAGAATTTAGTGAGGTCCACTGCGATAGTGCTAATGGAATAGTCATCATGGCACATTTGTTCCGTGAGATTAGATACCTGAGGGAAAAGGTGAGTAATGGTTAAGGAGCCCTGTTGATGATCATACAAGGATCAAACCTAGCTTAGTTGACAAAGCTGCCATCTCCTTCTTTCTCTACTTTGATCTCCTTTGATCTTGGGCTGCCTTAGTGGCCTTTTCTTGACTCCAAAACTTAGAAGGAGAAGAGACCATCCCTCCCGCAAATGGGAAACCAAGTGGCAGGCCATATGGAACAGTCACTAGTGATTGAGATATTGTAGATACCAGGGCTGAAGAAGGGGGCGTGATAATGCGAGGTGAGAAGCTCGGGATGGCAGTAGGGTACTGCGGAAGTAGAGGAGCACCAGGTAGAGGAAGAGGCTGGGATGTAGTGACAGACTAAAATATTCCTTCTAAATGGGAAGGTGGAGGTGGAAGCATTATAGAGAGTGGAGCCTCAAGTGGTGGGCTTATAGGAATCATGACTGATTTTAGCTTCTTGCAGGCCGGGATGGAGAGAGACTCTTCCTCTGCTTGTAGCTTTTGAGAGCTCGGGGATGGAGAAATTTGAGGAGTCTGAAGAGGAGCGGCCAATGAAGGTACCTCATGTATCCATTGTTGTAGCTCGGAGAACCCCATAGTGGACTGAGGGGGGTTGATCGGAAGTGAGGATAAGTATATCCTCACTGTCTGCATTAGATTCATGCTCCACATCCCACTTATCCTCACAGGGCTTATCAGTGAGAACTTCCTCAAGTTTTGTGTGGTTTGGCCGATTTCCTGCCTATATTTCCAAAATCCCTCAATCTTCCTGAATTCCAGTCCTTTCTTCTTAAGGCTGCTTTCAGCCCTTTCCCAATCGTTAGAGTAGGGTCAAATGCATTTTTCACCAGATGAAATGACTCCCATTTCAAAGTGGGGATATCCTAGATTTTGATGAATATATTAAGTGCTTCAGCCTTGGGGCTTCATCGTGAATCAAAAAATGGTCTTGATTCATGTTTGCAGGGGACTTTGATTTTATTTGTAGACAGGGTTTCAGCTATTTTCCCATCCGGATCAAACCTCCATGAGTCCTAGATCAAGGCGAAGCCATAGGAGGCCAAATTCCAAAACAGACAATGGTCCACTGCCTCTTGATTATAGTAATCCCTCCCCTACTAAAAGGGAGGTCATAGATTGCTTTCTTCTTTTTGGTTGAGTGACCTCTAGGTCTAGCATGATGAGCTTCCGAGTTGACTTCGAGACCTGCTATCTGAGGTGTGAGGATCCTTAAGAGCATGAAGGATTCACCTCTGAATCCATGGAATTGAATCATAGAATGACCTTTGGCAAAGAAGTAGTCAATGGGGTGTAATGGGTCTGAGAAGATAGACCATGCAGTCATTCATTCTATTATCGATCCATTCAGTCGATTTCTAGTAAAAGAGGCTCCACATAAGTATTGAAAAACTCGTAGACATTCAAATCTAGAGACAATATATGGGTCCACAAAATAATGAAATAACATTTAGGAATTCACCTCTATATCCCACAATTTCGTGGGTCATGAATTGATTGAAATACTAAGCATTTTGGTACAGAATGACTTTTCTTTGTCTTGACAACCCTCATTCGAAATATAGCTGCCATCTACCAGAGTCTAAACATCTTTGTCGATTCCTTTCCGAAAAAATAAAAGCCAACATAGAGTAGACATCCTGAGCATCAGGCATGAGGGACTTTAAGGGGATGGGGAAACTGGAACCCCGATGCACTTTGGACTCTAATAGTCTCAATTGCTTGGTAAAGGTCATGTACTTCATTTGACACTAGACCTAGACATTCTAGAGCTTGGCTATATCATAAAAATTGGCTGATTCATCATAGTTCAGAGCTAACATTTCCCGATGGCCTACAGTGTGATTACAATAGCTAAATTATAGCCCTTGATGGTATGGTTTCTTGAGTTGAAACTTTCCGTGCACATTTGTATGAGCTCTAGGCATAGGTGTGTGAGAGGAACCATGTATTGGGAAAGAGTAGTGCTCCAAGTCCTAACACTAAATGACTCTGAGTCTCCTTGAAGGTTGAACCTGTGCATGCCACTTCTCTTAAAGCTTTAGGCCTTTTGTTGAGACTGGGCTTGAATATATCATCGGTGGGGTCGATGACCAGCGAAGGGTTGCTATACCGAGATAATCAACGGGTATTTTAACTTTGGAGGGTTCTATTTTGGGAATGGGTTTTCTTGCCTAGAACTTTGTTACTGAGTAGAGCTAGAGGTGGTGCCGACCATGGTGATTTGAATTTCTTCGAATGACTCCGGAGCTTTTGGAAACTTTGATATTCACCGATAAAAATCTAAATGCTTCAGAATGATCCTGTCGAAAAGAGCTCGAGGGCCTTTAATAGTCATTATTCTTGTAGGAGTAAAAAAATTTACATGCCTAGAGTCACTTTTTATAATGCTTCCTTTAAGCCGAGGGCTCGAGGTGCCAAAATTAGCGTCTTTGATAGATCTTGCATTGATTGTGGATCTTTTATTGAGGAAAGATACCCTTACCTTTGATGACAAATTTAATGTGAGAAGACGGTAGGGGTACTTTCTTTGATATACTAACAAAGGATGGAGGACAGGGGTGATGGAGCATGTGGAAAAAAATCCAACGAAAGTAGAGGCTAAAAACAAAACTAAAACTAAGAAACAGAAACAATATATACATATGATACAATTTCGAAGATACCTAAACGTAGGGCTTCAAATGAATCCGTTCATCGAATCGCCAAAGGATATCCTGTCATGGTTTCAAGCTCGATATATCTATGCTACTTGCATGCACTAATTATGAATGGTCCAGTCCATAAGGGGTCAAAATTTCCATGGTTCCTGGGTTTAGCTACTCTAGCATCCCACTTTAAAATAACGGTTCGATTTGGAAGTTCGGCTCGATGTATTTTGATCGAACCATGTCTTAACTATTTGTTGGCGATTAATCATGGCCTCATGGGTGAGTTCACACTTTTCCTCTATCTCAAATCCTTTCAGCAATTGTAATGTGGGAATCTCTAAAGAAATTGGCATCACAACACTTTTCCCATAGACCATTTCATATGGCGAAGCTTTTAGGATCTGCTTTGGAGTGATTCGATCGGCCCATAAGGTTGTTTTAACATGCTCATGCCACAACCTTTTATGCTCATGTCCCATCCTTTTAATGAGTCTTATCAAATTCTTATTTGTAGACTCTACTAGGTTGTTCCTTGTGGGTAATAGTTAGAGGATGTCTTTAAATATATCCCATGTTTGACCACAAAATCAGACACCTTAGCTCCCAGGAAAGCTTTAGCATTTTCAGATATAATGGTGTGGGGGAACCAAAATGAGTAGTGATATCCCGCAAGAGTCCTAGGATCACATCTTCAGTAGACTCCTTAAGTGGTACTGATTCCGTCCACTGGGTGAAATAATCAGTTTCCGTGAGAATCCACCGGTGTCCAACACTTGAATTCGGATTAACCATTCCGATAAAATCAAGACCCCATTGTGTGAAAGGTTCCTCAATTAAAATGGGGTTGAGGGGAAACGCTGCATTTCTTCGAAACACAGCGTAAACTTGACAAACCTTACATTTGTTTGTTTCTACCTGACTATCAATGAACAAGCTAGGTCGAAGTATCCTACCTACAAGATCTTTATAGCAGTGGTTTGGGCCAAAAATGACTGCTTGAGTCTCTGTGATGCAATTCTCTTAAGACTCTTTTGGCCTCTTCATCTTCAAGGCATCTCAACATCAACCCATTAAAATTCCTCTTAAAAAGGAAGCCATTAATTATAGCAAAATGAGTCCCTTGTTGCCTGTAATACCTCCTCTTTTTCAAGGGGAGATGGCTAGGGTACTCTCTAGTTTGAATAAAATGAATTCTGTTAGAGACCCACCCCTTGGGCCTATCCTCCTACAGGTACATTATCTTTTTGACTCATCAATTGTTTTGGGGACCGGTTCCTATGTCAAATATTGACACAGTCCCTTGCCTCTTACGAGCTTCATGGGATTTATCTCTATGTCATATTCCAGGATTTTGGTTATCTAATTTTCCCTTTTTTCAGTTATCTCACCCTCCATTATATACTCTTTGACGTTGGGGTGAGCCACCATGACCAAAATTTTGTTGTGTGTGACCAAGTGTCTGAATTTCTTCAAACCTTTGACTATGGCATAGGCCTACCTTTCCACAAAATTGTACCTTGTTTCATAGTCATGAAGCATTTTTGAAAAGAAAGCAATGGGGTGTTCCTCCCCCTGTCGCTCTCCCTTTTGAGTTAACACAGATGCTATGCTATTTCCCCCATATACATACATGATGAAATATTTTGAGAATTCGGGGTTGTGGAGTACGGGGCCGATGCAATAGCCTCTTTGATCAATTCAAAATACTACCAACCTTCCTTAGTCCATTTGAAAACTAGATCTTTCTTTAGCATGAGAGTAATGGGGCGGACGGTCCCTGTAAAATCTGATATAAACCTATCGACGAAGTTGATCTTTCCTAAGAAGGATTGAACAACCTTCTTGTTGACCGGAAAGGAAGCTCCAAAATTCCCCTGACTCTCTCAGGATCAATGGAAACTCCTTCCTTTGACACCACATGCCCCAAGAGTTTTCCTTGGGAATGCCAAAATACATTTCTTGGGATTCAGAGAGATCCCAAATTCTTGACATTTTTTAAACACAACTTCTAAAGCATCAAAATGCTCCTCCACCATTCTGGTAAACACAATAATATCATCAAGGTATATGAGGATTACCTTGTTTATCAATGCCCCAAATGTGGTGTCCATGGCTCTTTGAAAAGTAGCCCTGCATTTGTGAGCCCAAAAGGCATCTTTGTGTAGGTGAAAGTTCCCCATTTAGTTGTGAAAGTAGTTTTATGTTGATCCCCTTCTATGAGCCATATTTGGTTATAACCCAAGAAGCCATCCAACAGGGAAAACATCTCAGATCCCACAACTGTCTGTAAAATCTGTTCCATAGAGGCGGGGGATAATGGTCTTTTAGGGAGGCTCTATTCAGATCCCTAAAATCTACACAGAGTTGGATTTCACCATTTTTCTTTCTTACTGGAACTAGGTTGGAGACCCACGTCATGTGCTTGATTGGAAAAATGATGTGAGCTTCCAACAATTTTCTCAACTCCTTGGCCATGAGGGCCTCCACTTTAGGATTCACATGTCTCTATTTCGTCGCATAGGATTAGCCCCTTCCTCCAGATCAATGGTGTGTTGGATAATATCCTTATCATAGCCATGAATATTGTCGTATGTCTAGGCCATCACCTTGTCATACTTGTGACACAAATCCATGAGTCGGTCTCTATCCTTTTAGGTTACTGACTTGCCGACTTTCAGTCGTTTGTCCCTGGCTATTTCCAGCTCTACATAATCCTCTTTTACTACTTTGAACCTCCTTCGATTTAAGATAGCATCATCTAAGTTGAAAATGTTTTCAAGCGTAATTATTCCTCTTGGGAGCTTATTCATCTTTAACTGTATTACCTAGTCTCCATATGCTTCTTCAACCTTGGACTGGAGTTGATTCACAAACTGATCAGACTGCTGGAGGAAATGTATGACCTGTCGATCATTATCAAACACCTGCCAATGATGGAGGTTGTCAGGGATCGAGGGGTGAATGATTACCTTTATGGCATCTTTATTTTCTATAAGGTCCTAGGCTGGGTCAAATTGAGACCCAATGGTAGCCATTCTGTCTGCCTCGCATTCTGCTCATGGGAACTACCTTAATGTTGAAAGCTTCAAAATCCTCTATTAGATCCTAGACCCGGTGCAGTGTAGGATCTCATCCTTAGGTTCTTGGTGGCGGCGGTATTCCTCACTTACATGACCACTAATTCTAAATCACCAAATACCCTTAGCTTCCTAATACCTTCCTTCTAGAGCGGTACATAAACCGTGCAGTAAGGCCTCGTATTCTCGCTTCGTTACTAGTACAAGAGAACTGGAAACATACCGACTAGAGAATCTTCCTATCTGGTTGGAGAGGTGAGGAAAACTATAGATCCTAAGCTGTTCTTACTTCTAGACCCATCAAAATATAAGCTCCATATTGGTGGGTCATTGGGAGAGATTGTCCCTAGTGCGTTACCCTCACTTTTTATGATTGTAATTGTGGGGTTTTCGTCAGAAATGATGTAAGTGCCTAGGCCGGTTAAATCAAAGTTTCCAAATGGATCTCTAGGGGAAGATTAGATAGATGGTCACCCTCCTGGGGTTCTCTGTCCTCTATATATATCTCTTCTTCTCTTGTGATCATAGCATGGGAGGCCTCGAAACTAGAAGGTACTTGGTCTATTATATGTTCCTTGGAGAGTGGTTTAGACAAGACCTTCATCTTGGATCCATACTTGGTGCATAGGATTAAGTGGGACCAATCCAAAGACATGTACCCACTGATTTTAGTTGTGAAGTCTTGGGAGAGGTAGAGCCCAAAGATCGGTGGGACATTAACCACCATGATATCTTGGCGAACAATTATATTTGGACAAGAATAGAGTTACAATGGGAGTCCCTTGATAATTCCTATGGTTGGCACAAACTTCCCATCCAGTTGCATAACCCCCTTCTTCAAGGGTTCATACTGGACTCCTAAAGCGTGTCTTTATTGCCTGAGGCATGACAGTAGTGCTTGCACCAGAATCTATCATGGAATTATGTAGTAACTTCTTTCCTATAATAAGAGTAAAAAAGAATGGGTTGGGCCTTGGTTTACTCACTTCTTCCTTTTGATTTAGCAATATGGATTCGAAGGAACCTGTGTGTCTTTGAATTTTCCTTTCGTGGGACCCACCATGGTCACATCCTCCTCCAATCTTAATGCCCCTTGGAGTATATCCTTCTACTTGGGAATGCTTAAGAGATCCCATAAGGATGCGCTAGTTGGTGCCTTTTTCAGTTGTTGGACTACGTTGATGGGTCCAACCAGTAATGGTTTAAGAGGTGGTTGATGCTTCATCCTCTCCTTCTCAAGGTGATGGACCTCTTTCTCCTGTATAGTTGGTTGGGGAACTTCTTTTGTCTTTGGCAACGACACGCTTATAATAATCGGAGGCTCTTTAT
Source organism: Taxus wallichiana var. yunnanensis (assembly GCA_018340775.1). NCBI lineage: Eukaryota > Viridiplantae > Streptophyta > Pinopsida > Cupressales > Taxaceae > Taxus > Taxus wallichiana. Next base: position 542,940,413 of record CM031244.1, on the reverse strand, counting down.
ACACCTTGTCGACCAAACTAGAAGCTAGTGTGTCTGCTTCAATGATCCTTTTCTTGAAGTGAGTATTGTAGTTGAACTGCATAGGTTTTGGAATAGATACCTCATTTATAAAAACAAACTCCTCCCCCTCTACCCAGGAGAAAAGGGCATGCTCTGGTGCAATCTCGGCCTCTTGTTCTAAAGACATTCCTTGCATTTGGGTGGTGAAAGCAGCATGCTTTGGGCTCCCTCAGATTGATGAGGTCCAACTACGCATGTGTCATAACCCTCTCTTTCTCATTGCTTGGCTATCCTTAGCTACAAGTTCCCTTGTGGACATGTTATCGTGCAAATGTGCAACAGCAAATTGATAATTTTCGAGCACGACAACTATACCCCAGTGTCAAATTTTTCAAGTTTTATCATTCCTAGCAACCCCGGATCTATCTAGTTAGTCAAAATGACCTCCTAAATAATGTTATCTCATCCCCTAGGTGATTTAGAGAAGTATATTCATTCTCCCTAGGTGATTTTAGGGATTTCTGAAAAGATACTATCTTCTAGCAGTATTGGGAAGGGTTATCACTAGCCTTCTCAAGAATAGATCAACCCCTTGAGTGGAAGAAAATGACAAAATTCAACATGGAGGTGAATGGAAGACCTTAAAACATAATGGAAATGATTTTTGAAGGTTTGGGGAAGTTTTGCAAGACTTGGAGCAGTCCCGAGTAAAAATAGGGTTCACAAGCCTAAGTAGTACACATGCCTAAAACAACTATTGGGATTCAGAAGAAGATTTCTGGAGCTTCAATGGAGTTAGAAGAAAAAAAAATATGTCCAGAAATAGTATTATAAGACCAAAATGATGGTGAAATAATATGTTTCACAACACTTTAGCACATCAGGTCTGCAGGCAGTATTTCTCAGGCGTAGGTGGAGTAAAAAATCAAAAAATTGATTTTTCGGGATCAAATGGAATAATCACAACAAGATACCCCCACCATTGGATTCATAAGGAAATTTATAGTTAGAATCATTTAAATGTTTTCCAAAAAGGTCCATCAGGAGCTTAAATTATCATTGTCACAAGTTTAGGACTTAGCCAAATTTTTGGGAGGACACGTGTCAGCACCAAGAGCCTAGCGGGATTCTGTGTCCCTGATGTCCCCCAAGGTTAGGGACATCAAATTTGGAAAATTTCTAAAAGCCCCTTGAATCCCTCTTAGCCCTCATATGACCTCTTGGACCCTCATGTGACCTCCAGACTCGACAATTTAGCCCCCATGTGCATTTTTGGAGCATCCATTCCCTATCGTTGGATCGGCGCCACGTGTCACCTCCAAGACCACTATCAAATTTAATGTCCCTTACACATGAGGTGGGGGACATAATACCTTGAAAAATGTGCCCATCCCCCATAGGGAGTCTTCTGGACACCCACGTGACCGCCTTTTAGCTCCCAGTGCTTTAAAGCAACTTTTTCCTCCTTCATTCCCCGTCGTTGGATTAAACGCCACATGTCGCCATCTTGCTCATTGTGGAAATTGATGTCCCTCATGTCCCTAAGGTCAGGGACATCAAACATGAAAAAATTCACCCAACTCCAACTCAAAAATTTGAAAAATATTCTAACTGTTAGTTGCTTCTCCATTACCAGAAGAAAGTTGCAGAGAACACAAGTCCACCACTCCACCATTGCAAGAAACTCAGACCAGATCAGAAAAGGAACTAAAATACCTTTTCCATGGAGATACGCAGGTCTCAAAAGGAATTTTCATCAATCTAAGAAGGAGAAATGAAGAACAGAGAAGAAGAACAATGGAAATCCCCATAGCCATGAAAACGAAGATTCAAACATATCTTGCAAACCGGTGCTCGGATTGACGAACCATTTGTTGCTGAGTTTTAATCTCTTGAAGGCCATTAAAAAATCATATTCAAACCTCCAATTTTCATCAAGGATTTCTCACAGTGAAGAAACCCTCTTTCCGGCTCTACGAAGGAAAAAGCTTGATTTCCCGTCAAACCGATTGCAGGATTGAAGTAAGATCACATGTGAAGCACCAGAAGAAAAAAACTCACATCAAAAATATAATTTTCTTCACAAATGGAGGAGTAAACAAGACCGGAAATTTTGAGGTCCATTAATGGGTCTTTGTACCCAAAAGCATTTCCAGTGTCTAAAAATTAAAACTTTAAAATCTCCTGCATTATTAAGAGGCGGGCCCAAAATTTTAGAGGAATGATATTGGGCGAAACCCATATCAATTTTTTTTTGTTCCATGTCAATCCAAATCCTAGAGGCTAACTTTCTAAAAATAGTATCTCTACTACATAGAACTGCTATTTCAGAAAGTTATCAACAAAAGAACTCGAAGGAGATGAAGACATTGGAAGTGCACTACACCGAGAATTCACCAAAACAGAAATTTTTGGCACTTACTAAAAATAGTAAGTGGGCCCTTGAGAACCTGATAAAAATAGAAATTTTATCCAAAGTAGTGAGGAACACGGGAGATAGGGGAATCAAGGTCACAACACTCAACAAAGGATCGAGTGAGTTGCTTTTTTCACACTTACTAAAAATAGTCGATTACACTCAAAGAGAAGTTTTGGCACAATGGGATGTACAAGGATAATCATTTAAGGGAACATCATTGTTCAGGAGCATCCTAGTCATTTTTCACAGGGAATTCAAGATCCACCTTAGTTCATTCAATTTAGTGAGCGTTCTTGAGCTAATTTGGAGGATTTTCACAGTGTGCAAGGAGTTTGAAGATTTAGAGTTTCACTGAATTTGGAGCTTTCCATCAACAAGGATCAATGGACTTCATAAGGTGACATCTCCTCTTCTTCTTCTCTCTCTCTTTCTCTCTCCTCTTCCCCCACTTTTTCTCACTTTCAAATGTTCTAATTCTTCGTTGGAGTTTGCACTTTCGATATGAATTTAAGTCACTTAAAAGTGAAAATAGAAACATAATGTAAATTAAGTCGCCTTGTTATTATAAAAGGGACTTAAATATTTAAAGTGGAATATGAACAACCTTAAGTCATATTAAGGCATATGGATGGTCATGAGGAAGACGATAAGTCACCTCTCATTCTATAAATTGTAATCTGTTCCCATTTCAAAGGGTTGGTGATTGATTTTGTAAACTCAAGAGTGTATTGAGAGAACAAAGGAGATAGCCAAATTCTTCCATTCCCCTCATTCTCAAATTTCCTCTATTTCTCCACTATGTACAACTTTGGTTTGAGCAATCAATACAAGAAGAAGGATTTTCTAGCTTTCTTTGACTAAGGGGTTTCTTGATACTTTGTGGTCAATAAATTCTATTTGGTCTTGTTGCTATTTACAGAGTTGTTTCTTCTCATGAATGCATGTGATGAAGTTTCCAACTAGTGTGTGTGTGTAGGAATCTGATTTCCTACCTGCAACATTAGTTCCCCTACCTCTTTTCTCACTCCCTTTCCCACTTTCAAACAAGGTCCTCTCTTGCAGGTATCTGTAAGCTTTTCCACAAGGTCAGTGGAGTGTCCCTGTTGGATCCCCGATTGAAAGGCCACCACAAAATACACCTTTTCATGCACATGCATATATGGTAGCTACACTGGTTAAGTAGAGGGACTTAGATTCCTAGAGTGTTGGAAATAAATCCACAAGTTTTTCCACTTGAAACATTTTCTCACCAATATGACAGTCTCTCAAAATGTGAGGATTATTGCAAGGGAAGCACCAGGTGTTGGGTTCCTCGGCTAAATGATTTTGTCCTAGGGACAAGCTCTCTACTACTATTTGGGGGCGGTTCGAAGTGGCGTGGGTACAAAGACTATTTGATTTGATGGCTGAGTGGTTGGTGGCCTCTGAGCATTCTAGTATGTAGATGGGTAAGTGGGTTGGCTACTTTGGACATTCTGATAATTTTTCTTTGGATAAGTGGCCTGATTTCTCTTAAGGTTTACTATCTCGTTTGAGAAACTTTTCAGGATGTCTCTCATCTTGTCCATCTCGGGGGACGAAGATGAGGTCGTAGCATTAGGAGTGGGAACCACAACTACTAGGGGTAATTGTATAGAGAATCGGGCTTGAGGTTGAACTCTAGGCTTGTACTTGCGAAAGGGGGCTATCTCAGGATTTATGGGAAAAAGAGTTCTGGGAGGAAGCTTCCCTGTGTCTATTAGATTGTTCTCAGCTTGGACCGCAAGGCTATAGGCTTGCGGCAAAGAATCCCCTCCTAATGACTGAATCATTACCAAAATATTTGAATTTAAGGATTTTAAGTAGAAAACAATAGCCATACCTGCAGGTGGTCTAGCCAAGACTGGAATCCTTTGCCAAGTTTTGTGGAACCGGGTGTTGAAATTTGTCATCAACTCTTGCCGACTCTTTTTGATACCAATTAATTGTTATAGGAGTGATGATCAGTCTCCTTTCTCACTGAACCTTGCTACAAATGGTGTTCCCAATTGGTCCCAAGTACCGATAGTGTTAGGGTCAAGGCTCAGTACCATTCCAGGGCCCTCCCCTTGAAAGAGGCGGCCAGTAATCGTAAGGCAACATCCTACTCCCTTATATAATGTACCACACATATCTCCACTACGTCTTGGAGATGTTCCTTGGGGTTTTGAAGTCTTCACCACTGAACTTGGGCAACGCTTTTAATGCATTGGTTGGAATAGGATTCAATACCATCGGGGTGCGGGAAAATGAGTGGGCTTCCTTGATCCCATGAAACAAATGGTCTCGGTAATGGAGGTTGAAGGTGCGCCATAGTGATAGGTCTGAGGGTCCTTGTTGACTGAGTGAAGGGCCTACCTAGTGGAGGGGTTGAGAGAGTCTGGTTTGAGGGGAACGGAGACCTCTGAACCTATCTTCCTCTTCTATGTCATGGAGGGGATAGCTGCAAATAGTCGATGAGACCTTCTTCCCTTACTCTTGATCTCGTTCACATTCATTGATAAATATTTGGTGCTGCTTTAACCTATAGGAAATATTAATGTCCCACCATGCATACCAGAAAATGTTGAAGATGATCCTTGCGGATAAACCTCGATTCATAGGAAACTTTAGGTTGGTGAGACGTGTGCCCTAAGGTGACCTCCAGGTTTTAAAGAAGTTGGATCTTCTCTTAGTTTTTAGGAGTGGGTTTAGAGAAAGCATGTAAATGACTGAAATAAATAGGTGATGCGCTAAATTTAAAAGAGAGGAAAACTATAGAATACTTGGAACCTATATCAAAAGAGTTGAAGGGATACACAACAGGATCCACTATTTCAATAATGCAAATAGCAAGAAACTAAAAGGTTGAGCTTTAGATAATAAACAAAGAAAATAAATTCTAAGGGCACTACGCATGATCAATTTCTTTGATTCATTTAGAACTACTTATAAAATAATAAAGCTTTAACACATACATAAAAATCTGATTGCACAGAATAATAACTCTTTATTCATATAGAGAATGGGTACGTAAGGATTTCAAAAAGCACAGATTACACTTCTCTTTTATGACAAAGACTTACTAAGGATAGACTCTTACAAAATATGTAGAAATATTTTCTTCTCTCCTTTTCTACTCCATCTTTTGTCTTGCCTCGTTTTATAGGAAACATTTTTTCCTCTCTCACTTTTAGCTACCACCCTTTTCTTTCAATTCTGATAAGGCCTTGCACTTATCCTTCTAGCTCCTGCCCCTAGTATTTTAAATGCAACACCGCCACTGTCTTCCCTATTAATTCAGATATTTGACCTTCATGGTTTTGGAATAAATATTTCATCCCTTTATAGAAATCATGCATCTACTCCCTTCTTGGTATTGCCACTGAGTCCCTATCTGATTAGACTCCTCATTCAGGCCACGTGGAGGGCTTGCGCTTGCTTAGGGTCCTCCTTCCTTTTGGGATATATCAAACATGTGTCGGATAGACATGTGGAGTGTTTGCATGAGTTTGAGAACCCACTTGAATGCTTGAACTTGGGGATGCACCTATGAGACATGTGGAGACCGCCGCGAGCATTTCATACTTAGTTGTTACTAGCTTTGAGCAACCGAGGGCATCTAAATTCCAGGGAAAAAATAATTAACAAAAGAGTCATAATAAAATAATATAATCAAATAAAATTACATGTATGTGGCAAGAATAATATGCTTATTGGGATTTTGTTCTCTTACATGTACAATTACATTCACAACTACAAGTATAATTATAGGCACATGACAAGAATAATATGATTTTTCATCTTTTAACTAACCTCATGGATATTAAAAGTTCTTCTTATATTGAACCCTTACGTGAATTCAGACTGGTGTGGGTATATATATTAACTTGAATCAATATTGTTTTGTTGTAGGTACAGTCGGTAGTTGGTTGTTTATATTACTTCGAGTGTAGTGGTCACTTTTATTTAACAAGTTCTTGAATGATATTTTGAAATTAGTGTCTACTAGCTTAGGATGCAACATAATATTTGGATCTTCACGGTCTCAACGTTTCAAAAATAAACCGAGATATTATTTAGATTTAAGTTGTCATTGGGATTTATCAAATAAAATCAACCTAGTTTCAACTTAGTGGTGAATGTATTTGAAGAGTATAGTATTTTAAGCTAAAGAGTCACTATCATTAAACAAGATAAAGAAAGACATATTGAGTTTAGTTTCTACTAGTATCTCCGGTGTTAATCTCATAATGAATTTCCACCCGGTTGGAGGGTTGAATTGATATAACAAAAAAGTTATAGTATTTTTTGATTGAAGTGAAATTTGTAACCTGTTTTTAAATTTGTTACTACTTGAACAAAAGTGCGACTAGCATCATGGATGTTAAAAGTTATTCTTATTGGAAGGATTGAAAGATTTGTTAATTACTACAAAATGTATGTTGTACTCATAATATGTTTTTGTTTGAATGAAAAAATATAAAACATGTTTCTAAAAGAGTTTGATGTCTTTTAAATTTCCTAGATCAATTATTTTCACAAAAATGCTTTTCTTACATGCATTGATGGATATCAATGAATGCAATGCTCAAGTATAACATGTTACATATTAGTTATTCGACCAAACATATTCATTTTGAAAACATATGTTTCCTTGAAAGGATTTCTAGAGGAAAAATTGGACTAAGGATTTACTCCCCAAGGTCAATAACATGAAGATGAGCCTCGCCGTAATTAGAATTGAATTTTAAATATTGGAGGAAAAATATTGTATTTATTTGAAAGATTTGTTACTTACTTAAAAATACCTTTTAAGTTGTACTTATAATATGTTGTTTGAATGAAAATACTTGAGCATGTTTCTAAAATAATTTGATGTCTTTTAAACGTCCTAGATCAATTGTTTTCACATAAATGCTTTTCCTACATACGTTTATGGAGATGAATGACTATAATTCACAAATATAAAACTTGACATATCATTTTTTGGACCAAACACATTCATTTTTGAGCATATGTTGTCTTAAAAGGATTTGTAGAAGAAAAAAATTGATTAAGGATTTACTCACCAATGTCAACATTTTTTTCTAGTTAGTTGTACAAAACAAGATTTTAACCCTTTCCAATGTGAGAGGATAAAATTAATAATTGGACCATAAGCAATATCCATATAGATACTAAAGAAATTTTTCTAAAAGATTTTGATAAATGTAATTATTCATACCCCTAGAAAGGGTAATAAATGTGTGGATTATCTTTCCAAATTAGGGGCTAAAGGTAGTAATTTTAAAGTGTGTGAGAGGGGAGATGATATCACCAATGTTATTAATCTCATTAATAACATTAAATAATTATGTGCTAGTGGTTTTTTTCCCTCATTGGGATGTCATACTTGTACTTAAGGTTAGCATGACCCTTCGCACGTGCAAGATATATGGCGGGACTTGTATTAATGTTTCTTATACGATTCATTTTGGCCATTCTTTCTTCCATTTTCAATCTCATTCGAATAAAACCATGGGAGGTGGTCATTGGAGAACTGAACCTATTGGTGCTCAATTTGACCTCGCCTCATTTTTTCTTGAAATTCTTTAGTTTGCGGGCTCTGTCATATTTTCTTTCTCCCCATGTTAATGCATGAAAGCTCTATTCTTCATTTGGTTGTCATGATCATTATTTTCCTTTTGTCAAGGATCACTTAAAGTCCGAATTTGTTTTCTGCTCCTCTATCCATGTGAAAGAATTTACAACTTGAGCGCAAATTTGGGTTTTTTCCTTCCATTTTTCCACATTCACATTTTGTTTTCCTGTCAAGTTTTTTCCCAATACCTATGGAAAAGTGGTCCTTTGTGATTTGATGCGACTTGTTGGGGAATTTTGAAAATCTAAGGACCGCTTTAACTTAAAGCTTGTCCACATGGAGGGTCGATACTCATCTAAAAATTTGATTTTTGGTTTGACCTTGGAGTTATGCCGAGGAGACACGTGGAGGTTTCCGCTGGCCCTACCAAAAATTAGAAATTTTTTCATGCGGCTGGTGCAACTTTGTTGGACCATGGACACGTGGAGGGCCAATGCTCATTTGAGGATCTGCCTCAAGGTCCCACCTTAGCAGTTGTGCTAAGGGGACACGTGGTGAGCCCACACTTATTTAGGGTCTCGCTTTGGGGTACCATCTCAAAATTACGCTAGGGAGACATGTGGAGGCTTCTGAATCTCCTCTCTATACTTAAATTATTCAAGAAACTTTCTAAAGGCCTGGGACATGTGGAGGGACCGTGCTTGTTTGGGGACTTGCCCCTAAATTTTATTTTGAAGAAGCACTAGGAGGACACTTGGAGGTTTCTGCCGACTCTGTCCGTTCTTGGACTTTTCAATGGCCGATGAAACTTTCTCGGACCCTAGACACATGACACCTTCCACTGGTCCTTCAAATTTTTCAACAACTATGCCGAATGAGACACGTGGTGATCCCATGCTTGTTTTGGGTCTCCACTTTTGGGCACCATACCAAAGGTGCGCCAAAGAGACACGTGGAGGATTCCATTGGCTCCTTTTATACTAAGACTTTTCAAAGGCCAAAAGGCATTTTCTTGGGCCCAAGGCACGTGGAAGGCCCACACTTGTTTGGAAACTTTCCTCTGTACCTCACCTTTGCAGTTGTGCTAAGGAAACATGTGGATGACTCTAATGTAAAGTTGAGAAGGGGAAGAATCAATAGTTGTTGTGTATTACATCTATTTTTCTGCCATTTTTTCTCTAAGACTCATGGAGATGCGAATAGGCACTATTTTTCATCATTTTTGATGAAATTACTTGTCATTTTTGTCTTAAAAGTTCCATTGAATAGATTTAGAACTTAATTTGTGAGTCCAAGAATTGTTACAGTTGATATTTTGAAGTTGGAATTGCTCAGGAACTTGCAAAAACATGAATTACCAGAGAAGCTAGATGCAGGGTAGAGTTGTAGAGGAAAGAATGGGAAAAGGATGAAATGATGAAGGTTGTAGGAGTAAAGCATGAAAAATGTGTTTCTTCAGGGTGAAAAGGATTACCTATCAGTCTAGCTTTCTGAGCCACCAAAAATTATGTTATCCATATTTCACCCCGAGCTAAATATTGGATCGAATCATGACCCCGCATGGAAGGAACCCGAGAAAACTCATTCAAATCCTAAAAATTGGTTGCAAAAAGATTCAGCCATGGAGTGGCGGAGGCCAAGAGAGATCAAAGGACCTTGTACAAAAGAAAATGACTCTTTCGGTCGTTTCCACGTCTTAAATCCATTCTATAAGTTACAAGAAGACTCAACAATGGGGTAACAGGGTCAAACCACCAAGGAGAGATGCCGTAGATGAACCAAAAACAAGAAGGGGAAGAAACGGTGAAGATTCGAAGTCCCCGGGCTTGAAATGGTTCAAGATAAAGCCTAAAAATGACTAAGTATGGAGGAGGCAGTGGAAGAGACCACGTGTCCTAACGACGCTTCTCCCAAAGTGAATCCAAAAGGAGGAACTCAAACTTGCGCCAACCCTCCACGTAGAAAATGGTCAAAGAAAGTCAAGGGGTGGAAAGGAAAAAGCTTCAAAAATGACTAAGTATAGAAGTGTAAGCGGAGAATGCCAAGTGTTAGTATGGTGCATCTCCAAGAGTTGGTCCTTGGGTGGAGACCCAAATGAGCGCGAACTCGCCACGTAGCCCAAAGCCTAAAAATGAGAGGGACCGTTGAAAATTCCATCGATTAACGCAGGTCGAAAAGTGTCAACTCGACACTCCTCCAAAGGAAAATTTGGGTCGGGTTTGCATACAAGCGCGGTGCCTTCACGTGTTCTAAAAGGGGACAAAGTTAATTGAATAATCATATGCATGAGCCAAGCCAACAGAGGCTTCCAAGTGTCTCAATGGCACTTGATTCAAGGGTCAAATAGAGAAAATCTTTCCAAATGAGTGTTAGACTAATGCATGTCCCAGGAAGGCTAAGGCGGGCGTCACGAAAAGGTTAGTTTTTCACCCTTTTCCCCAAAAGGTGTAAAAGTTACAAAAAGGCCCATGACTCCGCCAAAAGGAAAAAGTCAACATTTTGGCTTGAGTCAAAACCAAGGCGAGATCGTATGGGGAAAGGTGAAAATATTCCTTTCGTCCAAAAGGTGCAAAGGTAAAAATGGAAGTGCATTTCCCAGCCAACCAAAAGGAGCCATGTGTCCATGCAGAGCTTTGGGGCTATGGGAATTTTGAAGCTTTGTGTTTTTTGCGCAAAAAGGGAAAAAGGTAGATTATGGACCCACAAACCCAATTTTTGTTCCAATATGGCTGCCACATGTCCCATACACAATGGAGGACCCATTTTTCAAATTGTTTTCCCGCCCATTCATATGGACTCGATACAAAATTCAAAGGGGCATATCTTTCGACTCAGGGCTCGAAATATTATGAATCTGACACCATTGGAAAGCTCTCGGCCTCACCTATGCCATGGAGGTATGAAACTTTTATTTTTGAGGAAGTTAGGTGAAGAAAAATGGAGGAAACGACTTTGGGCCTTCAATGTGAGATATTTTCTTCTAGCTACCAAATCGGATTTGATTGGTTCCACCGCTTTCCTCTTCCTTCAAAATGCCAAGCCAAGGATCGATGCAAAAAAGGATAGATTTGGGGAAAAATTTATCAGAGGCATTAACACTAGTGGTTGAGTTTTGACCTGCATTTCCCACTTCTCTCTCTCCTTTTCTTCTATCTAATAAAATCTATAAATACAGGGGAAAAATTCATTGTAAAATTAGTTGTTCATTCTTCTTCCCTGCCCCCCACTCTCTTTCTTCTCTAGGGTCGAATGTGGAGTTTAAGCCTCCTCCCGTGGCTTTGTAATGGCATTTTCTTGCCTCTTGCCTGTTAATAACATACCGTGTGAACTCCTGGAGTAATAAAATTTATTTCTGATGCGTTTTGTCCATCCTTTACTCATTTTGTTGTCTCTTCTCGCCTCTCACCATTGCAGGTATACTATGCATATCTCTGATGTCCATTACAGGTTTTGGGAGTTGTGTTTAAGGGGTTTGAAATGGTGTTATGTGTGAACTTTATCCTTGGTCTGTGATGCATCTGTCCATCCTCTCCATTGCTCACCTCTCTCCATTTCAGGTAGTTGGGTTTGTGATCAGTAGTTCCCTTTTCTCGGTGCTATCACCTCTATAGTGTAGGATTTATTTATTTTCATGCTCTCTCTCTCTCCTTGGTCCCTTGGAATTGTTAGATTAGGAGTAGATAGTCACATTTCCTTCCTTAGAAGTAGTTTAGTGCTAGGATTAGGAAGAGGAACCAACCTTCTCTGGAGGATCATTCCCATTTGCAAGTCCCACAGCTTGGGGAATGATCCAATGTTATGCAAATCACACCAAATGACCCTACCTTAGAAAAGTAGATCCATAACTCATTTGGGGGTGTTGTGATTTCGCACTAACAGTTTTGGCACACCCGGTGGGATAGGTATGAAGCACCTTACCACTTCACTTCATCAGGTTCGATGTGCTCTTGGTGAAGGTTTCAGCCTTTGGAGGCACTTTCAAGCATATTTGATGACTCCATCTAGTCAACAATCTATCCTCTGAGTTACTGAGACCTTATTCCCATCCATTTACACCCATTACTTCTTCCATCTGTTTCATTTTTTCCCATTCCATGAGGTTGTGTAGTCACGACTTCATTCCCTTCATGGAACTCACACTTACAACAATGTAATCCACCTCCAATGCATTTCCCAACACATCCAAATCAGCATTGTGATCAAATCCAGACCATTATGCTTACCCATATGAGCAGAGTCAAAGTTAGTTTGGCCATGGAGCTTATCAGGAATAAGGGGGCGTATACAATGGTGACAACTATGTGGAGAATGCTAGTTTATTGGAGAAAATTCAAAAAATGGAGGCTGGCATGGTTTAGTTAAGGGGCATAGCACGAATGAAGGAATTTGAGATTGGTTATAGGGCACCTTATCCATGGGAATTCCCTTTTCCAAGACATTACAGCCCTCAGGAGAAGCTAGATTTCATGGTTGAAATGTTGCTCCAACTTGCACAATGGACTGAGGAGATTGAGGCCTATGAATTTGGTGCCAGCACGGCCTTGTCAATGGGTAAATCCTACACCATTATCTGGTAATTTTCTCTCCACTCCTCAAGCAGCACCATCTCAATTTGAGCTTCAATTTCCAAGCTTCCCATTGTATGTTTCCCCAAGTGTGAAATCCATTTCTCCATCCCCTAGTCTTCCATCTCATTTCAGTTCTTCTGCCCTTTTCCCTTCCAAACAGTCATCCCCTCCGAACAAACAAGAAGTTCCACCTCCCTCCCCACCACAAACAATTGCAAAGCTAGTTGAACCCCAACCTGCCACTCCTCTTACTTTCCCAAGTCCATGTTGGGAAGATACTCAAGAATCCAATCAAGGATAGCAAGAAGAGGATCCCAACAGAAAAGAAATAATAGACAATCTGATGAGTTGGGCTGCTAAATTTGGGTTTACAAAGATCCCCTTAATGGTCAAGCCAATAGAGGAGGTCAAGGTTGAAGATCCAAAGTGGTAGTTGGGTTTGAATATGCAATAGAGGAGGAGGACCATATAGTTTCAGAGGCCCCGAGTGTGGAGCAAGCTACAAAAGAACCTTTAGTTCTTCCTCCCACTTCATCCCCTTCAAGCTCTGATGTTGAAGAAGAGTTTGATCTTTCAAACTTCATGTTTGAGAGTGAAGGGAGCCATGGTGATCAAGTTGTAGATCAGGAAGGCACCATGGAGGAGGTAGAGCACATGCAACAGGACAACAAGGAGGTAGACTGCCTGTCAGACTTGGAAGATTACTTTAATGAAGAGGAGCCTGAGGAGATAACATCATTTTTTCCTCCATCTTCAACCTTCCAAGCACATGAACCTATTGCCATGAAGGAGAACATCCAAGGACAACAACCTGCATCTCACAATGGCCCTCTGGAACCAAGGTTGGAAGATCTTGATCTTCCATGTTCTTCAAAGGAGGAGGAAGAGAAAAGGTAGGAGGATGTCATCATCTCCCTCACACCATCCACTCAAGAAGGTCCACAAGAAGACTCCATTTTTGGAGTTGAATTTCAGAGAAATGGGCACATCCAAAGGATCAGACCATGCCTAATCAGGTACTTGGGTTCATTAGAGCCAAAGGATAAACCAAAACCAGGCATTACTACTTCAAGGCATGAGGATGAGCATCGAAGTACTAAGGGTCACCATCAATACCTCTAGGAGTCTAATGCAAGTCAGCTTGAGGAGGTATTTTCCATTAATGTTTATACTTTAATGATTTGGGTAGAGGACAGGCTTATAGCCATTTTTTCACTCACACTTTGGTAGCTATAGCCATTTTCATGGTTTCCCCTCTTGAGAAAGGGAATCTACTTCTCCCTTCTGTTGTAGGCTTTGTTTAGCATTCTTTCCCTCTAGTTAGTTTAGGAGTAGGAGTAGATTTTTCTCCCAAGGAAGAAGTGCTTATGCACAATCTGCATGTCTCATTTGAGGCATGTATGATTTGGTCTTTGTATATAAGTTTTGTCCATTTTTCTCCAAGGGTGCATAAGGCCAGGCTCTTCAATATTCATGGCAAGAAGACTCATAGTGGTCTATAACAGTTGCTAGCTCCAAAAGGGAACAAATCTAGAGCAACTTAAGCCATTTCAAAATAGTCCATTTCAGGGATAGGTGAAAGCCCAGGTCAATACAATTTTCTACTCTCAAAAACTCCATTTTAAGATTTTCTTATGAAAATTGAGAGTGTCGATGTGCGGGTGGATTCAGAGTTAGGTAGAGGTTAGCAAAGTGTAGAGATTTGGGAGTCCATTTTATAAGAAGGATCAGTGTCAGGCCATCATTCTTGACTCCATGCCCAATGGATGCTTCAAGGCCACTGGTCTCTTCATCTAGCAGGTAGATACCCCTATGAGTCACCAAATTGTTATCCATATCTCACCCCCTAGTTAAATATTAGATCAAATCATGACCCCACATGGAAGGAAACCAAGAAAAATGATTCAAATCCTACAAATTGGTTGTAAAAGATTAAGCCATGGAGTGGCGAAGATCAAGAGAGATCAAAGGACCCTATACAAAAGAAAATGACTCTATCGGGCCATTTCCATGTCTTAAATCCATTCTACAAGCTATAGGTAGACTCAATAATAGGGTCACAAGGTCAACCCACCAAAGAGAGATGCCACAAATGATCCAAAAACAAGAAGGAAAGAAACGACAAAGATTTGAAGTCACTGAGCTTGAAACGGTTCAAGATAAAGCCCAAAAAATGACTTAGTATGGAGGAGGTAGCAGAAGAGACCACATGTCCTAATGATGCTTCTCAAAAGTGAACCCAAGAACTCAAACTTGTGCCATCCCTCCACGTAGTAAATGGTGAAAGAAAGTCAAGGGGTGGAAAGGAAAAAGCTTCAAAATGACTAAGTATAGAAGTGTAAGCGGAGAATGCCAAGTGTCGATATGGCGCATCTCCAAGAGTTGGTCCTCGGGGAGAGACTCAAATGAGCGTGAGCTCGCCACGTAGCCCAAAGCCTAAAAATGAGAGGGACCTTATCCATGGGAAGGCCCTTTTCCAAGACATTACAGCCCTCAGGAGAAGCTAGACTTCATGGTTGAAATGCTGCCCCAACTTGCACAATGGACTGAGGAGATTGAGGCCTATGAATTTGGTGCCAGCAGCCTTGTCAATGGGTAAATCCTACACCATTATCTGGTAATTTTCTCTCCACTCCTCAAGCAGCACCATCTCAATTTGAGCTTCAATTTCCAAGCTTCCCATTGTATGTTGCCCCAAGTGTGAAATCCATTTCTCCATCCCCTAGTCTTCCATCCCATTTCAGTTCTTCTACCCTTTTCCCTTCCAAACAGTCATCCCCTCTGCGAACAAACAAGAAGTTCCACCTCCCTCCCCACCACAAACAATTGCAAAGCTAGTTGAACCCCAACCTGCCACTCCTCTTACTTTCCCAAGTCCATGTTGGGAAGATACTCAAGAATCCAATCAAGGATAGCAAGAAGAGGATCTCAACGAAAATAAATAATAGACAATCGATGATTTGGGCTGCTAAATTTTGGTTTAAAAAGATCCCCTTAATGCTCAAGCAAATAGATGAGGTCAAGGTTGAAGATCCAGGTGGTAGTTGGGTTTGAATATGCAACAAAGGAGGAGAACCATATAGTTTCGAGGCCCCGAGTGTGGAGCAGCTACAAAAGAACCTTTAGTTCTTCCTCCAACTTCATCCTGTTCAAGCTCGATGTTGAAGAAGAGTTTGATATTTCAAACTTCATGTTTGAGAGTGAAGGGAGCCATGGTGATCAAGTTTTAGAACATGAAGGCACCATGGAGGAGGTAGAGCACATGCAACAGACAACAAGGAGGTAGAATGCCTGTCAGACTTGGAAGATTGCTTTAATGAAGAGGAGCCTAAGGAGATAACATCATTTTTTCCTCCATTTTTAACCTTCCAAGCACACGAACATGTTTTTATGAGGAGAACATCCAAGGACAACAACCTCGCATCTCACAATGACCCTCTGGAACCAAGGTTGGAAGATCTTGACCTTCCATGTTCTTGAAAGGAGGAGGAAGAGAAGAGGCGGGAGGATGTCATCATCTCCCTCACACCATCCACTCAAGAAGGTCCACAAGAAGACTTTATTTTTGGAGTTGAATTTCGAGAAATGGGCACATCCAAAGGATCGAACCTTGCCTAATCGTACTTGGGTTCATTAGAGCCAAAGGATAAACCAAAACTAGGCATGCCTACTTCAAGGCATGAGGATGAGCATCAAAGTACTAAGGGTCACCATCAATACCTCCAGGAGTCCAATGTAGGTCAGCTTGAGGAGGTATTTTCCATTAATGTTTATACTTTGATGATTTGGGTAGAGGGCAGGCTTATAGCCATTTTTTCACTCACACTGGCAGCTATATTTAGTGTTAAATCATTTTCATGGTTTCCCCTCTTGAGAAAGGGAATCTACTTCTCCCTTCCTGTTGTAGGCTTTGTTTAGCATTCTTTCCCTCTAGTTAGTTTAGGAGTAGGAGTAGATTTTTCTTTCAGCAGAAGAAGTGCTTATGCACACTCTGCATGTCTCATTTGAGGCATGTATGATTTGGTCTTTGTATATAAGTTTTGTCCATTTTTCTCCAAGGGTGCATAAGGCCAGGCTCTTCAATATTCATGGCAAGAAGACTCATAGTGGTCTATAACAGTTGCTAGCTCCAAAAGGGAACAAATCTAAAGCAACTTAAGCCATTTCGAAATAGTCCATTTCAGGGACAGGTGAAAGCCTGGGTCAATACAATTTTCTACTCTCAAAAACTCCATTTTAAGATTTTCTTATGAAAATTGAGAGTGTCGACGTGCGGTTGGATTTAGATTCAGCGGAGGTTAGGAAAGTGTAGAGATTTGGGAGTCCATTTTATAAGAAGGATCGGTGTCGCTATCATTCTTGATTCCATGCCCAATGGATGCTTCAAGGCTAGTGGTCTCTTCATCTAGCAGGTAGATACCCCTATGAGTCACCAAATTGTTATCCATATCTCACCCCTAGCTAAATATTAGATCAAATCATGACCCCACATGGAAGGAAACCAAGAAAACTGATTCAAATCCTACAAATGGGTTGTAAAAGATTCAGCCATGGAGTGGCGAAGATCAAGAGAGATCAAAGGACCCTATACAAAAGAAAATGACTCTATCGGGCCATTTCCACGTCTTAAATCCATTCTCCAAGCTATAGGTAAACTCAATAATAGGGTCACAAGGTCAAACCACCAAAGAGAGATGCCACAGATGAGCCATAAACAAGAAGGGAAAGAAACGAAAAATATTTGAAGTCCCCAGGCTTGAAACGGTTTAGGATAAAGCCCAAAAATGACTAAGTATGGAGGAGGCAGCAGAAGAGACCACGTGTCCTAATGACGCTTCTCAAAAGTGAATCCAAGAACTCAAACTTGTGCCATCCCTCCATGTAGCAAATGGTCAAAGAAATTCAAGGGGTGGAAAGGAAAAAGCTTCAAAAATGACTAAGTATAGAAGTGTAAGTGGAGAATGCCAAGTGTCAGTATGGCGCATCTCTAAGAGTTGGTCCTCGGTAGAGACTCAAATGAGCGTGAGCTTGCCACATAGCCCAAAGCCTAAAAATGAGAGGGACATTTGAAAATTCGACTAATTAGTGGATGCCGACAAGTGTCAACTCGATGCTCCTCTAAAGGAAACTTTGGGTCGGGTTTGCAAACAAGCGCAGTGCCTCCACGTGTTCTAAAATGGGGCAGAGTTAGTTGAATAATCAAATGCATGAGCCAGGCCGGTGGAGGCTACGAAGTGTCTCAATGACACTGATTCAAGGATCAAATGGAGAAAAGGTTTCCAAATGAGCGCTATATCGATGCGTGTTCCAAGGGAAGGTGGGGCGTCGAGGAAAAGGTTAGTTTTTCACCCTTTGCCCCAAAAGGTGTAAAATTTGCAAAATGCCCGTGACTTTTCCCAAGGGAAAAACTCAACATTTTGGCCCAAGTCAAAACCAAGGTGGGCGTCGGGGAAAGGTGAAAATTTGCCTTTCGTCCAAAAGGCACAAAGGTAAAAATGGAAGTGCATTTCCTAGCCAACCAAAAGGAGCCATGTGTCCATGCGGAGCTTCGGGGCTGTGGGAGTTTTTTAAGCTTTGCATTTTTGTGCAAAAAGGAAAAAGGTAGATTATGGACCCGAAACCTGATTTTTGTTCCAATATGGCTGCCATGTGTCCCATATGCAATGGAGGACCCATTTTTCAAATTTTTTTCCCGCCCATTCATACGGACTCGATATAAAATTCAAAGGGGCATATCTTTTGACTCAAGGCTCAAAATATTGCGAATCTGACACCATTGGAAAGATCTTAGCCTCACCTATGCCATGGAGGTCTGAAACTTTAATTTTAAGGGAGTTAGGTGAAGAAAAATGGAGGAAATGACTTCGGGCGTTCAATTGAGATCTTTTCTTCCAGCTACTGATCGATTCGATTTGTTCCATAGTTTCCTCTCCCTTCAAGGTGCTTGAGCCAAGGATGAATGCCAAAAGGATGGATTTGGTGGGAAAATTTTATCGAGGCATTAACAACAAGTGGTTGAGTTTTGACCTTCATTTCCGTTTCTCTCTCTCCCTTTTTTCTCTTTAATCAAATCTATAAATACAGGGTAATGATTCATTGTAAAAGTTGTTGTTCATTCTTCTTCCCTGCCCCCTCTATCTTTCTTCTCTAGGGTCGAATGTAGAGTTTAAGCCTCCTCCCTTGGCTTTGTAATGGTATTTTCTTACCTCTTTCCCATTAATGGTGTACTATGTGAACTCCTGGAGCAATAAAATATGTTTCATGATTCGTTTTGTCCATCCATTTCTCATTTTTTTGTCTCTTCTCACCTCTCACCATTACAGGGTATAATGTGCCTATCTCTGATGTACATTATAGGTTTTGGGAGCTATGTTTAAAGGGTTTGAAATGGTGTTCTATGTGAAATTTATCCTTGGTATGTGATGCATTTTTCCATCCTCTCCATTACTCACCTCTCTCCATTTCAGGTAGTTGGGTTTGTGATTAGCAGTTCCCTTTTCTCGGTGCTATCACCTCTGTAGTGTAGGTTTTTTTATTTTTATGCTCTCTCTCTCTCTCCTTGGTCCCTTGGAATTGTTAGATTAGGAGTAGATGGTCACATTTCCTTCCTTAGAAGTGGTTTAGTAATAGGATTAGGAAGAGGAACCAGCCTTCTCTGGAGGATCCGTAGACACCTAAAATATCCTTACACTTAGCATTTCCTCCCATTCAAATTGATTGATGACACTTCAAAAATTAGCTACTCTTCTCTCCACTCTTGGATGCCCATTTACGACACATTCTCGGTCGTATTCCTCCTATAATCAACTTATTTGGCTAATATCTTTCTTATTAGCTAAACATTCCTCCTTTCAACCATTCAGAATTTCCCTAGTTCTCTCTAGACCACTTCTTCTGGCTTCTTAGGCTATCTATCAGTCACAATTGGTTATCTAGACCCCTCCCAACTCTCAATGAGTCTCTAATCACTTCCTAATCAAGTTTAACTAGCCTAAACCAAGCTTAACTAATCCTAAAGCATGTTTATCCTAATCTAATCTAAAAGTGATTTTTGAGATTTAGTCCCACATGCACCCAAATTCCAAATTCTTCCAAACCAAAAACTATAAATACAAGGCTAAGCCTACCCATTCAAACACACAACTTTACATAACACAAAACCAAAACAAGCCTAAAAATCTTAAGAGCTCATTTTCATTAGCCAAGCTAATAAGGCATTTGATCTTGGGTCATCCACCATTAAAATAGCTTCATCTTGCACCCATGTTAGGTTAGTAATGGAATAGCTAAACTTGGCCATGTAGCCATTTAGTGAGATTCATTCACCCTCATGGAGTAAACAATAAAACTAATTGCTTAAGTCTTTAGTAGGCATATTTTTTTAAGCTTTCAAGAATAGAGGTTAATGATATTTGTTAGATTTCTTGTTTATTTCAAGTTTTAATACATGCAAATAGGATTCCTTGCTCATTTCTTATCATATGGTCCATTGAGGGAATTTGCACAAAGCTTTGGGGTTTTGCCTTATATCCATAGCTCTTTGCAAAACTTTTCATTGAACACAGATCATTCCCATTTGCAAGTCCCACAGCTTGGGGAATGATCTAATGTTATGCAAATCATACCAAATGACCTACCTTAGAAAAGTAGATCTATAACTCATTTGGGGGTGTTGTGATTTAGCACTAAAAAATGATTAAAACGTTGATTTATCGCATGATAAAATAAGAATGATTAAAAATATTGTCAAAAATTTGTGGCATGACATCCTAGTCATTAGTCGAGGGTCTGAGAAACATGATCAGTTCATAATTTGTCCACCGGCAGATTTTGGGTATGAATTTGTCAAACGTCACTTTCTGAGGAAAATTGGTAATAAGAAAAGGTTCCTCGAATATTATTATTTTTGGGGGAAATTTTGGGATGAGTGAGTGAGTGAAATGTATAAATGCAATGAGAATACTCTTACAAAGGGTTAGGGGTTGAATTCTTAAGAGAAAATTTGAGAGAGCCCATCTTCTTGAGAGACCAATGAGAAACCTGTTAATTTCTTGTGTTTTAGATTTCAATCACATCAAGTTGGTTGCAAGTGTATAGCCATTGAAAAGCTCTAAGACTGTTCAAAGAAACTTTCCCCTATTGATGAATCTAATCAATTTCAAATTAATCTGTGTCAATCTTGGACCAATTTGTGTCTTGCTTTATTTCAAAATGTCTGCAAGTAGTTTTTCTTATTCCTATTGCAATCTTATGTTAAAGTCCTCTTAATCACACAAGATCTCATCCCTGTGATAGTTTAGTGGCATTTGCAATTTCATTTCAAGAAGAGCCTTCATCCTGTAATGAGATAAATAATTTAAAATCACTTCATTGTCATTTGTTGATAAAGATTGTCTATAAGCCTTCGAGTGTATCTTAGGCATGAGGAACTAGGGGTATTTAATGTTTTATTAAGTCTTTAGCTCAAGCCTTCGTGTTAAATTCTTGGAGATTTTGTGAAACATTACAAATATGGGCCTTCATTGATGCACACCATCTGGTTGAAGGAATATTTTGGCTATTATGTAATTTTATGTGATTTATTATTCCAATTATTGTGAAGGTTCTCAGAGACCTAGAATAATCAATTTTAACCTGCTTAATCTCCCACCAAAATTATTCATAAAACAATAAATCCCACCTGAACTACCCATTTTGCCCTGTGTGTCCACAAATGTATAAATTCTACTACCAAAATATGTAGAAGCAATCAGGATCCCATAATGTCTCTAGTAACCTTCAACCCTGTTTAGGAAATATCACCATTCTTTAGAAGTGACAACTCGTGAGAGTTAAATTGTGGTGCATTGATCATATTTTCTCAGGGTCCCCTTTCAAATTTGTGCAAAGAAGGATATCTTCATTCTCCTTCATCGAAAAAGGTTACAAAATGGGTCCTCTCACCTTGGTCGAAAGGCATGGCCTAAAGCAGTGAGGATAGATCAAATCCTTAATGAAGGTGCTATCCATTTCTCTGATGCCCGAGTGATAAAGAGTTAGACAAATCCCCTCCCCAGCTACAAAATGAATCATAATATGATCTATTTTTCTCTCAGTGTCTTGCTAAATATTTACTGCTACTCGGTTTCCAAGGAGAATCAATTTGGATACCAACACCAAATGGCACCATTATCAGGGAACTGATTTGCATTATCGGGGATCATTTGAGCTCGGGATCTATTTGTACAACAACAACATTAGAATGACACCATTGTCGGGAACCGGTTTTCATTTCTAGGGATTATTTGAGCTCCGGGATCTATTTGTGTGGTAACAACACCATAATGGCATTGTTTCCAAGGACATGAATTTGTGTACAAAGTGTGAACACCATCAACAATGCATATTTAAATACATTGTTAAAATGTCATTCTCGTGTCCAGATTTGTAAGAATCAAGCAAAGTTACAAGTTTTGCGTGCAATATTTCTAGTTTTTGCACTAAGTTTACATCATCAATGTTAAATATAGGTAAAGGAAGGTTAGATCTATGAAGCTTTGCATGAATTTAGTGTTGAAAAACATTTGACAGACCAATTTTAGTGCATTTTCACAACTAAGGTGAAAATCCTTAGTGGCGACTCCGTGTTAAATAATTTTTGATAAATTCCAATGTCTTAACCTCTGTCAATTGCAATTTATCAATAATATTTGCAAAGATGGAAGGAAGAAGATCTTTCTTTGTTAAAGACCCTACTAGAAGGTTGTTTCCAGAGCTGGGAAAGATGAATTCAGAAGGAAGAAGAATCTAGAAAGTTGTTGGAGATCAAAAATCAAGAAAGGAGTTATCAATTATGGAAATTGATCATCATGTCATTGAAGATTTCCATACTTCCTCAAGTGCTTCTAAATCAGGTATTCTCTTTGTAAATCAGAATTCTCCAACTAGAGAGGGTCCTTCTTTTGTATTTAAAAATTTGCATCTCATTTTGTCCCTATGTTCTCCAAAGCTAATAGGATCTTCCAAGAAACAGAGTTTTTAGAGAACATTAATTCTGAAAATTGCATTCCTGTGCCACATAGACCCCTTACTCCTCATCATTTTTTTCTCTTGTAAGATCACCTCTCCAAAATAACATGGCCTAGCCCCCACCTAGACCTCTGTTTATGTGAACACTTTTGGTCCTATAGATTTCAAAGGTATGGCTGGATATCTAAATGTTACGCCCAAGATGTTAGAAATAGATGCCTAAATTTCAAGGAAATAATGTTATTACTAGTGATCAACACTTAAATATTTTTGTCAATATGATGGAAGACTTTGAGATTGAATTTGAGGATGTGTATATAAAATTGTTTATTCATACTCTAGAGGAGGATGCACGAGACTGGTATAAATATTTTCCAGACAACTCCATTGATTCATGGACAAAAATGAAGAATGCTTTTAGATTGCAGTATGGAGATAAAATAGACCCTAGGTTTCTTTTATCAGAATTTGAAAATATAAAAAATAATCCTAATGATTCTATTCATGACTTCAATACAAGGTTCAATAAGACCCTAAATAGGCTACCTATGATCCTAAGGCCAAGTGATGTTTCTTGTTTAATAAAATACTCTGATGCTTTTGATAAGAAGGTTTCCTATTATTTGAGAGATAAGAACCCAACAACATTAAGGTAGGCCTTCACCATGGCTTTCAGATTGAAAATAATATCAAAGCAATTGGTAAGCCTCCTAAGAGGGAAGGTATCAAGCTGATCAATCTAGAGAAGCCTCAGTCAATTAAGTTTGTGGATCTGGAGGAGGTTGTGAAAACTTTGGCCGGAGATGTTAAGGAAATATCCTATAAAATGGATAGAGTAGAGAAGCGGATTGGACAAAATTCCCAAGGTCATCATAAAACACAAGGTCAAGAAATAATTTAAAATCATCCTAGGGGTGATTAGAGATTTGATGACAGAGGAAAAGAACTCGTGGGATTAGGAAATAGACAACCACAAGCCCATGAGAATAAAATTGTGCCCGATCCTTTGACTACCAGAGTTGCTGTTGTGGAAGAAGCCAATGAAATTGAGTGGTGTGACAGATGTTTCTTGCCACATGCCCCATGTGATGAAGACAAAGAAGTTGAGGAAGCTAATGATGATAGTGATGATGATGTGTGCATGGTGGGGTGCTCTACAAGCTCACAATAAAGAGCAACTTCGACTGAATTATTCAAAGGTCGAATCTGTTGCATATTTTGGGATTGCATCCACTGGTATTACCCCTTCCTCCCTCTCATACTTTGTAAATAGATATGGTACAAGATTTTGAATTGCCTAGTAATGATTTTGAATACTTAAGGGCATTAATGATTAAAAAGTATGATGGAGGAATCCCTTCTGAGGAGGATAGGTAGTTGTTAATGAATGTTGCAGTTGGCCATGAAAAGGAATATAACACTAGGAGTAAAGTTTTCAAAGGGGTAGGGCCTAAGGACAAACCAAAAACTCCAGTTCTCACCAATATCTCAAAAGAAAATCCTAAGAAAGATACATTTGGAAAAATCCATGTGTTCTAAGTTGAACCGATATCCCTGTCCATGCGTAGACCATGAAAAATCCTTTCTTTGTTAGATGAGTTTTTCGGTCTTCCTCCAAATGTTTCCTTGCCCAAATACACTCCTTATGACATTGCCCAAGTCTTGAGTGTAGACACCAAATTTGTGTCTTACGACCCTTGTGACCCGCATCCCATTTCGCAACCTAACCTCATTACCTAAACCTTGCACAATTATTTATTAATTACCTTGTAAGTGATAAATCCACATCACCTTACCCGCCACCTCACTTTTCCACCTCATCATGACCTAGCCCTAACCCTAAACTAACCTAATTAAAACCTAAAACTTGGCCCACACCTACACCCATAACTAATGACCCCTTTCTCGCACCCAAAACCGACCTTCTAGTCACTTGACCAAGCCCGCAACTGATCTCTCGGGAGAAAAGCAGGGAAGGTGGGCTATTTTACTAAAAATAGCCTACTTTTTCCTTACCGATGCCGGTTCCTACTCGACCGCCATCGGTTACGCAACCGCCATCGGTTCCCTGTAAATGGGCTCCCCAAACCAAAACAACGGATCGGAATTTCATTTGGGAGATCAGTCGAATGATTTTTGAAACAACAGAGATCATTGGGAGCGAAAAACAGAGTCCAGATCTTCACTTAACCGAGCAGAGACGAGTGGAAATACCAGAAGTGTTTACAACCAAGGAGATCAACTTGCATCTTTGTCAAAACGAGTAAGTCACATCTTGCATGTCCTCTGTTATAACATTTCTTATGCTCTGTGAATTTCAGTCCTCCTAAATCCGTCTCTGAATCTACTACCCAACGTGTCATTGCATCTAACTCATTATTCTTTTGCTTATAATCATCCCATTTCCTAATATCATCCATAAACCAGCATTACAAAACACCATAGCTACTAAGAAGATCCTAGAACCCACTTTGGTATCGGTTATCGAATCGGCATCGGCTATCGAGAATCGCCATTGGTTCCTCTCGATCAAAACCGAAAAACCAACCTTTCCCCTACCCGGTTCAACGAAACAATCTAATTGATATTTTGCAGTCTTTTGTGTTAATTCATATTAGCAGGGGCCACCACCTTCGAAAGGAAGTTTTATATTTCCGGGCCCAAGGCGCTTTCCTCATTTATTGTTTAATCAAAATCTTGTGGTCTTGTGTTCTTATTTGCAGTAGTCCTTCCAAGACAAAAAGGAGTTCTCCGATCAACCCGATCTTTCTCTACGATGCGCACACCATCTCGACATTCAACAGTATTCCTCCTAACCCTAACTCTTATCTCTGTTTCTATAGGAACGAAACATTCCGAGCGAAACATTGAGAGTCGATCAAGATTTTTGTTCCAATTGTTGAGCGACTTAGGATTCCTGAGCACAAGAAAAGGGCCTTTGAGTATTTAGGATTGAAAGAAGAAAAGATTACCTAAGGTAGAAATGTAAACAATGTTGAGGTTCCTCCTACCATTGCAGAGTTGGAAAAACCCCAAGTACTGGAAGAACTAGGTGAGCCACCTAAAGTATATTTGGGAACATCCTTGGTTGAGTCCCAACTGAATGTAGATCCATTTTTCACTACTCTAATTATTAAGGACAAGATGTTACACAATTGTATGTTTAATTCTAGAGCATCATGCAATGTTATGCCTCTTGAGGTCATGAATGAACTAGATATCAAAGTCGGAACAACTTATGGGAAGTGCAATACCATGGATTCTAGAGAGGTACCAAAGTGGTTGGATGTGTCAAGGGTCCGATAGTGCAACTTGCAGCCTACCCAGGAAAGAACTTAAAACTAGATGTTGTTATTGTTGATTTCCCTGCCAAATGGGGAATGTTGTTATCCGTAAAATGGGTTGCTAGTGTGGGTGGTAATGTGTAGATGGATATGTATTTTTCTACTATACCTATTGAGGACAATCTGGTAAAGTTATATGGTGAAAATAATATGCTACATCTCATTGAGGATCCCAATAATGCTTCCTATGAAGTTTTATACACCGACACCGATGCGATAACTTTATTGTATTAGATGATGGTAAAGAGCACAAAATTGATCAATGCAAGTCTCTTAATTAAGCGAGTTATCCTTGGACTTTGTTGTTTGATGGGGCTTGCTCTAAATTTGGAAATGGTGTTGGTATTGTTCTGAAATCTCTAGGCTAGGAAGAGTTTTTTTTCTCTTTTAAACTCAAATTTTAGTGCACTAACAATATTGTTGAGTATGAAACACTGCTCTTAGGTCTAAGGATTGTATGGATATATGTGTTTCACCTTTTTCTCAAATTGTTTCTTTGAATCGTTGATGAAACAGATAGGGTAACGGGTGTAAGAGGAATACCTGTTCAAATTTCGGTTGATGGGTTGTTGCGTGCATATGAATTCTGAATCCACAATGGCATGTGAGAGCTTCCTTTTGGCTAGGAGAAACTACCTATAATGAAAGAAATACCACCAAAAAAATTAAAACATATAAGCAGTGAACTGCCTAGCGTGAGCTAGATCCGAGAAGTGTGGTACTTCCTAGATGGTTGTCAGTCCACTATTTTAAATAAATTAATGCTAAAAACAAGGTAAATCCTATTATTATTTTAAAATGATTTAGGTATCTCACTTAAAACACAATAAGAAAATAGATCTAATCTAACAGGCTAAGCTAGAATAGAATCCGCAGGTCAAATGGTTGGTTCTGGGTTCTACAGGTCTGATAAAGGTCTCGGATAGGTCACTGGTGAATGAGGGTGAGATGAAATTAGGTGGGTAGGTCTCTATTCTAGGTTGTGTAGGCAAATACAGAGACCGGTGTCGGTCAGGGGTGACTAATCATGGTTAAGTATAATCAAAAGCCGGTTCTTATGAGATTTGGAAACGTCACAGAACAAGGTTTTGGCCTCCTTTGTGATTGCACAAAGGACTTTGGTTGGTCGAGACGAGGTATTGGGTGGCTGGAGTGGGATTTTGTGAGGTTTTGATGGGTATATGGAGGTGAAAATGTCGGAGAAGGTCAATAAGGAGCAAGATAAACAATAGGTGATAAAACAATGATGAAATGAAATAACCAGGAAAGTATGATATTGTACTTACTTGGATTTCATTTCTGAAGGCTTGTGTGTGATGGATGGAGGTGCCGGTGATGGATTTGAAGGCTGAAAGTGATTACCAACTAAAGAAAAGCTTCGTATGGGCTGCATGCACACTCCTCTTTTGCTTGGATAATTCAGAAGGTGGTTGGGATGGTCTGTGCAGGAGAAGATGCTCAATCTCCTTCCTTGGATGTGAGTTCTTGCTAGAATTGGCTCTCTGAAGATGCGTTATCTTTTTGAGCTCTCGTTCTTGCTTGTCAACTTTCTCCCAATGTTTTCCAACCTTGAGAATAAGGTAGTTTAGGAGTTAAAAAGGGGTAACTGACGGCGGTCCGGCTTAACCGGCGGCGGTTAGGGGTAACCGACGTTGGTCAAGGTGAGATTTTCTAGGTTTACTAAACTTAGGGAGATCCTCCTGATTTCCTTGGATCTCATGTCGTTATCCCATGAATTAGACTAGGAGATTCTATGAGCATGCGGGAATGTGGTTAGAGGGAGTGTAGGCATTGATTTTTAGGGTTTGGGTAAGTCTTAGTTAGTTATGGTAACTTGCTAAGAATAGGTCTTAAGGTGAGTTAGCTTGATGAGGTGTCTAAGTGAACTATATGTGTAGATATTATTTAGATAAGATATTTAAATAATAAATATAGTGAGGGTAAAGCATTAATTTAATTAAATTAATACTAGTGTGGTGAAGGGGGCCATGGCTAGGTGAAAGTGATGAAGGGTACTTATATGTCAAAGGATGAAGGCGAGTTTGACCTAATTTTAGTGTCTACATTTTGCCCCTTTTTATTGCATAGCTTGTATTGGTAAGCGAAGCTAACAAAAATAAGGTGTGGTTAGCCCATGTGAGGGTGAAGGTGATCCCCCTCAAACCGTGAAATCGACGAAGCGAAGCAATGGTGAAGCGGTGAGTGGTTTGATAAAAGGTAAATGTGAAGGAAAGGTAAATGGGTGTAGGGGAAGAGGGTGAAAGGTCTACTCGAGCAATCTAGGTAATGGGTCAAGGTCAAAGGTAGTAGTAGTCAAACACACGCACATGTATAAATTGCAACATGCTACTGGGTTGAAGAGCAAGCAAACTCTACATCGTCTAAGGTCGATAAGTTTATCCAAACAAGGGTGAAGTGAATCTGGTATCCAAGGTATAGGATAAGGTCAGGAAGCACAACATAGGTTAGGTGTAGGAATGTTTAGGTATGTTTCGGTACACCAAAGGTAGGGTCAGGATAAATGGTCATGGAAATAGGCTAGGTAAGGTCATTAGGTCAATCAACATAGGTAATAGTGCTGCAAGGTATAGCAAACACATGAGGTCAAAGGTCACTAGCGATGGTCCAGGTCCAAATATCGAGATCACGGCACGGGTAAGGCCAAGGTATGGGTAAAATAATAAAGCATCAACAACATATGCATGGAGGTTGAAGAAGGTGGAGGGATAGATGTGAAGGAAAAGTGGTTCAAGTAGGTGTAGGGATGGCAAAAGAAAAGGAAGGTAAGGAAAATGAGGTAAAATGAGGGGGTAATGAGTACATTGTGGTAATGGCGACATCGGACGTAATGAATCGTGATGAGGTGTAGGGTAACCGATGGCAATAGTCTAGGGAAATAGACCAGCAGCAGTTAAGGGTTAACTGACGTCGGTCGGGTTGGGTAGGGTATAAAAAGTGGATAACCTGCATTTGAAAATTCATTTGTGCATGTGGAAAAGTAGAAAAGGACAAGAAGAGAGAAAAGAGGAAAAGGACAAGAGAGTATAGTAGAGAGCTTGGTTGGCGAGCCACATAGGTGAGAGTGGGTGAGTGGGAGGTGGGGCCGAGAGAACAGTAGGCACAATTAAAATGGTGGCTAAGAGTGGTTGTGTAATTGAGGATGGCAGAGGTAAGAGAGGGCTAGATAGGAGCAGGCAACACAGAGGCCGGAGGTTCCACCATGACAATGAAGCGAGATCAGGTAAGATTTGAATTTTTTGTTTGTGATTTCTTGGTGAATGTGATGCAAAATGTAGAAAATATATAAAAATGGGGGGGGTGGGGGGAAAGAATTTCAAAATGGGAAAAAGAGAGGGAAAAGGTAATATGAAATGGTAGGGGGTAGGCGAAAAGGGTAATGTAGGCACAATGAAGGGTATAAAGAGGGATTTGGGTGGGGAGAATGACAA
This sequence comes from Taxus wallichiana var. yunnanensis, assembly GCA_018340775.1. Taxonomy (NCBI): domain Eukaryota; kingdom Viridiplantae; phylum Streptophyta; class Pinopsida; order Cupressales; family Taxaceae; genus Taxus; species Taxus wallichiana. The sequence continues at coordinate 542,911,044 of CM031244.1, read as the reverse complement.
GGAAGGGAAAAAGTAGGGTTGGAAAGTCAGGGTGGGTGGTGTGACGGTGACCGACATCGGTCAGCTTGTGGCTAACGTCGGTGGGTAGAGACTGGTATCGGTCACAAGAATAGTGACCAATGCCGGTCAAGGGGAGACCATGGTCGGTCGATGACAACTAGGGTTGTTAACCATATGTGTGGGTAGGTTTGGGTGAGGGTTAGGCTAGATAGGTTCGGGTAGATGGGTTTGGGTAGGTTTGGGTAGATAATGTCGGGATGTGGGGTAAAATGGGTAAGTTGGGAAAGGTATACTAATACAGTGCTTTTGTGGGATGCAGGTGAGAGACGAGCTGCGGATGAGATCCCGAGTTCCACCCTTGTTATTAAGAGTACAGGTGAGCGTGATGCAGGAGGAGTGACATCATGTGGCAGAGGTGGGATTGATAGGGGTGAGGCGCTACCAAAATGTAGTCTAGGAGGCGAGTCTTATGGTTGCCCTCATTGATAGATGGGACTCGGTGACCAATACCTTATATTTGCCGACGGGTGACATGATGATCACCCTAGAGGATGTCTAATGGATCCTATGGTTGACCATATTGGGGGCTCAGGTTTATTCTATCTCTTCAGAGGCATATGAGGAGTTACTGATCGCACCCATTTTTGGTTAGGGTGTAGAAAACCTAACGTTCTATAGTGCTAGCATGAGCTATAGAGCGATGTATAGAGCTCATCAAGAGGAGATGAGGTTAGTGGTACTTATGATGGAGGTAGTGTGTTGCTTCACACTACTGGATGCAGAGGGTGGGAGGTTCCCGAGGTCACTAATGGGAGTCCTCCATGACATGATGATACATCGGACACAATTCACATGGGCACCTACATTTATGACATAGGTTGCATAGAGACCAATGGGCCTATGGGCAGTGCGGAGGTTCAATATCTATTGTCATATTAATACATTGTTGTGCATACGAGCACATTGTTTATGTTCGACCGTGGGGGGATTCCCTAGTAGATGCATTCCCATGAAGAGTTTGAGAGTGGGGTATAGGCGGTGGGTGCCAGGCTATGGGAGAGGCTCGAGGTGCCGTAGCTATGCATGATGTAGCTTATTGCAGGAGGTTGTTGGAGGGGTTGTCCAAGGTGGAGGTCATTTGGAGGCTGTATGTGGGCTTCCCTTCATACAGACAGATGGCCACAGGAGCTAGCTGAGCTACAGATACATCTGTGGATAGAGGGGAGGAGAGCGGGAGAGCATGAGCGGATACCCATAGAGTGGGTTAGACGTTAGTTTGGATTGGTCCAGGGTGTACCACCTCCATTCCCTCAGTACCAGAGATGATGTGGAGAGACCTATGTCTCCACCACGACCCACAGTGCTGACTGGATAGGAGGAGCAACCAGTAGATACTCAGATTGATGATGTTGGGGTTACAGATGGGTACAGGTAGTGGTGGGCGGCACAGCTGAGAGCCATACCACCAAGGCTAGGGCAGCCAGACTTAGCCACCATTATAGTTTAGAGAGACACCCTACAGGGGTAGGTGGCTACGTTGGTGACGTAGCTTGGGATCATGTAGGGGCAGCTGACAGGGACAGAGGCATAGGTTGCCACATTACAGAGGTTGAGATAGTGATGCTACAAACTTAGGCCGAGTGGGCGGTACCTACACAGAAAAGGTAGGGGGGAGATGGAGATGGAGATGGAGAGGAGGTAGGTGGAGATGGAGGGAAGATAACCACCCTATAGCTCAGGGCTTTACAGGGAAACTCGACAACAACATTCGCACGCCATTACTTACCACAGTAGACCTAGCTATAGGCTTACAAGCATAGATTAGGCCAGGGCAACTTAGGCTCTAGCACCATTACAGGGTTCAATGCGAGTTTCGGGGATACCCAAGTATGTGTTAACATCCCGCATGTCCCACTTAGCCCCTGCGTGCTTTGTTGTTCTCTTTTCCCCTCTTTTCTTTGTGTTTTGTTCTTGATTCTGAAACCTCCGCCTGCTGCGTGGCGGTCTCGTGACCGCCGCCTGATCGGGCGGCGGTCCTATAACCGCCGCCCTGCTCAGGGCGGCGGTCCTTCACATGTTTTCCAGAATGCTCTTTTAACGTGACTCACGTAAATTTCAATGTTTACCATTTTTCACCGCCTTTGGCTTGCATTAATGATTCTGGTTCCCTGGAATAGTGTTTTGGCATTGTTTATGGTTTAAGAGATCAATTTGGTTTTTACCTTTGGGTAAATGGAAATGCTATAAATAGTTGGCTTGTGCTCAAGCAAATGGCCCCTCAAATTTGCCTCTGAATTTCTCATTTCAATAGCTTAGCCTTTCAGTTTTGTTTAGGATTCATAGTTTCATTTCTTAGATGCATAGTTAGCATTGTTTAGCTATCAGAAAGCCACATATTCTCCTTGTGCAAAGTGTTGTTGTCATTTCATCCAAATCAATTGGAGTAGGATAGTTTCATTTCAATAGGAAGCCATTAAAGTTGTAGGTTTTGTTCATCAAAAGGATAGTTTCGGTCTTTAGATGTTTTATGTTGCATGACTCATAATAAATCCCACTAGGAATTGCATAAGCCAAGCTCTGTACTCTTGTGCTATCCCTCTCCTACTCGCATTGTATTCATTCTACATCCTAAGCTGCCTTTGTTCCAATATCTACTCTTGTTGATGCTAGCATTACACACTTTTCTGGATCCACGTGAGCACGAAAGAATGAGGAGATCACACTGAGGGGACAAGGTCACACACCATCAGATTCACCACTATTCTATAGAATCCAGGTTCTAGCTTTCAAAGTTCTAGTTAAAAGCATATCAAATAGAGTAGCTAATCATTTCATTTCAGTTAAATTTTACTTTCGATATTGCCAGGGAAGCTGTGGGGATTGATAGTTTCTGAGAAACTATGATTCACTCCTCACTTCTGAGGTAGGATCGAGAGTCTTTCAAATAGAGTAGATCAGTTATCAAATTATTTAGAATAGATCTAAAAACTGCACAGACAAGTAGCTATACTCGGTTGCTTTGTTTGTTTTAATTGCGTTATTAGTTTAGTTGTCAATTTTAGATATATTAGATAATTTCTCTTTAAATTTTGTTCAGTAGTTTATCAATAACTATCAGATTTAGGAATATACATAGACATATCTTACGCAGTTAAATTATTTTGTCATTAGTTAGATTTGTATCATTTCCTTTTGTATGACAATCACGGGACCTAGAGAGCCCAGAGAATACATATTCGAGCCAATCGTGCCTCAACCCAATCTTATTACAGCAATAACTGATATAGATCAGAACCTTAGAATCCAAGTCTTTCAAACAACATAGCAGACTTACAATAGATCAGCTCACAGTTGAGCGAGTTAAATATAGAAGATGACCAAGCACACACGTTTTGGTCAAATCAGCCAAACTACAGATTACTCTAGATAAATATCCACATGACTGTAGAAGGGCTTGAAAGAGAGAAAATGTTTGGTTGTGACCCTTTGGTCCCATAGCCAGATGTAGGAGACACTCTCACAGACATAGATACTAGCTTAAGAATTCAGGTTGCAAGAACGCCTGTGAGATACTCTGAGAAGATCACACAATTGTTAATTCTAAATATAGAGGCCGAGAAGGCATACGACTATTGGATACTAGGGATTAGGGACTGATTCCACACATGACCATAGCAGGTCCACAACAACCACGAATCTATGGTTGTGACCCACAAATCCCACAACCCAATGAGCCTACAGGTCAATCTAACATTGACGTTGGCTTACGCACATTAATATTTAGATCCACTCCACTTCCACCTATCATCATCACATAGTTATCCTTGTTAGACGTAGCAGCTAACAAAGCTAAAGATTTCTAGACTAGACTAGAGAATCGACCATAGAATCCACTATATCCATCATCCATCATATGACCCTATCTGGAGACATACACGAAACCATCCCAGGTCATTTTCCACGTATCCCACAACCTATAGATCAGATCACGCCAGAGCTCGATATTGATTGGAGCCTTCGAGCAGTCATCCTTGCCGACCGATCTATCACACCAGTTCAGGTTAGGAGGGCCTTCTTTGCCTTAGATTCATAGATTCCATTAGTGTGTGTCGAAGATATAAGATTTCCTAACTAGTTTACCCATACCCTACGCATAATCCATCCCCACCGGCTGTCTCGGCACGACCTCGAGAGGTCGGGTGTGAGGAAGAGTTACTTGTAGATTCCCATGCTCGCTTGTCACTTTTCCATCGTACAAAATTGGTGAACCCAACGTGAAACAAACAACTGCAACATCTTCCTTATCTTTCTTCCACCTTCCCTCCTTCCCATTATTCTACGGGTATTCATATACCCCCCGAATATGTCGGGATTCGATGCATATGGCAGACCTCTCCTAGGTCTTGAGGCATACTACGCTCAACTGAATAGACAGTCATCACCCTCGCTCTCAGTATGGGGTGACAATTATTCAGCCAACCGGTTGTCAACACAAACTCCACCTCCAAAGACTAGATATAGCTCATCTTTCCAAATAGAGGAGTTGGATCAGCTCGCTCAAATGCGCACACACAGAGCCTTCAGGCTCGAACAATATGACGTTCACAGGAGAATCTGGTTCGTCTCCTCAGGTGCTGCTTAGACCACAAATTAGTAGACAATCAGACCCATACCTAGTTTTAGATGATGAACATTTAGTGCGTTATGCCAGAAATGAACAACGCTCTCGGGTATGTACCCACCCATAGGAAGTTTACAAACACAACCCGAGGTCTCTTTTCAAGAAAATACCTCCATACCACTACATATAGGAAATGCCCTCGGGAAACTTGGCAGGGCAATGATCAGTTCATAGCAGGGTATCACATGCCTATACAACACCAGGATATACAACAAATGCCACTAAGGCAAAATACCATGACTTTACCAAATGAAGTCATTTCAACTTTAGTAGAAAAAGTTAGGGGGTTAGAACTTGCTCAGGCAAATCACCATTCTCAATTCATGCAGGTAGGAAATTCTAATCCTCCACACCATCCTAGCCAAGTAGACCTCCTCACAGGAATGGGCACGTTAGGCATGACTCCTCAGTATTCACAACAAATGCCAACTAGAACCGCCATTTCTAACACCGTTCCGATACCTCCCGGTCTAGTACAAAATAATCCATTCCTAGACAATACCCCTTCATACTTAAACATGTACTCCAAATCACCACAAGGGGATATGTTCTCCTCTCCCGGCATGTTTTCTCAACCACAGGGGTTTCCTTATGCCCCTACCAATGCATACGCTACGCCATATCAACAACCCATTCCACCACCCCCCTCAGCAGGCACCATCAATGGTCGAAACCTACGCGATAGGGACTTATTCAAAATATTTGAAAGAGCCCTTAGACTTCACCATACGAAGCGTTATGCTTCCAAGACCTCTTCCCGATTTTCCCAAATACAAAGGTGAGGGAGATCCGAATGCACATATCAAGGCTTACGCCACAACCATTCGAGAACTGCTCCCTTGGGATGGGGTTGTTGCTAAAATATTCCCCAAAACCTTGGAAGGCATCGCCCTCGATTGGTATTATAGAATACCTGAGGCTTCCATCCATTCATTTAAACAACTTGTTTAAGAGTTCATTAAAGCGTTTGACATGAACAAACTATTGAGAACAGAATCAGGGAATTCTTGCACATTAAGCAAGAACACAATGAATCATCACTCATTTCATCCAAAGGTGGCGTACAATTCTTTATTCTTTGGCCAGTGCTCCAAACATGGACCAAATGGAACTATGTGATTTATTCCTTCATTCTCTCAACAGAGAAGTAAAGGAAGAAGTCCAGAAGTTCCCACTAAGGACTTACGATGAAGTACTTGAGAGCGCTCTCCGAATAGATCAAGTGGCAATAGATAGCGGTCGTAAGATGTATGGAGCAAACGGGAGGTTAATCACCTCCAACCAGAATACTACGGCTTATCCTACTACCACAAATGTCAATCAAGGACCTAAAATCCTTAATAAAAATCATGGAGTGACAACAGATGGAGTAACTGATCAGGCTAAAAGGTAAATGTTGTGAATACTCCACCACTAATGAACAATCAATGAAACAACAACTTTACCCCAACAATCAATGCAGTGGATTTTAATCAACAACAACAACAACAACAATGGTGAAACCCTACACAGGGTCCAAGCCAAAACTCAATTGGATATCAAAACCAAATCAAAACCAAAAACAACAAATACAAAACTTTAATCCTAATAGGCAACGGTTTGATCAGAATTTTGGGCCACAATATACACCAAACCAACAAACTAGGAATTACAATCCTAACTCGTATTGTGGTTTCCACAAAATTTGAGGCCATGACACTAGAACGTGTCGTGACTACAATAAATTCATGCAACATTTTCCAGAGGAACAAAGACAACTCTTCATAGATATGTTCTTGGCAGATTCTCATGTCACCGGCACCAAGTACTTTTACAGGGGTAGTTTCCCCTCAAAATGCTCCCCTCAAGATCTTTAATGACCCGCTCCCAAATCACAATAACAATAGGTTAAATCCAAATGGGACAAATAAGGGCATAATGACAGGAAACAATGATCATGAAGCCTCGACTTCACTAAATCCATTAGTTGCACCACAATTAGGAAGTCAACCACGACCCAAGATAGTCGGTTTAGTGGAGTTAGACACCGAACTACCCATGGAAGCTGTAACAAGGACACGAGAGTATTCCTCTCAGCCAAGTCCAAGTTACCTACCAGAGACAGATAACATCCAACAAATATTAGTAAAACCCGTAGGTGCCTATGATTTAATTAGTGATCTAACAAAAACCTTCTCGCACATTTCATTTTTGGACTTACTGAAGAACTCTCCCACCCACAGGGCTGCTCTTTTAGAGGCATTAGGTTTGAGTCATTTAATTAACATCACTCCACCTCCCAAAACACAAGTAAACCATATAGACTTTGATATCCACCCTCCGGGGCAGCCGGATAGGGATACCGAGTTTATATTCGAAATAAACAAAATACCAACAGATGCTTGAGATTGCACACGCAGAGGTGATCCGGCCTTACACTTGCAAGTGTGGGTTTATAACAATTATGTGAAACACGCGATGATTGATGATGGAGCAACAGTTAACATAGTCCCCTTCTCTTTCCTTCAAAAACTAGGGTATGGAGAAACAAATTGTTCCACGACTAGAAATACATTAAGAGGCTATGATAGCCTTAAAGCCACGTCGATTGGAACTATAATACTACCGGTCACCTTAGGACCCAAAACAATCCTGACTGAGTTTTATATTATAGATCGGAAACCAACTATAATATGATCCTTGGCCGACCATGGATACACCGTATGAAGGCAATCCCTTCTACATTATTTCAAGAAGTAAGATTCTTGCATTTAGGAAAGGTGTTCATAGCCAAAGGTGATCCAAAACCATTCGATATACACCTAGCTGACTTAAAGAAAAGACCAGGCATTCACTCGGAGTTTGAACTCCCAACAAACCAACTTAATAAACCCACCGACGCAAAACCAGAGGAGAAAGTTGGTACCTACAATAGATCTTGAGACTATGAGCCTAATCAAGACTATCCCAGCCCTCAAAGATGAGGCTAACATTGTAGAAACTAGTATCGTTAGGAACTACTGCAAAAATTGTCAAATTATTAGAACAGGATCTACCGATGTTCCTACCATTTGATTATGTAGGCATGGGATATACCCTAGGTGTTGGTTCTCTTCCAGTAGAGGATCTCTGCATGGTGGAAGTAGAAGATGTTAACACAAAAAATATCCCAACATCCATATTCCCAGCTAAATATTGGACTCTCCATTTCAATGGAGCTAGATGTCATTACGGAGTTGGGCAGGTGTAATCTTTACTTCTCCAGAAGGAAAAGTCCTACCATTTGCCTTTAAACTAAATTTCAAATGTACGAACAATGGTGCTTTGAGTATGAAGCCCTCCTCCTTGGCCTCATCTTAGCTAAGAGGATCGGTGTTAATAACATCAGGGTGTTAGGAGACTCACAATTGGTAGCAAACCAAGTCTCTGAGGTGTATGAAACCAAAGTGAGCACTTACAGCTCTACAAAATAGTTGTATTGAATTTAAGCAAGGAGTTTGACTTCATATCAATTGAAGCAATCCCGAGAACAAAATCTTCTCACCGATTCGATAGCAACCTCAGCATCACGCTTCACTCCAAACAGTGAGTTGGAAGATACCCGTTTCATGGTATCCCTTCATACTTGAACCATTGGTAAAAAAATGTCAAAACCCTCTTTTAACAAACAGAGATGAGAACAAATCTACTATCCTAGACCACATTGATAGTGATAGAACCACTCTTGATTACTTAAACACCTATGCAGCGTTACATCTCACCCATCACATGGTAGATTTGTCCTTAATCCCACATTCATCCTCCTACTTTGAAATCCCATGATGGAACTTCCCCCACAAAAGGAACTCAGCATATACACAATAGAAAATGGAGATGATCTGGAATTACCTCCAGCCCCACCTTGAGTTTGAAGAAGGTAACACTTCTTTAATCGAAGAAACAATTGATATTAACATCGAAATGGAGGATGAACCAAGGATATTGAAATTAGGATCCTCGTTAACTCCATCAGAAGTAGAAATACACACTCGAATCCTCAAGGAACATCAGAAGGCTTTTGCATTTAATTATAAAGAAATGACAGGGGTTACACCACACATTGCGGTACATAACCTCGTCACTAAATCAGATGCAAAGCCAATTAAACAAAAATCGAGACCAATGAAACCCAAGGTAGCTCTCATGGTGAAAGAAGAGGTAATAAAACTCCTCCAAGTAGGATTCATCAAACCAGTCGATTACTCTCAGTGGGTATCTAATATCGTTCCCATTCTCAAAAAGAATGGGAAGATACGCATCTGCATAGACTTCCGAGACATTAACAAGGCATGTCCTAAGGATGACTTCCCGTTACCATCCATAGACGTCATTGTTGATGCAACAGCTAGGATTTGAGCTTTTGTCTCTCATGGATGGATTCTCAGGATACAATCAGATCAGAATATCCAAACAAGACCAAGCTAAAACCACATTTATAACTCCTTGGGGAACCTATTGCTACGTTGTTATGCCATTCGGTCTCAAGAACACTGGCGCTACATACCAGTGGGCTATGACATATATATTTCATGATCTTATTCATAAAATTGTAGAAACCTACGTAGATGACTTGTTGGCCAAAGCCAGGAGACGTTGTGATCACCGAAAGTACTCACATCATTCTTTCATGTCTAATAGAATACGGAGTCACGCTAAATCTAGAAAAATGCGTCTTTGGTGTGACAGGAGGGAAGCTCCTAGGTTACATTATATCATCACGAGGGATCGATGTAGACCCAGCCAAAATCTAGGTTGTTCTCGAAATGATCCCACCTTCGGATGAATCTGGAATCAGGTCATTTCTTGGAAAACTCAGGTGCAATCCAGAGATTCATCCCGATTTAAGTTTTGCATTCATCCAATCAACAATCTACTCAAGAAAGATTATAGTATTGATTGGACTAAAGACTACAATGAAGCTTTCGAAGTGTTAAGCATTTCCTGTTGTCACCACCCACGCTAATGCCACCTAAGCCAGACCACCCTTTAATCTTATACTCACGAGCTACCAATGTCTCGCTAGCTACGCATGCTAGCCCAAGAAGATGATGACAAATGAGAATGTGTGATCTATTTTATTAGCCAAACGTTGCTCGACTATGAAACACGTTATACAAGCAGAAACGAGAATGCCTTGCCATAATCTTCACAACCAAACACTTAAGGCATTACATGCTAAATCAAGAAACAAGGGTCATTGTAAAAACAGACCATTTACGAACTTTCCTCACACAAGGGTCCTTGTCTAAAAAGGTTGGACACTTTATAACCTTAATGGGGAATTTGAATTAACATTTGTAAATCAGAAGTCCATTAAAGGACAAATCATTGCAGATTGGTTAGCTGATAACCCACTAGACGGAGGCAATCTAGTAGATCTGGACTTTCCCGATGAATGCATATACTACATCAAAACCAGACCTCCTATCTCTGAGTGTCCTTGGTATACTGATATTATTAATTATATCATGGACCATACGTATCCAGAAGGTGCTACACCACAACGAAGAAGGTGGTTACACATTATCATAGCTAAATACGTCATTATAGAGCAAGTGCTCTATCGTAAAGCATTTGATGGAATGCTTCTAAGATGTGTCGACACAGAAGAATCCAAGAAGATTCTCCACGAATCTCATAGTGGAATATGTGGAGGCCACTTCGGTGGTCATGCCACCACTCATAAAATACATCGGATGGGCTATTTATGGCCTACTCTAGAACATGACGCAGTAGAGTTTGTACTGAAGGTGTCATAAGTGCCAAGAATTCTCCCACGAGATTCACATGCCGGCACAAGCTCTACAACCAATCGCTACTCCATGGCCCTTTTCTATGTGGGGCCTAGATTTGATAGGAAATTCTCTCCCTCATCTACAAGATGGCCATAATTTCATAATCACGGCCACCGAGTATTTTACCAAATGGGTAGAGGCTATGCCTCTTACTACTATACCGGGTTCTGTAATCACCAAGTTCATTTTGAACCAAATCATTTACAGGTACGGTGTCCCACAAATCATTATCTCAGATAATGGGACTTCTTTTAAGAATGACGAAGTTCACGAATTGTGTAATAAATTTAAAATAAGCCATCATACAGACCTCCTGTATTACCCTCAAGCCAACGATAGGCTTGAAGCGACAAACAAAACATTAAAAGCCATTCTTCTTAAAACTGTGAAAGAAAACAAGCGAGATTGGCATTTGAAGTTATATCTAGCCTTGTGGGCCCACCGAACCTCAATAAGAACACCAACAGGAGCAACTCCTTTTTCATTGGTATTCGGGGTAGAAGCAGTTCTCCCACTTGAGGTTGAAATACCCAGTCTCCGTATCTCATTACAAGGGATTCTAGATGAAGACGCTTATAGAGAAGCACGTCTCTCCCAGCTAGAAAGCCTAGATGAGGCCAGGTTAGATGTTGAACAACGACATAGAGTCTATGCTGACCGGATGTGTCGGCAGTATAACAAGAAGGTCTATGAATGAGACATATATGAAGGTGATCTAGTTCTAAGGCTAGATAGCCGGATCGATAAAAAGACCGGCGAAGGAAGGAAGTTCCGGCCCAAATGGTTGGGCCCATACCAGTCACGAAGGACTATGGAAATGGTGCATATCTCTTATGTACACTAGAGGGTGAGGAATTTGGTGAAACAGTCAATTCCCTACACCTTAAATGATTCTACGCATAAGCGGCCAGCACTATTTATATAAATATATCTACATTGCATCTTCATATAGTTAGGTTCATTTTGTCACTTGTTTCATACAATTTTGTGATCAAGGAACTCATTCTCAAAGCAATTCATTACAAACTTCTGATGGTATTGGCATAAACACTCTAATCATACTTCTTCATTTTTACAACATCACCTGTTTCGAATCATTTCATCAAATAAAGCTAGATATGACAAAGCCTTAATGGTAACCATACCAAGATCTGCATGCTTGTTCTCATCTTTGGTTTCTTCCTAGGATAGGTGTCTTGCCTATGGTCTGTTCTAGAAGCTTCATCATGTCACATCTATCCCCTATGTATATCTCTTTGGAAATAAGAATACACTGACATTTTTCTCAAATAAACAAGTCAAATATAGATCAAACAGAAAATTTTAATTTTACACATTTCCTTGCCCCACCAACCTTTGGTGATGAGCTTGCATCTCTTACTAGTGACGTAGGGTTGGGAAAGGATGGGAATGCCCTTACTCACCTATACCTTGTCCATGGTGATAAGCCCACGCTTCTTACTAGTAGCATGGGGCAAGGTGTAGGGAGTCCTCTTGACAAATAAACATTGAAGGTAGTCAGCAATCAAATTCAAATGAACCTTTGAAATTTTGAGTCAAAAACAAATGAATCAGATGTCCAAAATTCCAAGAGAATTCAAAACCCTGAAACCCAGATTTTGTCTACCATGTGGCCATCTACGGATCTAAGTCTAGATAAACCACAAAGCAAGTTGCATCCCAAACTATGGAGTCACTCGAGTAGAGTAGGCTTGTAGCATCCTAATTTGGTTCCACCAAAGCTTTGTCTATCTCTCATCACTATCATTTCAACACATTTCATAACTTGTGCCCTTTCTAGCTCTCGGTGATGAGCCCTCGCATCTTACTAGTTGCGTGGAGTTAGGAGTGGGGCAAGTTTATCTACTCATCATACCGGTTTATCATCACATTTTGTCAAAACAAATATGAAGTACCAAAAATTTCCTATAAGAAGCTAGAGTTCAAAGTCACATTGTGTCTACATTATCATATATCAGCATCACGAAATACAAAAAGAAAGTAAACATTTGTATCATTTGTTCTCCATTGCATACATTCTAAGAAGCATATAAAAACAACATTATAATTTACATGCATAATCAAATCATAAGAACATTAATACCAAGCATCTGATCCAAGAAAAGAATATATATATATATATAAACAAACAAGTTTCCTGTACAATGCCATCATGCGCTAAGCATGGTCAAAATGCTCAAAGAGCAGGAGATACAAAATACATCATAAAAATAGTCCAAGAGAGCCAAGTGGCTTCTCAACCCCTATGAGATCCCTCTGAGGGTGCATGCCCATGTCTAGGACTCCGGCTACGCCGGCACTCTGAGTGCACGGAGGGCTCACGATCCCGAGGAGCAGCTGCGGTCTCACCATGAGAATGACTCCTCATCAGGTGCTCTGTTGTCCTGTACCCTACCAGCTCGTACGGAGGGTAGACACCATCCTAGCCACATGCCAGATAGGGGAAAAGACATGTCGGTGTGCCTACCAGCTGCTGAAGGCTCCCCTACATCCATGGATAGCTCTGCACGGGTCTTCTCCATAGGGATCATCAGGGTATCGGTGCATACCCGGTGAATCAGGTCTCGCCACTCATCGGCAGTCTCTGCAAGCAAAGGTGAAAAGCCAATTAGAAATGATCAAAAGATAAAAAAATGTAAACAAAGGGAGAGAGAGCAATTAAGGCAATCCTAACTAGAAACAAACGTTAAAAGGAAGGATGATAACTCACTCGGATCGCTAGGCCTCCAAGATGGATCTCTAGGATCGGCACACCTGCCACAGATGCCACCCTTAACTACCGGCGTGTGCTCCTCCTATGGCCGGGGTAACATATCATCCTACTATGGACTCATCCTCCCCACCAAGGCCCTGAGAGAGTGGCTCCTCTGAAACTAGAGTCACCCTCTCCACACTCTGCTCCGCCCTCTCTGCCTGTAAAATATCCTGAGTGTCATGCCACTCAGGATCACTGTCCTCCTCTCCACCTGACTCACTAGCCTCAGCCTCGGTCTCCTCCTCCATCTCTCCCCTGTGAACTCCTCAGACTCGAGTCTATGTCAATAGGGTCATCATGCTTGCTGTGGGGGACCGGTGGCAATCTGAAGTAAGGGTGCCTGAGGAGCACCGGCTCTCCCTCGAGCTTGTACTACTCTAGCTACAATGGGACTCTAGGAGTAACAACTATCCAACCCGGCCTCTAGGACCTCCCCTGGCCTCTCGAACTGATCTATATACTGGCACCACCGGGGAAGCATACCCACGTAAGGCAGGCCAAACTGCTGAGGCACTCGAAAAGGGATGTATCTCCACCCTCCCCACCCTGTCAACAAGCTACCCTGTGGTGGAGTAGGAAATCAAAGTAAGAGCCTCCTCACCCCATAACCTTGCCATGGCCTGATACGGTGTGGCCTCCATGTCATCAGTGGTCAGGGAAGCAACTAGGCTAGTGAGGTGCTCTGAGCACCGACATGTCTATCCATCTGGCTGCCCTCACAGCTCCGGGATCTGCCACCTCTACACCTCTACCATAGGGGATGAAACGCTCATAGACCCAGCTCATAACCAGGGTCGGATGGCTCAATGACTGCCCCTGTAAATGGACCACCCTGTATAGATCATGGTAGGTAGTCCCAAGTATGTCGGCTCCCCAGGCATAAATCCGACCATGTCCCTCAATCTATGCAATGATGGGGGACCAGCAATAGAGTAGAGTGTCTCCTCCCTTGTCCCCGATCAATCTCGAGGCAAGGATCCCCATAATGGCCTGACGAATCAAGGGGATAGGTAGGCTAGGAATAGATCGGACCCTCACCCCCTTCTTTGAACCAGTGGAGATAACTGCATCTCCCATGTATGAGGCCCACTGTGCTATCTGAGCCCGTGAACCTGCTTTGTCTCAAGAGTAAGTCATCTCCCGATGATCGGGACCCCCAAGATATGGTAAACGTCCTCCAAAGTAATGGTCCACTCACCTCGGACCCCTGGTAATCGGAAAGTGTTCCGATCAACATCCCAATATGAAAATAAGTCACAAAGTATGTGACTGGATGGTGCAACATGTGGAACCCATGATATACGTAGTATACCAGCCCTCTGAAGAGTGTCCTGCTCATCCTGAGAAAGGGCATCTAATACTGCTGGGAGCCAATCACACTCTCTCTCTCTGGCTCCATCGAATGTACTCCTCCCTCGCCTGCATACACCCAAAAACACACAAAACAGAACAAGTTAGTATCCAAATGACATTAGAAAAATCATGAAAACACATAAGAATGCTAAAAATGCAAAATTAACTTCAAAAAGGTGTTGTTTGTGCATTCTGTGAAGGACCGCCACCCTGAGCAGGGTGGTGGTTCCATAATCACCGCCTTAAAGGCGGTGGTCTTGTAACCACCACCCTGAATAGGGTGGCGGTTGTGTAACCACCACCCTGTTCAGGGGCGGCGGTCATGTCCCGAAAACCCACGCGGGTCATGTGCCCTAAAAAGGCCTAAAAACACAAAAATGACAATTTTTGACCAAAACAAAGCCTACCCAGTAGGCCCCCCCTAGATGAACCTATTAAAACTAACATTTTCAAAAATTATCCCCCCATGACAAAGTTTTCAACATTTTAATATTTTGGGGATAAAACGGTAAATTGAGAAAAACTAACTTGTGATCTCGCGGGTCGGTGTTCCACTCGTGGAGGCATGATCACGATCTCGTCCCAGACGTTTTGACTATACTCTCATGAGAAACCGTCACCGTGGGTCCCAGAGCTCAAAATCAACCAAATCAACATGCGCAAATGAATAGGAAAATGGGCCCACTTTTACATATATAGCAACCTGACTTGTTTTGAATGCCCTTTCTACGGGGTTTGGAGCACCGACGGAGGTAAGTTCTTATCCCCACACAAATGGTACGTCCTCATTTCATGATATTTTAGTATTTATTTTTCGATCTTTTTGTCTATTTGCACTTGAGTTCTCTTTTCATTTTGCAGGTAGCGGGAATTTGGATAGCATCATTTCGACACACGACGTATCAGGTATAACTTCTAACTTCCCATTTTGGGACCGCCATACTCGGACCCACCATTTTACGCCTCTTCATGGCTAAAACACTTCTCCAGGGGGCAATATGTACGTACCCAAAATTGTAGGGTATTGCACCACCAGAACATCGTAACACGTGCCCCAATGATGATATAGGTCTCCTCACAAGGTGTTCGGGATCGGAAAAGCTCCCCAAGTATGCGTTAACATCCCACATGCCCCGCTTAGCCCCTGTGTGCTTTGTTGTTCTCTTTTCCCCTCTTTTCTTTGCATTTTGTTCTTCAGTTATGAAACCGCCACCTGCTTGGGTGGGTCTCATGCCACCCGATCGAAGTCGCCCCACCACCTGCGGGGGGCGGTCCTTCACACATTTTCCAGAATGCTCTTTTAACGTGACTCACGTAAAAATTTCAATGTTTACCATCTTTTTCACCACCTTTGGCTTGCATTAATGATTCTGGTTCCCTGGAATAGTGTTTTGGCATTGTTTATGGTTTAAGAGATCAATTTGGTTTTCACCTTTGGGTAAATGGGATTCTATAAATAGTTGGCTTGTGCTCAAGAAAATGGCCCCTCAAATTTGCCTCTAAATTTCTCATTTCAATAGCTTAGCCTTTCATTTTGTTTAGGATTCATAGTTTCATTTCTTAGATGCATAGTTAGCATTGTTTAGCTATCAGAAAGCCACATATTCTCCTTGTGCAAAGTGTTGTTGTCATTTCATCCAAATCAATTGGAGTAGGATAGTTTCATTTCAATAGGAAGCCATTAAAGTTGCAGGTTTTGTTCATCAAACAAGGATAGTTTCAGGTGTTGGACGTTTTATGTTGCATGACTCGCAATAAATCCCGCTAGGAATTACATAAGCCAAGCTCTGTACTCTTGCGCTATCCCTCTCCTACTCGCATTGTATTCAGTCTGCATCCTAAGCTGCCTTTGTTCCAATATCTACTCTTGTTGATGCTAGCATTACACTTTTCTAGATCCACGTGAGCATGAAAGAATGAGGAGATCACACTGAGGGGACAAGGTCACACACCATCGGATTCGCCACTATTCTGCAAAATCCAGGTTCTAGCTTTCAAAGTTCTAGTTAAAAGCATATCAAATAGAGTAGCTAATCATTTCATTTCAGTTAAATTTTACTTTTGATATTGCCAGGGAAGCTATGGGGATTGATAGTTTCTGAGAAACTATGATTCACTCCTCACTTCTGAGGTAGGATCGAGAGTCTTTCAAATAGAGTAGATCAGTTATCAAATTATTTAGAATAGATCTAAAAACTACACAGACAAGTAGCTATACTCGGTTGCTTTGTTTGTTTTAATTACGTTATTAGTTTAGTTGTCAATTTTAGATATATTAGATAATTGCTCTTTAAATTTTGTTCAGTAGTTTATCAATAACTATCAGATTTAGGAATATACATAGACATATCTTACGCAGTTAAATTATTCTGTCATTAGTTAGATTTGTATCATTTCCTTTTGTATGACAATCACGGGACCTAGAGAGCCCAGAGAATACGTATTCGAGCCAATCGTGCCTCAACCCAATCTTATTACGGCAATAACTGATATAGATCAGAACCTTAGAATCCAAGTCTTTCGAACAACAACAGACTTACAACAGATCAACTCACAGTTAAGCGGGTTAAATATAGAAGATGACCAAGCGCACACATTTTGGTCAAATCAGCCAAACTACAGATTACTCTAGATAAATATCCATGACTGTAGAAGGACTTGAAAGAGAGAAAACATTTGGTTGTGACCCTTTGGTCCCATGCCGAGATCACGGAGAGACACTCTCACAGACATAGATACTAGCTTAAGAATTCAGGTTGCAAGAACGCCTGTGAGATACTCTGAGAAGATCGCACAATTGTTAATTCTGAATATAGAGGCCGAGAAGGCATACGACTATTGGATACTAGGGATTAGGGACTGATTCCGCACATGACCATAGCAGGTCCACAACAACCACGAATCTACGGTTGTGACCCACAAATCCCACAACCCAACGAGCCTACAGGTCAATCTAACATTGACACTGGCTTACACACATTAATATTTAGATCCACTCCACTTCCACCTATCATCATCACACAGTTATCCTTGTTAGACGTAGCAGCTAACAAAGCTAAAGATTTCTGGACTAGACCAGAGAATCGACCATAGAATCTATTATATATCCATCATCCATCATATGACCCTGTCTGGAGACATACACGAAACCATCCCAGGTCATTTTCCACGTATCCCACAACCTATAGATCGGATCACGCCAGAGCTCGATATTGATTGGAGCCTTCGAGCAATCATCCTTTCCAACCGATCTATCATGCCAGTTCAAGTTAGGAGGGCCTTCTTTGCCTTAGATTCATAGATTCCATTAGTGCGTGTCAAAGATATAAGATTGCCTAACTAGTTTACCCATACCCTACGCATAATCCATCCCCACCATTATCTCGACACACCTCGGGAGGTCGGGTGTGAGGAAGAGTTTTTTCAAGAAAATACCTCCATACCACTACATATAGGAAATGCTCTCGGGAAACTTGGCGGGAAATGATCGAGTTCATAGGGGTATCACAGGCAAAGGTATGTGGGATATGGTTCAAATGTCGAGGTTTTTGAGATGAATAGGAAAGCAGGTAAGGGTGAGGAAAATGGTTAGGGTAAAGAGTGGTTGAGCTAACCTTCTAGGGCCCCATGCCCTAGAAGTGCTTTGCCTACATAGTCCCGGTGAAAAGGGACCTCAGACCGATGTAGTTCTCCCATAAGCTAGGGAAGAATATGATAAGATCGAAGAATAGGTAGGGCGGTTGATAGTTAGGTTGGGTTTGAGGTCATAAGTATGATGAGGTCAAGATCGATTAAGTGAGGTGGAATATAGGTAGATAGGTATGGGTGATTTGAGGTTGATGAAGGTGGGATAAGAGGGGGCAAGAAAGCCACCCAATTGGAAAGGATCAAAATGTATGAAACACATCTTTAGAGAGGCCAATGAACGTAAGACCCGAAAGACATTACACGATTGATTACTCTAAGAGTGATGAATAGTCATAGAATCACCAAATGTTGTAGGTGCAGCGAGGTCCCTTGAGGCAGTATGAGGTGAAAAGACAACGGGTAATGAGGTGTAGCTTATTGGGTCATAAAATGGGAAGTAGAATGCCTTGGGCAATAGAGCCAAGATCACAATAGGCAAGTCCATGATGAAAAAGCTTATTTTCTTTTTCTTTGCTTTTTTTTTAAAGATAGACTGATCAATGTGGGAAGTCTATATGGGATGAATACATGGCTCCTTGAGGTCTTCACGAAGCTGATCGATGTGGGAAGCTTCTGAATTTTGATTTTTAAGAACATAGTCTTCTCTTTGGAAAAACTATGTAGAGAGTTGTGAGATTTTATAGCTGTCCTTCGAGGGAGCAGTCTACTTATAGCGATAATTGAAGGTGGAAGATGTCCTTTTGAGGGATTCATCTTTTATATTGGAAGTTTGACTCAAGGAGTGGATCCCTTATTTTGGAAGATGTCCTTCTAAGGGATTCATATTGTTTGTTTTGTTTTTTGGCTTTTAAGTCATGGACGAGACTATAACGAAGCATTTGGTTGTTTTTGAGAAGGAAAAGGTGAATGACCATGGGATCTCATCTAAAAAGAAGACAAAAATTATCCATGAGAATCATGCCATGTGTAGAGCCGTGGTGCACATATTTAAGAATAGGCAAAAGGGTGATGGGTAATCACATGATCCTTGTTTAGTCGTTGGAGATGAGGTATGGAAAAGGTAAATGGCACTCAAGGGATGAGCATGAACTAGATAAATAGTGATGTAGGACAAGAGGTCAATAGTAGAATGGTCAAATATGTAATGCATTAAGGGGCTCGAGGTTTGGGTTAGGACAACCAATAGCCACCTAATCCATACGTATGAGTTACAATGTATGGTCCAAGCCAATTAGGAGCAAATTTTCCCCGTTTTCTTTTCTCTGCTTTGGTTACGTGTTGATTTTATTTCAAAACAAGGTCACCAACTTGGAAGGTATGTTCATGAACACATTTTTCATAGGCATGCTTGATGCGTTTTTGATAGACTTGGAGGTGATCCAGAGCGTTAAGATGACGTTCGTCTAATAACTCCAGTTGTGCTAAGTGATCCTGATGAAAGTCATCATTAGTAAGCATGTCATGGAGAGAAATGTGGAGTGAGGGGATCTGGACTTCAAGAGGTAAAACAACCTCGATACCGTAGACTAGTGAAAAGGGTGTAGCTGCAGTGGTAGTGTGAATACTAGTACGGTATGCCCATAGAGAAAAAGGAATGTGCGTATGCCAATCCTTCCCAGTATCATCAACCACTTTCATGAGAATTTTATTGAGGGTTTTGTTAGTGGATTCGGCTTGGCCATTGGTTTGTGGGTAATAAGGTGAGGAGAAACTAAGCTGAATGTCGAAGGCGTCGCAAAGTTTTTGCAGTGTTTTGTTTTTGAATTGTTTTCCATTGTCAGTGATGAGGCGATGAGGGACACCGAAGCGACAAATGATGTGATGGTTAATAAAATCACATATTTTCTTGGCTTTCGTGGAGATAAGTGGTATGGCTTCTACCCATTTTTTGTAGTATTCGGTAGCAGTTATGATCCATTGATGGCGTTGGGAAGAATGAGGATTGATTTCTCTGACAAGATCCAAACCCCATTAAGAGAAGGGCCAAAGGTCACGAGCAACCTGTAAGGCATGACTGGGTGTATGATGAAGGTTGAAATGTTGTTCACATTTCACACAGTGTTTGACATAGTCACAACAATCATGATTAAGGGTCAGCCAGTAATAGCCTAGGTGAAGAATATGCTTAGCAACAACAAGGCCACTGAAGTGACCTCCACATATGCCATCGTGAACTTCTTTAATGGTATAGGGGATTTCAGAGCTGGTGAGGCATTGTAAGAGAATATCATCAAAGCCTTGTTTATAGAGAAGGCCACCCATGACAACATAACGAGAGGCCTTTTTGAGAAAGGTGTGTTGTCCATTACGTGTGAGATCAAGAGGCAATATAGAAAGGGAAAGGTAATCTGCAAGCTGCTTATACCAAAGATCGTGTGTGTTCAGTGAGGTAGTTTGGATGAGGTTAATATAACAAGATTGATAATAAGGTCTTGGTATGCATTTTATGGTAACAAAGATGTCTGAATCATCAGGCGAAGTGGGTATTTGAGAAGTGAGGCAGGCCATGGTATCCGTGAATTTATTGGTGGATCGCGGAACGGTTTGAATTTTATAGCGGTCAAAGGTAGTCAACATGATGTTGACGTAGTGTTTGTATTCTTGAAGTATTTCATTATGAAACTGATAAACACCATTGACTTGGTTTACTACTAGTTGAGAATCACCAAAGATATTAATGGACTTAACATCTAAGGCATAGGCGGTCATGAGACCCAATACGAGCGCTTCGTATTCGGCGATATTGTTGGTGCATTCGAAGTCAAGTTTAAATGATAAGGGCATGGGTTCACCCTCAAGAGGAATGAGGATAATGCCTGCACCACCCCCATGCTGAAATTTGGAACCATCAAAGAATAAGGTCATTTGGTAAGGGTCATCATCCAAAGAGAGGTGAGCAATGGATTCGTCAGGGAAATCAAAGTTCGAGGGTTGGTCCCTAGCAATAGGTGCGTCAGCCAATTGGTCGGCAATAGCCTGGCCCTTAATGGACTTTTGGTGGATGAATTTGAGGTCAAGATCAGCTAAAAGCATAAGCCATCACACGGTATGCTGATTTTGATAAGGTTTAGCGTACATGATGTGTAAAGGGTCGGTGTTGGTCACAACATAGGTTTTGTGGTTGAGTAGGTAATGGCGGAGTTTGGTGGCAATGAAAACTAAGGCTAAGCATAGTTTTTCAGGGTGAGTGTATCGGGTTTCATAGTCTAGAAGGGTATGACTTATATAATAAACCACTTGCTCCCTATGTTGTTCATCATGATGAGCGAGCATGGCTCCCAAAGAGTGATCGGTAGCTGATATGTATAGGTAAAAAGGTTGGTCGTCTTTAGGTGGGATAAGTACGGGTGGTTGGAGAAGGTATTGTTTTAAGGCCTCAAAATCTTTGTGGCAGTTGTCATCCCATTTGAAAGAGACATCCTTCATAAGCAGATGATGAAATGGTTGGAAATGGCCAGAGAGTTGGGAAATAAATCGGTAAATGGATTGCAATTTACCTTGCAGGCTACGAGTTGTTTGAGGTTCGTGGGTGGAGGCATTTCCAGAATGGCCTTGAATTTTGCTAGGTCAACTTCTATACCACGTAAGGAAATGATAAAACCCAGGAGATTTCCTGAGAGAACCGTGAAGACACACTTTTTAGGTTGAAGGAGGACGTAATATTTAATGAGGCGGTCAAAGATGGTTTTGAGGATAGTGAGGTGCTCGGCACAACATTTAGATTTAGCCAAGAGATCATCCATGTAATCTTCCAATATGCGATGCATGATATCATGGAAGATGTAAGTCATAGCATGCTGATATGTAGCACCAGCATTTTTAAGGCCAAAAGGCATGAATCGATAGTAGAAGGTCCCCCAAGGGGTAATGAATGTGGTCTTGTGCTGATCCTCTAGGGCAAGTAAAATTTTGTTATAACCTGAGAAACCATCCATGAGCGAGAACATTTCGTGACCCGCGGTAAGGTCTAGCAGTTGATCAATAACAGGTAGGGAAAGTCATCTTTTGGGTAGGCAAGGTTGAGGTCACGAAAGTCCATGCAAATGTGGAGTCCCCCTATTGCTTTAGTGATAGGGACAATGTTAGAAATCCAATGAGGATAATCAATGGGTAAGATGAAGGAAACAGAAAGAAGGTGCTGAAGTTCTTCTTTGTGAGAAGAGCAATGGGAGGGTACACTTTCCTTAGCTTTTGCTTGATAGGTTTGGCATCGGGAATGGTTACGATATTGTGGACCATTATGGTGGGGTCGATACTGGAATGTCGGTGTAAGACAAAGCAAAAGCATGGTTATGATCTCGGAGAAAATAAGTGAGGGCTTCTGTCAGCGGCATCTAAAGACTGTCGATCTTTAGGATGTGCGGGTCATCCCGAGTATGAATGTTGATCTCGATAGTTGATTCATTCAACATGGTTTGCATCTCGAGAGGTAATGACCGATGAATATATGATTCTTCTACACCAAGGTAGGTGAGTATGGATTCATCATCCTGACATTGAACGATGTTAATGGTCAGTGTGTCATCGTTAATCATCTCAGGATACATGAATGGAAGGGTGGAAGGGGCCTCGCCTTCGCATTGAGAAGTTAGAGGCCCTAAGGATATGGTGTTTATGAAAAAAAAAAGTTAGGAGGGATAGATTTAGTATCCATCGAATCTGCAGGGTGAGGGGGTAATGAAGGTGGAGAAGGGCTAGGGTCCTCAATGAATTTAGTGCGGGCCTATTTGGTAGAAGGTTTGGGGAAGTCGATACCACTATGGTCATTATGTTTGCGGGTGGTACATGGAATAATGGTATGGCGACCCTGTTCATAAAAGCTGAAACCAAAACCCTTCCACGCACATTGGTGTAGGAAGGTGTGGGTGAAATAGTGATTGGTAAGTGATTGGAAGTCAGCGGAAAATGGGTGGGGTTGTGAAGGTGGTTCAGGTGTGTAGGTGGTAGTATCAAGTCCCCCATAGGCGAGACTAGTATGAAGATGAGGAAGACCATAAAGGAGGCGTTCTCTTATACGGTGATCATAGCAAGGGTGTTGGTGAAGGCTTCCATACTCGCGCGGAGTAAGGAATGTGTTGACACTATATAGGTGGTACTCCCCTAGAGTGAGGTGTTGAAAAACACCTTCTAAGGGATCAGTGGTTAGTATGTGGGTAGTTGGTATGGACGATTTGTTGGAGGTTGATGTGGAGGTGGTGTTAATGGATTGGGCAGCTAATGGGTTAGCCATGGAGGTTATAGCAGCGGTAGGCATGGAGGAGGTACGTGTGGTGAAAGCAACGGCCGTACTGGTAGGTGTGGGTGTAGGTGTAGGTGAAACAATATTGGTTGCGGAAGTAGATGGCTTGACCAGTATGAGTACGTCGTTGGGTCAAGAAAGCATGTTGCATGTTTTGAAAGGTGATGGGTCAACTGGAATGGTATAAGTGTGTCCTTCGTGTTGAAACTTTACACAACGATGCAAATCGGAAGGATTGTAACCCATGACATAGATCTAGGGTCTACCAAGCAATAAGTTATATTGGAATTCCCCCTCCAAAACATAAAATAATTCTGGAATAGTGCGAGGGCCCACGCAAATGTGAAGGATGATAGTGCCTAGTGTGGAGGTGATAGTGTCATTGAGCAATGCAACATGACCGGATGTTTGTGTATATAATTGTCGGTATGCACATTTGAGAAAATGCATGGGATGAAATGATGTTAATGCTAGCGCCTCCATCAATCATCACATGGTGTACCCGTATGTCATCAATGTGTACAGAGATGAAGAGGGCTGGGTCTAGGTCATCATTTTGGTATGGCGTGATCTCTGCCTCTGAGAAGCTAAGGGAAGACACTTGGTGAACAAGGGGAGGTGAGGATGAAGGTGGTAATTTGGTGAGAGAGGCTACATAATGGGGTGTGATAATGGATGCTACGGGTGTAGGGTCATTGGGTAAAACCTCGATAGATTGAAGAACCTCCATGAGGGCTTGCTGATGGGATTCTGAGGTTTGGATGAGGTCATATAAGGACATTTTGAGGGGTGATTGGTGTAATTGTTTGAGCATGGTACGATGTGTGATGCCATTAGAAATGGGGTATGTGGGGCCACATATAGTTATCTTAGGTATAGGTGTAGATGGTATGTTAGGTATAGGATTGGTTGGTGGGTCAACTGCCTTTTCTTTACCCTTCTGCACATGTGTAGTAATGTGTACCATGTTGATTTGAGGGAATTTGTCAAAGGGAAAGGGTGTAGGGTAAGTGGTATAATGACATGAAGGGAAAAAACCTACGAGAGGAGAAAATCCATGTGAGGTCGGTTAGGCGCGCAGACATTTGGGTGGTGGCGTGGCAAGTTCTCTGATGCAAACCATGTTAATTTCAAATTTTGTGTGTGGTTCTGGGAGCTGTGAGGGTGGAGGTTGTGGTTGTTGAGTATGCAGTGTGGGAATGGGGGTAGGTGAAGCAAGATCCTCATCAAGAAGGTCATCATCATCAAAGTTGGTTTCAGGTGGACACAATTGGAGAAGGATGGTTTTCAAAGCCTTACAATTCTCCACA
The DNA here is from genome assembly GCA_018340775.1 of Taxus wallichiana var. yunnanensis. Lineage (NCBI taxonomy): Eukaryota > Viridiplantae > Streptophyta > Pinopsida > Cupressales > Taxaceae > Taxus > Taxus wallichiana. The sequence goes on along the minus strand of CM031244.1, from coordinate 542,886,224 downwards.
TTGTGCCCTGGCACACGATGGTATGCACAAATTTTGGTATCATCAAACCCTTTTGGCTTGGGTTTGAGGGGGTCATAAGGTCGAAGTGGTGGTAATGTAATAACAGATGTCTCGAGGAGGTTGGTTAAAATCTTGGCATAGGATCCTGCTAGTGGATCACAATGGGAAGTGAATGTGGGTTTGGGCATAGGTGTGATCGGCTGTCTGGGAATTATTTTTGGAAGTGTAGGAATAGGTCAAACTATGGGTTTAGGTGCCGGTGTGGTTTGAGGTATCGGTTGGGTTTGTTTAGGTATGGGTACAGTAGATGGATGGGTAGGAAGGTGTGGTTTTGGTTTGACTACCTTGTTGTGGGGTAGTGGGGTTTTGTTTTTGGGGTGCACCTTCTTGGGTAAAGGTGATGTGGGTGTATGAGGTCTAGAAGGAAAAGTAGATGGAGGAAGAGGGTGAGTTACCCATGGGGATAACGGGGGTGCTATGAAGGTAGATGATGTAGGTCATGCTTGGGGTGTGAGGGACAATGACTGAAGTGTAGTAGGTAGTGAAGCAATGGCGGTATTAGTGGTAAAGAGGCTGCAGGTGCGGGTATGAGTCATGTTATGTGACTAGGTAGGTTAGAGATTTGTGAGGTAGGAATGGGTGATTGTGGTATTGGGTTATGAACGGGTGAGGGGTGCTTGACCATGTTAGGCAGCTGAGGTCTTAAGGTAGATGGGACAAGTGTGGGTGTGATTGGTGCGGTAAGGGTATGAGGTTGATGAGTTTGTTTCTTTAGCTTGGGTGTCGAGTAGGTGTGGTTTTGGAGGATGTAGCTAAATCTAGTTTAATAGGTGGATGAGTAAGGCTGGTGGTTGGGGTAACCCCTAAAGTGGTAATAGGTTTAGTGGAGGTAAATATTGTGGGTATGGGTTGGGGTTTAGGCATAGGTTAGGTTATGGGTAAGGGTGTGGTGTGAGTGCTAATGGGTATCGTAGAAGGGGTTGCAAAGAGGTGGTTGTATGTGGTTTAACGGGTGGAAATGTGCTTGGGTAGATAGTGGAGGTGTCATTGAGGGATCTTTGCATTTGTGTTGAGACAGGGAGTAAGAGGTGCCCCCATAACAAGGCTCTATCCACATACTCTAAGTGATCAGCCAAACGTGAGAATGGCACGTTTATGGGTGGAGCTGGTGAAGACCTAATGGGAATTCCCGTAAAATGAATCTTAGAGATGGGGAATCAGCCGGTTTCAGCTTCCGTGGGTAAGAGATATGAAATTAGGTCTGTTGGATGTCAAGTAGTGGATGGAGAATGCTCGCCAAGAGGCAAGGCTATCCCTACTGGGTCTATGATGGGTGGAATGGATGATGGGAGTTCCTCTATGAGGGGAGGAATGGATAGGTGCTCCTTTATGGGTGGAGGAGATAACAAGTGCTCCTCTGTAGGTGGAGGAGATAATGGGTGCTCCTCTGTGGGTGGAGGAGATAATGGGTGCTCCACTATGGGTGGAGGAGTTATGGTAGGTAAAGGTTCGCTAAGTGGAGAAGCTAGGGGTGAGAGGGTCTCAATGTCAACAAAAGACTCCTCTGTAGGAGATGAAGGGTGTTCCTTTATTGGTGAAGGAATAGTGACGGTTGGTTCAGACGTGGAAGGAGGGTGTCGAGCTAGGATTTCCTCTATGGAAGGAATGTGAGGTAATTGAGATGTGGCAGGTACCTCGTTAAAGATTGTGTGAACCTCATGGGTATGGGTATCATGAGTGGATGTCTCACCGGTTTGATTGGATGAAGGGACATGATTGGGAAATGGTTTTAAAATATTTGTATATTTTGGTTAGGGCCAAGGCATAAGGATTATCCACAAATCAACTCACCTTTCTCGAGCATTTCTTGGACAATATTCTTAAAAGTGATGCAATTGCCGTCACTATGACCCTTTACACGGTGATAGTTACAAATCTTGTTCCTTATACCATGCAAGCATGGGGTGAGGAGGGTTAAAACCAGTGTGTGGTTTTATGGGTAGAAGGGTGATGGCACTAACTTTGATCAAATTTTCTAAAATAAAAGAGTAAGGTTCCCCAATTGGGGTATATTTTCATTTGCTCTTATCAATTGAAAGCTTATACGGGTGATAGATTAGATGAGGGCATGGCTCGATTGGATGGATGAGCTAGGCTGGCCTTAAGTACCACTACGTTAGCGTACCTTTAGCCTTTAAATAAGCTGGTTCACGGTTTAGAAGAAGAAGAGGTTTCATTCGACTTGAATGCCGAATTCTTATTTCGTAATTGGATTTTCTTCTCTTCGATGGCCTCGAATCTCTAACTTTTGTGCCATAGTGAATGCCTCATTGAATGTTCTGAAAGTTTGGACCTGCAAGGTCGGGAGATATGTCTGGCGCAAGCTCGAGTAAAGAGCTCGATGAGTTTAGTTTGTGGCAATTGAAAGGTAAGTTGATTGATCAGGTTGTGCCAGTGAGCAACAAAATTTGTGATAGATTCATCCTCGTACTGACGTGTGGAATATAGATCGGTCACGGTAAATTTATTAGCGATGTTGATGGAAAAATGATCCAAGAAAGCTTAGCCTACCTGATTAAATGAAAATATGGAGTGTTTGGGTAACCCACTATACCAATCTAATGCAGGTCCAGTGAGGGACATGGGAAAAGTTCTCAAAAGTAAGGCATCATCATGAGCAATCAAATAACAACCTTGTTTAAACGAGTGCAAATGTTGTTGTGGGTCTTCCTTACTATTAAAACAATTGAATTTTAGTATTTTTCAATGCACAGGGTATGAAAGGATGGGAATGGATGGGTGAATAGGCTCATTGCAAATCTCATCGTAAGTGAGAGTGTTATGGGAGTCAAAACCGATGCCTCCATTGTTTGCATCTTGTCCATCATCAATTTAATTAGGTCATTGGTAGGTTGTGATGATTGGATGCCTCCTATAGCGTGAGGAGGTTGGTTTTAGGTCTATAATGGGTGGGGCATTCCAGTGTACGAGGCTGCCATGTAAGGTGACAGAGAGAAGAAGACAAAGAAATAGGGGTACATACCTAGAATGAATGATAGATGAAACAGGCGGTTGTTGGTAGTATGTATATGGGGGAGGAAGGGTCATGGTAACCCTAGTGGAAATAGGGGATAATGATTGTGGAATAGATTGGATGACATTTTGAAAAGGGGTAGGGGTCACTGACACTGGAGGTGGGAATGTAGCTACAGGTATATGTGAGACATGAGGGATGGATGAGGTTGTGTTTGGGGTAATCGACGAGGGTATGGTAGATGTAATGGGTGCTATAGGGGTAATAGACACGGTAGTCATAGCGGGTATAGGACCTAACTGTGAAACAACTGGGGATAAGGTGGATGCGGTAGCGAGAGCCGAGATGGGGATGATGTGGAAGTGGGTGTGAGAGTCGGGGGATGGATATGGGCATGCCATATATCAACTGACCCGAGGCATCTCAAGTGGATGAATGGGAGAGGTAAAACTGCAAGGTAGCAGGGTTCTAGTCAAGGAGTCATGCGAACTCCTCATCTCCGATAGCGATATTGGTAGGATAGATGGGATCCATGGCTAGTGATAAAATAGAGGGTGGTGAAGGACTAGGTGGGAGTAGTTGGTGACTGGCGTGGAACACGAGGGTGTTTGCTTGTCTTTGGGTTAGTACCATGTGAACCAGTACTAATCAGGCAAGGTTGCTTCTCTGTAAATAATACAGAGAATAGCAGAAATAAGTGAATCAGGTGATAAAAAAATGAATGAAGTGACAAATGGTGAGTGGAATGTGAAATAGGTTAACCGATGCTTTGGTTAGGAAAAAGCTCGACATCGGTCAGGGGTAATCGCTGTTGTCGATTACTATGGAAAATAGACAGTGAGTAAACAGTGAAGCAGAAGGGGAAATCTGACAAGTATGCCAAATCTGGGAATATGTAAAACATCAATGGAAAAAGTGACAGTGACAGAGACTATGGGAAGTGGAAGAAAGTGAAGTGAAATGGTCCTTTTGAATAGGTTAGCAAAAGGACCCAGAACCGATGGTGGTTGGGCATAACCGATGGCGGTCAGATGTAACCGATGACGGTCACTTGTGAAATTGAAATAGTGATGAGAAAAAGTGGTTGTGAATTAGAATTTGATGTGGAATCAAACCTAGAAGTCTGAGAATGATGAAGATGTGGTCCAGACACACTCAGACGAAGTCAGAATACACCGACTATGAATGGGAGTGTGTGAGGAAAGACAAAAATAATGATTGAAAGCTCTCACCTCAAAATGCAAATCAAATAGAACACTAAGAAAGAACGTTCCTAGAGTTCCTATTCTATTACGTTTGTTCAGCTTATGCTATTTAGGGACTGACACATGAATTGTGAAGTAGAGTTTTTGGTGAGGATGGCTTCCTATAAAGAAGGAGATCTAAAGGGTGAGGTTTCAGGTTTGTTATGGTGGGGGTGGGCTACGCTCTGAAGTATGACTCGATAGAGTAGTGAGCTAGGTGCCCACTGTGCCGTGATCGTGTGATCACCTATAACTTCTTCCAGGTAAGATGTTGTTTAAGAATGTATATATTTGAATTTTTGTGTGGTTTGGTAAGACTCAAGAGAAAGAGAAAAGGATATAAGTGGTTTTCTACAATTTTTTTATCAACCATCAGCTGGTAATGAAATCCATTGTATAGGTTGCCCTCAATTAATGTGAGCTAATGCAGAAAATCAGAATGAAATGCACTTATTTTAAACCCAAATCGAAAGTATGATATTCGATGACAAAAAATAGATGAATAGGAAGAGGGATGCTCTTTCACTAAAATGCAGAAAACATGAAGAGATGATTCCTTTTAAATACACCAAAAGAAAAGTTTCCTTAAGGAAGGAGTAGATTACTAGGGAAGAAAATTAGTGTGTACGATTTTTGAATGAAAACAAACACACAATTTTTCCTAGGAATGAATGAAATGCGAACCTCGGATGGGTCCCACCAGGCATGCCAAAATGTTTCACCTTTTTCTTAGATTGTTTCTTTGAATCATTGACAAAACAGATAGGGTAATAGACATAAGAGGAATACATGTTCAAATGTCGGTTGATGTGTTATTACGTGCATATGACTTCAATCCATAGCTGACCTTGAGAGCTTCCTTTTGGCTAGGAGGAACTACCCGTAATGAAAGTAATACCACCGAAAGAATTAAAACATATAGGCAGTGAACTCGCCTAGTGTGAGCTAGATCCAGGAAGTGTGGTACTTCCTAGATGGTTGTTAGTCCACTGTTTTAAATGAATTAATGATGAAAACAAGGTAAATCCTATTATTATTTTTAAATGATTTAGGTATCTCACTTAAAACACAATAAGAAAAAGATCTAATCTAATGACTAAGCTAGAATAGAATCCATGCAGTCAAATGGTTGGTTTTGGGTTCTACAGAGTCTAATAAAGGTCTCGGATAGCTCACCGGAATGAGGGTGAGATGAAATTAGGCAGTGAGGTCTCTGTTCTAGGCTATGTAGGCAAATATAGAGACCAATGTCGATCGGGGTGACCGATTGCGATTAGGTATAACCAAAGGTGCGATTCTTTGTGAGATTTTGAAACGTCACGAGAATAGGGTTTTGGTCTCCTTTGTGATTACACAAAGGACTTTGGTTGGTTGAGACGAGGTATTGGGTGGCTAGAGTGGGATTTTGTGAGGTTTTAATGGGTATATGGAGGTGAAAATGTCATAAAATGTCAATAAGGAGCAAGATAAACAATAGGTGATAAAACAATGATGAAATGAAATAACCAGAAAGTATGATATTTTACTTACTTGGATTTCATTCCTGAAGGCTTGTGTGTGATGGATGGAGGTGCCAATGATGGATTTGAAGGCTACAAGTGATTACCAACTGAAGAAAATATTTTTCATGGGTTGTATGCACACTCCTCTTTTTCTTGGATAATTCAGAAGGTGGTGGGATGGTCATGCGAGAAGATGCTCAATATCCTTCCTTAGATGTGAGTTCTTGCTAGAATTGGCTCTCTAAAGATGTGTTATCTTTTTGAGCTCTTGTTCTTGCTTGTCAAATTTCTCCCAATGTTTTCCAACCTTGATAATAAGGTAGTTCATGAGTTAAAAAGGGGTAACCGACGGTGGTCCGGTTTCCGGTCAAGCGGTGGTTAGGGGAAACTGACGTCGGTCAAGGCGGGATTTTCTAGGTTTACCAAAATTAGGGGAGATCCTCCTGATTTCCTTGGATCTCATGTCGTTATCCTATGGATTAGACTAGGAGCTTCTATGAGCATGCAGGAATGTGGTTAGAGGGAGTGTAGGAATTGATTTTTAGGGTTTGGGTAAGTCTTAGTTAGTTATGGTAACTTGCTAAGAATAGGTCTTAAGGTGAGTTAGCTTGATGAGGTGTCTAAGTGAACTATATGTGTAGATATTATTTAGATAAGATATTTAAATAATAAATATAGTGAGGGTAAAGCATTAATTTAATTAAATTAATACTAGTGTGGTGAAGGGGGCCATGGCTAGGTGAAAGTGATGAAGGGTACTTATATGTTAAAGGACGAAGGGGGAGTGTGACCTAATTTTAGTGTCTACAATATGATATTAGAGACATCATTATTAAAGGAGATTTAAAGCTAATTGTCAAGTAGGTTAGAAAACTGTATGCAACAAAAAATAAGAGAATGAAGTAGTATAAGCATGCAGTCTAGGATTTCATTAAGATGTTTGACTCCTTCAACATAATACATCATGATATGAAGAACAATACTCTAGCAGACAAATTGGCCGTATTGGGGTCCAGATTTGAAAATTATACTATATCCCCTATTGTGAATATAATGTTGAGGTATTAACTAGGCCATCCATTCTTGATAATGTTAAACATTGGCAAGTGTTTGAAGACGACACCCAGTGCAAAGGTTTTTGCAGAACCAAGGAGAATTTGTTGATCAACGTATAGATTGGGAGCCAATGATTTGTGTGGTTGATGGAAAGGATAGTTTATTTGGCAAAGACATCATTTAGTTGAAGACTAATAATATTCCCAGAGGTTTGGTAACACTTGAATCAAACTTTGATAATGCTGGTTGTATTGCCAATGTAGACACATGTAAGCGTCGAGGATGTTGAAGATCACAACCTGGGCATGAAGGATAAACCACGTAAGATCTAGCTAGGTAGCAATCTGAGAAAGGAAGAAAATAATTCATATGTCCAATTTTTGAAGAAATACCAAGACTTCTTAGCATGGTCTTATTTTGAATTAAAAGCATATAGAGAGGATATTTTCCAGCACGAAATTCCCTTGGAAGCTTCTGCCAAGCCGTTTAGGTAGAAACAAAGGCCAATCAATCCACTCCTTTCCTTGAAGATGCAAGAAGAATTGAAAAAATTGAGGGATGGAGGAATCATACAGCCCACAAGGTACTCATCATGGGTTGTAAACTTGGTACCTGTCAGAAAGAAGAATGGAGATATAAGGTTGTGTGTGGACTTTAGAAACTGAATAGAGCATCAATGAAGGATAACTACCCTCTGCCAAATATGGATAATATGCTACAATTGGTTATTGGTTCAGAACTATTATCCACCTTGGATGGATTTTATAGATATAACCAGGTAGTTGTGAAGGAATCAAAGTGAATCAATACTACCTTTACTACTCCTTGGGGAACATATGTATATGTTAGAATGCCTTTTGGTCTAGTGAATACTGGAGCCACTTTCCAAAGAGCAATGGATGTAGCTTTCTCTGGCTATATTAATGATTTCATTGTTGTATATCAAGATGATGTGACTATTTTCTCCATAAAAAGGAGTGACCACCTGCAACACTTAGAAAAAATGTTGTTAAGATGTAGGGAGTATGATATTTAACTAAATCTCAAGAAGTGCCATTTTGGAGTTCAGAAAGCAAAGTTGCTTGGGCACATTGCGTCAAAGGAAGGGGTCATGATTGATGCTAAAAGGGTAGAAACCATCAACAAAGTCCCTATTTCAAGAACCAAAAAGGGAATTCAATCCTTTTTTGGGAAGATTAATTTTATTAGGAGATTTATATCCAACTTTTCTTAACTATCCATCCCAATCACTAGCATGTTGAAGAAAGACCAAAGTATCAAATGGGAAGAAGCGGTTGTTCAATATTTTGTTGGGATCAAAGAAGCATTAATGCCCCTGTTTTAGTAGCTCCGATTCTAAGAAGGATTTCCAAATGTTTTCTTATGCTTGAAAGTACTATTGCATACGTGTTGTTGTAGAAGGATGATGAGGGGCTGAAAGATCAATTGCCTTTTTAGTAAGGCATTACAAGGAGCTGAACTAAAGTATATTATATTAGAAAAGCATACATTTGCTTTGGTAAAAGCAACAAAGGTCTTCAGGCCATACATTTTGAGTTCTAAAGTCATTTCTTATGTTCCCCACACCATGATGAAAGATATCCTATTAGAAATGGAGGTTTCAAGAAAAATATGCCAATGGGTAAAAAAATTGCAAGAGTACGATATGGATATCCAAACAAAAAAATTGGTCACAAGTTTGGGCTCTGGAAAACTTATGGCAGAGAGCAATCTGCAGACAATTGAGGTAAATGAAGTTGAAGAAGAAAGGTTGAATGTCCTTGAAAAATTGATAAATTATGAATGGTACAAGGACATCATTTTTTATCTCAAACATCTACAATGCCCTAAACATTTGAGAAAGAATCAGAAAAGAGCACTTAAGTTAGCTTCCTTTAAATATGTCATTACTAAGTTAGCTTGGAAGAACCCTGAGGGAGTTCTCTTAAGATGCATTATTGAAGATGAAGCCCCTAAAATAATTGTTGATCTCCATGGAGGAGTTTGTGGGGGACATTTTGTTGGAAGAGTCATAACTCATAAGATCTTAAGGGTTGGTTATTAGTGGCCAACTCTCTTCAAGGATATAACTTTGTTGGTAAGAATATGTGAAAGTTGCCAACACTTTTCTGGAAGACTAAAAGCTTCATGGATCCCTTCCTTTGCATCTCGGTATCAGTTGAAGCCCCATTTAGGCAATGGGGAATGGATTTCATTGGGGAAATTTCTGATCCTTCAAGTGCAATCCATAAGTGGATACTAGTGGCCATAGATTACTTCACCAGTGGGGTGGAAAAAATTCCTACCAACAAGGAAACTCACCAAATTGTCATGGATTTTATCCTGAATTATATCATTTACAGATTTGGGGTACCTACCAAAATAGTTGTTGATAATGCCATGAGATTTTAGGATAAACCTTTGGTGGCCATGTGCCATGAATATGGGATCAATTTGACATATGCTTCTAATTATAATCCCCAAGGAAATGGACAAGTAGAGTCCAACAATAAAAATATGTTGAAGATAATTAGAATAACTTTGGAGTTGAACAAAAGGAAGTGGGATGAGCAGTTGAAATTTTCTATTTGGGCTGATTGAATCATTGTTAAATGAGCTACTAGAAAAATCCCATTTGAGTTGGTGTATGGAACTCAAGCCTTGCTGCCCCTACATATGCAATTGTCTTCTTTTCAATTTCTTCAACAACTAGAAGATCAAGAGGTTAGTCCCTATGATGCTCACATAAATAAGGTTGTTGAGTTAGATGAAAAAGGAAGGGCATCTCATCAGAGGCATGTAAAATTAAGAGAGAAATTGAAGAAGTTGTTTGATAAGAAAGTGACTCCAAGAGCTTTCAATGTGGGAGATATTGTGCTATTGTGGGATAACAGCACGAGGATAAGGGAAAACATGGAAAGTTTGATGCATTGTGGATGGGCCCTTATTCAATTGACATTCGAATTGGTGAACATACCTTCTTCTTAAAAGACTTAGATGGGGAATTGCTTGAGTTGCCTATTAATGGTAGGATTTGAAACATTTCCTTGATTGATTTCTCAGAATCAAGGCATACACCATTGTATAATGTATAGTCTTTTAGTTTCTTTCTACTTTCATGTTTTTCTATTTTGTTTTATCTTGGTCCTTGAAGCCATTTTGTTGGTTTCTTGGTTCGTCCTTGGGGAGTTGGTTATTATTATTCTACTCTGCAAGCTTGTTCTTTGACTCTGTTTCCCAATGGTTTTTTTTTAGCACTTGGTCTGCTATTTGTTCTTGTGGCACTCATAGGGAGTGACCATCCCTAAGTCGGAGCTGATGTTGGTGCTCAATTTGGCCTCACCCCATTTTCCTTGAAATTCTTTAGTTTGCGGGCTTTGTCATATTTTCTATCTCCCTGTGTTGATGCGTGAAAGCTCTGTCCTTCATTTGATTGCCACGATCAATATTTTCCTTTAGTTGAGGATCACTTAAAGTCCAGAATTTGTTTTCCATTTCTTTTTCCACGTGAAATAATTTGTAACTTGGGCGTAAATTTGAGTTTTTTCCCTTCCTTTCATTTTTCCACAGTCATGTTTTGTTTTTCCTATCAATTTTTGTCCCAATACCTATGGAAAAGTGGTACTTTCTGATTGTATGTGGGTTGGCGGGGAATTTTGAAACTATAAGGCCTGTTTCAACTCAAATATTGTCCACGTGGAGGGTCGGCGCTCATCTAAAAATCTTCATTTTGGTTTGACCTTGGAATTGCATCGGGAGACATGTGGAGGTTTCAACTAGCCCTACCCAAACTTAGACATTTTTTCATGCAACCAATGTAGCTTTGTCAAACCATGGACATGTGGAGGGCTAGCACTCATTTTGAGGATCCACCTCGGGTGCCACCTTAGCGCTTGTTCCAAGGGGACACGTGGTGAGCCTGCACTTGTTCGGGGTCTTTGATTTTGGGCAAGATCTCAAAATTGCACCAAGGAGACACATGGAGGCTTCTATCGGCTCCTATCTATACTTAAACTTTTCAAGAAACTTTCTAAAGGCCTGAGACACGTGGAGGGACCGTGTCTATTTGGGGACCTACCCTTAAATTTTATTTTGAAGAAGCGTCAGGAGAACACTTGGAGGTTTTCGCTCACTCTGCCCTTTCTTGGACTTTTCAATGGCTGATGAAACTTTCTCGGACCCTAGACACATGGTTCCTTCCAACGGTCCTTCAACATTTTCAACAACTCTACTGGACTGAAACATGTGGTGAGCCCATGTTTGTTTGGGGTCTCCACTTTTGGGCACCATACCAAAGGTGCACCAGAGAAACACGTGGATGATTCCTCTAGCTTCTTTTATACTGAGAATTTTCAAAGGCCAAAAGGTGTTTTTCTTGGGCCCAGGGCACGTGGAAGGCCTGCGCTTGTTTGGAAACTTGCCTCTATACCTCACCTTTGTAGTTACGTAAAGGAAACACGTGGACGACTCTAATCTAAAGTTGAGAAGGGGTTCTTGTGCACTCGATCTATTTTCCACCATTTTTTCTCTAAGATTCCTGGAGATGCGAATACTCACTATTGTTCATAATTTTTGATCAAATTCCTTGTCATTTTTATCTACAAAGTGTCATTAAATGAATTTAGAACTTAATTTGTGAGTCCAAGGATTTTTTAAGTTGATATTTTAAAGTTGGAATTACTCGGGCACTTGTAAAAATGTGAATTACTAGAGAAGCTGGATGCAAGGCAGAGTTACAGAGGAAAGAATGGGAAAAGGATGAAATGATGGAGGTTACATGTGCAAAGGATGAAAACGGTCTTTCCTCGAGGGTGAAAAGGATTAACTGTTAGATCTAGTTGTATAGAGCCACTAGGAAATGATTAAAACGAGTATTTCTCACATGAAAAAATAAGAATGATTAAAAGGACTATCAAAATTTTGTGGCATGGCATCCTAGTCATTAGTCGAGGGTTTGAGAAACGTGATCAATTCATAATTTTTCCACCGGAAGCTTTTAGGTATGAATTTGTTAAACGTCGCTTTCTGAGGAAAATTGGTAACAAGCAAAGGTTCCTCAAATATTCTTCTTTTTGGGGAAATTTTGGGATGAGTGAGTGAGTGAAATGTATAAATGTAATGAGAATACTCTTGCAAAGGGTCGGGGTTGAATTCTTAAGAGAAAATTTGAGAGAGCCCATCTTCCTAAGAGACCAATCCGAGAAACCTGTTAATTTCTTGTGTTTTATATTTTAATCACGTCAAGTTGGTTACGAGTGTACAACCATTGACAAGCTTTGATAATGTTCAAAGAAACTCTCCCCTGCTGATGAAGCTAATAAATTTCAAATTATTTGTGTCTACTTTATTTTAGAATTTATGTAAGTAGTTTTTCTTATTCCTATTGCAATCTTATGTTAAAGTCCCTCTAAATCACACAAGATCTTGTCCCTGTGACAATTTAGTGGCATTTGCAATTTCATGTCAAAAAGAGCCTTCATCCCGTAATAAGATACGTAATTAAAAATCACTTCATTGTAATTTGTTGATAAAGATTGTCTATAAGCCTTGAGTGTATCTTAGGCATAAGGAACTAGGGGTCTTTAATGTTTTATTGAGTCTTTAGCTTTGAGCCTTCTTGTTAAATTCTTGGATATAGTGTGAAACTGTGCAAATTTGGGCCTCCATTGATGCACACCTTCCGTTGAAGGAATATTTTGGCTATTTTGAAGCTTTCTCTCATTTAGTATTCCAATTATTATGAAGGCTCTCAGAGACCTGGAATAATCAATTTTATCCTACTTAATCTCCCACCAAAATTATTCAAAAATAATGAATCCCACTTGAACTACCCCTGTTTTCCCTGTGTGTCCACAAATGTATAAATTCTACTGCCAAAATATGTAGAAGCAATCAGGATCCCATAATGTCTCTAGTAACCTTTAACCCTATTTAGGAAATATCACCATTCTTTAGAAGTGACAACTCATGAGAGTTAAATTGTGGTGCATTGATCATATTTTCTCATGGTCCCCTTTCAAATTTGTGCAAAGAAGGATATATTCATTCTCCTTCACCAACAAAGGTTACAAAATGGGTCCTCTCACCCTAGTCGAAAGGAATGGCCTAAACAAAGTGAGGATAGATCAAATCCTTAATGAAGGTGTTATCCATTTCTCTGATTCTGAGTGATAAAGAGTCAGAAAAATCCCCTCCCTGGCTACAAAATGACTCATAATATGATTTGTCTATCTCTTAGTGTCTTGCTAAATCTTTGATGTTGCTCGGTTTCTAAGGGAGAATCAATTTGGATACCAACAGAACCCACAAGCTATGGTTCCTGAAGGACAACCCTTCCTTATGGCGCATTCTAAAAATTGGGGGGTTTAGGAATTTCATCTCAAAAATCATAGGGTCTGATCCTTATCTTGCGTTGGAGTTTGGTCGGGCATGGAACAATGGCAACATGGTGATCCACGGCATGGAAATTTAGGTTTCGAGATGATTCGATAGTGCAGGTGACTATAATGGAGATAGAGGGCTTAAAGATATTCAAAGACCACACTAGAAACAAGCATGAAATTGATACTTTCTTCCACGGTAAAGAAATGGTTTACCTTCTGGTAGACGGTATAGCTAGATTTTGCATCCTTGATATCTAAAATACAGTCTACCTCCACCTTATGAGATAAATTACTCTTTAAGTTAATTATAGAAATATCTTTACTCACCATATTACTATGCTTAATATGTTTAAGCATAATATTATTATGATCCTTCCCTTTTATTGTGCATCTTACTCTCTGCATCGGTGCATGATTTTCAACAGGGTAAGATTAATACCCTAATACAAAGATGGACTAATTCTTTTAATTTTCAAGAATGGTAAACCTGTGGTGGCAAAGGAATTAGAGCTTGAAGTCGGGATTCAGATGACAATTGTACTCTTGTGGACCATATGAACAAACTAAGGAGAATGAAGTGTAAGGAACCTCAAGGGAATGGCAATCTTGGAATGGCAAGGTTATCCGATTGATACAAAAGGGGAGTCATCTTAAGGGAAGAGAGGATGGAGCTTGGTTTAAACGTGAATTTTGATAAAATTTATCTCAGGGTGAGTTAGTTGGAAATGGATATGGAGGCATTAGGAAACGTTGGAACAGATATGGGAAATAGTTTCATGCATTGCATCGACACCTCTAAGAAAATTTACATCACCCAAAACTCTGTCGGGAGCAATATGGTAGAGATCGAAAATTTGGTTTTGGAGTTATAGGGGTGTGTGGTTAAGGTCAACCAGGATATAAAGTTTGCGGTTATAATCTCCACCTCAGTAGTTTTGATGAGGAAGAGAAGGTTGAAGGCAACATCCATATCACAAGCGAAAGGGATGATAATATGAAATTCGAAGACTAACTATTTGGTTGGATCTTGGAGATCTTGTTTGAATGTTTGTGGACTGTATCATTTGGGATGTTTTCCCCTCCATGTTTATGATTTTTCCTTGTATTGATCTATTATACTATAGTTTGGAATAAGTTGTTTTAGCCCTTTTATCATGTTTCTTTTTGTTCACTCTTGATGATGCTCACCATGTATTTTATTGTAAGGTTTCGGTGCCTTAATCATGTATAAAGTAGCCAATCATTATGTTCACGTATATTTAATAAAGCTTGTTAATAGTAATTTTGCTAACAACATTTTAAATTAAGCAAGACAAAGTAGCAAGTTCATGTCTCACGGATGGGAGATGTGCTACTTGTGCGACTGTGCTAGATGTGGTTGTTGTGCGATTGCTTTCATATAATTATGATTTTTATTAAATAGAATAAATCAATGTTACAACAAGGCCTCATATTTTTCAAATCAATACTAACTAGCAAATAAAGAAAAATATAAATAAGTTTTGTAGTTTAAAAAATTATTTAAATAAATTACAAACATTAGAAATTTGAAAAGTTATAGAATTTTTTTATTTTGATTGGTGGATTGAGGAGAAATTTTAAGTAAGATGTTTTGAGATTAGCACCCGCTAAGGTAACCTAATACTTCCACAATATAAAATTTTGAGCTTATGGATTGCTAGCATTTAACAAGTCAAAGAATATTATTTTTAGCTTAGCATCCACTATGTTATGTGACACTATAGTAATTGGATATTATCGATCGATAGGAATTAACAAAATAAAGTAAGATATTATCATCATAGAGTCTGCTAGGTTATGCCACAACAACATATTTCAATGTACAAAAACTATGTCCATTTTTTTGTATAAGAGTTAATATGGGGGTTTTGAAAGGACCCGCATCCTTTTACAAAAAGGTCCTTAAGGCATAATATGACATTGAAGCATAGAAGAGAGAAATCCTATAGGTAGCAAAAGACAAAAAGCCACATAGCCATGATGAAAATAGAGAAAATTTACATTTTTGTGAAAATTTTTGAGGATAGTTGTTGCTTCCATAGTAGCAACATCTTAGAGTTTCCTTGTTCCTCAAATTATCCTTTCACAAATCTGTATTCGTTCTTTTATTCTCCAAAATTTGTTTGGTTCTCCTACTCTTGCATTACCATATTTTTTTGCAAATAGGTCATTGTAATCCATCACCAACATATGGAGTGTCAACTCATACTTAACATGAATATCTTCTAAAATAAGGCCAACAAAATAATATTAATTTTATAAAATACATATGCTCTTCTATTCCTGCACACTATCATGACCATAAATAGATTTCGATATTCACTTTTTCTTTGTGCAAATTGAGCCATCATCCATAACACCGGATTTTTTTCAAGACTCAACAAAACGAGTTCTTGGCAGTGTTTTGGATTTTTAAAAATATGCAAATCTTACTCTCATGTTATTACGTATTAAGTTATGTCATTTCTCTATCAAGGTGTGCTCCATTCCATCCTCTTTCACTGCTCTAACAAATGTTTACTATATTATGAAATTATTTATTTGATAAACAAAACTACCTTCTACAAAATATTGAATAAAAACTTGCTTCCCTTTAATTATCTATGTAAGCCCTAATCAGCTATGAAATTTTTACATGGATATAAGCCTTAATCAGCTATGGAAAATTTTACATTAACAAAATTTCATAATTTTGGAGGGACTAAAGGTGAGAATGCATACCAATTTTTAGCATGGAGAGGAAATTAAAACATTTCCATAACTCGAGCACATAATTTTTGACACTTGCACTGGTGAGATTTTTCTATTGATGAATAAGCTTACGCATTGATGAAGAGAATAGAAAGGAAAATGTTAAAAATATAAACTAGAAAACTTTCTTCTTATAGTGATATGTAACTCACAAATCCAACCGCTAATTTTGTTGGTACACAAAATTAAGAGGGCACATGTATGATTTTACATTGCTTTTTCATTAAATGGCTAATTAATGGTTGACAATAGTTGCATGCTCCAAAAGGCACACATATTTTGAATGGTGCATGTACTTTTAAATGGAAATGTTATCCAAAATTCACCCCCCTAGGGTAAATTTTGATAACATGCATCGAAGATTCAAATCCCAAGCAAATTGATTGATTCGAGCAAAATCGGTTTCTAGGGTCCCTTCGGATATTTTTCTAACTCCCCGGCCGAAGAAATAGGGAACAAGCTCGAGAAAATGAAAAAAAGTTGCAGAAAGGAAAAGCCGATCCGGCCGAAAGAGGAAGAAAAATTGGCTAAGTGTTGCTCGGGACGTTTGGGACAAAAAGGCCCGAACACGGTTCGGCCAAATTAAATGAGCACAAAGTACCCAAAAGAAAATGGGACAAATGGGATGAAAGTACGCGGTGGGCGCAAAATGCCGGTTCGACCGAGAGAAAATCGACTAACCGCTTCGAGAGGACGAGGTTCAGACAAGCGGGCCGAAAAGCGCGAACCGGCCGAACCGGCGAAAGAGGTCAAAACAAATCAAGGCAATGGGACAAGCGGGACAAATGGACAAATGCCTGACCGGCCGGCCGCCGAAATCAGCACAAGGAGCACTAAGCAATTGGGACGTCTGGGACAAAAAGACGCGAAGGGCGCGAAAAAGCCGGCAGGGCCGAGAACCAATCAGAAGCCGCCACGTGTCTCGGAGAAAAAGGTCAAAAAGGTCAAAGGGCAAGTTTTAAAAGGTCAGCCCGAACCAATGAAATAGCGCCACGTGTCCAGTTAAGGGCCCCACAAGCGAATTTCAAAATGAAAGCCCGTGAAAGATGGAGGAGAGAGAATTTCGTCCAATCAGCACGTCCCACGTGTCGTCCAGGTGGCAGAGCGCGGGAAAGGATTTCAAAACACGCTTTCGCCTGTTTTGTGCCCTAGATCTTCAGATCGCCATAACTTTTGATCCAGAGCTCAGATTTGCACGTTCTTTATATCAACGGAAAGCTGGTGAAATTCTCTACATGATTCCGGGGTCAATCTTGCGTTTTGGAGCAGTCTGGAGGGAGAAAAATTGAGAAACAGCTCTGACGCGTATTCATGGCCGGAAATGACATTCCAAATACTGCACTGTAATGCGAAATGGGTCGCATTCTCTTGTAATCCGGTCAAAATGACAGGGTATGGGTTTGTAAGGTCCTCCATGCCGTTTTAATACACCTGTAGTCAAGAAAGAATGGGCTCCCATGCCTTTGTATGTTTCCTGTTCCCAGGTTCGACCCTTGCATTTTAAAAGCCAGTTTTGGGCTCATTTCAAAGAGAGGAACATTTTTGGGCATAGCAGACTTCTTCTTTCACCTTCTTCAAGGGATTGATGAAGTATCAGACCTCTCCAAGGATTGTAACAGTTTTCTTTACCTCTCTGAGGGTGTAATGCGTATTTTGATATTAAATTGATAATGCAAGCTCTGTGAATGGGTTTCAATCCTCTGTTTGTATTATTTGCTTGATTTCAGATGCTAAATTATACATTATCAGTCTGTGTATGTTTTTATGTTGTGAACCTTGGTCTGTGTCTATTTGCATGACTAATATGTTTCACCACTCCTTTTTGGTGCATCACCATCTTTAGTTAGTTTCAATTTTTTGCACTTCTACCCCTGTCTCCTTGCAAGTTAGAATAGGATTAGGATCTAGACCTCTGTAGCTTTGCAAAATATAGATCTAAATCAGAGGAGTTTGAGGAACCAGCCTCTAATCTGGAGATTCCTCTCTCAGTTTCCAAGTCCCACACTTGGAGAGAGGTTTCCATGTTGTGCAATTACACTGGATGCAAGAGTGATCAACCTAGAAATCTGATCAGCGTCCAGGGGTGCTGTAATTTTGCACTAACAGTTTTGGCACGCCCGGTGGGACCAGAGGTCTCATTTTTATTGCAGCAAAGTTGATGTGCATCTGCTGCAATTTTCTTGCTTGAAAAGAGCTATTATTTGCATATCTGGCGACTCCAAGGGGAAGAATCAACTAGTTTCAGCAGTCAGGCCTAAAAGCTTATGAGAAGAATCACAAGGTCAAGAGCTGGAGAAGAGGAAGTGCTGTTTGAATACCTGCAACTATCTCCAAGAAGAAGGCAAAGAGGAAGAAGGATTCAAAGGTCTCCATCTCCACCAAACAGAACTCTCTCAACTCCTCCACCTGAGCGGCCTTTCTTTCAATATACAAGGGTTTTAAGACCAATCAGAATGGCGCAACCAGTGAACCCCTATGTCAACTTCACAGGCAGCAGCCCACTTGCTCTCAATGCACAAAATCCAATCCCAGTTGCAGCACTGAAGAACATTCCATACTTTACTGGAGAAAATCAGACCACTCCTGGTGATCATGTCAAAGACATTGCTAACATTTGTGCAATCCATGAGATTAATGAAATGCAAGTAGCTGTCAAATTGCTGGCATCCTCATTCAAGGGAAAAGCATTGCAATGGTTTAGGAGCCTTGAAGCTGGCTCTATCACAAACCGGAATCAGTTTGTGTATTGCACTTCACAATCAATTTGGAGAGAAGGGAGACAACTTATCTCTTTTGGAGCAAATTGACAACCATCAAGAGAGCTTCCAATGAACAAATGGTACCGACTTCAACTTCGATTTCAAAGGTCTTGGGATAGAATTCCAAGAATGTGATCGGACCAACAAACAGAAGGTGCTTTTCTATATTACCTTAAAACTTTAAATTCGATATTTCTATGTTGATTCAATCTATGGGAGGCACAACTATCCTGCTGCTTATAGTATTGCCATTAGAGCTGAAAATTGTCGATTCAAGTGGCAGCTAGCTCCTAGGCCTCCAATGCCATTATATCCAAGTTTAGAGAGCCCAAGTACTAGTCAAGCACTGTCTTAGCTCCTATTCCCACTCCTAGGAATCGAGTTCAAATGAAGCTTCCACTTCATCTCCAAGTGCCCCAAATGAGCTTCAAGAAGTCATGAAGCAAGCGCAAAATTTAGGTAATGAGCTGGTCACACTCAAGAGACAGCAAGCTCAAGGTTTTAGACCTTCGTATCAGCCTCAAGCTCAACCTAATAGGCAGCCATATCAGCCTCAAAGGCCACCCAATCCAGCTGCAAATATGAATCAAACAAGGCCTCCCGCCAATAGACCATTCCACCCTATAATCCAAATGCCATATCTCGCCTCTAAGGCATTAGTACCAAAGACAAAACAACACCGCCCAGAGTATGATTGGTGTTTTCCATGTAATGAGCCTCATAATCAATCCATGTGCTTCAATGGTGCTTTGACTCAAGCTTTAATGGTAACAAGTGCTGGTGTGGAGGGTGAGAGTAGTCAAGAAAACAGCCAACAACAAGAAACATTCCAACAAAGAATCAGCCCCAAATGACACCACATTGGTAAATTGGCAAGCGAGAGATTTCGTGGCATGAATCGTAGTTTCTCAAGGTGTTGCAGCCAACACAAGGTCAAAAAGGAGAAATTTGGGTGAACAATGTCATTAGCCCCACCAATCCTCAACCTTCCACAGCTCCACAAATGATTGGCAAGCAAAACCCAGTTTCAAATGCACAAGGGCAGCCAAGAACAGCCCCTAGGCCGACTCAAATGCTAGTGTTGCTGCCCACATACAAGGAGCAAATGTGCGGCCAAGGGACAAGAGAGGGATACTTCATCTCCATTCAATATCATTGATCGATGAGGAAGACAAATGTAAACATATCAATGTGGGAATCACTATCTATCCCAGGCCAAAGAAATCTGCTGCAAGCTGCCATGAAGGATTGGCCAACTTCGAATCAGCAGATCCAAATGCAGGAGAAGGTACTCACAAATGCTGCCCAGCCTGAAGGAAATCATGGAGCACAACAAGGTAGAATGCTGAAGCCTCCCCCTTTTTATGTTTCGTTAATCATTGGAAATCAGCTAGTGCATAATTGCATGATAGATTCCGGGCAAGTAGCTCAGAATGCCTAAACAGATAGCTGATCAGTTAGGGCTCCAGTATGAATTAACATCTAAGGGAGTAGTGCAGCTGGATGGGACAGCAATAGCAACAGTTGGAGTGATTAGAAATTTGAGTCTTACCTTACATGCATGTCCAAATGTTGTTGTCTTACAAGATATATCAGTCATAGACCTTCCACCACTCTTTGCCCTCTGTTTGTCAAGGGACTTCACTGCCAAAATTGGGGGATATTTGTCCGCCGATTGGTCTCACATGTTATTCGAACAAGGTATGGAACTAAGGCTACAATTAGGTCGAACCTATTGCAAACTTCCACATTGAGCCCTATACTCCAAGTCAGATTAATGCCAATTGCTCAGCATTTGATCAAGAAGATTATCCAAGCACTGATGAAGCTGACACCAAGGTTGGAAGCATCCCGGATTTGACTCTTGATGAATGGGCAAGCAAGGTACATGCATTTGATCCTTATCAAGAAGTAGAAGAATCTGAGCTGGGAGTCTATTGTATACACGAAGAAAGTCAACCTATTCCTAGCATCACCAAGCCAAACCACAAGGATGACAATGAGGTATGGCAACTGTTCTTTGATGGATCAAGGAGTAGACAAGGCGCAGGAGGTGGAGCCGTGCTTATTTCACCTCAAGGAGTAAAGTATTATTCAGCTTTTAGATTTCAATTTGCATGCTCCAATAACACTGCTGAATATGAAGCCTTGGTGCAAGGGATGCATTGGGCAATAAAGAGAAAAATAAAGATCTTGCAAGTTTTTGGGGACAGTGAGCTGATTGTAAATCAGGTCAAGGGACAGCATGCCGCCAAAAATGATCTACTCAGGTGCTACAAGAACAGGGTATGGGACCTCATGGAATATTTTGAGGGCTTTGGCATCAAATCCATCCCTAGGAAAGAGAATCAAGCTGCTGACAGGCTTGCAGCAGTAGGGGCAGCCTTTGACATTATAGAAAACATTCAACAAGACAAGGTACAGCCAAACATCCACGTGATTGTGAGGCCTTCAGTGCCGGATAACGATGTCAGTTGGCAAGTATTTGAGAATGACCAACAAATCATCCACTTCTTGCAAGAAGAAGCTGAGTTCTCAGCTAAGAATCAAGAGAAGTTGGAACAGCAATATGGTGACCAGGTAATACAGCTGAGAACTGACAAGCTGCCCAAGGGACTTATCACCTTGGAGTCCATTTTTAACCCCAATGATTAGTTTAGAAAGGAGAAAGAAAACATTCAGGTTAAGAGAGAAGATTCGGTATCCATCTTGGTAGAAGAGAACAAGCCATTGCAAATTGGAAAGATGACAACTGAACAGGAAAGGTATGAGTTCATACAGCTATGTCAAGAATTCCCTGACGTGTTTGCTTGGAGTTATGAAGATTTGAAAGGGTTCAATCCCAACTTAGCTCAGCATACCATTGAATTGGACCCAAATACTAAGCCTATCAGGCAGAAACAGAGACCAGTCAATCCACACATGGAGCCTCTCATGAGGAAAGAATTGGACAAGCTGATTGAGTCAGCAATTATATTCCCAATCAAGCATTCTAGTTGGGTTGCCAACTTAGTTCCAGTCAGAAAGAAGAGTGGAGAGATCAGGCTATGTGTTGACTTCAGAGATTTGAATAGAGCCTCTCTCAAGGACCATTATCCACTCCCTTCCATGGAGCAAATATTGCAGGTCGTAGCTGGTTCAGAAAGGTTTTCGCTACTTGATGGTTACTCAGGCTTCAATCAGATTATGGTGAAGGAGGAAGACCAGTTCAAGACAGCCTTCACAACCAAATGGGGCACATATGCTTACAAGAAGATGCCATTTGGACTGTCGAACGCCGGAGCAACATTCCAGCGAGCTATGGATATGGCATTCAAAGGCTTGATCAACAAGATAGTGCTGATATACCTGGATGATATTACTGTCTTCTCAAAGAATGCTGCAGACCATTTCGTTCACCTCAGGCAAGTGTTTCAGAGGTGTAGAAAGTTCGGAGTGTCCTTAAATCCTAAGAAGTGCATCTTTCTTGCACATGAAGGGAAGCTCCTTGGCCATATTGTCTCCAAGGAAGGATTAGCAATTGATCCAGAGAGGGTTGAAGCCATAAGAGCTCTACCATTCTTGAGCCACAAGAAGGCTCTTCGAGTTTCTGGGAAGGATAAACTTTGTTCGGAGGTTTGTCCCAAATTTTGCAGCCCTTGTCAAGCCCATCACTAAAATGTTAAGAAAAAGCATGGCTTTCAAATGGACGGCAGAAGGCAAGGAGAGTTTTGAAGCAATCAAAGAAGCCATCTCCCAGGCACCCACTCTCATCAACCCAGACTTTTCCAAGGATTTCATCCTCTATGCATTTGGAGGTGATGACACTATTTCTGCCATTCTGGTACAGCAGAACAAAGATAATGATGAACAGCCGATTGCCTTCTTCACCAGAGCCTAGGTGACTCACGAAATGAGGTACTCTTTTATTGAAAAGCATGTGCTTGCGAATCGAAGCTTGAAAAATTCAAGTATTTAGTCTCAAACAACAAGGTACATTGCTGGTCTCACATGTCAAGGGGTTAAGGATTTCCTCCTCAACAAGGATTTGAATGAGAAAAGGGCAGGTTGGATCACCCGTGTCATGGAGTATGACATTGAGATCAAGATCACCAAGCTGGTAAGAGGCAAAGGTTTGTGTGAGCAGCTCGCTTCCAAACAACCAGACAACCCAGAAGATGAAGAAGACGCTGTCCTGCTATTACAAGATGATAAAAACAGGAAAATGATGATGTGTCCACTCCCTGTTGGACTCAGAATATGATACATTTCCTACAGACGGGCTTGTGCCCTCCAGAAATGAGCAAAGCAAAGAGGAGACATTTCAGATTGCAGGCTATTCCATATACCATCATTGATGGAGTTTTGTTCAAGAAGGACGTGAATGGAGTGCTGCTGAGATGCATTAACACAGGTCAGATCCAAGGGGTATTAAAAGAGTTTCATGATGGACCAGCTGGTGGCCATTTTGCACCAAGAGTGACAGCTCTGAAAATCATGAAGGCTGGTTATTATTGGCCTAAAATCTTCAGTGATTGCTATGCATGGATCAAGAGGTGTAAGAATTGTGCATTCTTCACAGGAAAAGAGAGACTCGCTGCCCTTCCATTGCATCCAATTACAGTAGATCAGCCATTCATGCAGTGGGGTTTGGACTTCATTGGAGTCATCAATCCCAATTCGAGCCAAGGGCACAAATGGATTTTGACAGCCACAGACTACTTCACCAGATGGACAGAAGCAGTAGCACTCAAAGAGGCGAATGAGTCTAGCATCTTGGACTTTTACGAAGGGATAACTTCCAGATTTGGTGTACCTGCTACAATAGTCTCTGATAATGCATTGGC
This sequence comes from Taxus wallichiana var. yunnanensis, assembly GCA_018340775.1. Lineage (NCBI taxonomy): Eukaryota > Viridiplantae > Streptophyta > Pinopsida > Cupressales > Taxaceae > Taxus > Taxus wallichiana. The sequence goes on along the minus strand of CM031244.1, from coordinate 542,862,648 downwards.
ATTCATCGGATCTAAAGTGACTGAGTGGGCTGTCAAGAACGGGATTTACCTGAGCACTTCATCAAACTATTACCCTCAAGGTAATGGCCAGGCCGAGTCTACAAACAAAAACTTGCTGAGGATCATTAGGAGGACTCTTGATGAGAATCAGAGGGCTTGGCATACCAAACTGAAATCAGCCTTATGGGCTGATAGGATAACTCCCAAAAGATCCACGGGTAACTCTCCATTTAGGCTTGTCTACGGAAGAGAGGCAATCTTGCCCATGTCACTTGAGTTGCCAATGTTGGAACTCATGAAACAACTGGAGTTGCTAGAGTTTGAGCCCATGGAGGTGAGGTATGCAAAGTTGATGGAGCTGCAAGAGATCAGAGATCAGGCATCCCAAGCAATGGAAAAGGATCAAGCTTTGATCAAAAAGACCTTTGATAGGAAGGCCAAAGACAGATCTTTTCAAGTAGGAGATCTAGTGCTGAAATGGGATGTGGACAGAGCAAAACCAGGAAGGCATTCAAAATTTGATGCCATTTGGAGTGGCCCATACATGGTCACAAAGTGCAAGAGCAACAATGCTTTCCAATTGGCCTCATTGGATGGTGAAGAACTGCAGATTCCAGTAAATGGAATCTATCTCAAGCGTTGCTTCTAGAGGGAGGTTCACTACACCTGTAGATATTAGATTAGATTTTCTTTCCTCCAAGTGCTTGTGCACATTGTTTTGCTGTAGGTTAGTTTTGTTTTCCCTAAGTGCCTTGGCACAACTTGCTGTCCATGGAGATGTTTAGCATGTCTTTGCTTTCATCAGGTCACATTCCATCTTCCCCCTTGCACATTCTGAGTCAGTTTGGATTCTAACAGAATATTTGATGACTCCATGCCCAATGGATTGCTTCAGGAAACTGGTCTTTCCATCTAGCAGGCAGATGATCCCGCTGAGTCACCAAATTGTTATCCAAAATTCACCCCCCTAGGGTAAATTTTGATAACATGCATCAGAAGATTCAAATCCCAAGCAAATTGATTGATTCAGAGCAAAATCAGGTTTCTAGGGTCCCTTCAGATATTTTTCTAACTCCCCTAGCCGAAGAAACAAGGAACAAGCTCTGAGAAAATGCAAAAAAGTTGCAGAAAGGAAAAGCCGATCCGGCCGAAAGAGGAAGAAAAATTGGCTAAGTGTTGCTCGGGACGTTTGGGACAAAAAGGCCCGAACCGGCCGGTTCGGCCGAAATGAGCACAGGCAGTCCAAAAGAAAATGGGACAAATGGGATGAAAGTGCAGGGCGGCGCAAAATGCCGGTTCGACCGAGAGAAAATCGACTAACTGCTGAGAGGGACAGTTCGGGACAAGCGGGCCGAAAAGGCGCGAACCGGCCGAACCGGGCGAAAGAGGTCAAAACAGTCCGAAGGCAATTGGGACATCCGGGACAAATGGACGCGAACCGGCCGGTTCGGCCGAAATCAGCACAAGGAGCACTAAGCAATTGGGACGTCTGGGACAAAAAGACGTGAAGGGCGCGAAAAAGCCGGCAGGGCCGAGAACCAATCAGAAGCCGCCACGTGTCTCAGAGAAAAAAAGGTCAAAAAGGTCAAAGGGCAAGTTTTAAAAGGTCAGCCCGAACCAATGAAATAGCGCCACGTGTCCAGTTAAGGGCCCCACAAGTGAATTTCAAAATGAAAGCCCACAAAAGATGGAGGAGAGAGAATTGCTCGTCCAATCAGCACGTCCCACGTGTCGTCCAGTGGCGAGAGTGCGGAAAGGATTTCAAAACACGCTTTTCGCTGTTTTGTGCCCTAGATCTTCAGATAGCCATAACTTTTGATCCAGAGCTCAGATTTGCACGTTCTTTATATCAACGGAAAGCTAGCGAAATTCTCTACACGATTCCGGGGTCAATCTTGCGTTTTGGAGTAATCTGGAGGGAGAAAAATTGAGAAACGGCTCTGACGCGTATTCATGGCCGGAAATGACATTCCAAATGACTGCAATTAATGCGAATGGGTCGCATTCTCCGTAATCCAATCTCAAAATGATAGGGTATGGGTTTGTAAGGTACTCCATGCCATTTTAATACACCTGCAGTCAAGAAAGAATGGGCTCCCATGCCTTTGTACGTTTCCTGTTCCCTGGGTTCGACCCTTGCATTTTAAAAGCTAGTTTTGGGCTCATTTCAAAGAGAGGAACATTTTTGGGCATAGCAGACTTCTTCTTTCACCTTCTTCAAGGGATTGATGAAGTATCAGACCTCTCCAAGGATTGTAACAGTTTTCTTTACCTCGCTGAGGGTGTAATGCGTATTTTGATATTAAATTGATAATGCAAGCTCTGTGAATGGGTTTCAATCCTCTGTTTGTATTATTTGCTTGATTTCAGATGCTAAATTATACATTATCAGTCTGTGTATGTTTTTATGTTATGAACCTTGGTCTGTGTCTATTTGCATGACTAATATGTTTCACCACTCCTTTTTGGTGCATCACCATCTTTAGTTAGTTTCAATTTTTTTGCACTTCTACCCGTCTCCTTGCAAGTTAGAATAGGATTAGGATCTAGACCTCTGTAGCTTTGCAAAATATAGATCTAAATCAGAGGAGTTTGAGGAACCAGCCTCTAATCTGGAGATTCCTCTCTCAGTTTCCAAGTCCCACACTTGGAGAGAGGTTTCCATGTTGTGCAATTACACTGGATGCAAGAGTGATCAACCTAGAAATCTGATCGGCCATCTCAGTGGTGTCGTAATTTTGCACTAACAGAAATTTTACATAGCTCGAATTAATGGCTACTTAATGTTGAGGCACCACAAAATTAATTAACATTTTACGTTAAAAATGGTTATAATTAATACTTCATTTGATATTGTAAAAAGAATTAATGTAAGAATTTAATATTAAAATTTTGGTATTGTAAATAAAATCCCTTATATAATTTGGGTAAAAATAAATCCCTTAATTCTTGTGCTTGCACTTTGACATGTGACTATTGATGCCCATTTAGATGTTTGTGTTATTGTAGCCATAAAATAACAGAAAATATTTGTAATAAATGTCACACATGAATTGCATATTTAATATTTAACCGTCAATTATTAATATATATTTATATAAAAATTATAAAAAATTACATCAATATATATTAAAAATAATGAAATTTATACAAAATAATTGGTATAAATAAACATTGTTTTATATTTTTGAAGGAAATGTTGAAAATTTACCGCTACCCAATTTTTTTTGACATGTGAGTTATTGCACTTGGCAATGTGAATCAAGACTTGCATTTAGAAGTGCAAGTCAAGACCGGCACTTTGAAGTAAGGGTCGAGATTGGCACTTAGAATTTTGATTCAATACTCGCACTTAGAAGTTCCAAGAAAGACTTGCACTCAAAGTGTGATTTGAGAGATGTGTGACTCAAGGTTCGCACTTAGACGTGCAACCACTTGCGCTTGTAAGTGCGATCACTCACAATTATACACTACTTACAAAATTTATAAATGACAATTCCATATTTTTAACTATGCTTAATATATATGAATAATTTTTATATAAATATTGACGGCCACCTTTTAAACATGTGTGTCACACGTTCCTGTTTCTATAAAATATTTGAAAGTATGTTACGTCTAAAATCACAATAAATGTCTAAAATCTGTCAAATTTAACACCATTCAAGGATGTTCATGGAAGGTATTTTCAACGTCAACATTTATTGATTTGAATAAGGTATGCATGAATAGTCATATATGTATGATGATAATAAGATTGATATGTAGCATAAATGACAACAATCACTTACGTACTATCTTGAAGTTAGCGGTTTCTTGGATTATGTAAGTTTGCAACTAGTTGGGTTATTTAAGTTAACAAAACCTAAAATAGTGATACTAGAAATCCTAAAATAGTGAAATTGAAATCCAAAAATTGAGATTTACTAATTGGATTCTAATAGTGGCAAAAGTGGAATCCAATAATAGCATTATTGGAATCCAACAATAGTGAAATTATAATCCAATAATAAAATTGGAATCCAATAATAAAGAAATTGGAACTTGAATAAGTCCAATAATGACAATAATGGAATCCAATATTGCTACTAATGGAATCCAGTATAGCCAAAAATGGAATCCAATATACGCAAAAATGGAGATGGATTTCTTCCAATACTTGAAATACTAGAGTCTCAATTCAGTGGAATATGTCTCGATTTAGTGAAATAAGTGTTATAGACAGGCTCTCACTGAAGCCTTAAAGAATATTTTGACATCCAGTGATGAGGCTTAAACCTTTGCATCTCTCGTAGGAGTGCTTACAACTTTTGCTGCTATCTCATTCGATGATACTAAGATTCTAGACATCACACTGGAAGAACATTACCGTACCCTTTTCATCACGATTAAGATCAATGATACTTTCATTCAATGATCCATGATTGATAATGGGGAAAGCATTAATATCATGCCATCAAATACCTTCAATCAACTCAAGATCCCAAAATCCACCATTGCCCAAATACCGCTTTCGTCAGTGCCTTCAACAACACTATCGCTCTCACCTTTGGAACAATTTTTCTTCTTATCCACATGGGTGAGAATCTCCTCCATGAGGTATTCTACATCATAGAAGGAGAATTTCAGTACTATGTTCTCCTTACACAACATTGGATCCATGTTATGCATTGTGTCCCCTCTACACTTCATCACTGCATCAAGTATGAATGAGCATGAGGTAAATATCTTAACACTTCCCAAAGACGTTCCTCTCTTTGAACTGTGCAACATTACCTATCGATCTAATGATATCCTCATTCCTAAGAGTGATTCATCCGCATCATCCAATAATTCATCTATTTCTTCATCTAGTTAGGTTGTGGAGCCTATTTTCATGTGTGAAAGTGTTGAAGAATTTACACTAAGAGTACTATAAACTTTTCACAATTGTCTCACCGGGGTTCGAGGTGGGCCAGTCCCCAATAGTAAGGGTTTGGGGGCACAGCCCCGAGAAATTTTTTTTGGGCCTTAATACATGCCCAATATACTTTGGGAAACATGCTTTTCTCATATGGGCGAGATTTTGACTGATAGGTTTATGGGACAATTTTTGCCCATGGTTTTGATACCCACGATTTTGTAAAACTACTTAAGTAGTTTTCTACTCATATTATTTTATTCATATGGTAGGATATGTAACATTGCATATGTGTTTTGAATTTAGGTGTGAATTCTTTAGATTTTGTTGAGCATTGCTCCAAAAAATTTGGGTATTGTATTGAGAGAGCGGTGGCTTGTAATAAAATATGAGTAAGTGATTCTTGGTGGACGTAGACCAAATTAGGATAACCACGTTAAATACTATCTCTTTGTGTTGTGTTATTTTATTCTGCACTTTTATTTGAGATCTATAATATTTTCTACATATTAGTTTCTACTAGTTGTGATTCTGTGAGGGATTATTCCGCATATTTTATCCCTTATTTCCTAACAATTGGTATCTGAGTGAGGTTTGGTTTGCTTGAAGTGTTGAATCAAAGGGAAAGTTTTATCTTGAGTGAGAGCTATGGAAGATGATGGAAGATCAAGGGTTGATAAATTCAACAGGTATAATTTCGTCTTTCAAAGATGCAGATGGAAGATTACCTTTATCATAAGGATATTTATATTCCATTGTCTAAGAAGGTGAACAAACCCACGAGCATGATAGATTCGAATGGGATTTTCTTGATAGGAAGGCACTTAGGACAATCTGGTTGTGTCTTGCATCTTTGGTATTTAATTTTTCAAAGGAAAGACTACAAAAGAATTGATGGATGCATTAGGAAGTTGTATGAAAAACCCTTTGCCTCTAACAAGATTTTTTAATGAAAAAATTGTTTAATATGAAGATGTCTGATAATGGTTCAGTAGTAGATCATTTAAATGATTTTAATACGGTTCTAAATATGTTATCTTCAGTTACAATAGAATTTGATGAAGAAGTTATAGATTTTTTGTTCTGTGCTCTTTACTCCGAGAGTTGGAATAGCTTGATAATGGTAGTAAGAAACTTGGTTCCAGCTTAATTCAAAGTTGGAGTTTTAGGGTGTTATAGGGGTGATTCTAAGCAAGGAAACGTGAAGAAAAATATCTAGGGAATATTCTACTTGAGGAATACTATGATAGTGGAAAATAGAGGGAGATAGAAGAATATAGGAAGTCGTGGAAAATCAAAGGATTGGGAAAGGTCAAAATCCAAAGCAAGATAGTATGCTGGCACTATGGAAAGTCTGGGCATGCAAAGAAGGACTCTGTTGGGAACTTTGGGACAAGAAGAAACAACAGAAGAAAACAAAGAGGCAAATGTGGCAACGGGTAATGTATGTCGATGCTTTGATTCTTTCTTTACACAATATTACCAATCTTGTGTTTTAGATTAGGAAGATTCTTTATATGATACTCCAAATAGGCATTATTTTATTGATTATGTTCAAGGAGATTTTGGGCATGTTTTTCTTGGTGATGATGAGCCTTGCAAAGCATAGTTGGAAAAGGTTCTGTTTAGGTTAATATGCATAATGGGAATACTTGGCTATTGAAGGATGTCAAAATTTGCCTACATTAAGACGAGAATTTGATATCGTCATGGCAATTGGGAAGTGATGGTTGTATTGTGATATTTACAACGACTCTTGGAAGGTTACTAAGGGTTCTCTTATGGTGGCAAGAGGTAAGAAGGTTGGAACCTTGTATTTAACCACTTGTAGCACTAATGTTTGTAATCTTGTGGCTTCAGAAGTAGATACAACATTGTGGCACTATAGGCTCGATCATATGAGCCATAAGGGCATGAAGATCATAAAGAAGGATTTTCCGGATATACAAAAATAGGTTTGGAGTTATGTGAGGACTACATATATGGGAAACAAAAGCGAGTAAGGTTTCTCAAGGTTGGACCTACAAAGAAAAAGAGTAAGTTAGAGCTAGTGCATTCTGATGTGTGGGGGCTAGCTCATGTATCATCTCTTAGGGGTTCAAGTTATTATGTTACTTTTATTGATGATACAATAAGGAAAGTTTAGGTTTATTAAATTAGAAACAAATATGATGTATTTGAAACTTTTGTTAAATGGAAAGCCTTGATAGAGAATGAAATATGTCTTAAGCTAAAATGTCTCAGGTCAGATAATGGAGGGGAGTATTGCAGTAATGAATTTGATTATTATTGTTCTAAGAATGGAATCCACAGGTAAAAGATGGTTCCAGGAACTCTGCAGTAGAATGGGGTGTCAAAAAGGATGAATAGAACAATAATGGAACATGCTAGGAGCATGTGGTACATGCAGGACTACCTCTTTCTTTTTTGGGAAGAAGCGGTGAGCACAAATTGTGTACTTGATAAAAAGAGGACCCTCAAGTGCCTTGGTTGGAGGCATACCTAACGAGGCTTGGTATGGTAAGAAAGTTTATTATTCATTTATTAGAGTCTTTGGATGTGAGGTGTTTGTCCATATAGACAAGGATGATAGGACCAAGCTAGAGGCTAATTTAGAAAAATTTACTTTCGTTGGTTATGGTGGTGATGACTTTGGCTATAAATGTTGGAGTATCAAGGACAAAAAAATCATTCGATCTAGGGATGTGGTATTTAATGATAAAGTCATGTATAAGCAACAGTCACAGGAAAATAGGGAAGAATCGAAGAAATAATATGTATCGGTAAAGGATCTTCCGGATGGAAAAGTGACACATGAATCAATTCAAGAACCTCCTCAACAGGAACCCCAAACTCCTATATTGAGGAGGTCTTCTAGGGTAAGAAGAGAACTTGAACATTTTTCTCCTTCTCTTTATTATTTATTACTCACTGATAGTGGAGATCCAAAGAGATTTGATGAAGCAATGCAGGTAGATGTTAGGAAGAAGTGGGAGCAAGCCATGATGAGGAGCATCAAGCTCTCATGGAGAACCAGACATGGAATTTGGTGAAGCTACCCAAAGGAAAAGAGCATTACAAAATAAGTGGGTGTTTAGAGTCAAAGAGGAATGAGGAAAGAAAAGATACAAGGCCCGGTTGGTGGTCAAGGGGTTTACACGGAAAAGGTATACATTTTGATGATATTTTTCTCTTGTAGTTAAAATGACTTCTATTAGAACTTTTCTTGGAATATTTGTAGAAAAACACTTGCACTTAGAGCAGCTTGATGTAAAAAATTAATTCTCCATGGTTATTTAGAGGAGGAACTATATATGCAGCAACTAGAGGATATGAGGTCAAAGGTAAAGAGGAGATGGTGTGAAAACTCAAGAAGAGCTTGTATGCCTTGAAACAAGATCCATGTCAATGGTATAAGAAATTTGATAGCTTCATGATGGAGCAAGGTTATATTTGATGTCATTTTGATCATTGCGTGTATATAAAAAAATTTGAGGATGGAAGTTATATTATCCTGTGCCAGGTATGTGGATGACATGTTAGTTGTAGGTAAAAACATGCAGGAAATAAAAGTACTTAAGAAGTAGCTAAGTGAATCCTTTACTATGAAGGATTTTGAGGTAGCCAAACAAATCCTTGGTATGAGGATATCACAGGATAGGAAGGAATGGAAGATAACTTTATCTCAGGAAGATTCCATTAAGAAAGTATTGGAGAGGTTTAATATGTAGGATGCTAAACTAGTTGAGATTCCTTTGGCAAGCCATTTCAAGTTATCAAAGGAGCATTGTCCTAAGAAAGAGCAAGAGAGAAACCAGATGTCCAAGGTACCTTACTCATCAGCGGTTGGAAGTTTGATGTATGCCATGGTGTGCACCAGGTGATATTACCCATGCAATGGGAGTGGTGAGTAGATTTATGAGTGATCCAGGTAGAGATCACTGACAGGTAGTAAAGTGGATCCTTCGGTATTTGAGAGGGACCATGTGGATAGTTTTTTGCTACAATGGATCAAACACCACTTTGTGTTGTTATGTAGCTTCGATATGGATGGAGATGTAGAAAGTAGGAGGAGCACAACATGTTATGTTTACACTGTAGGTGGGACATCAATAAGCTAGATTTCATGACTACAAAAGTTGGTGGCTTTGTTAACCATGGAGGCTGAGTATGTTGCTGCCACAAAGGGAAAGAAAATAAATGATTTGGTTACAACAATTGCTTGAGGAATTGGCGCATAAGCGGGAGGAAGGAAATTTACATAGTGATATTCAGAGTTATATACACCTAGCTAAGAACTCTACTTTCCACTCTAGGACGAAGCATATAAAGTTAAGGTACCATTTCATTAGGAAAACTATGGAGAAAGAGAAGTTGAATATGGAAAAGATTCATACCAGGTCAAAATCTTGAAGACACGATGACTAAGGTGGTCACAAGGAAAAACTAAAGGTGTCTTTAGTTTTGGATGGTCTTCATGAAAAATAGTGGAGGGTTGAGAAGCTTGCTCGGATGAAAACTAGTCTCCCAATGGGAGATTTTTAGGTTGTTGAGCCTATTTTTATGTGTGAAAGTGTTGAAGATTGTACACTAAGAGTATTGTACACTTTCCATAGTTGTCTCACCAGGGTTTGGGGGTGGAAGCCCCTACTAGTAGGGGTTCAAGGGAATAAGCCTTGAGAATTTTTTTTGGTACTTAAAACGTGCCCAATATACCGGAAAATGTGCTTTTCTCATATGGGCGGGATTTTGACCCATAAGTTTATTGATGCTTTTTCCCATGGTTTTGATACCCATGGTTTTTTTAAAACTACTTACGCAATTGTCTACTTATATGGTTTTATGCATATGGTAGGATATGTAACATTGCAGATGTGTTTTGAATTCGAGTGTGAATTATGTAGAGTTTGTTGAGCATAGCTCCAAATATATTTGGGTATTTTATAGAGAGAGTGGCGGCTTGTAATAAAATATGAGCAAGTGATTCTTGGTGGACGTATCCCAAATTTGGTGAATCACGTTAAATACTATCTCTTTTTGTTTTGTTGTTATATTCTCGTACTTTTATTTGAGATATGTAATATTTCCTGCATATTAGTTTCTACTGTTGCAATTCTATGAGAGATTATTCTATATATTTTATCCCTTATTTCGTAACACATCCAAAATTCCTAAGGATGACTCCCTAGATAAATTAATAGTCAAAATTACGTTGGGGGAGTATCGTCTTCTTACACTCAACACATTTCCCACTCTAAACCATCTTGGTAGACCCAAAAGCATCTAATGTACCAACACAATGTTGGGCATATCGTTCCTCTCTCACAACCACATCTTAGAACAAATCTCATCTATGGTGATTTCGATACCCCTTCTTCTCACATAATTGATCATCCACACAACAAACCTTACACCGTGGTTTTGGCATCCTCAATAAACCATCCTTTTCCCACACCTATCTCCACTATTGCACATGGAAGGGATTTGGAATTAGACGTTATGTGCATTGGACACATGGCCTTATTATTGATCAATGCCACAAAACTCATGAAAATTTTAGACTTGGCTATTAGGAGTAACCCGAAAACCCCATCCCACAATCTAAGATGATTACATATATGCCTTATGTGTCTTATTCATCCCATGAGGCCTTAAAATGGATGACACCGTGCCTATTGATCCTAGATGTTTTTTAGTCTCCATCATCACCTTAGGACAAGTCACTTATCACTATCAAAATTAGACTAGCTCCATTCCCCTTCACCATATGGAGATGATGGAAGAAGACTCTTCTATCATCGACATTCTTCATTGCACTTATGACGATGACATTATTATTTTCCATATGGGGCATATGATTCCTATCTTCATAACACCTTACCATCCGACACATCCACTCTTTTAATGAAGCCACCATTGACATCAATATCGGGACTCCTCAAGAGCCTCGCATCCTCCAAGTGGGTCAATCTCTTCATCCTCAAGAGCTTGAGTATTTCATTTCATTCCTCTCTTGCCATAGCTAGGCATTTACATGTTAATATTAAGACATGCTAGGTCTTGACCCTTTCATCATTGTCCATAATATTTTCACCTTCCCTAATGCAAATCTGCTACAAAAGCTTCACCTCATGTACCCTCGAGTTTCCCTCCTAGTCAAAGAGGAGTTGCAACATCATATTTCTACCAACTTCATCATCCCCATTAACTATCTCCAATGGGTTTCTAACATCATACCCATCACTAAAGCGATCGGCAAGCTTCAGATATTCATCAAATTTTGAGATCTCAATCTCACTTTCCTAAAAACAGCTTCCCTCTTCCCAACATTGATCAACTTGTGGATCTTACCATAGGTCATGAGATTTTTTCTGGGTATAATCATATTATTATCACACCATAGCACCAACATAATACCTCCTTTATCAATCCTTGGGGCATCTTTTACTACCGCATCATGCCCTTTGGTCTGAAAAATGTCGAGCTAATGTGGGAGCTATCTATCAGAGGGCCATTACTTACATTTTTCATGATCTCATCCAAAAAACCATAGAGGAATATGTCGATGATATTTTAGAAAAATATAAACATCGACACAACCATCTTTACATGCTCAAAGTACTCTTCGATCACCTTATTTTTTTCTTCCTTCATCTCAATCTAGCTAAGTGTATATTTGTAGTGTTAAATGGAAAACTACTTGGCTTTATTATATCTATTAGGGGCATTGAAGTTGATCCCACAAAAATTAAAGAAATAATTGAAAAACCTCCTCCATCGAATCTTAAACAACTTCATTTTCTTCAAGGAAAACTTTAATTAGTCTGTCGTTTCATTTCATAACTTTCAAATTTTTTCCAAACCTTTCATCATCTCCTTTGTAAAGAAACAGACTTCAATTGGGATCATAAATATCAAAAGGATTTTGACGATATTAAATAATATCTTTTTCTCCATCAATGGTTACACCTCCACGTGAAGCAAATCGATTATATATATATATATATATATATATATATATATCTGTAATTATCATGCTCTAGGGGCTATGTTAGCACATCAAGATGACCAAGGTCATGATCAGGCCATTTATTACATTAGTCACACCCTTCACGAATCTGAGACTCACTACACGAATCTAAAAAGTTGTGTTGCACCCTTTTCTTCACCACCTCTAAACTTTGACACTATCTCATTAATCATAAGACTTATGTCGTTACCATCTTTCATCTTCTCAATATGATGCATTTTATGACATATCACAATCGTATCACCCAATGGCTCATTATCATGACCGAGTTTAACCTAGATTTCATTTCTCAAATATCTATCAAGGACCAAGCTATCGATACCAATTAGTTAAAGCCCCTCTTCCTAGTTCACATCTTACTCATGAAAATTTTCTAGATTTATCCATGAATCCCTTTCATCATGAGTATGATACCCTTAAAATGACTCTCTTTTTATGGCTGTAAGTTTCAACAAGGGGGAGGCATTGGCATTGTTCTCATTCCTCTTGGGGATGCTTTTATTCCCCTTGTAAACAAGGTCAATTTTAAGTGAACAAACAACATGGTAGAGTATGAAGCGCTTATCCTAGGTCTTGAAATGTCTACCTTTCTATGTGTTCAAATTATGGATATATATGGGGATTCTGAACTTATCATCAAACAAGTCACATGTGAGTATCAGTGTAAAAATGATACTCTTCAAAAATATAGTGACATTAGTCATCTTTTCCTCAAGGCATTTGATTCTTACACTATCCAATATGTTCCTTCATCACCAAATTTTTTCACTAATATGATGGAATCCCTCACATCTCTCATCCCATGAACAATGATGGAGGAGTCTAGGCTTTCTCTTCATTGTTCATCATAGTGATCGACCATTCTATGACCTACTTTGCATTAATCTTGTCGAATCCAGTTCATTGGATCTTTGGTATTCCCAAATATTCAATTATCTATTCAAATCTATCATCCTCTCTGATTTATCTAAGAATGTTAGAAGATCTTTTCTTTAGTGTGCTAATCACTACGTGATCCTTAGAGGAATTCTTTATAAGCATGGATTTGATGGTATTCTTCTTCAATGCCTTAAATCCCATGAATCTTCTCATGTTATCCAAGAATTCCATGATGGTATTTTTGGTGGACACTTTAGTGGCTTAGCCATTGCTAACCGTGTTCTTTGTCTTAGATATTATTTTCCTTCACTCAATCATGACTGCTATGAGTATGTTAAGAAATGTGAAAAGTGTCGACAACATTCTAATCTTAATCACATTCCTAGTCAATCTTTTTAGTCATCTCAAGATCTTTAGCCATTATCACAATGGGGTCTTGATCTCATTGGTCTTATGAATCCTTGATCTTCAAAACAACATCATTATATCATCACCGCAACCAAATAATTCACTAAGTGGGGGAAGAAATTCCCCACCTCAACTAAATATGGTCCAATTATTAACTTTATTTACAACCACATAATTTTTCACTTTATCATTCCTCACAAACTCATCACAGATAATAAAAAGTCCTTCAAAAAAATATCTCGGAAATTTTATGACTCATTCAATATCAAACTTATCTTCTCTTCTCCATATTATCCTCAAGCTAACGTCCAAGCTGAAGAATCTAATAAGACTCTTCTTAACATTACTATAAAAACTATTGATCATCTGGTTGTAATTAGAATCTTCATCTCCCCTTTTGTCTTTGGGCTTATTACACTATCATTAGTACTTCCATAGGTGCTACACCATTTTATCTTGTTTACGGTTCAATCTGCTTCTTCCTTTTGAATTTAAACATTTTTCCTTATGTTTATCTCTTCGCGACTTCATCTCTGATGAATATTATCACCAAGAGCATCTAGCACAACTTGAGTTGTTAAATTAACAATGCCTCCTCACTCTTGAACACCATCACATTTATAAAGAATGCATCAAGTCTCCTTACAATAATCACCTAAAAGAATGTGACTTTAATGTTGGTGACCTTGTTCGTAAGAAAAATCAAAACATTACTACCCTATAAAGGATCCAATGAGGAAAATTTTCCCCTAATTGTATTGGACAATACATTATCACATATAAGTATGGGTTAGGATCCTATCCTTTGGCCTCACTTGATGGTAAACTGAAGTGGAACTGGTTAACACATTATACTTACGACCATTCTATTATTAGCATTTTTATGAAAGAGCACTTTTTTTATCTTAAGGATCATTCCTCCATCATATCCTCTTCCATATATCATCGTGATGATCTAGATTTATGTAGTCTACTTTCACTTTCCTTGGGGCACCACAACTCTTCCCATAGAATTTTCCTTATGGATAGGTTCTCCCTTCTTAGTAAGAACCTTGTGGTCATTACATCCATCACCCTCTTATTTAACTATTAGAACCATGCTAAGGGTCCATGGGTGTCTCTTATACATTCATTGTCCCCTTCTAAGTGGTCTACCTAGCTATTCCCAACTATTACCCACGTAAAAAAAATCATGACTCATGTATGCTCTTATAAAAATTCAAAGGTATCAAAATAGACTACTCCTTGAAGGAGAGTTGTTCATGTTAAAAAAACCAAGAAAAGAAAAGAAATCAAATAAAGAGATTGATCCCTTAAAGGATACCTACTATGTATATCATTCTTGCCATTTATATCATATATGTATAAAGTAGACCATACCCTTGAAGGATGAATACTCTTTTGTATCATGGCATCAAAGGCTTCCCACATTGATCATCCTTCCATTTTATTAGCATCCATCACATTGATCAACCTTCTTATAACAAACTTCCCACATAGATCAGTTTGCTATTTCCCCTACCCAAAGTTGGTGCATAGGTTTATGGAACACCACTTATAGAGAACCCTCTTGCTGGGTAAAAGTTACATCACCAACCCCTTTTTTCGTGTCGACATTAGGTATATGAGTTCATTCACTAAATTTTTCTCTCATGAGCTTTGGTATAACGAACTATTGTTGGTTATATGCTAACATATATTTTGGTTGCACGTGCCTTCTGTTATTTAGATCCCCTTCTTATTTACCTCCAATGTGATTTGAGACACCTCTTCCTCACATGTCCCTTGATATGATGAAGCATCATTCGTACCCATAAGTCATGATCATTAAGTTGTGTTTTATTATAACCCTTTATCTCTTCTTTGTTTTAAGCACATCTATTTTATCTAAATCACCTATATGTTACCCATCCATGATCCTACATCTATTTACCCTTTATTACCTATCATTATATATATTCATCATTCATCACATCTATTTTAAACTCTCGTATCAAATCCAAAGTAAACACGTAATCATTATCATCATTATATACATCATATTATCATCATCAATATAAAACATTCATCACATCATCGCATCAACATCATCGTCAAATGTAAGATAAAATAGATTGTCATATACTTCAAACAACATCATCAACTATAAAGTCACACATAAAATCATCATTAGTATAAATCAATTCATCACATCATATAAACATGTGCTAATCCACGAAAAAATCATATATATATATATATATATAGCTTCGTACATTATAGTTCGCCTCTAACATCCCTCTCTCAAAGTAAAGATATCATCAAAATTAGGAAATTATACATATGATATCCTCAAGTCTTGTCCTCTTGAGGCAAGTCCCTGGCCTGTCCTCCCCGCCTCACCACCACCACCCCGGTGGCCTCCCTCTCCTCGATGCGGCCGAGCCACACTCCCTATAATCCTACACGGCCTAGCTCTAGCTGCCACTTGCCTATAAAAATTCTCCTAATATCATAGTGTCTTCAAAAACTTGTTGATCACGATACCCTCATAATACTTAGCTTTTGCAAATAGGGACTGTAATGATCCAATGAAATCATGTCGAGGTACCACCTATCCATTCCCCTATGACATCGCTTGTGCACCACTCATTGAATATATGGACAACATCATAACAAGATCTTTGAAATAGTTTGTTTAAGCATCCCTCTACCTATGGTACCGATTCCTATTCTGGGTAACTCGGTCCCTATCCCGTGTAACTACATCCCTCTCGTTGGGAAATAATATATCTCTCAACTTGCATCTTATCCAAATTTGTACATATTCGTTCCATCTCTATAGACTCTCCTCTATCCTCATCTTTGTTGCCTCCTAGAACTACCCCTAGCTCAACCTCCATCTGTTCTTCCTCCTCTCCTCTCTCTCCATCCACTTGAGCTTCCCAAGCTTTGGTCATCTAATCAAAACACCCCACTCCAACACCCACATCATCATCCTCATCCCAAGGAATTGCTACCTCCTCTAATGGATCTATCATCTCAACAACCGACGCTCTCCCTATCAATCTCCTCTCACCTCGTATAAGATGGGATATGTGAGAAAAGTCTTAATGACACTAAAATGTCATCGTACTCTATCAAATTGTACCACCTTTATCATCTTTGGTTGTCTACCATGTACCCATCTCACCCTCTGCATACTCATTAACTCTTCATCTCACTCCCAGCCATCTAGGCAAGTCTTTGTAGGGACATCATCTAATCTTCTCGCCCTCAAGCTCTGTAAACCTATTCACATACCAATTTGAATCTCTATATCCCCTATCTCCATAATCCTAGCCAGCTCACCATTTCAAAAACCCCATTATAATCTCTATGTGGTCCACAAGGTGACCCACAAAGATCCCTAGTCTTTAGATAACTATAAGATGATCGTAGGCCTAGCAGTGTAATAGGAAGCCTACATCTAATCTCAATCTCCTCCCTACTATGTACATGGCTAGCTCATGGTATACCTATGCTAGCAAAGTAGTGCCAAATGAAAACATTGTCTGATGCTCAAAATTATCTACTCCAACACTCTGCTAGTGTCCATAGGAACCTGGATCCCCCGAGTCGTGCAATACATAACACGAAATTACCATCATGATCAAGCAAATAAATCAGCTTAGTGGTACCCCATCCTCATATATCAACTCATATGAAAAATCCTCTAAAGATAATCTGATGTGGGGTGCATTAGCTCCAAATAGTCGTGTCAATATTTGCAAGTTTTTGTCGGTTGTAATGGGGACTATCTACTCCCCCTAAATAGGTAATCTTAGGATGTGATATACATCCTCCAAGGTGATCATCATCTCACCTGTCCTAAACCAGAAGGTGCTAGTGTGCATATCCCACCTCTCAACTAGTGCAATCATCAACCCCCATGTCTCATAGGATCCTTTAATAATACCGGAATCCTCCAAGCCCCATAACCACTAAGTGATTCCACTCAAGATTGGCCACATCCTCCTCGATATGATCAAATAACATTAGGACTTGATCTCTCGGATGTAAGGTCTCTTGAGCCTGAAATCACCACTCAAAAAAATAAACATCATATCCTTTCATCATTAAACATCATCTAAAATTAAAATAATTAATCTTACTAACCAATCAAGTTTATTCAACACCGACCTAGGTTGGGTTGATGCATCTAGGGCATGATCACCACCTTTTAGGGCTGGGTCAATGGAGACCATGCGGGGTTGTTTCTTACTTACCCTTGTGTCATCCATTTATTCTAAAAAAGTGCAAAAAATATAAAAGAAATTAAAAATAATTATGGGTTTTGTTACTCACCATCCGACGCACCCTTTGGCATTTCCCAGCCTACTACTCGCCTCCATATCTCAATCTCCTTTTATATCTCTCTACACTCAATAGTCAATTAAAAGTGTCAAAATGAGCATCGTCGAATGATTGTTAGAAGTATATAGCTCCTGAACCAAGTCTCCATCCACCCCCTTGGGTCACCTTTTAATCAGCCTTGGTCATTGGTGACTTGCCTTAGCACCTTTACTTTGGCTTGCCCTTTCCTCGCTTTTTTTTTTGTCCTTTGTTAGGACATCATCCATTTGTCCTTATTTTCTCTCAAAGTCCACCTTTGTGGCCATATTTATTGGCCCTTGTGGAATTTTATTTCATCACTTTTATTATTTACCTTTTTGGTCATTCTCGTGTCCCTTGCTAGGGCACCATTACTTTCATCCTCATCATTTGTGAACGCATAATATTTTAATTGATTCCTCACTTATGAAGGATTTCAAATTGTTCTCACATTTGGTTGCATATAGTTTCTATGTACACCTATGACTCGTTGGTCCCCATGGATTTCACCCATTTAATTGATTTCCCATTCGACTCACTCCATTTCACAAGTGATTTTTGCCCACTCACTTTGGTCTCTAAAACATTATCGCCATCTCCATTGAGACCGTCTTTCATTCCCTACAGACATGATATAAGAATCACCGCCATATTTTTATTGTTTGAATCCTTCTTGCTTGGGGCATCTTGCTTCACCTTATCATTTTACATATCTTTCTTATACCACCCAAATTTGACTTCATCATCAACCTCTTTCAACCTCACAAACCAAATCCCCTCTACGTTAGCGTCACTCATTTGAGGGGAGCTCACCATCAATCCTTTTTCATCCTTCATCTTACTCGTTATATTTTATCATTTTTTGCTCATGGCTCACTAAGAACAAACCACTCAACAAAAAGGGGAAATTTTAGACACCAAAATTTGGTATCGTTACCCTTGTTTCCTGCATTTCCTTCTATCACCATGGTCTTATCTAGGCCCCCTTTATTTTAATTTATATTTGTATCTTTCTTATCTATTAACTTATCAACTTTAAATATTAAATAATATTCATTTAATTATTTCCTAATCCTTGTCTCATTAACCAATTACTTCTAATTAGATTTCATTTCTCCTCTCTAGGTTGTTTATTATCCCTAACTACCTAGTTCCACATCCCTATGCTTTTTCTAGCTTTTATTTAATCCATATTTATCTCCCACCTAACCATATCACTTCCCTAAGAAAACCTAATCCACCCGTATGCTTTAAAAAAACTGATCCTAATTCATAAAAGCCCCATATCTCGAATAAATCACCCTCCCACCATCCAAAGGCATGGTTCCCCGTAGTTGGCAATGACCCACATGGGTTGCCATCGACCCTATAAAGCTAGTTTCACCCCCTCTTAAATGAGGATAATCGAGGTTTTTTTGCGATGTGTGAAATTATCTTTGAGATTGAGCATCCTTACAGTGTGTATCAACCTTCTTGGAGTCCATTTGAGCTTGTCATGCATCACTTGTGGAGAGTTTGGGAGGTTTAGTTTCATTTGTGTTGATTCATGCAATCATATACTATAATTATTATTATCTTTTAGGTACTAACATTTTGCAGGTTTAGCTACCATTACATCCTCATCTTTAGCTTCCTCTTTCAAAGTGATTCTGTCTGCATGTCGTCTATCGAGCCTATTGCTTTGTAAACAAGGGTAAAATTTTTAACTACCCACAAACCCCTATAGGCACTAAATTTTTGTTATACTCCACATAGATGCTATCAACTTCAAATGGAAAATTCAATGTAAAGTAAAGCACATACACACTGCAAAGAAATTGATAACGAGTTTGGAAAAACCTACGTCTCCGGGTTCATATGAACCGATTCATTAAACTTCAAATTTGTAAACTAGTACAAACATACAATGAAGCAATGAACCTATATGCAAATACCAGGGAAAGTATCTATCCGAGTACCCAAAATTATAGGGGTATAGGGATTCCACTCTTATGATAGTGGTATAGGGATACCGCCCTCTATGATCACATATCTAGCTAATTGCATACGAATCAACCAAATAAATACAAGTGATCACGATCCAATAGAATACTCTAAACTAGAAATATGAAGACAAGTTGCTCCAAGTATTTCGAGAAGTAGAAGCTCAGCTGATAGTGACCATCATAGAAGTATATGCCTTCAAGTAATATTCCTTGGATGAGATGCATGTTGATTGACGATGACTTCGGATTGACACCAAGTGCTGATGTGACTCCCATTGACTAAACAATGTCCAAATGCCTCCAAATTAGGAAGATACATATATCACTAAGAGTATGGGGAATTTTGAGCATTTTTCCTTTTTACATCTAAGGCCAATTTTTAGCCTAACTCCTTCTAAATAGTGATATATAAATTTTCCTGCTATAGCCTATGGCCTTACAAAAGCAAACTTGTGTTCAAATACACCGAGCTCCTTTAAATAGTTTCCAAGCCATTATGGTGTGGTGATGAGTGGCTACTTTTAGCCATGGGTGGTTATGGGTTCAAATCCCATTTAACTTCCACTGTTACATTTTTGCATTTCCGCATAACACTAGGCTATTAAGACATATATTGGCACCATTTAACACATAACATAACCGTGGTATGTATTTAGGTAATTATTTTACTACCTTAACTTTCCACCGCCTCAAGCCTTTTATTAGGCTCTTAATTTATAACAGTCGCATTTAATCCTATGTGGCACATGTATACCCAAGCAACTACATAGTGGTAAATTAAGGTTTATAAACCTTAATGTTTTTGCTAACATATCCTACCGTAGTACCTAACCACCTCTATGTGGCTTTCCACATTTTTGAATGTGCCACTTTGTTTTATAAATTCTACATTATACATGGCTCTCCTCATGACTAATCCACTCACCCTCTAGCTCCACATGGGCATCCATATTATAATGTGGGGTGGTGGTAATTATAAATCCCACATTTAGGGTTTAGAACCTGCAAAATGCCTTTATAAAGGCTCGATTGCATAGTATATCCCGAACTATTATAGTCAACAGCTTATGTAGAGAGATCACCGAGTCGCCTCGACCTATCAACATATATTTATCCCTCCAATATGAATAATTGTCCTACCAACATATATCTAGCCCTCCAATATGAATAATGAGCTCACTCCACAATGTGTCGAGTGAGGTAGAGAGCTTGTCTAACCAAGTTGGCTCGTGTTTAATAACATGGTCATCGTGGCTTGAGGTACCACCACATTAATAAATATCAAACACAATGAACCACTCATTTGAATACAATTTTTTTCTCCTCCACACTCATGCTCTGCCATGTGTCACCGCCACGGTTGTCAATTTCCTCTTCCAAGTCTTAATATTGATAAAAATTTGATCGCTATATCTTGAGCATACGAGTCCATTTTCTATGTTATAGGTATCGAAAGAAAGATCACCTAATGCTCTACCACTTTTTTGTGGTTTAGGAAGATATAGGGAACTCCTAATGTATAATAATTTCCACTATATCATCTATTCACCCTCATATTTGTTTACCACTTCCCGGTCATCGTCACTCTACCCAAGTTGCCATTGACCCATCCATGTGTTGTCATCCATTCTATTTCTAGATCCTCATTAGTGCACTCCTCTATTTTTTTTTTTCTCGATCCCAGGTATTTAGATTTGTCTATTTTTCTTTCTATTAGTCCAAATATATATTTTTATCTCCAATCACCGCCAACTCAGCGTAATCTATGTCTTTTTACATCTTTTTTTCTATCTTAGATTCTCTTTTGCAAGTTTGTGTTAGTGTTTATAGGTCTCTCTCATCACTAGAACTCGACTTCTTCAGAAGCCCCCTCATCTACCATCTAATCCATTTTCATCTTAGTTACCTTTGTTTTGTAGGTTCATCAAGTTTTCAGTGAGGTCATCTACTTTTTGCTCGTCCATTTGCATCCATCATAATCCGAGGTACCTTAAACCCTTGCATCTTGGAATTGTTTTTATTTCTTTAGTATATGTTTCATTAATATAAATAGGAACGAGAAATTTCAATCAAAATCGAAAGCTCTCCTAACCATAACCAAGCTCTCATTGAAACCTTAAAGCATATTTCAACATCTAGTGATGAGGCTCTGACCTTCCCATATCTCGTAGGAGCACTTACAACTTCTACTACTATCCCATCCATTGATATTGAGATTCTAGACATCACAACAGTAAGAACATGACCTATTGACCCAACAATGTTCTCATTCCTAAGAACGATTCATTTTTCCCATCCATTAGATAATCCATTTCTTCATCCAAACTTCCTAAGAATGAATCGCTAGCCACAATAATGTAACAAATCACGTTGGGGAGTATTGTCTTTCTTACACTCAACACCTTTCCTACTCCTCACCGTCTTGTTAGACCTAAAATATCTTTAATGTACCAATCCAATGTTAGGGATATCACTCCTTTCGGTCCACCACATCTTCGAACAAAACTGATCTATGGTGGTTTCGATACCTCTTCTTCTCATATCATTGATCATCCACACTCCAAACCTTATACCGTGGTTTTGGCTTACTCAACATACCATTCTTCTCCCACACCTATCTCCATTGTTACGAATGGAAGGGACTTGGCATGGGACATTATGAGCATGGACCACATGGCCTTATTATCTATGCACTTCTTTTATTATATAATTCTTTTGATCGGTTTAGATTTACTTTTGTCAAGGAAATTTCATAATGTACAGAGGAATTTGCTTACGAGAGTATTTATCCCTTTTGGAAAAACTTGAGGGATAAGATTTTCCTTAAGAATTTTTATTTTAATCGATTAATAAATTTTTACTAGTTTTTCATAGAATAGTGTTAGCAGACAACCATAGAATAGAGGAATTACCACATCCAATTATTCCATGTTTTAGTTTTATTTTATTAGAGGTAGCTATATTTTATTTTAATAATTTCCTTATGTACGTATGTCAGTAGATTTTATTCTATTTTAAATAATATCAAAAAATACAAAATCAATAGTTGTTTAATTAATTTCTTTCAATTTCATTTCTTTTAAGAGCTTCTCGAATACTAAAAAATAGAATAGATAGTTCATTTCATTTTATTTAATTAATTACAAAGGAATTTCGTTAATTAAAAGATTAAACACACTTCTCTTTTATTTAAATTAAAATTCCTTCCATTATTTATTTAAAAGTAGGATTTAAACTAGTTTAGGAACTCAAATCGAAACAACATACCTAGTTATAAGGAATTCATGCAACCCATTCATAGCCTATGACTATCATTTACCCAATTTATCTATTAACAATTCACACTACTAGTTCACAAATTCAAGTTGTCCTTTAGCTACCTATACTTTACCTATCTCATCTTCCATATTTTAGTTGTCTTGGCACAACCTCGAGAAGTCAAGTACATTCAAAATTATGTTTTGTTTTTCTAGTGTACAACCACCTTTTAACCAACTAAACAAAAATATGGATCTTCCATAATTAGGGTGTGTTCCAAGTTTGTCAAGTTTCTTTGAAACACCTCCAATTTGTGTACAAGTCTTCCCATGACCTACAACAAGAACCAATGACTAAAATCCCTTGAAAAATGCATTGTAGGGCATCTATGACCTATTTTTTATCTCGTATTTTTGCAGTGTGTTAGATGTTGGAAAAAAATTTGGAGTGTGGCTTTGAACCTGTTAAATGTAGTTTATTGAAAGTTTCTAAAGCTCTTCTTCATAGTGTCGCCACCCCCAAAGCTACCAAGCCCCAAAGCAATTATAAACCCTAATTTGCACAACACTATTTATCCCTCTCTAAAATTTATTTTTATTTCTATTAATAATAATAATACTATTATTATTTTTAATTTAAACTAGTATACATGAATACATATATTCTTATTTAAAATATACTAATATATATACTTTATTTATTATTTTATTTAAATACCAAACTATTATCACCATTCTTATGATCTCAAAATTGTGAAGGTTAATTGTATTTTTGAATGCAACATTCACAATGCTAACGTGAATGATATTACTAGCCTTAGAAAGGGTTACTGATCAAACATGATGAAACAATGTACTAATTCATCATCATGACATATTTTGTTGGACATTGGTTGTGTAAAAGGAGGTGCACTAAATTATCCTTCTCACCATATACGTGTGTGCCTAGTATATTCTAGAGATTGTACAAACTATTCGTGTTATTCATAGGACATATCCTAGATTCTTTATTTTCTCTACTCAGCTCTAATGACCTACAATGACATAGCCACTCTCATATGAAGTTTTATCTCTCACATTGTCATGTGTGCTCATGTCTACATATTTCTTAACTCCTTAACTTGTAGTATTCTATTCTTGCGCACTAATTTGTGCTCTCCCACATTTCCATTATTGTATCCTCTTTTATACACTTAGTTGTGCACCATGGTAATATTTTGTTCACTCTTTTCCTTCGTTGGGACTCCTTCGTACACCCCTTGTTCTTTAGCTATGAAATATTCTACCATATTTTCCTTTATATTTGTGTAATCTCCAGTGCACCGATGGTCTATAACAACAATATCCTCCACGATATCCTCCTTCCTCACTACAACATGCTTCCATGTACCACCATGTACCTCTAGGTGACTTCTCTCTTCACTCATATAACTAATTATTTTAGCTAATGATGTAATTATGGTACATAAAACCCCAAAGCACATCATATAGTCACAATTGATTTAAAGTGCAATATGTTATTGAGATCAACTAATATAGAAATCTCATGACATCATTGTGATTAAGTTTATATGGCTCAAATAGGCTAAATTACCTCTCTCCTCCATTCAATCAACCAAATGTGAAATGTTTGATTTAATTGGGGACAAAAACATATTATATAGTCATAAATTTTAAGTTTGTATGCCTCAACTAATGCAAGGGAAATCAAGATGTATATATAGAGAATTTTTGTTGTTTTACGGTCTTAGAACTCATTTTAGTTCAAAAAAAGTGGATTCTTCCTATTGTTTCTTGTTATCTCCTTGTATCATATCTTTTCAAACCTATTTTCTAACTAAAACCTAATATTTTGAAATTTTGAATTCCTAGTTTGTCTAATAGGTGTTTTACCTTAGTCTTCTCTCTTTGATTAATCTTAATCCTTTATGGAAATAGAATGGAAATGTACTAGAGCATAGTGTACGGAAGGTCACCTTATTAAATTTGTAATACTTATACAACCCAACATGGTAACCACCTTGGGTTGAGAAACCTAAGATGTGTTTGTTTTTCTAGCGCTAAATTTGAACAAGAAGATAGAGAGGATGGATGGATTTTCATTTGAGGAAACAAACTATGTAATAGAGTGGGAATGGAAAAATAGATATTTCCAAGCTTTGAATGAAAGGTTGTAATAACATACAAAAGAATAACAGAGTTTTATTGTTCATGATTCTCTAATCCCAACTTTGGAATGGATTTTCTACATAGTTTCAATGTTTAGAAACACTCATCTCGTCATGGTAATTTACTCGACTTTATATTTGTTTCATGAGAACAGTCACACCCCAAATACAATAATTGTAATCAAATTAACATCCTTAATCCTATTACGGGTATTTAGATGTGTAGGTTATGTTTAGGAAGGTTTAAAGCACATATATGATGTGTAGATGATGTTTAGATGATGTGTAGATGATGAAGTGCATAATTTTTTGTCTCGGCGGAAAGGAAATGAATGTGTGGAAGATTTTGCACATTTTCTACCAAATCATTCCTTGACTTTCGTTGAGAGTTACAAACATATTTATGTGATGCATTATGGAATCTTTTATGTCTTCAAGTTATCTCTTGTTATTCTATTGAACAAATAAAGATATCATGGGGTCCTTAGATAGATCATCTTTTTTCCCAACCCTTACTATTGCTAATCTATATTATCAGGCTCAAAGGATTATATATGTGATTTCATGGGAACCAAATTCATTCCCTTACATTATAAAACATAATAAAATTTTAGTATAAACTTAGTTTAGGGTTAAACACCTACTTGGTTTCTAGCTCAGTAACATTCTAATATAGTCACCTAGCTATAAATGTTTTCATTTTTAAACACTATTTTTTTTGGTCATGTTGCAAACCCATTTAAACATCCCTAATAATATATAAAATGCTAACCATGGATGGTAAACCCTACAAAATAAATATTATTTGGGTGTTGGGCACCCCTGCACCACCGGTATTAGAATAAATCTAATGATGCCTCCGACCACATGTCATTATCAACTGATATGTGAGATCTTAATGAATGCCACTACATTTAGCAAGCTCTTTGAAATTAATGAATTTTATTTTATCTCTTTCTAAAATACTTGGAGAATGGATGTTTAAGTGCTTGTGGATGAGAGAGACTAATACCTAGACAAGTTAAGAAGATTAAAGCTTATAGTGATTGCTTCCTAATAAATTTTGATGTTCCTTCATGATTTCTAGGAAGACTTGGTTTCTTTTTGCAAGTGTTGGAAGTGATTATATCAATGTAGTGTTATAGGATAAATTCAAGTAAGAAAATGAGGTAGTGTTAACTTATTTATATAGGGTTCCAAAGGTAAATTATCAAAAAGGTCAACCTAGAGAGAATAAAGAACCCATCGAGAGTTTAGAACTAAAATAAAATATGGAGGATATGTCAAAGAAAAATAATATAGATAGCTTAGGCCCAGATATAATTTCCTCGGAAAACTATATGGCCTTGAATAGGGATGAAAAGCATGTTAAATGAAGTTTACATCAAGTGAGGTTGAATTAGTAGATGAATTTCATGACTCGTACTCTAAAAATGTGTCAACATATAAGTTTTTAATGATAAACATGCTAGAAAAGACACATTGGGATGTACAGAGTGAACATCGAAAGTTTGTGTTTACCTTTACATGAGTGCATTTTCAAAACTGACAATGTCAAAGAGTAAACTATAAAATTTGAGTGTATACAAATTTCATATGACAATCTTTCACATTATGGCCAACCTAGGGAAGATGTAATGATTCATATAATATAATCAAATTGAATATAAAGCCATTATATGGGAGGGTCAAACACCATAAAGATCGGCATGACCATGCTCCACTACTAACTAGTTGAGATGTATGGTTTTGGATAGGCATGTAGTGATATGAATAATCCAAAGTTTGGGAATGATTCCTAGAGATAAATGAATGCTTTGGTTAATTAATATTTCTTGGATGAACACCATAACAATGTGTATAGATGAGAATGTGAATAGGAAGATAGAAAGATGTCGATTGAGTGTATATTGTCATCCTTTGTATTAGAATCGAAAAAATGTCATACTTGTCATTAGTGAAAGATAAGTTGACAAATTTTAGGGTATATAACTGAAAAATATTAGGCTCGATATTCCTAGTCATGAGACCAAGCTCTAGAAATCAATGAAATATTTGTATAATCTTAAGCAAGCACCAAGAGCTTGGTAAAGTCGTATTGACTCATGATTTTTACTAAATATTTTAGTGCTAACACCAATGAACCAAATATTTATATGAAGGTGAATGTTCTAAGTGAAATTCTAATTGTATGTTGATAATTTTATATTTACAAGAATTTTGTTAGTTGAGTTATTCAAATAATAAATGAAGAAAGAGTTTATTTAGATTTAGGTTTGATGAATGATATTCTTAGAATTAATGTAAATATAAAAGTGATGGAATTTTCATTCATAAATCTAATTATGCTAGTGATGTTTTGAAGAGATTTAAGATATTCAATTGCAAATAAGTACCTACACATGTAAATCAAGTTTCAAATCAATAACGAGGATAATAATAACTATGTTGATCCAACTTTGTATAGAATGATCATTTGAGGTTTGATGTAAGATATTCACATTGGCAAGGAGGGAAAATAATTCTAAGAAATATAAGTCAAAAATATATTATAACATTATATACGAACCATTAGATGAATTCAAGATAATTGGATACTAAATATCTAGTGTAGATTGGTATTTCACCTACCAACTAACTCATATCCCGCAAATAGATGTACTCATGACTATTGAAAAACATGAAGATTGATAATTCCTTGGGTAAGAGGCCATGGTTTTGAATGATCAAGAAGAGAAATGTAAGGTCTATGACATCAAGGTCTTAACTCCTATTACTATCTAGGAAGAACCAATGTAAAATTCTAAAATGATCTCAAAGATTTGTGATGGATCCCATTCCAAATCCATGTTTCCTAATGTTAATAAATTATTGGATGGAATCTTGTGCATGGGAAACATGGTTTCAAGTAGGGCACGGGTGAGAGGATGGAAAGGGTTCTCAACGAGGGATATTTAGAGCTAAATCCTGAGCAAGATGGTTACAAAGGTTGGTCATGGGATGGAGCCATCAAGAATGGTGCTAAATCGTGGGCGACTTGGTAAAAAATGATCTAAATTTTCTGTCCCTTTATCCCTCTTGGGTGAATGATGCCCCCTCTCTAACCATGCTAGATAAAGTTCGGATAAGGCAAACAATAGGTTTGGGATCAGCCTTCTTGGGTTTTTTTCTAGGATTAGATGAAAAATAGACCAAGTCGTATTGGGAAAAGAAAATGGAAGATTAAGGGTTTTGACCAATGAAGAGTTTTTATTCATTTTCAGTTTAGAGCTTGATTTAATTGATTTTTTACATAGGGGCCATGGTTTTTTTGTAAAACCATCATCAATAAATGTAGTTAGAAGCCGGGGATTTTTGGACTCTTTGGTTCCCTATTGGCTAGTTTGGGCATGTCTTCCAGCTCTTCCCATTGAGTTTTGGGAAAAGAGGTTCTCCTTGGGATTGCTAAATCCTTTGGCCAATTTATATCCTTTGATGTAACTAATCTTCCCGAACAAGAATGGTGTGTGAAATATTTTTTAGTTAGTGTGTGCCATGACAAATAGCTTTCGTAATCTATTTGTCTTACCTATTCAACTCGGGACTAGGGATTAGAAGACTATCTACAAAGCATCCTCTATTTTTTATGCTATCTATTGCTCGGCTAGGCATGGGTCGAAGCCTGTAAGGCCTCTCTCCCAAGATGATAGGTTAAAATCAACTAGGATGTGCCCATATCTAGGCATGAGGAGATGATGCTTGGAGTTCACGATTCACATGAGTAGTTTCCCCCTTTTTTGGTGACAGAGATGATATGAAGGAAGCGAGCGATGGAGGGACAATCGATGTGTTTCTACCGTAGTGGCTGCAAAATGTCTACGTTCCCAGGGCCCTGTCATGGTCATGAAAGGGCTGCTTTCTAAGTTAAATCGAGATAGTTGATAAGCCTTCAAAACTTTCCGTTCACTAAGATTCTTCAAAACCCCACTAGAAATGTGGGTCCGCATTCTCCAAAAAAGGTGTAGTTCACGTGGGAGAAGGACAAGGAAGGGGTTACATGTCTCAAGGTGCCAGATGGTTGCTTGCATAGGGCTTTGACAAAGTGAATCTTTCCCTAGTTGGTAAGTTTCTAGGCTCTAGACCTAACATTGATGTTATTAGAAAATGGGCTTTTAGAAAGTGGAAACCAAAAGGGGATCTGAGCATTACCATTATGTCAAGGGGTTTTTTTCTGGAAAAATTTAATCAATAGACTAATTTGGAATCGGTGCTTCTGGGAGGCCCATGGTGTCTGGGTAATATGGGCCTTTTTTTAAAAAGATGGTATCCTAGGGTTTGATCCAAACATCGAGAATATAAACACCATTCTAGTCTGGTGTAGACTCCTAGGACTACCTCTCCAATTTTGGGACGATGAGATCCTGTTAAATATTGCTAAATCCCTCGGTGCTCCGATTGGGCTTGATGGACCTACGAGAAACAGATCCAGACTAGCTTTTGCTAGATTCTGTATTTCTTCTGAAATGGAGCAGGAGTTACTGAACATATTATTTTGCAATCTAAGTATGGCATTTGGCATCAAAAGATCGAATATGAAACCTTTCATTTTGATGTAATAAATGCCATCGTATAGGGAATTTCACTAGAAAATTCCCTAATAAGGAGATCTCCCAAGAGGATACAAAAAGCAAGAATGAAAAACTTGAAGGAGATTCAACTCAGGCACAAGAAGCTAGGATGATAGAAATGGAACCTGATCATAGCCAGAGGGAAGAAAAATCCCTTAACCAACCTGAGTGGAACTATAAGAAGAAAGGAAAAAGGGGTTCAAAACTCCAATCAGAAAACCTCTGGTCTGTAGGAAGCTCTGGCACCCGAAAACTCCAGCGGCAGCTTCACTAGGAGTACCCACAATCACCAAAGAAGATTTAGATATGCAAAACCCAGTAAAGGTGGTTTTGGAGGTTGATGAGCAAAAGGGAACAATGAAAGTAAATATTCTTTCTAAAGAGCTAGCTCAGTTTGTGGAAACTCAGAATGAAACTAAAGTAGCTGAGATAGATCAACCGAATCCTCTGTTCATCATTAAGGAAATTTTGGATGAGGAAAAAGAAAACATGGAACCAGAAGATTCATTACAGAAAAGTTCTCCGTGGGAAAACAATAAATTTTCACCTAAAAGTGAGAACCCCATATCTAGCATCAAATCAGCAAATTTACAACCTGTCAATAAATAGGGAGAGAAAGAGGAGGGGGAAGTAATGCCACTCAGAGAAAACATTCTCTATGAGGAAGACTCGGAGCTAAATACTGGATTTACAGAGGTCATTTCTAAGAAAAAGAAGAGAATGAAAGGATTTGAAAAGATCCCAAATTCGCTCTATCATGAAAAAAAAAAAAAAATTGACAACTGGGAAACTTCAACATCCAGAACCACTAGATCATCTACTAGAAGAATAGTAGACTTTGGAAGCAGCTCTAAAAGAGGAAGACCCTCAAAAAAGGCTCTCAGATCCAAGAGAATAGAGGAAGACATTGCAGATGGCACTCAACGACAATTGAACCATCAGAATCCCAACACCTATATCTTATAAATGAAGATCATCTCATGGAACATCAAAGGGCTGAATGGAAACTCCAAACAAAGAATAATCAAGGAGTTACGGGAGTCTAGTAGACCTAGCATTTTGCTTCTGCAGGAAACTAAGATGAACGCTAAGGTTCTTGAAATTAGTAAAAAGAATTTCTGGGAAAACTCTGACATGGCTGTGGTGGATTCTCAGGGTGCTTCAGGAGGCCTAGCTACATTTTGGGATAAAAGACAATATACTGGTATGATTCTTACTGAAACCAATAACCATCTTGCTATTAATTTTCATGCTATTGAGAATAATTGTGACTGGATCCTTTCTAATATCTATGCCCCTAATACGGTTATTGGGAGGTGAAAACTTTGGACTGATCTTAAGACTTTCAGAAGTCAACATAATACTACCAACTGAGCTTATTATGGGAGACTTCAATTCTCCCCTAAACCCAGGAGAAAAACAAGGAGGAAACTTAAGTTTTTCCATAGGTATGGATGAATTTGCTGATTTTGTTGCTGACCTTAATCTCATGGATGTGGATCTTCATGGCAATCAGTTCACCTAGACTAACAGAAGGTTGGGGAAAGACTTAATTCAAGTAAGACTAGATAGAGCTCTTTTCTCTGCTAGCTGGATTCTTAATCAGGACTTCCATCTTACTTCTCTACCCAGAATTGGGTCGACCACAATCCGATTGCTTTAAAACTCTTCAATTGGACTAAGCCCACCAGGAGTTCCTTCAAATTTGAAAAGATGTGGATGGAACATGATGATATCCATGACATGATTAAGGAATGGTGGATTTGGGATGGTGAGGGCACTGCTCAGTTTAGGCTTATTCAAAAACTTAAAAATGTCAAAAATAGGTTAAAATCTGGAACAAAGAAGTTTTTGGGAATGTGTTTGAAAAAAAAGGAATTAAAGCAAAATCTCCAAGATTTGGAAATCAAGATGAATTCAAAGGGGAGATCTCTTGAAGATCAATCAGTGGAAAAGAATATTCTTTCGAGCTACATACGGTATGTAGTAGAGAAGAATCCCTATGGAGACTCAAATCCAAGGCTATTTGGCTGAAAGAAGGAGATAGAAATAAAAATTCTTCCATATGACCACCTTGAAGCATAGAGCCTACAATAGGATAATGGAAGTTGCTAAAGGAAATGGCACTATTATAAAGACCCAAGGAGCATCAAAGAGGAAGCTCTCAAATTTTACGAAAAATTGCTTAATGAGAAGAATATCATTAATGATGAGGTAGTCTCTTTCATGTTGGAGGCTATCCCCCAAGACAAAATTGAAGAGCAGAGATTTAAAGACATCACTAAAGTTGTCACATTAGAAGAACTTCAAAAAGTTGTGTTTACTCTTGAAGGGGATAAGGCACCAGGCCCGATGGTTTCTCTGTCAACTTTTTTTAGAAGTTTTGGGAAATATGTTCGATGATCTTCTCATGGTGGTGAATGAATTCTATAGAACTAGGGATCTTTTGAAAGAGCTGAACAACACCCACATTGTTCTTGCTCCAAAAAAATGGATGCTAAGGATTTCAAAGACTTTAGACCCATTAGTCTGGTGAATGTTATTTATAGAATTTTTACCAAGATCATTGCTACCAGACTCCAGTTCATTATGAATGATTTAATATCAAAACAACATAGTGGTTTCATTAAAGGTAGGATTATTCAGGATGGAGTGATTATGGTCCATGAGACTATTCACTCTATGGATAATAACAAAAAAGCAAACATGGTCCTTAAACTTGATATGAATAAAGCCTTCGATAAAGTCTCCTGGCCTTTCTAGACAAGGTTCTGACAAAATTTGGTTTTCTAACTAAATTCAGAAAAATTATCAAGGCATGCATCACTACGGCCAGATTCTCAGTGGTGGTAAATGGAGAGCCAGTGGGATTTTTTACTAGCAGTAGAGGGCTAAGGCAAGGGGATCCCATATCCCCTCTGCTATTCATTCTTATGGCAGATAGTCTTAGCAGAACAATTGATAAAGCAGTCATAGATGGTCTTCTGAAAGGATCTAAGCCCACTTCCACTAACCAAGTAGCTTCTCATCAACAATTCATGGATGATACAATCCTTTTATTAATGGCTTCAATCCTTGAAGCTAAGGCAAAAAAGTCTATTATGAAATTATATGAATCTTGCTTCTGGGCAAGAGATTAATTTTGATAAAAGCTCAATTTTCTTTTTTAACACCCCGGGAAAGACAACTTAAAATTGCTAAAATTTTGGGATGTAAAATCAATTCACTCCCCACTACTTATTTGGGGCTCCCCCTTGGTACGAAAAAAGTATCAACCAAAGTCTAGAATGACCTGTTGGAAAGATTTCAAAAGAAAATGGCTGGTTGGAAAGGAGCCATTCTATCAAGTGTTGGTAAGTGTCTACTCATAAAAAGCACTCTTCAGAATCTCCCTATATATATCATGTCACTATATAATATCCCTTCTGCTTTCAGAGAAAAAATTGAGAGGATTCAAAGCACTTTCTATGGTAGGGAATGGAGGATAAATTCAAATATCACTTGGTAGCTTGGGACCAAGTATGCACTCCCAAAAAATTGGGGGCCTGGGTATAAAAGACATCAAAAAAATGAATGAGGCTCTAATTGCAAAAATGGGCTGGAGAATGCTCTCGAGAAACAACCCTGGATTGAACTAATTAAGGCCAAATACCTTAATCAACAAGTAACCATTTCTTTTCTTCAGAAGAGAACCTTCCTTATGGATCCATTTTTTGGAATAATTTAGTTCAGATCAGGAATTTCATCAAACATGGAAGCAAATGGAAAGTGGGGAATGGTAAGAGATATAAACTTTTGGGGGGATAACTGGTCTAACTAGCAGTCTTATTGATAGATTTGGAGTAGTCAAAGACAACCTTGAATGTAAGTATGGTACTAGAATCATGGATTACATTGACAGGGATGGCAACAAGAAGAAATGGAAAAAACTCTCTGTGGACAGGGATGATCTGAACCACATGATGTCCTCTTTGCAAGAGCATTTGGACCTTATCCCCTTAAGTCAACTGGATGTTCAGGATGAATTGGTCTGGAATAAATCTATTGATGGAGAATACTCTGTTAAATCTGATATAATTCTTTCTTTGAAACTGTTCAGAGTGAGTTCAACTGGAGCAGGATTTGGATGGCTGAGCTCACACCTAAAATCAATTTTTTCTTTTGGCTTGCTCTCAGGGGAAGAATTCTCACCAATGACAACCTGATAAGAAAAGGTTTCATAATGCCAAATAGATGCCATCTCTATAAAAATAATCTGAGGATATCAGACACCTATTAGTCCATTGTGAGTATGCCACTAAAATCTGGAGTGTTGCCTTTTCTAATTTCAAAGTTTCCTGGGCTGTGCCGAAGGACTTCATCCAGTTTTGGACCCAATGGAATCCTCCTTTTAAACACTATGTTGTGAGAAGACTCTGGAAACTGGTAATGCCCCATATTATTTGGAGGATATGGAAAGATAGAAATGACGTCATTTTTAGAAACATTAAACAATAGTGCAAGCTTCAGCTTTGTTAAGATTACTAATGTTGTCAAAGAGAACATCGAAAGATTCAAACCTCCCAAGAACAAGAATTATCCTAAAATGAAGAGCATATTTTGTCCAACTGGAAGATTGGAGTTGATAATATTCAGAATAGCATCCGCTCCAACATTGACAGGTCTTTGATACATTGGAACCCTCCTGATCTCAACTGGCACAAGTTGAACTTTGATGGGGCTTCCAAGGGTAATCCTAGGATTGCTGCAGGGGGAGGAGTGATTCAGATCATAGAGGTAGTCTGATTGCTGCCTATGCTGGTAAAATGGGGATACAAACTAACCATTATGCTGAAGCCTTGGCTACTCTATGGGGGCTTAGAATTGCTCAGACACATAACATTCAAAATATTATTCTGGAAGGAGACTCACTAAATATCATTAATCATCTAAATCAGTCTTCACCTCCAAGCTAGAATATCAAGGATTTCATCATGGAATCTATAAGCATTTGTCAAACCTTCAAAAATATCTAAATCAAGCACACATACCGAGAAGGAAATAAGGTTGTTGATGAATTGGCCAATTATGGCATAAATAATAATCTAATTATTTGGGATAATGTTAATCACATCCCTGAGAAGGTACAAAGCAAGCATTCAAGTGGAAATTTATGGGCACTCAAGTATGGAGTAAGGATAATGATTATTTGGAGTGGGCTTTAGAGGAGATAAAAGATCACCCATGCGGGAAATATCAAGTAAGCTACGGCCACATTAACTTTCATTACTCCCAACATGTGTGCGGGATCTTAATATCCGGATAGGTAGAAAGACAACTACATTTCATACAACAGTTTAAACAAGGGTTTCAGGACAAGAGTTGCAAGCATTTCAAAGAGGAAAAAATGGGAGGAGCCCCATGCCAGGTTGAACCCAAAGCAGTGATCCGGAATGGAAGAGCAACAAGGAGTGGGGAACCTCCTCAAGCAGGGTGGAATCACAAACTTCATTGATCGAATTCAGGGGCACGATCAGAGCATTTCAATCCAATTCGCTATGGATTGGAAGGATCAAAAAGTGGAGTATGGAGGACATAAAATCCCATGTTAATGAAGAACTAATTGCTAAAGCTACAGGCCTGGAGATGGAAGGCTTCCATTTCTTCAGCAAGAAGATCAACAAAAAGGATGAGGAGAAGAAGTTTGCTGCTAATAACGAGGAGCTGGTTTTTGTTATCTATGGGGTTTGAGGGTAAGTTCTATCCCATCGCCCTTTGATGAAATCACCCGTATGATGGTCCGGTACATATCTTTGGAAGGGAGATATGTTACAGTTCCTATTAAACACCTGGTGTTCCTTAACCATTTCCATAGGAAAATCACTGTTCTTCTTCCCACATTATCTTTTGAACTCCCTCAAATGCTCCATCTTGGAGTTTCAAAAGCATACCCATGCTACCCCCCTACATCAAGGTCTTATATTCTTGCTACACAAGCTCTGTGTTACTAAATACCCTAGTCTCCCATCCTCCCCCAGCACTGTTCCACTCTTTCCCACCACCACTACCCCCACCCCCATCCCTTCCACCATGTCCAAGCCTAAAACAAGGAACCATAAGAAGCCCAAATTGACACCCCTATTTCGGGCAGAGTCCTTCGCAGCAATAAGGAATTGGAAGTTGTCCAAAACCTATTGCACATCAGTAGTGTAGGCCATGAAGAGGCCTTACAAAAAGAAGGAAACAATACTTCCCAAAGGCTGGAAGCCTTGGAGAATGAAATGATGAAACTGAAAGAAGAAGTGCAACATTTGGCCAAGAAAAAGGCAAAAGGAAGATGGAAGATGATACTGATCTTGGCAATAAGCAAGTTGAGGACATCTACAAAAATCTTAACTCCTTGGACAATCGTCTGGGAGAGAAAAGGATCACCATGATCACAACATGGCAATTTTTAATGCAATCAGTGATTTCCTTGAACAACATGTTCGTAGCATTTCTATGCTTAGTGGGATCCTAGACACTCTGTGGGGAATGGACAAGGAGAGCAGTCAAACCATAGCAAAGCTGATGCTAAGGACCCCACACACATGACAACGGTGGCTCTCTTTACCTCACTACAAACTATTAAATCTAGAATTACCAGAGCTGCCAAGAAGTAAAGGAGGTCTTCATTGCAGATGCTGATCTTCATCATTCTTTTTGTTGTTTTTTTGGCTTTTTTGTTGCAAACGCATGCATGCTCTGTTTTGATTTTTGTAGTAACTTTTTGGTTACGGTTGGCTTTAACGCCTATTCTGGATGTTGATCCATTTTTTGTGGAACCTATTAATGTTTTATCTGGCTTTTAGGCCCTCTATGTAAACAGGGTATAGTCCCTTCAAAACTATTTACCATTAAAATAAAATTTCCTTAAATTTTTAAATGCAGATTTGAATATTATCATCACGGAAAAATTGTTTGATAGGCATATGTGGCCATAAAATTTAACCCACATTTGGCCTCCCCTGCTAGTGGTGTTCACTAATCCCTCATAGGGTGATGTCTTTGACTTGGTCATGGTCTCCCAGTTATGTATTTGGGGAAGTTAGGACCTCCTAGTTAGATTGGCGTGGCATTGGACCACTCTACACATTTGGCTGTAATTTTTAGTTTAGTCCTAGTGGGTTCCGAATCCAGTTCGAGCCCCTTTTATTCATATTTTAAATTCCAGGATTCGACTAGACAACTTGTAAAAAGCATGGCCCATGACACTATTGAAATCATGCTTAATCTTAATGATCCTTGATGGCTGGTTCTAAATGAGAAGTCTAAGAAACATGTGAAGAAATCCTCTCCTTTTGATCCTAAGGGCGTGTTATCAAATTTTTCCCCTGGAGAATATTTTGATCAAACATGACCTTCCACACCAGAGAAACAAAGAAATATAACTCGGTAATTCAAAATCGAGCCTAGATCAATTCGACTCAAAGAAAGTAGAGAAGGCTCGCGAACAATGCCAAGTGTCCAACCATCGCAACTTCAAGAGTGAAAGGAGGGGGTAAAATCTTGAAAGCCCGTAGGGTTTCCACGTGGAGCTAACTACAAAGGTCCCACCCGAAAAGGGGTTTTGACATTATATATAGTGGGGCCCTTTACTCACCTAAAGGAAAGAAGCAACATATTCATGAACGATGCCAAATGTCAACATCGTCGCATTTCCAGACCCTAAAAGGTCAGCAGAAGCCTCCATGTGTCTCTTCGACACACCTTTGGTATGATTCTTAAAAGAAAGATTCCCAAACGAGCACATGCTCTCCACGTGGTCAGAGCTTGATAAAGTTGCACCAACCATTGAAAATTATTAGCATGGGAAGAGCTAGCGGAAGCCTCCACATGCCTCATCGGTGCAACTTCAAAGGTAAAATCCAAAGGCAGGTCCCCAAATGAGCGCAGGCTCTCCACGTGGTCAGAGCCTAAGAAAGTTGCACTAGCCGTTGAAAATTATAAGCATGGGAAGAGCCAGCGGAAGCCTCCACATGCCTCATCATCACAAATTTAAAGGTAAAATCAAAAGGTAGGTCCTTAAACAAACACAAGGCCTCCACATGTCTAGGGTCTAACAATGAAAGATGAATCATGAAGCCCACCAAGAATTTTAAATGCTTAGATCTTTTAAAATATTGTGAGAGCCTGCGTGGAACGCCCGACCCTGACCTTCAGATGATCATAAATTTCAACTGGAAGCTTGGATTTGAGCAAGAGAGGACTTTTGGAAAGCTCTCAACATCTTCTACTCAACTACAATTGGATATCTTTAAATTAGTGGGACTAAGTTCTTAAAAATGAAAAATACAGTCCTCCATTTTTTGAGGTTGTTAGGCT
Organism: Taxus wallichiana var. yunnanensis; assembly: GCA_018340775.1. Lineage (NCBI taxonomy): Eukaryota > Viridiplantae > Streptophyta > Pinopsida > Cupressales > Taxaceae > Taxus > Taxus wallichiana. The sequence goes on along the minus strand of CM031244.1, from coordinate 542,824,718 downwards.
TCTCACCTACCACCATAATGAAGTATGGGCTTCCTTTCTTTCCCAACAAGGAACAACACATGGAGGCATGGGTTTTTGTAGTGGAACCCATCATTGTTGTAGGTGAATTCAATGCATTTTTTTTGGGGGTTGAAGAAGGATTCGATTTCTTCTCTCCTTTCTCTCTCATATTCTTCCTATATATTATAAGGAGGGGCATTTTTTCAGAGTTGGACATTTTTATTTTGCACCCTCCCTTCTTCCCTTGTTTGCAAGTGAATTTGTGGAGTTTTCAAACCTCCCATTCAAGTTGTAATGCAATTTTTTCCTCTTGCTATTGTAATGCACTGTATCAATTTTTTGAGCAATAAGATAAGTCTGTGGATGATTTCAACCCTCTCTTGTGTTCATTGCATCCTCCTGATCTCTCATTGCAGTTTTGGTTATTTGTGCATGGTGGTTGTATTATTTTTATGGTTTGTGTTTAATGGAAAAGAAGGTGTTCAACATTCCTTTGGTGCATCACCTTTGTTAGTTTAGGTTTATTTTCTTGCATCTTCTTAACCCTATGTCTCCTTGGAAAGTTAGAGTAGGTTTTAGAGTAGATCCTCTGCAAATGAATGTGTGCACTGAACAAAGGAATAGGAACCGACCTTCATCCGGAGAGCTCTCCCGATTCAAAAGTCCCACACTTTGGGAAAAGCTCCATGTTATGCAATCACACTGAGAGTCTCAACCCATCGAGTTACAGTAGACATTCAAGGGTGTTGTGATTCACATCATCAATTTTTTGGCATGCCCAAAGTGGGACTAAGAAGTCTTCATTTTTATTGTAACAAGATTGATGTGCACTTGTTGTAAGTTCCCAACTTGTAAGAAGCTCTGAAATTACACATCTGGTGACTCCAAAAAGGGCAGAATCCACTAGTTTTTAGCAGTCCAAGCTTGGCAGATTCATGAGAAGAATTCAGAAAAGGTCAAGAACAAGAGAAGAAGGATTGTTTTTCTATCTACATTTATCCCCAAAAGAGCAAGGAGAGGAAGAAGAGCTCAAAGGTCTCCATCTCCACCAAACAGAACCTTGTCAACACCTCCACTTGGTAGGCCTTTCATTCAATCGACTAGAGTTCTTCAACCAATCAGATGGCACAACCCAACCCCTACATCAACTTCACTGGCAGTAGTAGCCCACTTGGCTCTCAATGCACAAAATCCAGTTCTAGTTGCAGTACTGAAGAACATTCCATATTTTACTGAGAGAACCAGATAACTCCAATTGATCATATCCAAGACATTGCAAATGTCTATGCAATTCATGAAATTGCTGAAATGGACATTTTGTCAAGTTGTTGGCATCCTCCTTTAAAGGTAAAGCTTTGTAGTGGTTTAGAAGTCTAACCATGGGATCCATCCAGAATTGGGACCATTTATGCACAGCTCTCCACAATCAATTTGGAGAAAAGGGGATAATCTATCTTTATTGGAACAATTGACAACAATCAAGAGGGCTCCTAATGAACATAGTTGACCGATTTCAACTTCAGATTTCAGAGGACATGGGATAGATTCCATTGGCCATGAGACCAACAATGAAGGTGCTTTCCTATACTTTCTTAAAGCTTTAAATTCTGATATTTCCATGATGATTCAATCAATGGGAGGTATAACTTTACCCGCATCCTATAATATTGCTATTAGAGCTGAAAATTGTCTTAATTCAAGCTGGTAAACTTGCACCTAGGCCACCTATGCCTCTATATCCAGAACTAGGAGCTCCAAGCACTAGTCAAACACCCACATTAGCTCCCATTCCTTCCCAAGAAATCAGAATTCAACTGAAGCTTCTACCTCATCTTCTAGCACCTCAAATGAGCTCCAAGAAGTCATGAAGCAATTACAAAACTTGGGTAATGAGTTAGTGACACTTAAGAGGCAAACAAGCTCAAAATTTCAGATCATATCAGCCTCAAACTCAACCCAATAGACCTCCATATCAGCCTAATAGCCACCCTTTCAAGCTGCAAATCAGAACCAAGTCAAACCTCCTACTAATAGACCATTCCATCCTTACAATCCTAATGCTACATCCACATCTAGAGCTCTGGTACCAGTGTAAAATAACATGGCTCAAGAATATGACTGGTGTTTCCCATGCAATCAACCTCATAACTAATCAATGTGTTTTAATGGTGCTTTGAATCAAGCCCTTATGGTGACAACAATGGGTAAAACAAGAGACATGCCAAGAAGGAAATCAACAGTAGGGAGAAACTCAACAAGAGGCACCTCCAAATGAGACCACACTTGTCAATTGGTAGGTTGAATATTTTTGTGGTATAAACCAAACACCTTCTCAAAGTGTAGCAGCCAATACACACTCCAAGAAAAGGAACATTGGAGAGGAACAATCATCAAGTTTAAGTGATCCACAACCCTCCATCACTCCACAAGGTGTTAGTAATCAAAGTACAGCTCCCAATGTGCAAGGTCAGCCCAAGCCACCTTCTAGATCAGCTCAAGTGCCCATTGTAACAGCCCATGTGCAAGAGAAGAATGTGCAAGGAAGGGGCAGTAGAAGGATAATCATCTCCATTCAACATCATTGATCAGATGAAGAAAACAATGTAAACATCTCGATGTGGGAGTCATTGGCTATCCCAGACAAAGAGACCTATTGCAAGTTGCTATGGAAAATTGGTCAGCATCAAATCAGCCACCCAATCAACAAGAAAAAGTGCTTCACCAATGCATCTCATCAAGAAGGAAATCATGGAGGCCATCAAGGTAAGAATTTGAAGCCACCACCATTCTATATCTCATTGATCATAGGAGATAAGTTGGTACATAATTGCATGATTGATTCGGGAGCAAGTAGCTCAGTTATGCCAAAACAAATAGTTGATCAATTGGGTCTTCAATATGAAGTCATCTCTAAAGGTGTGGTGCAATTAGATGGGACAATGAATAAATAACAATGGTTGGAGTAATCAAATATTTAAGCCTCACACTACATGCATGTCCCAATGTCACAGTCTTGCAAGATGTGTCTGTAATTGACCTCCCACCACTCTTTGCACTGTGTTTGTCAAGAGACTTCACTACCAAAATTGGTGGATATCTATCAATATTGGTCACACATGCTATTTAGAACAAGGTATGGAGCCAAGGAAACCATCAGGTCAAAACCAATTGCAAAATTTCACATTGAGCCTCATGTGCCAAGTCCTATCAATGCAAATTGCTTAGCCTTTGATCAAGAGGAGTGTTCAACTGATCTAGAAATAGTACTAAGGTTGAGGGTATTCCAGATTTAACTCTGATGAATGGGAAAACAAAAGGCATGCATTTGACCCATTTAAGGAAATGGAAGAATCTGAATTGGGTGTATATTGTGTACATGAAGAAAACTCACCCATTCCTAACATCACCAAGCCAAAAATGAAGATGAAAATGAAGTATGGAAACTATATTTCGATGGTTCAAGAAGCAAACAAGGTGTTGGAGGAGGTGCAATGTTAGTTTCACCACAGAACATCAAGTATTATTCAACATTTTGTTTCCAGTTTTCCTGTTCAAACAACACAGCTGAATATGAGGCCTTGATTCATGGACTTCATTGGGCTAGGAAAAGAGGCATAAAGAATTTGCAAGTATTTGGTGATAGTGAGCTAATCATCAATCAAGTCAAAAGGAAACATGCTGCAAAGAATGACCTACTCAAGAGCTACAAAAATAGGGTATGGGACCTAATTGAAGACTTTGAAGCTTTCAACATTGTGTCCATACCTAGGAAGAAGAATGAAGTCAGTAGATAGGCTTGCAGTAGTTGGAGCAACATTTGATGTGGTTGATAGTATCAAAAGAGACAAAACACAACCACATATCCATGTGATTGTAAGGCCAATAGTTCTAGATAATAACACAAGTCTAGCAGTGTTTTGAGAATGATCAATAGATCATCAATTTCTTACAAGAAGAGGCTGAATTCTCAGCTAGGAACCAAGACAAATTAGAGCAGCAGTATGGGGACCAAGTAGTGTAGCTATACGGAAAAACAAGCTTCCAAAGGGTTTGGTAACATTGGAATCTATCTTCAATCCAATGACCAGTTCTGTAAAGAGAAATCCAACCTACAGGTCAAGGGAGAAGATTCAAATCCAATTTCAGTTGGGGAAGGAAAACACTCCAAATTGGTAAGGTGGCCACTGAGCAAGAGAGATATGAGTTCATATGACTTTTCCAAGAGTTTCCAGATGTCTTCACTTGGAGTTATGAGGACCTACGAGGGTTCAATCCAAAGCTTGGCACAACATACCATAGAACTAGATCTAGATGCTAAGCCCATCAGGTAAGAAGCAAAGACCAAGTCAACCCACACATTGAGCCTCTTATGAAGAAAGAGCTAAACAAGATAATAGAGGCAAGCATTATATTTCCAATCAAGCACTCAAGATGGGTTTCCAACTTGGTCCCAATTAGGAAGAAGAATGGAGAAATAAGGTTGTGTGTGGACTTCCAGACTTGAATAGGGCATCTCTCAAAGACCACTATCCACTCCCTTCAATGGAAAAAATCTTGCAAGTGGTATCCGATCAGAAATATTTTCCCTCCTCGATGGCTACTCGGGTATAATCAGATAATGGTAAAAGAAGATGACCAGTTCAAAATGGATTTCACCACTAAGTGGGGCACCTATGCCTACAGGAAGATGCCATTCAGATTGTCTAATGCCGAGCCACTTTTCAAAGGGCGATGGACATGGCATTCAAGGGGTTGATCAACAAAATAGTGCTAATATATCTTGACGATATCACTGTGTTCTCCAAAAATGTAGCGGATCACCTTTTTCATCTGAGACAAGTATTTCAAAGATGTAGGAGATTTGGGGTATCATTAAATCCCAAAAATGCATATTCCTAGCTCATGAAGGCAAGCTCCTAGGCCATATTGTGTCAAAGGAAGGATTGATGATCGACCCAAAAAGAGTTGAAGCAATTCAAGCATTTCCCTTGCCAAGCCATAAGAAGGCTCTTGAGCTTTCTAGGAAGGATCAATTTTGTTCGTAGGTTTGTGCCAAATTTTTCCGCTCTTGTGAAGCCAATAACACTGATGTTGAAGAAGAGCATGGCATTCAGGTGGAAAACTGAAAGCAAAGTGAGTTTTGAAGCAATAAAAGAGGCTATATCCCAAGCTCCAACTCTCATCAATCCAGACTTCTCCAAGGACTTCATGCTCTATGCCTTTGGTAGTGGGGACACAATTTCTGCAATCCTAGTGCAACAAAACAAAGAGGGATCTAAACAACCGGTTGCCTTCTTTAGTCAAATTTTGGAGGACTATGAAGTGAGATACTCCTTCATCAAAATCATGTCCTTGCAGTGATCAAGAGCTTGAAGAAGTTCAAACACCTAGTTTCAAATAACAAAATCCAATTGTTAGTCTCTCATGTGGGAGTCAAGGAATTCCTTCTGAACAAGGATCTAAATGAGAAATGTGCAGGATGGATCACTCATGTCATGGAATATGACATTGAAATTAAGGTCACTAAGTTGGTTCATGGAAAGGGACTTGTGTGAATAGCTAGCCTCGAGCCAACAGATGATGCAAGTAATGAAAATGGGGTTGTTTTGGTACTACAAGATGGTCAAGAACAAGCAAATGATAATGTTCCTATTCCTTGTTGGACTCAAAACATGATACACTTCCTACAAATAGGCCTATGTCCTCCAGAAATGAGAAAATCAAAGAGGAGATACTTCAGATTACAAGCCATTCCATATGTGCTTGTTGATGGTGTCTTATTCAAGAAAGACATCAATGGTGTTCTACTGAGATGCATTGAAACATAGTCAAATTGAAAAGGTGTTACAAGACTTCCACGATGGAGAGGTCGAGGTCATTTTTCCCCATGGTAACAACTCTCAAGATAATGAAGGTGGGTTATTATTGGCCCACAATGTTTAGTGACTACTACACATGGATAAAAAGGTGCAAAAAATGTGTGTTCTTCACAGGTAAAGAAAAGTTAGCAGCACTTCCATTGCACCCAATTTCAGTTGACCAACCATTCATGCAATGGGGATTGGACTTCATTGGGGTCATCAATCCAAACTCAAGCCAAGGTCACAAGTGGATTCTCACAAAAATGACTATTTCACCAAATGGACCGAGGCGGTAGCACTCAAAGAAGAAAACGAGTCTAGTATACTAGACTTCTATGAAGGAATAGTGACTAGGTTTGAGTACCAACCACTATCATATCAAAAAATGCATTAGCATTCCTAGGTTCCAAGATCACATAATGGGCTGTCAAGAATGGAACCTACTTGAGCACCTCTTCAAACTATTACCCACAGGGTAATGGGCAGTAGAGTCCACAAATAAGAATTTGCTAAGGATCATCAAGGAATCTAGATGAAAATCAAAGGACATGGCATACCAAGCTCAAATCAGCATTATGGGCTGACAGATCACACCAAAGAGGTCAACAGGTAATTCCCCTTACAAGCTGGTCTATGGGAAAGAGGCAAGTGTTGCCTATATCATTAGAGCTACCTGCATTGGAGCTCATGAAGTAGTTGGAGTTGTCTGAGTTTGAGCCTATGGAAGCTAGGTATGTAGAAATGATGGAATTGGAAGAAATCAGAGAACATGTAGTTCAAATGATAGAGAAAGATCAAGCCTTAGTCAAAAGATGGTTTGACAAGAAAGCAAGAGTAAGGACCTTTCAGGAAGGGGACCTAGTTCTTGAAATGGGATGCAGATCGGGAAAAACTGGCAGACATTCCAAGTTTGATGCCATTTGGAGTGGCCCTATATGGTCACGGATGTAAAATTAGCAATGCCTTCCAATTGTCTACCTTGGAGGGAGAGGAGCTTCTAATTTCGGTTAACGGAATCTATCTTAAACATTGTTACTGAAAGGAAAAGGTTTCACCCTTGTAAATATTAGCCTAGGATTTTAATTCCTCTAAGTATGTGTGCACATTGTCATGTAAATTTCAATTTCTAAGTGTTGTCTTGTTGCTAGAGGATGCAGAAAATTTTGATCAAACACGACCTTCAACACTAGAGAAACGAAGAAAGCTAACTTGGTAAGTCAAAACCGAGCCCAGAGCCATACCATTTCCGAAGTCCTACCTAGTTGTGAAGCAAAACAATGCATAAATCCAACAACATCAGGCAACTATCTATAACATGTGTCATTCCAATAAGTCATCATTCAATCAATTTTACCTCCTAATAAACATAGGGTGGTATAGAGAAAGTACATCCAAGATAAAATCCCTACAACCTTAAACATTGTCTACTATGTAGAACTCTTTCTAACACATATAAAGTCAAAAGCATATAATATTCAAGTCTAATCCAAAATATTTCATTTAAACAAGCTCTTATACATAATTTGAAATTCAGAAACGAAAAAAAGGGCATCCCAAGCCATACTCAAATAATCCCATGAATAAGGGTTCTCGCCTGCCTATCAACCAAACTCGATTCTGAATGAGCAAAGATGAATTGTGCAAAGCAAATGGCTCATAAAAGGGGAGGGAAAGTCCAACATCAACGCCTGCACATTTCATGTGGCATCATTCGACCAGAGGGGCATTCATATGCCAAGTGTCCATGACCACCCTAGTTGTGACAGATTATAATGTCTGTGCAATCCCTGCTCATATGTCATGGCTGGTTACATGACCTGCAAATGATGTCACTGAATCTTGGTGGACCTTTTGGAGAACCTCTTTCATCTAGCATTCCACCCTTTGGACACTGTCTAACAACATGACGTGAAATTTTGCACACATTACAAATAGGATCGTTAGGACAGTCACAAGCCAGATGGCCAGTTTTGGGGCAGTTATTGCATGCCTTCTCATTTGTACAATCTACAACTATATGCCCTTGTTTATAGCAGTTATTGCATAGCCTCATATCTCCAGTGGGACAACATGAGTTGTACAATCTCTAGAACGAGTTAGATACAAGTACATTTATCTATAATAGTATCAAACCATCGAGCTTCACCTGGTTCCCACCACATGGATGCCTCACCTCCACGTTCACTTGCTTCACTCTTGGCCGACCTGCTTCATCATGCCCTCTGCCACTTGCCCTACCACCTCTCGTCATCCTTCCACGCGTCTTGCAGATGAGAACAAAGAAGGATCACAACCCAAATTTCAAACGGGACACATAGCCAAGTCAGATTGAGAAGGGAGGGAAAAATGTTGCAGAGAAGAATGAAGAAAAAAGGTGAGGTAGGGTTTTATTCTATGCAAGTTCTTAACAATGCCACGCTGGGGTTTTAATATAGATACACTTTACATTTGTGGTGCTTTAATGGTCAAATTAAATATAATATAAAGGGGTCCTTTGTCATATTTCACATGTTGTTGCATCAGGGTTGTTGAATGTCTAAAACTTTGGCCTCTTTAACCACATTTTATTATATCTAGTTTTTTGCCTGAAAAACCCAATCAATGGTAGCATCGTGCAGCAGGAGGAACCTGAGATCTCTAAAAATAGGTTAAATTGAGGGAAATCGAAAGATATATGGCTTGAGTGATGTAAATGTGCGTAGGGGTTGAAGGATTTGGGAAATAGTTCTAGCAGTTTCTTGGGCTTGTAATTACCAGTTTTAGATAGTAAAATTTGGGTCTGTGAGGGGCTCATTGAACTGCGTACATGGTTCGAGGCTAATTGAGAGGCACTTGGAGGACGTTTGGCATTGAATTTGGATTTTGGTGGTGGATATTAGTTGGGGGTGAAAGTTATGCGTAACCGGAGATTGCAGAGTGTAAGATTGATTTGAGGGCTTGTTTCCGACGCCCAAAGCAATGAAGCATGCTTACAAATTGCGTATCCTTTTTACATAGGTAGTATATTTATGAGATCTGGTTTACTATTTTAAATCCAGGATGCAACAATGTCTAAAAAGGAAACAAGAGGTGGAGAAAATAAAAGAAAATGCAAATCCAAACTCGGCATACATGGACACGTGCAAGTGGAGAGGTTCTAAAGCATGAATGGTTTCATGGCGGAAGGTGGAAGTACATTGCAGACGAGACAGGAGAAACTTGTTAAAATGCGACGTCGGTGATGGATCAAGTCAATGACAAGCAGCTCAATCTCTAGAGCATCATCGTGAAGGGTTTACTACAAAACCAAGCTTTCCTTCTCTTCTAATGTTCCTAAGGTGTTTTTGGAAAATACCTCATAATATATTTGTTCATTAACATTCTCTTGCACAATATTTATAAACCGGGGGATGGTTAAAAGAATTTTAAAATTTGGTCACATGTGGTTGAGCACATGATAGCGAACATATATACATATCCTGCAATCATGGCATTCCATGAGACCACATCTCTTTAAGGCATTTTGTCAAACAATTTATGTACATTGTTAATGCTTCAACATTTTGCATACATGTCTACATGGCACCTACAACTACATCATCTGACAAAAATCCATTCTCTATTATTCTTTGGTGGATGTCCATACCTTGTTTCAAAGCTCCTATGTTGGCACAAATAGGGAGTATGCTAGCAAAAGTGAACTAATCAGGTTGGACACCTGTTGGTTGCATTTGGGGAAACAATGTCAATTCTTCGTGAGGATGCCCATGTCTTATGTAGGCTATGATCGATCAAATTGAATACTGGATTAAAACCCCCTTTCCCTAAATTTGCAGGACACATACACAATGTAAATACCCCTTTTTCCATCGTCCACCTGCAGGAAGTATCAGAAAACTGGACACGACAGAGGGAAAAACCAAACAGGTCAAGTTGAAGGAGGTGGAGCACGTGAAGCAGGAGGGCAGTGAATGGCAAGAATCTCAAGTTGCATTCTTGTGTCATCAAGCTTGAGCGGATGGTAGCCATGTAACAAGCTGAATTTAACAATTGGTTTTGTTTCAAATTTTAGAAATAAACTAATTTTTGATATAGAAAAGTCTAATAGCTATAGATATCTGTACAAAACTATTGTACAGAGCTAAAATATTATTTGAAGTGCCCAACAACTAACATGTTGTCCCAATTCAATTGTCTTTTATCAAGAGGGCTCTTTAATTATATAGAGTATCATTGATTGTATTGTTTATTATCCAATATTTGTTGCTGATAACTATTTTTTTTTTTGATATAGGTGTTTTTTAGGAAATAAGGGTGGACACATATAATTATGCATTCCCTTGACTCTCTCTGTGAAACCTACTTCCGTAAACCACCTAAAGCCAAAGATGTAAACATATTATGACATAAGCAATGATGGTTAAATTTGAAACATATTATGAGAGAAGAAACCCTATTTAAATCTTAAAACCAAGAGAGAGTTTTAGAGAGAGGGAGGATTATTAGTTAGGAGTCACAATCATGTAAAATTTCTCATGCAAGTATATTACAACTACAAGGCTAAGGTTTGAATAGTGGTGATTGTGATGACCATGGTAGGAGTAGGCAATAATGTCTTTGTCAAGTTGGAATTATTTTGCAGAAGGAAATAATAGTTGATGGTATTACAATGACTGGTACCAAATCTTCGATTTACTAACTCTAGGAAAACAAGAATTTAATATGCAAGGTTATGTTGGATAATGCATGATGAATTGGTCAGCAACGCAGAATAGAACCAAATCTTTAATGCCATGTGTTGGAGATATTAAATAGAATTATAAATAAATTTATTTTCTGCATATCGTGCAATGCCCGTAGTCTAGGAGACCACATTTATTGCTGCTATTTTGTCAAACAGCTGGTGACCCATCAAAGGAGGTCAAATCCACGAGGAGCAGCGCACCTATGGTAGGAGCAACATGGGCTCACACAAATAGAATGCGGTGTTTATAATAGACATGAATATTGTTGAGTAACGCCTGGTCAGAGCTTGTAAAGTCAATATGTTGGGCCGCTACCTGGAAGAATGGATTAAGAAATACAAAGAGGAGAGGAAGCAAGAAAGGTATAAATTTGGGCCTCTACACAAGCACGAACGTACATAGTATATACACATTTTTCGTTTCTCTTTCGCAAGAGCTTGCAACAATTCTCAAGGAAATTGGAGATAAACAAACTTGCTCAGTTGCCTTATATGAACTATATCACATAACTCAGATGTACCCTTTAGGTAAGGTTGTGATGCTAGATTGCTTGGTCAATTTTAGTGTACATGGTGAAATTACAAGTCTCTACATGGAAATTTGTTTTTGTTAAAAGAAAAACTGTGTGGGATTTTATTGAAACATATTGCAGTTTATCATTTTCTATATTATTTGCACCACTTGCTTGCTTGCAATTATAGGGGAAGAGTCACACTTTAGCTTCCTCCCAATTGCATATCAGAGCAGATCATGGCTTTGTATGTTTTTTTTAATTTTACACATGCTAGACACTAAAGTAATCTTTTAATTGAGTTGAAATAGTAGAAACCAATATCAGGGGTCACTATTATGAGGCTCTCTACCAATAAATGATGATTGCGTATTCGGACAAGATGTTACTTTATCAATTAGGATGCTCAATAACCTTTACTCTTTACTATCCAATGTCATAATTATATGTAACCTAACCTGAAAGTTCTTCCACAATCTCTCTAGCTACCAAAGCAACATTATAGCTTGTACCGCAGCCAATGAAAAATACATGATATAGATCAAATGTGTGGGACAAGAATACCCCACATACACACAATACAAATAAAAATACTTAAAAAGATCCAATTTAGTAGGGGATTTACAAACTTTGCTGCAACAGAGGCAATGAAGAGAACATTATAGCAGCTTGTAGCTTTTAATTTTTTGCTTTCATAGCACCAGATGAACAAAACTCAAACAAATTAGTATGAGTACGAGAAGATTGTATCCAAGGACATGCCCCTTGGAATGAAATTATTTGTTTCTACCACATGAGGCATCATAGCAATGCATTAAGAAAACAAATCTGTATGCATTGAGGTTGTTACAAAAAAAAAAAAACCAATCGCATCTAGATGAGTTGTAACTAATATGGCAAATCCAATTGAAGTAAAATATACATAGATGCACTTGATTATCTCCTACTCCACCAAAACAAACATGATACACAAAGAATATTGTATAGTAGCAACGTCGGGTAATACTTTGGAAAAGGTTTCGGAAAGGAAACAAGAAGGTGAAAGAACATAAATTGTGTGAATGAATTGCAAAAGAAAACACGAGAATACAATTTCATTATAGTCAAGGATGAGGTTGTTCACATTTCCACCTTAATGTTATTTAATGAGTCTTTGCTTCTATTCCCTATTTTTTTGCATTTAAAACCTCTGTTCCAAGGTTAGTCTTTTTTCTGAGCTACTTCTATATCATAGAGATTGTGGCCTCTATCTTCTCTGAGGTGGGTTCAGTGGTAATGAGGAAGTTTGTTTCTCCAGTTGTTTGTGGGGAAGGTTTGTTTTTCCAGTTGATTGTAGTTCACTACAAAATTCAGGGAAATGTAATGTTGTTGTGCCTGAGGATCCTGGTACCAGTAGGAGATTGCTAAAGGCTATGCCCAAAAAAAGGTGTATTCTTATTTGGGACCAAAGAATAGCAGACCATTTCACTACAGGAAATTCTAAGGGAACTTTTGATGATTCTAGCATAAAAGAGGAAGGTTTCAGAAACAACCAGTTCTCCCCATCTATCCTGAAGGTTCCTACAACTGGGACTAAGTCAGTGGCAAAAAAAGGGAAAGAAAAGACCCCAAATCTGTGCAGTGTGTTTGTAATTTGAAAGAAAAATTAAGATATGTTTTAGAGCACAAATTGAGTCCATGGCATCTAAAAGTGGCTTTTGAACCAGATGAAAATGAATTTTAGAAGGACAACATTGGGACGCATATGTGGAAATTGTTTCCTGATTAAACCAATAGCAGAAACAAGCAGAATATTCAATCCACAGGCTTTTGTCACACAGACATTAGTGGAAGGTAGTGGCTCCTCTTATCTCATCCATTCTAAACTTAAGATCTGAAGGATATAAAGTTGGCTTACAAAATGGTTAAGGCTTGAATTTTTTACCTCAATTTCAAAATCTAAATAAATCCCATGAAAGACCTAATAATTTATTTTGAACCCAAAAGACTATTTTTCTTCAGAAACTTAAAAAAAAATTGAAATGAAAGGACAGTATGCAGTTCTGTACCTTTACTTCGCTTTATCAACTGTTGGCTCAGGAGGAGTAAGTTTCATTTCATCAGCTTTCGGAGCAGATCAGTTTGATAAAGAAACTGCAGAGGGAATGAGGAAAATTCAGACTTTTTTCAACTGGTATTATTTTGCGCTTTACAGCTCAGTCATTTTAGCTTCGACTGTAATTGTGTATATTCAAGCAAATGTGAGTTGGGCGTGGGGGTTTGGGATTTGTGCTGTCCTCACGGGGACTTCCGCGGTGTTATTCTTTTGTGGAAAAAAGTTGTACATTCGAATCAGGCCAGTGGGCAGCCCATTCGCAGGGCTGGCACAAGTTGTAGTGGCATGCGTTAGGAATAGGCATCTCCAATTGCCTTCCGATGCCCAGGATTTATACCATTCAAAAATAATGGATTCTGCAAGGCTTCCACTCACGCAGCAGCTCAGGTATGAAATTCGACCTCCAACTTTGCTTACATATTCTTAATTCAATTCATCAATGAAAACCCTTTTTAATTCAAAACAAAACACTTTTAACAGGTTTCTGAACAAAGCCGCCATCAAAACATCCCAGGATTTTATGTTGGAGGGCCAAAAAAATCCCAACCCATGGAGGCTGTGTACGGTTCAGCAAGTAGAGGAGTTAAAATCTGTTCTGAAAACATTACCGATCTAGTCCACTGGAATCATTCCCGTTATTATGGTTGCCCAGAACTCATCATTCGGGGTGTTACAAGCCCTCACAATGGACAGGAATTTCGGTCCTCATTTCCAAATACCTGCGGCCTCTTTTATGGTGTTTACTCTCTTGTCTTCTGTAATCCTGTTGCCCATCTATGACAAAGTTATTGTACCCTTCACTGCTCGCAAAGGAATAAAATTTACATATCTGCAAAGAATAGGAACAGGCATATTTCTGTACACGGCGGGATTGGGGATAGCGGTGATCGTGGAAAGAAAACGGATGAATGCTGCAAAATTGGCACCTGTGATACCAATGTCGACCATGAGGGGACAAGCAGCTGAAACAGGAGGAGGATGACAAGCAGGATAAGGAGGAAGCACCTCAAGCAGGTGGACGTAGTCGTTGGAGATCTATTGCAAGTAAGCCACGCCTCGGGCGTAACAAAGGTGGGAGATATGTTTTTGTTTTGTAGGAAGCTGCTTATACGTTGAACAAGAAAATCGAATACAACAAACAATTATTAATTTTTGCATAAAGAGTGGGGGATTGAGTAACACTTGGAGTCCTGCCGGGACAAACACCACACCCAAAAAAACTCTCAGAGATAAAATCTACATTCAAAGAACCATAAATAAGCTTGGACTTAAACAATTCCTTGAAAAGATAAATGGATGTAGAAGTAATGGGCTATTTTAATGTTTAGATATAAGTTTAGGGGTTGCAATATGACGATAATTTTTATTTTAAGCATTTATGCCTTGATTTAGTTGGTTCTTCTTACAGGGAGTTTTTCAAATTTTCTGTTCTTTCCTCAACCAGCTAAATGGTGTTAATCGGGGTTGGCCATAACACCATATTAATTGTTGTTCTTTTGTCAATAAGCTTTGTAGTGTAATTTCCAGTTTATTTTAATTATAAGAATGGGGTTTCCCTCTTTAGATAATACAACTGTCATTAATTCCTCAACTAAGAGTATGTAGGCATTCAAATGTCAAAATCCCTACTTACAGATTTCCAAGATATAAATACAAGGCTGAAATTTATCTCCAATAGATGTTTAGGGAGACAAATATGTCTAAATATGTATGAAACCAGTACTGTTATGTCTGACTACACCCTTTCATTTACTTAGTAAAACCAAAGCTAACCATTATATATGGAAATTACAGTTCCTAAATCAAAGCACGTACAGTATTATCAGTACTTCACAATTACATGCTTAGGTACACAACTTCACAGCCACTGTTGAGCGAAATTCGGTAGCCACTTTCCTTGGGAACACTGGGCAAGTGTTTTCCATCTACATATCTGCCAGAATGTACACCAAAAGCATATTAGTATTTGGGTTATGTTGTTTTATTTAAATATATTTGATGTTTCCTGATCAAAAGAGTGCAATATAGTTACGTAGAATTGTTGGACATACAACTCTGAAAGTCCATAGTGTTCATCAAGAACCTCAGTACCACTTACTCTGTTTTTGTTAGTCTCCACCCAACCTAGATTCTGTGCAGGTCAATTGTTTTCATGTTCCCTTTCACAACAGTTATTTTCTGGATTGTAACAATTGGTCAGCTGTGCATTTCCTCCGCATTAAGGAAGCATCAAAAACATCATATTGGAATAAGTGTAAGAGCGTGAGAGAGAGGAAGGTAGCAAATTTAATGAGCTTGTTATACGGTGAACTTTAAGCATGGAAAAAGGGTCTCTTAAAAATTTACTATTAAAAAGCATATAAACCATTCTGATTGAATTTTTGGACTTAAATAAATTAACTGCATTTCTAGGAATATGCCTCAGCCTTCCGAGATACTCTTTTGTAGAAAAGAATAGTTAGGCAACCCATTCATAAACAAGCATTCTACTTCGTAAAATTTATGAGTAAAAATATATGAAAGAGCTTATCTTCTAGTTGAATTGAGTGGAGACACTTAAAATTCAATATCCATAGTTGGCTTCATTTTCAGGGTAGCCAAATTTTGGCATCTTCTACTCAAAGTTAGGAGCAGGCCTTTTCAGGAAAAAAAGATATAACTGTTATTCGGTAAGAACTTTCTGATTGAGAGTTCATATCTGATTTATTTTTAGGAATAACTATCTTTCCAAATAAATTGTATATTTAAAATACTAAATACAATTGTAAAAGATTGAAAGGTTTCATCTTTACGCCGAAGGCATTACTCCTATGGGAAAAGGCTTTGCGGACATTCATGGGAATGTGTCAAATTTGACGGTTTAAATGACGGTTTTGCTATTTTTAACAATTTTACTTTTGCTATTTTTAACAATTTTACTTTTGCTATTTTTAACAATTTTGCTTTTCTGATTTTGCATGTTGCTTTGGCTTTACTATTTTTAAATTTTATTTTATAGCTTTTGCATGCATTAACCTTTAAATATTGGTCACTAACACTATAATTTCATTCTTCAGCTCTCCAAGTTCCAATCAATTCCCTGCATTAAATTGAATTCTACAGGTATGCATTTAAATTTTGTTTATACTTGTATGTAGCAGTAGAACTATATTTCTTAGCCTCCTCTTATGACCAGTTCTACAGCTTTGGTTCTTGGTCAATGAGGTTCTATTTTGTGTTGTGCCTGTTTAGCTTTTGAGCCGCATGAGGAGGTATTAACCATAGACTTGTCCAAACTATCATCTGTTGTCACAAAAACTCGTCTTCCAGAATTGCCAAAGGAAACTTGCTCATCCTTTGAAGGTTCATAGGTTGCCACATTTTCCAGCAGCTTCATGCCCAATTTGCCAACAACTTCATGCCCCTGTCATCGTAGACAATACCAGTTACTTTAGGAAGGTGTGGACGGTTCTTCACTGAGACTGTTGTTGTCTAAACTTTTTCACCTATTTTAACTATTTCTCCATCAACCAGATCCTTTGTTGGATTACTCTCTTTACATGATGTTGATGATAGAGTTGTCTTGGATGTTTATGATGTTTTCTCAATTTCCTCACCCATTCCACTACAGTCTTCACTTGGAATACCAGTTGATGATCTGTCTCCATCCTCACCTTCTGTGAGACCATCTTTAACTTCCCAATCCTCAATTAGAGGGTTTGAATCTCGCATGTGGAGCAGTAAATTCTGGAATGAAACTTGTGCATTGGTTGTTTTGCATTTGTGTTGTATCTAGCTTTGATTTTTGGTCAATGAGGTTGTGTTTTGTGTTGTGCCTAATTTAGATTTTGAGCAAAGATGAGGAGGTATTGACCGTAGACTTATCCAAATTATCATCTTTTGTCGCAAAACCTCGTCTTCTAGAATTGCCAAAGGAAACTTGCTCATCCTTTGAAGATTCATAGGCTGCCACATTTTCCAGCAGCTTCATGCCCAATTTGCCAACAACTTCATGCCCCTGTCATCGTAGACAATAACAGTTAGTTTAGGAAGGTGTGGACGGTTCTTCACTGAGACTGTTGTTGTCTAAAATTTTTCACCTATTTTAACTATTTCTCCATCAACCAGATCCTTTGTTGGATTACTCTCTTTACATGATGTTGATGATAGAGTTGTCTTGGATGTTTCTGATGTTTTCTCAATTTCCTCACCCATTCCACTACAGTCTTCACTTGGAATACCAATAGATGATCTGTCTCCATCCTCACCTTCTGTGAGACCATCTTTAACTTCCCAATCCTCAATTAGAGGGGTTGAATCTCGCATGTGGAGCAGTAAATTCTGGAATGAAACTTGTGCATTGGTTGTTTTGCATTTGTGTTGTATCTAGCTTTGGTTCTTGGTCAATGAGGTTTTGTTTTGTGTTGTGCCTGTTTAGCTTTTGAGCCGCATGAGGAGGTATTAACCGTAGACTTGTCCAAACTATCATTTGTTGTCACAAAACTGTCTTCCAGAATTGCCAAAGGAAACTTGCTCATCATTTGAAGGTTCATAGGCTGCCACATTTGCCAAAGATCTTCATGCTCCATTTGTCATCGTTTTCATGCCCTTGTCATCAAGATACCAATTACTTTAGGAAGGTGTGGATGGTTCTTAACTAAGACTGGTTTTTTTTTTTTTAAATTTCACCTATTTTAATTATTTATCCATCAACTAGATCATTTGTTGGATTACTCTCTTTACATGATGTTGATGATAGAGTTGTCTTGGATATTTCTAATGTTTTCTCAATTTCCTCACCCATTCCACTCTGCTCTTCACTTGGAATACCAGTAGATGATTTGTGTCCATCCTCACCTTCTGTGAGACCATCTTTAACTTCCCAATCCTCAATTAGAGGGGTTGAATCTCGCATGTGGAGCAGTAAATTCTGGAATGAAACTTGTGCATTGGTTTTTTTGCATTTGTGTTGTATCTAGCTTTGGTTCTTGGTCAATGAGGTTCTGTTTTGTGTTGTGCATGTTTAGCTTTTGAGCCGCATGAGGAGGTATTAACTGTAGACTTGTCCAAACTATCATCTGTTGTCACAAAAACACGTCTTCCGAATTGCCAAAGGAAACTTGCTCATCATTTGAAGGTTCATAGGCTGCCACATTTGCCAATAGCTTCATGCCCCTATCATCGTAGAAAATACCAGCTACTTTAGGAAGGTGTGGATGGTTCTTCACTGAGACTGTTGTTGTCTAAAATTTTTCACCTATTTTAACTATTTCTCCATCAACCAGATCCTTTGTTGGATTACTCTCTTTACATTATGTTGATGATAGAGTTGTCTTGGATGTTTATGATGTTTTCTCAATTTCCTCACCCATTCCACTACGGTCTTCACTTGGAATACTAGTAGATGATTTGTCTCCATCCTCACCTTCTGTGAAACCATCTTTAACTTCCCAATCCTCAATTAGAGGGGTTGAATCTCACATGTGGAGCAGTAAATTCTGAATGAAACTTGTGCATTGGTTGTTTTGCATTTGTGTTGTATCTAGCAAGAAAGGATCATCTAGGATTGACCTACAAACAAAATCCAAGCGGTTGTAAGCCTGACGGGGTTCTAGGCAGACACAAACTTATCGAAGTATTGTTTTGTCGCCTCAATAACTGTTGTATCCTCCCATTCCATTGCGTCAACTTTAGGTGCATTCTCGAGCCACAATAAACCGTGGACGTGTGCAGAGCCTCTATGTTGCCATTCATACATGCGAGACAAGAGAGCATAAATATTAGCTATGTAGTCTGGAAAAAACTTATTAAATAGTAGATTTTATTACCTATACCAATAGTCTACTACTCCAAGTTCCTTCGCAATATTTCTTCACAAAATATTGTGAATATGTGATGCAGGTATGCTGATACTCGATGAGGGTTTGAGACAATGTTAAGTGTTCTCCAACATTGTGCGGCTTGAGGATCAGTAGGGGCATTCACCATACATAATACAATGGATATCTCGGCCATTTAGTGTCCGTAACACTTAAGAGTGAAGAATAAGGTTGGTGTCCCCATTTGTTCCACCATATCTAAAAGCTCGCTTCTACTTGTTGCACAGAATGAACGCGTCCCGCAAAGGCTCGATCCAAACCACATTAAACTGTCTAGGAGGTTATCTTTAGGGCATTCCAATAGTTGTCTTCGTAGATCTCCAATTGTTGTAGGGATTCCAGATTTGATGTTTTGTTTCATGAAAACTACAGCTGTGGACTGGCTTCTGTGTCGCATTATGAGGTTTAGAAGGAAGTAGCGAAATCTTGGGTGTGAACCAAGGACCATCATGGTAGCACATCAAATGAAGAGAATATTCATGCATTGGAACTTATTTTATGCGAGGTTGTTTCCAAATTGCTTTTCCAACTTGAAAACAAAGTTGGGAAGGCCATTGAGAACGGGCCATCTCGCATTGTGTTCATTTATAGGCGAGAGCCCAAGCTCTGGCCAGGACATCATAAATGGGGTGTTACCATCGTGGTTGAGCAAGAACTGTTCAATTTCCTCTTCTTTTGTTCCTGAATTGTGAGGTGTTGGCACGAAAGACGATGAGTGTTCATACGTTTCATCAAAGTCAGTGGGAACATCAATACCATGAGTTGTAGAGGCACTTTGCATTTGGGGCAGTTCCATTATGGCTATGTTAAGAGAGGAGGAAACATTTGACGACTCATATGGTAGAGAGGAAAGGGTGTCATCGTCGATTAAGACATCTTTGTAATAGGGATCGTGTTGGATTTTATATTACAAGGCTGCCCAAACACGAGATCTACTGACGTAGAAATCATAATTTTAAATTAGATCCTTCCCTTTGTATGAGAACTATGTCCAAATCTCTAAGGTGGTGGGGTAGGGTCTTTGTTATTGAAGTAATGTTTTGTGGGAAACTTATGGTGTGTCTTGAGTATTTGTATTGCCTTCGCCACGTACTTGGGTGACTTGTAGGAATGGATTAACTCGTGTGATAAGCATCTCCTCGATTTGGGTTAAAGACGCAATAATGGTAGGCTACTTTTAAGGGTCCATGTTGTTCCATGAAGAGGAGTGGTGGTTGTAGATTGAGAAACAGGACGAAAGCCTATATAATTTTATTAATCTCAATCAACCAAAAATTACAGAGAATAGGCTGCAATATTTATAGATATTGCACAAAATACACACGGAGATTAATTTGCACATGTGCAACCAAATTCCAAAATGCACAAGCTTCCAATAACATCCGGGAAGCACAAATGAATAAATACAAATATATTGTTCAAAACAATATAATCGTATGAATAAATAAAAGAAAATATGGTTTATAACAATACATAACAAAATAACCATTATTATAAAATTAATTAAATAATTAAACTATGCATAATTAATATTAGGATAATAATATTTTATCCTAACATTCCCCCCCTTAATTGTGCATTGTCTGAAGAGATGAGGAGAGAAACGCTCTGAACAACTCGAATTTGTCACGTGCAAGTGACTTTGTGAAAATATCTGCTCGTTGTTCAGCAGTTGGACAAAATTGAAGTTGGATGTTGTGCTTCAACACATGTTCGCGTATGAAATGAACTTGAACCTCAATGTGTTTTGTTCTCTCGTGAAAAACTGGATTGCGAACAAGTTTGAGAACACCTTCATTGTCTACATACATGGTGGTAGGTTTTTCCTGTGGTATTCCAAGTCCTTCCAGTATGCGACGTAGCCAAATCGCTTCACAGACAGCTTCTCCTACAGAACAATACTCAACTTCAGGGAAGAGCGAGAAACAAAGTGTTGTTTCTTACTTCCCCATGATATTGGTCCAGATCCCATAAAGAATACAAATCCGGAAGTGGATTTTCTATCATCAATGTTACCTGCATGATCTGAATCCGAATATCCAGTCAAGAAGAAGTTTTCATTCTTCTTGTATTCTAGACCAAGATCCACTGATCCTTTGAGATATCTCAAAATGCACTTTGCTGCTTTCCAATGACAAACTTTGGGTTCCTGCATGAACCTGGATAGATAGCTCACTGCAAAGCTGATATCTGGTCTAGTGTAGGTCAGGTAAATGAGACTCCCAATCAGCTGCCGATAGAGAGTGGCACTTACCTCAGGAGATGGATCTAAATGAGATAAGCATGTCTGTTCTCCATAGGTGTAGCAATTGGTGTGTAATCCATCATCCTAAACTTCTCGAGCATTGTCTTGGTATATTTCATCTGAGAAACAAAGATGTGATTCTCTTTCTGCCATACTTCTAGTCCAAGACAGTAGTGCATAAGCCCGAGATCTGTCATGTCGAATGATCGCTTAAGATCTTTCTTCGTTTCATCAATCATCTTCACTGAACTGCCAGTGATGACTAGATCATCGACATAAACTACAACAATCACCATCTCCCCCTTTCTTTTTGAGGTAGAGATTGGGATCGTATGGATTTCTAACAAATCCATGTTGTACGAGATGCTCATCAATCTTGATGTACCATGCCCGGGTGCCTGTTTGAGACCATACAGAGATTTCCTGAGTCTGCATACCTTTTCTTCTTGACCAGGTACAACATATCCCTCAGGTTGAGTCATGTAGACTTCTTCTTGTAAATCTCCATTCAGGAAGGCACTTTTTACGTCCATTTGGTGAACTTTCCATCCAAACTGTGCAGCTAGAGCAAAGATCATCCTGATCGTTTTGATCTTAGCTGTGGGAGCAAATGTCTCCTCATAGTCAATGCCTTCTTTTTGTGCGTACCCCTTTGCTACAAGTCTTGCTTTGCACTTGTCCACTGTCCCATCTGCTTTGTACTTAGTTTTGAATATCCATCTGCATCCAATGGGTTTCTTCCCTGGTGGAAGATCAACAAGCTGCCAAGTGTTATTCTTCATTACTGATTGATATTCAAAATCCATGGCATCTTTCCAAGCTTTTGACTATAGGGCTTCTTGGACTGTAGAGGGCTCATCTGATTCAATAACTCTACTCATCAAAGCAAAGTTAACTTCTTCTCTTGCTTTACTGCGAGTCCGTGGTCTAGGGGTGGATGTATCCGGTGGAGCATCCAATCTTGCATCTCGTAATGTACTTGTACACCATTTAGGCATACGTTGAACTGTTCCCATGGGTTGTGGTTCTATTTGATCAACACCATCATCCCCATCATCACTTTCATCTTCTGAGGGAACATTAGCTTCAATTTTTACAATAGGTGAAAAATCTACATCTTGCGAGTCCGGAGGAGGAGTCTCTGCTTCCTTCTTCTCGAAAAACTCAACATCTCTACTTGTGTAGACTTTTCTGGTCTTAGGATCCATCAATCTATACCCAAGAGTCTCTTCACTGTATCCAATGAAGATGAGTTTTGTGACTTCATGTCCAATTTCTTTCTGTTCTGTTTGGGTATGTGCATGCTTGCTTTGCACCCAAATACTCTGAGGTGTGCAATGGATGGTTTCCTTTTTGACCATGCTTCTTGTGGTGTAATTCCATCAAGAGCAGTTGTGGGCACTCTGTTGACAAATACACTCTTTTTTTTTGTTCGCCCAAAATTTCTTTGCAAGTCCAGAATCATCGATCATGCATCGCACCATTTCCATGATAGTACGATTTCTTCTCTCGACAACACCATTTTGTTGCGGTGTGTGTGGAGGAGGCATTTGTCGATGAATCCCATGAGTTTGTAGGTATTCTCTGAACTCATCACTGGTGAATTCCCCCCCTCGATCTGAGCGGAGAGTTCTGATGTGATGACCAGTTTCTTTCTCAACTGCTACTTTGAACTTTTTGAATGTTTCAAAGGCTTCACTTTTCTTGCGAAGAAAAAAAATCCACATTTTCCGTGAATAGTCGTCAACACAAAGCATGAAGTATTGGAACCCAGAATGACTTGGCTGCATTAGACCGCAAAGATCGGTATGAACCAGGTCAAGTTTACCATGAGCTCGAAAAGTACTCTTTTGGAATGAAACTCTGTGTTGTTTTCCTACTAAGCAGTGAGGACACTTGTCTGTATCCTTCTGAAGAGATGGTAGCCCATGTACCATATTACACCGGCGAAGTGTTTCGAGATATTTGAAACTTACATGACCAAATCTCCGATGCCACAACTAGGCTGAGGTGGAGTTTTTAGCCACAAGTGCTTGATCATTTTGTGAATGAAATCAAGTTGAAACATATCGTCCCACATTTGAGGCTTTTGCAATTATTTTCGAGCCTCTGGATTTATCTCGAATCAAACACATTTTCTTGCCAGGATTGACTATCAAAGTCAATTTTCAGGTTGTGATCTAGGAGTTGACTGACCGAAAGAAGATTCTTTGTCAACCCAGGGACATATAGAACATCTGATAGTCTGCATTTGCGTGAACCAAGGGGTAGAGAAATGTTTCCAATCCCCTGAACTGTATATGAAGAATCATCTCCCAATGAAACATGATTTTTCGATGGCGTGTCCTTCATTGAAATAAACCAGTCTCTGTGGCCGGTCATGTGTCGAGTGGCTCCCGAATCAACATACCAAACATCACTAGATGACGTGGATGGTTCACTTGATCGAGCAGTGAACAAGAAGTCTTCATTGTCTGACTGTTCTTGTTGCTCAGAATATTACCTTGCTGGTGGGGTCTTCTTTTCTAGTTCCCCTTTTCTACGCCCGTGATAGTTGTTAGAATGTCCCTTGTAAGATTGTTGTTGTTGTGGTCCAGAGTTTCTTGATGAACCTTTCTTATAAGTGTTATACCAACAATCTTGTAAGTCATGTCCTCTTTTGCAAATTGGACATCGCTTCTTCTGTTGATTGTCCCCATGATACTGATTCTGATGTGGGGACTTCTGATAGGATTTAGGTTTT
This sequence comes from Taxus wallichiana var. yunnanensis, assembly GCA_018340775.1. Lineage (NCBI taxonomy): Eukaryota > Viridiplantae > Streptophyta > Pinopsida > Cupressales > Taxaceae > Taxus > Taxus wallichiana. The sequence goes on along the minus strand of CM031244.1, from coordinate 542,800,681 downwards.
CCTTTACCTTTTCCTTTCCATTTTTGATGTGAAGATAGTGCCTGCTCCTCTTCATCATCCTTGTTGTGCATTGCTTCCTCTTGTTGCAGTAGGTTTACTAACTTGTCAAAACTAATTGTCGTATCTGACAAGTTTAGAGTTGTGACAAAAATGTGGTAAGAAGAAGGGAGAGCTCTCAGAACAATGGGAACGAGAGATTCATCTTTGACCTCTTCTCCTAGGGCTAGAAGTGAAGCCCTCAACTCTGCAACTCTTCTTAGGAAAGCTTCAATTTTCTCATTTTGCTTGAACTTCAATGTATGTAACTGACTTTGCAAATTTAGTATGACATTCTTGTTCTTGGCCTCATATATTGTGCTCAGCTTATCCCACACTTCTTTTGCTGTTGTGGCATCTCGAATGTGGGCTTGCACATCGTCGGACACTCCAAACAAGATGATGAGTTTTGCTTTCTGATCTGCTCTATCAAACTGTCGTTGTTGTGTTGTATCAATTGTTGATCTGGTTAGAGTACCAGTCACAACAGGCCAGATTTCTTCAAACTCAAGTTGTGTCTTTATTTTTGTCTTCCATGCAGCATAGTTGCTTCCTCTGAGCAATTGTGAATCCGGAAGAAAAATTTGGGGCATTAGTGCCCATTTTGCGAGATCACCGCGGGGGTTTGGCTCTTATCACTCCAGGTATTAGGTCTCCCAATCTATATACCGTCAGTCCGATATACCGAACCTTTCTATATACGCGCCCTTCCGATATACCCGTCGGTACGTGGAAGAAGCTCGCCCTTTCTATATACCGGCGGTACGTGAAAGAGGCGTTAACGTACGTGAAAGAATTCAATATGTGGTACGAAGACAAGATGCGATGGGGTGCAGTGTGATTATTGACACCGGCTCAAAGAAATATCCTCATACGCGCGCGTAACTTCACTATATACTTGGATAATTTCTCAGTCTGGATTTATGTCGTGCAATCATTCACAGATGGATGGGATGGTTCATAGTGTGTGCATTGTGACCTTATTACTCCCCGTCGATTTAAAGGGATGATGCCCAGACGACGTTGTTGCAGCTATATTAGGCATTAAGTGCAGTAGTAGTCGCGACGGCTTTACCCGTAAGCGCTTCCCAGAGGCACCGTATATACCGAACGCTGCGAATGAGATCTAGGATCTCGTGAGTGTTACAGAACCAATTTTTATTATTTTTGATGACAATTCTGCCACTTTTTGAGTAGTTACAAAGTTTTCAGTTGACTATGACAACCTGTAAATTAGTACAATATATAGCAGTATACAATTTACATTCAAAAAACTAGACAATTTGAATGGCAGGCAAAATTTTCGTTTCGCGGGTCCTGGTGGCCTCCTGAGCCCAATACGACCCAAAATGCTAAAAATTGCAAAAAAATAGCTGAAAATGCAATTTTTAGATGGGTCTCCTTTTGCAAAAAATTTCCAAAATGAAAAACCAGGCCGAATGGGAGAAAAAAATTTTTACCCTAAATTAGGGATTTCTCAGCTAAATTTAGTTAGTTATAACTAAATTCAAAAAATCTGCTAAATTTAGCAGTTCTGCCAAAAATTTGCCAAATTTGGTAGTGGGTGAGGGAGGGGGATTTGACCCCTTGACCTCTCTTGATGGGAAGTGTCTTACAAAAGTTATGCTAGCCACTTGGGCGGCTAAGCTAAACAAGTATATATAAAGAGAAATTTATAATTAAACACTTCCAAACTGTAAAACCATACCTTTTCATAAAACCACGGTTTTGGAAATCCGGTTTTGAGTGAATTTTCCAGCAAAGAGAAAAGCGACCAGCGGTTTTTGAAGGCGGTTTTGCGTGAAAGAAGGTGGTTTTGACTGTGTATAGCACTTCTATCAATTTTCTCCCCTCCTTTGAGCTTGCAATCTCTTCCTTGGTGGATTCTATCCTCCTCGTGCTTGAATTGCAAAGACTATACACGGTTTTACATAGATTTAATGGCGGTTTTGAAGAATTTGATTGTGGTATTGCAAGGGATGGGGCTGGGAAGTTGCAGGAGGCAACTCTGGCTCTCCTTTGCTTGCAAAAGCTTCTCCAATGCTCCTCAACCTCTTCTGCAATCCTCAAATCTCCTTGAACCTACTCGAAACCAAATGTAGATTGAGAAACAGGGATGGAAGCCTTTGTATAATTTTATTAATCTCGATCAACCAAAAAATTACAGAGAATGGGCTGCAATATTTATAGATATTGCACAGCCAAATACACACGGGAGATTAAGTTGCACAGGTGCAACCAAATTCCAAAATGCACAAGCTTCCAATAACATCCGGGAAGCACAAATGAATAAATACAAATATATTGTTCAAAACAATATAACTGTATGAATAAAAGACAAATATGGTTTATAACAATACATAACAAAATAACCATTATTATAAAATTAATTAAATAATTAAACTATGCATAATTAATATTAGGATAATAATATTTTATCCTACAATGGCCTTGTTGTTCGGTTTGCATCTTCATTACGGAGGTAAAACCTTCAAAGGAAATTGTTTTAATTCTAGGGTAATTTTCCAAATAGATTGAGCAAGTTTGGATGTTTGCCAACAAATCTATTCTTTTGCAAAACCGACGTTGGGCTTCTAAAGTTAGCGATGAGGGTGGAAATATGGGAAATATCTGTGTATTGGAAGGGGTGGGGTGTTCTATTTGAGTCATTTGTGGATTGCAAGGTGGAAAGTAGTCAGAAGGAGAGGAGAAATTGGTTGTATATGTGCAATGAACTGAACAAAGGTCGGTACTTGAGATAGTTTCATGTTGCATCCCAAATATTTGGGGAAAAGTGGCAGTTGTTAGCAAAGATGGGTTCATACGAAGGAATTGGTATGCTCGTGAAATTTTGTTTCCATGGAAGTTACATGTGGAATGTTGGTTGGTAATTCTTCAATACTTGTATTTGATGGAAAGATTGGAATGTCAAGGAATTGTAGGTTGTTGGTCGATGTAAGTTGAAAGATATTAGAGATTTTCGTTGTTTTATGCTCTAATTTATGATGTCGTTGCTCAGTAGTTATGTGTACTTTATTTTTTGTGTAGTTCTCTCTTCGTTGGGCTCGTTTTGCAGGAGTCAACATGATTGTGAAGTCACAGGCTTATGGAGTACCACCTATTGGATAAAGATCATGCGGGTTAGCAAGGAACGATACATTGTTTGATGACATACAAATGCAGAAATAAGTCAAAATATAAAACTATATACAATTGTAATGCATGTGGAGTTCTAATGTATTTTGCAACATTTGTTTTGCTTTAATAGAAAATCAGTATTGTCAATCACACCCCTTATCAACATCAACTACAAAAGTAATAATTGTCTTTCTAAATCTAATAACATATACCATTTAGCGTTCACATTGCATTGTACACATGCGATTGCTAGTTTATATGATTGTAGGACTTTACAAATGTCCAAGACTGTCTCCAAGAATTGCAAGTGCGAATGCCTCATTCATGGGAACACGATGTTTCCAATTGTACTCATCGAGTTTCAAGCATTTTCATCTTTGAGTTCATTTGTACTACCGGAGTAGGAGATTTTTTTAGTAGTTTCTTTTCCACCTTCCATTTATGGTTGGTATGGCCACCTACAACTATTCGATGATAAAAGAATCATCTCGCCCATTGTTATGACTCCCAACCCTACAAATTGAAACTTTATAGGATGTGTTTTTTTGGATTTTTTTTAAATAATTTCCACTTTGGCAAAATTTAGCATGTGTGATAGTATTAGAACGTTCACTCTAACTATCGCATATGTTTGCATTCTAAAGATAAAATTAACTTTTTCCAAGTTCTCCTCTAAAAAGGATTTGTTGTAGTGGTAGGTGCTCTAGGTAGGTTGTGCGTTCCTTTTTACTACCACCACCGCGAACCTACATGGGAGATAGGAGTAGTTGTACTAGAATGGGTGATTTTCCAAAAATTATCCACTTTATCTCTACGAGCATCAACTAGATATAATAAATATGGGTCAATGTAGATTGACTCAAAATAATTATGTAATTATATTTCAAGAAATTATTACATAATTAAATTTAAAACTAGCAATCACATGTGAAATGTGTGATGGAAATGTAGATCAAGAATTTCGTGCTTGTTACCTGTCCAAGTTAATGTACCAAACTAAACACAAAAACCTTAAAAAACTCAAATGAAATCGATACCTGATTGATGCGACAAGATTCGAAGATGTAAACGGAAAAGAAAGCCGATGTAGACAAGACGGGGCGCACACGAGCGATCCTTCAAAGTAGATCCAGAAACCTTGCAGCACACGGATGCCTGATAGAAAAAGATGATGTTAAAAGGTATTTGGGTGGACTGCCCGAAAAGTGGGTCCGAGAAGCGATAAGCTCCCTCGGCGGATGTCAGTCCACATTTTTAATTAAGGAAAAAAGCATACATGATAAAAGATGTACGTAAATGACTAGATTTTCTGATAAAAAATAATGAACTGAATCTAAATAGAAAAAGCAAAGTAGGAAACAGAAATTCTGAAAATAATGTTGGATTAATGTTACCTGAGTCCTTTTACCTATCTGCAGGCTGATCGGCATCGGTTAGGAAAATCGGCGTCGACTGATTCAAATCAGCGTCGACTGATATAAATCGGCGTCGACTTGGGAAAATTTGTAGGAAGATTGAGAAACAGACAGTGGAGGCTAGATCGTCGATCTCCGCTAGATCTGCAAGTGTCGTAGGGATACTGACAAGGCTCCACCTGTGCTGGATGTAGGAACAGAGTCACCAAGAGATCGATGAAGACTCACGATGTCGATGTGGCAGGAGCAGAGTAACGGTACTCCTCTCAGGGATTGGTTTGGACAGGATTCACTCTCACTTGATAGATAATGCTCAGACTTGATGCTCGAAACTCTCTCGTTCTCTTTGTCTAACTCACTGTCTATCTCGCCGTCTAACTATCTAACCAGAACTGAGTTCTGGGCCTCTATTTGTAATCGGCGCCGACCGAGATGAAATCGGTGCCGTTCAAAAAATTGGCGTCAAAGTCCGAGTCGGCGGCGCCAATCGAAACAGAACTCAAATGGCCAAAAGGAGCGATTTCTGGAAAGATGAGAGTGATCCTTTCACCTCAAATACGGGAAATATCCCGCTACTCGGTTTGGGAGGAGGAGAAATAGGGGGGATATATGGATAGAATAGATATGGGGTAGATAAGTGGTTAGGATATATGTAAAAAGGTGTAATTGAATAGTTAATATTTAATTACTCATGGGTAAAACATAATGGGGTGAATTAAACCTAGGATAGGTGTTTAAATCACAAATTGAATAATACCCCAAGGGGGCAATGGTGATATGAACGTGCCCTAGGTTACCCGAGAAGGTAAACGAATGTGAGGGACACTAAATTGGGTAACCAATTTTAGGTGTCTACAGGAAATGCCGAAGGGGATTTGTCGAGGATGTGAAATTAGAGGATCCAAAACAATGAAAGAAGAAAAGAGGGGTTGAGGATAAAAATAAATAATTACTTACTATGTGTGACAAGAAACTACTTTGATTGAAATTTCTATATAAAATTGCAATTTAGAAAAATTAATTGTGATAAAAGTTTGAATCGACGGATGTTGATTTGAAATTTGATACTTGATTATGAGTTTATGACCAAGGAAAATCCAACAAGATCCAACCATATTATATGTTTGTTTTTCATTGTTGAGAATGTGTTTTGCGTTTTTCTCTTTTATGTTTATTGAAAAGTATCTTCTATTATTTTTGGCAAATTACTAATTGTTAAGTACTTCAAATTAAAAGGTTCTCCTTTTGAAAACAACATTTGGAAAGCATTGCGAGAGGTGTCGAACTTCTTTGTTAGAAAGACAACTCGCTTGGATATGGTTTAAATTTCCTAATTCTTTGATATGATAAAATAATTTAATTTTGGTTAATAACCAACCTCTGACACCACAATTTAGACGCTTGCTACTCATTTCCTTTTGTGTAGGGACTATGAAATGCATTTTCCTCCTAAACAGGTGAGTTAAGGGGCATATTGGGATTAGGGTATGATCAAGTTTTCTTGTGTGGGCTGGACCATAACATTTGAGAGATGTCATTACTAGTCGAAACACCCCAAACTCTTCTTGTTTCTTCCTTTTCCTCACTAATTGAACCCATTATGTGTAACTATTCCCATATGTTTACATGCTTCTTCTTAGTACATACTATTATCCTAGCTTTCAGTCACTCTCGGCCTTCATCATGCATTCATCATTTGCTTTTTAGCCTCCATTGACCATGTTTTTCAACCTTTGACCTTAGGGTCTCCCCCAAGGCTAAGGATATTACTCATGAGTGATAACCCCTATTTTGGTTTGGTCGTAGATGACACTATCACCCACGAGCAATCGTGTCGGGTATATACTTGACCTTTCTCTTGAGAGAATGACCACTTTGCAAAGAATTACATACATATAATATACGCATCATTTGACCTTACTTGTACTATATCACACATTTTAGAGCTGATTTTAAAGTCTTGGAGCTTACTTCTTTCGCATTTTGGTCGAAAGCATAGTGAGTTAGGATTGGATCTCTTTTTGTTTTTCTTTCCCCTTCTACACCCATAGTGATTATATTTTTGTGTTTTTCTCCCTAGGGTGGATTATGTATCATAAGTCAAACATGGTGCAGGTAAATATATCTAACCCTCTAAATAGTCTCTTATTTAATATGTGTGTATTTTTATTGTTGGTCATTCATTTTTATAGGATAAAGTAGATGTGTGTTTGCTTTTGTTTATATTACTATCTTATTGTTATTATTCCCCTTGTATTTATCCACATCTTGGTTATCCCCTCTCTTTATTTCAGAATCATAGTAGGATATTGTTAATGCCAAATTACAACACCCCTGAATGGCCTGATTTTGGATGGGGCATCTAGTGTAATTTGCATAACATTGGACCATCTCTCAAGCTGTGGGACTTGCGGGCTTGACATGGTCCTCCGGAGAAATCCGTCTTCTTCTTCCTAATCCTAATGTTAAACTACTTCTAAAGAAGGAAATGCAACTATCTACTCCTAATCTAACAATGCCAAGGAGACAGGGAGAGAGAGAGAGAGAGCATGAAAATAAAGAAATCCTACGCTACAGAGGTGATAGCACCAAGAAAAGGGGGTTGTAGTCACAATCTCAACTTCCTGAAGTAGAGAGAGGTGAGAAATGGAGAAGATGGACAAGATGCGTCACAGACCAAATATAAATTTCACACAGAACACCACTTCAACACATTAAACACAGCTCCCAAAACCTGTAATAGACATCAGAGATATGCACAATATACCCTACAATGGTGAGAGGCAAGAAGAGACAATAAAATAAGAAAAGGATGGACAAAATACATCACAAAACAAATTTTATTGCTCCATGAGTTCACACAGTACATCATTAATGGGCAAGAGGTAAGAAAACTCCATTACAATGTAATGAGGGGAGGTTTAAACTCCACATTCGACCCTAGAGAAGAAAGAGGGAGGGGCAAGAGAGAAAAAATTACCAACTTCTTAGAAACATCCCCTCATTGCAATAAATAGGAAGAATGATAGAGAAGGAGATGAGAATAATTTCAAAGCCTACTCTAACCACCCAAGAAAGTGCATTGAACTCACTTACTCAAACCACCCCAAAAATACATTGAACTCACCTACAACAATGATGGGTTCCACTAAAAAACCATGCCTCCATGTGTCATTCCTTGTTGGACAAGAAAGGAAGCCCATACTTCATTAATGTGGTAGTTGAGAGCTTGATAGCCTCAAAAATGGCGGTGTATTTTAATTATGGTAATAGGTGAGTAGTAGGCGTCAAGAGCTTCCAAGTCGAAAGTTATGATCATCCGCAAACTACTTTGGGTTTGGAGTCTATCTATGCAAGATTCACATGGAATCCTTACACATTCTTATATTTTTCTACCTTTTAGGGTCCTAGGAATGCGACGTGCCGACACTTGGCACCATCCACGAGCTTGCTCTGCTTCCTTTGTGTTCTACCTAAGTCCCTTCTATTTGGCGAAGATACTTGTTATCCATATTTCACCCCTCGGGAAAAATATTGGATCAGCCAAGACCCCACACAAAGAATTAGAGAAAACACGTTTAAATCCTACAAACTAGTTGTAGAGGGACTCTACAATGGAATTGCGGGGCCTGCAAAAGTTTAAATGACCCTGTGCAGTAAGAAAGAGAAGAAACGACTCTGTCAAGTGAACCCGTGCCTTAAATTCATCAAACAAGTTACAGGTGGGCTCGGAAATGAAGGAGCAGTGTCATAGAGAAGCCAGGAGCAAGAAGGAAAAGAAGCGGTGAAGTTTTAAGGTCTTCGGGCTCAAAACCATTCAGGAAAGAATCCAAAATCGACTAAGTATGGAAGAGCCAGCAAGAGGAAGCCATGTGTCCTAACGATGCTCCTCCAAAGGTGAATCCAAAGAGAGAGACCCAAACAAGCGTGGTGCCTCCACGTGTTATATCAAGAGGGGAAAGTTGTCAAACAGAGTCAAAAGGTGGAGCTTCGGGGCCGCGGGGGTTTTCTGAGTTTTGTATTTCGCGAAAAGGGGAAAAGGTAAATTACGGACCCGCAAACCCGATTTTTCTCTAATCTAGCTACCACGTGTCCCATATCAAAAGGGGACCCATTTTTCAAGTTGTTTTCCCGCCCTCCTATACGGACCCAATACAAACTTTGAAGGGGCATATCTTTCGACTCAGGGCTCGAAATATTGCAAATATGATGTCGTTGGAAAGATCTCGGCCTCACCCATGCCATGGGGCCTAAAACTTTAATTTCGAGGAGTTTAGGTGAAAATGAAAATGTCTTCGTGCCATTAACACATAATCCAATCTCTTCAACTACGAGATCTGATTTGATTCGACTCTTTGGGAGCTAGAAGTGACATATTGTGGGAAAATTTTAGCAGCATTAATAACAAAGTGGTTGAGCTTCACTTTCATTTATTGTTTCTCTCTCTCTCTCTCTCTTTCTTATCTCTAATCAAATCTATATAGACGAGGCGGATTCATTGTAAATGGATGTTGTTCATTCTTCTTCCTAGTCCCCCTTTCTCTTTCTTCTCCAGGGTCGAATGTGGAGTTTAAGCCTCCTCCTTGGCTTTGTAATGGTGTTTTCTTGCCTCTTTCCGGTTAATGGTGTACTGTGTAAACTCCTGGAGCAATAAAATCTATTTTTGTGATGCATTTTTTCCATCCTTTGCTTATTTTGTTGTCTCTTCTTGCCTCTCACCATTGCAGGTATACTATGCATATCTCTGATGTCCATTGCAGGTTTTTGGGAGCTATGTTTAAGGGGTTTGAAATGGTGTTCTGTGTGAACTTTATCCTTCATTTTTAAGCATCTTGTCCATCCTCTCCATTGCTCGCCTCTCTCCATTTCAGGTAGTTGGGTTTGTGATCAGCAGTTCCCTTTTCTTGGTGCTATCACCTCTATAGTATAGGATTTCTTTATTTTCATGCTCTCTCTCTCTCCTTGGTCCCTTGGAATTGTTAGATTAGGAGTAGATAGTCACATTTCCTTCCTTAGAAGTATTTTAGTTCTAGGATTAGGAAGAGGAACCATCCTTCTCTGAAGGGTCATTCCCATTTACAAGTCCCACATCTTGGGGAATGATCCAATGTTATGCAAATCACACCAAATGACCCTACCTTAGAAAAGTATATCCATAACTCATTTGGGGGTGTTGTGATTTCACACTAAAATTTTGGCATGCCTAGTGGGACAGTTTGAAGCACCTTACCACTTCACTTCATTAGGTTCGATGTGCTCTTGGTGAAGGTTTCAGCCTTTGGAGGCACTTTCAAGCACATATGGCAACTCCATCTAGTCAACAACCCATCCTCTGAGTTGCAGACCTTTTCCATCCATTTCCAATCATTTTCATCCATTTTCTTCTTCCATCTCTTTCATTTTTTCCCATTCCATGAGGTTGTGCAATCATGACTTCATTCCCTTCATGGAACTCACACTTACAACAATGCAGTCCACCTCCAACACATTTCCAAACTCCTTCGAATTAACATTATAATCAGATCCAAAACCATTATGCTTACCCATATGAGCAGAGTCAAAATCAGTTTGGCCATGGAGCTTATCAAGAACAAGGGGACACATATAATGGTGATAGTTACGTAGAGAATGTTGGTTTGCTGGAAAAGATCCAAAAGATGGAGGCTAGCATGGTGCAATCAAGGGAAACAACTCAAATGAAAGCTTTTAGAATTGGTTGCAGGGCACCTTGTCCATGGGAAGGCCCTTTTCCAAGACATTACAGCCCTCAAGAGAAGCTTGACTTCATGATTGAAGTGTTTGCCTCAACTTACACAGTGGATTGAGGACATTGGGGCTTATGAGAAAAGTGCGGGACAACCTTGTCAATGGGTAAGTCAATCACCAACTCCTTCCTTTCATTTTCTCTCCCTCAATCTTTATCATTTCAACAGAGGCAAAGAGTCAAGCCCTCACTTTACCCCCCATTGTTGATTTCATTTCTCCATCTTCTAGTCTTCCATCTCATTTCCTTTCCTCTTCCCTTTTCCCTTCTGAATCTATGTCCCCCCACAAGAGCCAAAAGAAATGCCTTCCCCTCCAAAAAAAAGAAGTTCCACCTCCCTCCCCACCACAAACAATTGCAAAGCTGGTTGAACCCCAACTTGCCACTCCTCTTACTTTCCCAAGTCCATGTTGGGAAGATACTCAAGAATCTAATCAAGGACAACAAGAAGAGGAGCCCAACAGAAAAGAAATAACAAACAATATGATGAGTTGGGATGCTAAATTTGGGTTTACAAAGATCCCCTTGATGGTCAAGCCAATAGAGGAGGTCAAGGTTGAAGAGCCAGTGGTGGCTGAGTTTGAATTTGCAGCAAAGGAGGAGGACCATATAGTTTCAGAGGCTCCAAGTGTGGAGCAAGCCACAGAAGAACCTTCAGTTCTTCCTCCCACTTCATCCCCTTCAAGCTCTGATGTTGAGGAAGAGTTTGAGCTTTCAAAATTCATGTTTGAGGATGAAGGGAACCATGGTGAGTCAATTGTAGATCAGGAGGACACCATGAAGGAGGTTGAGCACCTGCAACAGGACAACAAGGAGGCAGATTACCTATCTGACTTGGAGGATTTCCTTGATGGAGGGGAACCCATGGAGATCACATCATTTTTTCCTCCATCTCTCACATCCCAAGCACATGAACCTGCTACCATGGAGGAGAACATTCAGAACAACAACCTACACTTCATAACAGCCCTCTAGAACCAAGATTGGAAGACATGACTCTCCCATGTTCTTCACAGGAGAAGGAAGAGAAAAAGCAGGAAGATGTCATCATCCCTCTCACACCATCCATCCAAGAAGGTCCACAAGAAGACTCCATTTTTGGAGTTGAATTTCAGAGAAATGGGCACATCCAAAGGATCAGATCGTGCCCAATCATATACTTGCTTCATTGGAGCCAAAGGAGAAACCAAAACCAGTCATGCCTACTCCAGGGCATGAGGATGAGCATCAAAGTACCAAGGGTCATCATCAACACCTCCAGAAGTCCGATGCAAGTCAGCTTGAGGAGGTATTTTCCATTAATGTTGATACCTTTAATATTTTGGTGCAAAACCGGCTTATTGTCAGTTTTTCACTCATCCAACCAGCCATGTTCAGTGTCAAATCAGGTGCATAGCTGCCATTTTTTAGGAAGGGAATCTATTTCTCCCTGCCAATTGCAAGATTTATTTGAGATCCCTTTGCTCTTGGTTAGAGTAGTGTAGGTAGGTTTTCTTTTTCAATAGAAGAAGTGCTTATGCACACTCTGCATGTCTCATTTGAGGCATGTATGATTTGGTTTTTGGATATAAGTTTTTTTGTATTGCTTCAGAGGGGCATGAGGCCAGGCTCTTAACTATTTAAGGTGAGAAGGATAATTTTTACCTGTGACAGTTGCAAATTGAAATAGGAAACAAATGAAGAAGTAGGTAAAGTCGTTTCCAAAATAGTCCATTTGAGGGACAGATTGAAGCCCTGGGTCAAAAAAATATTCTACTCTCAGAAACTCCATTTCCAATATTTTCTTATGAAAATTGAGGGTGCAGATGTGTAGGCAGGCTCAGGGATAGAAGAAACATAGAAAAGGCTTGTAGTCAGGCTCATAGTGGCTCAGGGATCAAGTCTTCGAGGTTTAGACTAATTTCATGTTTATCAGGAAGACTCCATGCCCAATGGATGCTTAAAGGCCACTGGTCTCTTCATCTAGCAGGTAAATGTCCCCGTGAGTCACCAAATTGTTATCCATATTTCACCCCTCGGGAAAAATATCGGATCACCAAGACCCCACGGAAAGAATCATAGAAAACACATTTAAATCCTGCGCAAACTAGTTACTGAGGGACTTTATAATGGATTTGCGGGGCCTATGAAAGTTTAAATGACCTTATGCAAGAGAAGAGAAGAAACGACTCTATCAAGTGAACCCGTGCCTTAAATTCATCAAACAGGTTATAGGTGAGCTCGGAAATGAAGAGTAATGTCACGGAGAGAAGCCGGAGCAAGAAGGAAAAGAAGTGGTGAAGTTTCAAGGTCTTCGGGCTCAAAACCGTTCAGGAAAGAATCTAGAATCGACTAAGTATAGAAGAGCCAGCAAAGGAAGCCACGTGTCCTAACGACGCTCCTCCAAAGATGAATCCAAAGAGAGAAACCCAACAAGCGTGGTGCCTCCATGTTATATCAAGAGGGCAAATTGGCAAGCATAGTCAAAAGGTGGAGTTTCAGGGCCATGGGGTTTTCTGAGTTTTGTGTTTCACGAAAAGGGGAAAAGGTAAATTACAGACCCGCAAACCTGATTTTTGCTCTAATCTGGCTGCCACGTGTCCCATATCAAAAGGGGACCCATTTTTCAAGTTGTTTTCCCACCCTCCTGTATGGACCCGATACAAAATTCGAAGGGGCATATCTTTCACTCGGGCTCGAAATATTGCAAATCTGATGCCGTTGGAAAGATCTCGGCCTCACCCATGCCATGGGGTCTGAAAATTTAATTTTGAGGAGGTTAGGTGAAGAAAATGGAGGAAACGTCTTCAGGCCATTAACTTACAGAATCCAATCTCTTCAACTACCAGATCTGATTCGATTCGACTGCTAGGGAGCCGTGACATATTATGGGAAAATTTTAGCGAAGCAAGATAATAGCAGTGGTTGGGCTTCGACCTACATTTCTTTCTTCTCTCTCTCTTTCTTCTCTCTGATCAAATCTATATAGATGAGGGTAGGATTCATTGTAAAAGTTTTTGTTCATTCTTCTTCCCTACCTCCCTCTCTCTTTCTTCTCTAGGGTCGAATGTGGATTTTAAGCCTCCTCCCTTGGCTTTGTAATGGTGTTTTCTTGCCTCTTGCTCGTTAATGGTGTCTTGTGAAAACTCTTGGAATAAAATTTGTTTTTTGTGATGCATTTTGTCCATCCTTTGCTCATTTTGTTGTCTCTTCTTACCTATCACCATTGTAGGGTATATTGTGCATATATCGATGTCCATTACGGGTTTTTGGGAGCTATGTTTAAGGGGTTTGAAATGGTTTTCTGTGAAACTTTATCCTTGGTCTATGATGCATATGTCCATCCTCTCCATTTCCATTTTAGGGCAATTGGGTTTGTGATCAACAGTTCCCTTTTCTCGATGCTATCACCTTTGTAGTGTAGGATTTCTTTATTTTCATGCTCTCTCTCTCTCTCTTAGTCCCTTAGAATTGTTAGATTAAGAGTAGATAGTCACATTTCCTTCCTTAGAAGTAGTTTAGTGCTAGGATTAGGAAGAGGAACCAACCTTCTCTACGGAGGGTCATTCTCATTTACAAGTTCCACAACTTGGGAATGATCCAATGTTATATAGATCACACCAAATGACCACGCCTTAGAAAAGTAGATCCTAACTCATTTGGGGGTGCTGTGATTTCACACTAACAAATACTATGTCTAACCTTAGACACGTGGAATGCTAGTGCACATTTAGGACCTCCCTTTGGATTTTACCTTTGAAGTTGCGGTGATGGGCATGTAGAGGCTTCTCTTGGCTCTCTTTGCTTTGCTTGACTTTTCAACAACCGGTTCTACTTTCTCGGGCCCTACACACATGGAGAGCTTGCACTCGTTTGGGGACCTCGCTTTGGATTTTACCTTTGAAGTTACACTGATGAGACACGTGGAGTTTTCTTTGGCTCTTCCCATGTTTGGAATTTTCAATGCACGAATCTACCTTTTCGTGCTCGACCACGTGGGCGACCTGCACTCATTTGGGGAACCCTATTTTTCATACCTTTTGGAGTTATCTTTAGATGACACGTGCTTCCATGATTCTATTGTTTTTCTTTAAGTCGACTCGCTTTGGGATCGATCTTCTTCAAAATTTCCATTGGCCATTCATCTTCTGACCTTGCTTCTCCATTGTCGAGCCCGCCTGCCACTTGATTTTTTCGGATCAAATGTGATGTCATATGACCGAACCAACCTCTTTGTTTTTCTCCTATGCAAGGTAGTGTTTAGATCAATTTTTTTGTAAGGGTGAAATTGGATAATAATTTGGTGACTCACATGATCACCTACTGCTAGGTGAAAATATCGTTTCTTGCCTTAAAGTATCCATTTGGCATAGAGGCGTGAACGATAGCATGGTCTTGATCCGGTTCTGAATCCACAACTGACTTCTTGCGGTTGGTGATCTTGAACCTACCTCACTGTCTGCAAGTACTCTCAATTTTCATAAGAAAATCTTGAAGATGAGATTTCTAAGAGTAGAAAATTGTCATGACCTAGGACTTCACCTGTTCTGGAAATGGACTATCTCGAAACTTGATTTTAGTTGCTCTACATTTACCTTGTTTTGAAATTAGCAAGCTTGATCACATGAAAAATATGAGGTTCTTTCTAATCTATAATAACTCAAGGGTATGATGCACTTGCATTGATGAAGCAATACGAACAAAATCTATTGACAAAGAGAAAGATCATACATGCCCCAAGTGGAACATGCAGAGTGTGCATGAGAACTTATTCTACTTTGAAAGAAACCTACCTACTCTACACCAATAAAAAACAAAGGGGACTCAAACAAATCCTGCAACTAGCAGGGAGAAGTAGCTACCCTTTCTCAAAATAGGAAGCCATGTATACGATTTGGTGATAATCATGGCTATTATAATGAGTGAAAAATTGACAATAGGCCAATCCTCCACCCAAATCATCAAGGTATCAACTAGAAATAAAACAAATACCTCTTTTAGTTGCTCTGCATTTGGATTGAAGAGGCATTGTAGCTGATCCTTGGTACTCTAAAACTCATCCTCATGCCCTGAAGTGGGCATGAATGGTTTTCACTTCTCTCATGGCTCCAGTAAGCCAAGTACCCGATTGGGCATGGTCTGATCCGATGGATGTGCCCATTGTTCTGAAATTCAACTCCAAGAGTGGAGTCTTCTTGCGGACCTTCTTGGCTAAATTGTGTGGGATAGATGGGATCCTCGTGCTCTTTTCCTTCCTCCTTCTGAGAAGAACATGGAAGATTATGATCCTCCAACCTTGGTTCTAGAGGGTTGTTATGAAGTGTAGGCTATTGTCCTTGAATGCTCTCCTCCATGGCAGCGGACTCATGTGCTTGGAAGGCGATGATGATTGAAGAAAATGATGTGATCTCCATGAGACCCTCTCCATCAAAGCAATCCTCCAAGTCAAACAGCTAATCTTCCTCCTTGTTTTCCTATTGCGTGTGCTCGACCTCCTCCATGGTATCCTCCTGATCTGAAAATTTCTCACCATGGTTCCCCTCATCCTCAAACATGAAGTTTGAAAGCTCAAACTCTTCTTCAACATTAGATCTCAAAGGGGATGAAGTGGGAGGAAGAACAAAAGGTTCTTCTGTGGCCTTCTCTTTGTTTAAAGCCTCTGAAATCAAATGGTTCTCCTCCACAGCCAAAATACACTCCTCCTCTTTTGGATTTGGAGTACCTACTTCTTCCTCGCTTATGCTGTAACCGAAGCCTCCACCACTTGTGGCTTGACCTCAACCTCCTCCGGGGGCTTGACCATCAAGGGGATTTTATTAATCCCAAATCTAAGATCCAAGCTCACCAAGCTTCTAATCATTTCTTCTTTTCTTGGCTCTTCTTCTTGCTACTCCCCTTGACTAGATTCTTGAGTTTCTTCCCGACATGGGCTCGGGAAAGTAGGAGTGGTGGGTGGGGAAGGTATTGCTTTTGTCTCTTGTGGAGGGGACTTGGATTTAGAAGGGAAAAGGGCAGAGAAATTAAGATGGGATGGGAGACTAGAAGATGGAGAAGGGAATTCAACACTAGGGGAAGCAAGTGAGAAACTAGACTCATGACACTGCTGCGATGATATTGATTGAGAAAGAGGAAAATAAAAGCTATGAGGTGGTGGACTTACCCATTGACAAGGTTTTCTAGCACCAATCTCGTAGGCCTCTATTTCCTCGGTCCATTTGTGTAAGTTGAGGCAGCATTTTTAAACATGAAGTCAAGCTTCTCTTACGGGTTTTAATTTCTTAGAAAAGGTCCTTCCCATTAACAAGGTGCCCTACAACCAATTCTAAAAGCTATCATCTATGCTACAGCCCTAGATTGAACCATATTAGCCTCCATTATTTGAATCTTCTCTAGAAAATCAGCATTCTCCATATATCTATGTTATCATCATATGCGTATACCCTTGCTCTTGATAAGCTCCATAGCCAAAATGGCTTTGACACTACTCATATGGGTAAGCATAATGGTTTTGAATCTGATCATAATGATGATCTAGAGGAGTCATGAAACTCATTAGATGCTGATTGCATTTATATGTGTGAATTCTAAGATGGGAATGAATTCATGACTACACAACTTCATGAATGACAAAAAAATGGAAGATGTGGAAAGAAGAATGGGTGGAAATGGATGGAAGGAAAGTCTGCGAACTCGATAATGGGTTATTGATCAAATGGAGTCACCAGATGTGCTTTACATGTGCCTCTAAAGGCTGAAATCTTCACCAAGAGCACATCAAACCTGATGAAGTTAAGTGGTAAGGTGCTTCAAACCTGTCCCACCGGGTGTGCTAAAACTATTGATGTAAAATTACAATATCCCCCAAATGGACTGATTTTGGATGGGGCATCTGGTGTAATCTGCATAACATTGGACCATCTCTCAAGCTATGGGACTTGCGGGCTTGAGATGGTCCTCCGGAGAAAGCGACTTCTTCTTCCTAATCCTAATGCTAAACTACTTATAAGGAAGGAAATGTGACTATCTACTCCTAATCTAAAATTCCAAGGAGACATGGAGAGAGAGAGAGAGCATGAAAATAAATAAATCCTACACTATAGAGGTGATAGCACCAAGAAAAGGGGTTGTTGATCACAATCTCAACTACCTAAAGTGGAGAGAGGTGAGCAATGGAGAGGATGGAAAAGATGCATCACAGACCAAAGATAAATTTCACATAGAACACCACTTCAACCCATTAAACACAACTCCCAAAACCTAATAGATATCAAAGATATGCACACAGATATACCCGACAATGGTGAGAGGCAAGAAGAGACAACAAAATAAGTAAAGGATGGACAAAATGCATCACAAAGCATATTTTATTGCTCCATGAGGTCACACAAGTACATAATTAGTGGGCAAGAGGCAAGAAAACTTCATTACAAAGCAATGAGAGGAGGCTTAAACTCCACATTCGACCCTAGAGAAGAAAGAGGGAGGGGGCCAGGAGAGAAAAAATGACCAACTTCTTAGAAAAATCCCCATCCTTACAATATATAGGAAGAATGAGAGAAGGAGATGAGAAGAATTTTGAAATCCTACTCCAACCACCCAAGAAAGTGCATTGAACTCACCTACTCCAACCACCCCAAAAATGCATTGAACTCACCTACAATAATGATGGGTTCCAATGCAAAACCCATGCCTCCATGTGTAGTTCCTTGATGGATAAGAAAGGAAACCCATACTTCATTAATGTTGTAGGTGAGATCCTGACAACCTCAAAAATGGTAGACTGTATTTTTCATTATGGTGGTAGGTGTGTAGCAGACGTCGAGAGCTTTCCAAAAAGTCCTCTCTTGCTCAAATCCGAGCTTCCAGTTAAACTTATGATCATCCCCAAATTGCTTTGGGTTTTTTGTCTATCCATGCAAGATTCACGTGGAATCCCCACACATTCTTAGATTTTTCTGCCTTTTAGGGTCTTGGGAATGCGATGTGCCAACACTTGGCACCATCGATGAGCCTTCTCTGCTTCCTTTGTGTTCTTCCTAAGTCCCTTCTATTTGGCGAAGATACTATGTCTGACCCTAGACATGTGGAGGGCCAACGCACATTTAGGACTAGCCTTTAGATTTTACCTTTGAAGTTGTGTCGATGAGGCACGTGGAGGCTTCATTGGCTCTACTACTTTGCTTCAACATTTTAACGGTTGGTTTTTCCTTTCTCGGGCCCTAGACACATGGAGAGCCTACGCTCATTTGGGGACCCCGCTTTGGTTTTACCTTTGAAGTTGCGCCGATGAGACACGTGGAGGCTTCTGCTAGCTCTTGCCATGTTTGGAATTTTCAACGGCTGATTTTGCCTTTTCATGCTTTGACCACGTGGCAAGCTGCACTTGTTTAAGGACCCTTATTTTGTCGTACCTTTTAGAGTTGCACTGAGATGACACATGGCACCTTCCACGGTTCTATTGTTGTGCTTTGAGTCGACTCACTCTGGGCTTGATCTTCTTCAACATTTCCATTGGCCATTCATCTTCTCGACCCTACTTCTCCATTTTCGAGCCCGTCTGCCACTTGATTTTTGGGACCGAATGTGAGCTTGTACAACTAAACCAGGCTCTCCACTTTTCTCTTGTGCAAGGTAGTGTTTGATCAATTTTTCTTGAGGGGCAAAATTGGATAACAAATACATCTCTTTATTTTTGTTATAGGCCTTGCAAACATATAACTAACCTATACTTTGGACTACTTTCCTCTATAATTATGACACTAGCACTCCCTAAGTATCTACATAGTGTGGTTGGTCTTAGATATGATCCTTGCATTTGACAACCTAGCTAGGAACCTCTCTTTTACCCATTATACACATTGGTGAATTTGACATGATTCTTGACTTGTTTCCAATTATTTCATATTCAGTCCTTTTTATTTTCTTAATTTTTTTAATGTCATCAACCCCTATGTAAAAACCTAATGTACGTATGGTCTATTTTTCACAATGTTTTCCTCTCCGGATAATATTTCCAGCTATGCAAGTGTCTATAGGGCCGATCTAGTCAATGGTTCTTTCCTAGATTACAAATCCAACTCTGCTTATTCCATCAAATGGCACCTATGCAAGCTAAATGTATGACCAACCATGTTTGTAAAACGTGTCAAAAAGTTTAACTGAATTACCCTAACTTTTCCATGGAATATTTGTTAAGAAATTTTATCACTTCTACTGAATGAAGAATATCTTTCTTAGCATGAAAAATAATAGGTGTATGGCATCCCTATTCATGTTCCACATTATATGGATTGTCTTCCCAAAGGAGATAATGTTAACAAAAATTCCTCCACCTTGTCAAGTATAGATTAGATCTATTATCTACAACTCTTTCTTCAACATCAAAAGTGAAGGGGAACATGAGGATGCTCCTAAATATGATTATACCACTATTATAAAAACATTTCTACAACAATTACCTAAGTACATAAGGGAATCACCTGACATGTTAAACAAAGGTATTGAAAAATACCATTATAAGAAATTGGATGTTAACCTACAGCACCGTAGACCTCCTACTAAATAAGAAGACCCATATCCGCTTAATCACACCACTAATCCTTCCAACTCAGATGTTAATTGATTCATCATACATCTTATGGATAACTTAAATAAGTAAAAATTAATGGCTACAAATAAATTCCTATAATTTCAAACTAGCTTGAATCAAATTTCTAGTTGACCCTAAGTAGTCCCTTGTGGTATGACCAATTAAGGTCAACCTCCTCCACTTATTTTTGGACCTAATGAGCTTTCGATTTCCCAACCTCCCATTCATAAAAATACACTATAAGTTATCTAAATATAATCATTGTCTCCCTACATTATTGTTATGGGCATTGGCGGTTTCTCTTCCTTTATCAATTATAATGGCTCTATTGATCCAACTCTTCATATAAAATCCTTTTGAAATTTCTATAAGGAAAAGGTTTGGAACAACTCTTATACTACCACAAAATCCTAGATAAGAATGTTGTGAGGGATGAATTGGATTGGTATCACACTCTTCTGTTAACTAAATTATGGATCTATAAATATTGGTCACTACCCTAGTCAATGAATTTCAATATCATGATCTTCCTAAAAACACCATTAATACCTTCATAAACTTCAAACAAATGGGTAAATGAATTTTTCCAATCCTTTATCAAAAGTTGTATGACTTTATCTACTAGATTAGAACACACAATACCCATTGAAATCTTATTATACATATTCGTTATAGAACTAGAGCCTTGAATTAAATACAAGATTAGAGAATTTTATCCTAGATCCTTAGATCAATCATTCAAGAAGGTTAAGCTCTAATCTTATCTTATGAAAGGGTTCAAAAACCTTCTCCAAAAAATAAAAAATTAAGAACATTTGTGTCCTCATGAGGCCTAGAAACAAGAATCTTGTCGATGGTGGAGTCATATATAATCTTCCTCAAACCGCTTCTTGTAATAGGACAATCCATAACATTTTTCGATCCACTCTTGAATAATCTTCTAATTTTTCCCAAATTGAAAGTCACAAACCTATATCTAAGGAAAATTTGTGCTGATGTCTACCTTTGCTATTCACCATGGAAATAAACCAATCTCGTCATCTTCCTCAATGAAAAAATGAGAGAAACGTCTCTTGGTGGTATGCCAATGGGGCTTAATATTCCGAGAATCTCACTCTTAGGATGTGTGGAGTTAGAGAGGGGGGTAGTGAAGAGGCCTCTATGGCTCCTTCTTGCTCAAGCTTCCTATCCTCCTTTCTCAATACTTCCTACACTCCCTCATAGTTCAGGGATCCTGAATGTGCTCGATACCAGGATGTTGTAATTGAATACTTTGACGATAAGAAATTACATCAACTCGGGAAGCATTTACGAAAGAAACAAGACAGAGCTTGTATATTTTATTAATCTTAAAATCAAGCATTACAACCAAAAGAGAGAAGCTGCAATATTTATAGATATTGGATAGCTTCTATCTCTTCCTCAATACATGGAACAAATCTCCTAAACAAAGCAAATATGCAAAATAGCATATTGCCCTAAAAAAACTTCTACAGGATATCATCCGAGAATAATATTCTAACTAAAGAACATCCTCCACAATCTAAGGGATGATAACAACACACTAACAACTAAGCTAACTAAAGTAATTAAATAATTAATTTATTATAATTACACATTAATCCACATATGGTGAATTAAGTGTTAGATTATTTCTAACATTCCCCCTTAATTCATCATATTCAAGTGAATGTTCCTCCGAGAGAAATACTCTGACTAATGCCTCAAATTTAGGACGTGCAAAATGATTTTGTGAAGATATCTGCACGCCGATGTTCTATCGGGCAATCCTCAATGTTGTTGTTCCAACTTGTTCACGAATAAAATGTACCTACCTCAATGTGTTTGGTGTGTTCATGAAAAAATGGATTCGAACAAGTTTTATTACTCCTTCATTGTCTACATGTAGGATTTTTGATGATCCTATGGAATTCCCAATCCTTCAAGTATCCGTCTGAGCCAAATCGCTTCTAACGGCTCCTCCGGCCGATATTACCATTCCAATGGAAGACCTTGAAACACAATTTTGTTTCTTGCTCCCCATGAAATAGGTCCAGATCCCAAAAAGAACACAAATCACAAGTGGACTTCCTATCATTAACGTTACCTGCATTAGCATGATATGAATCTATATATCCTATCAAGAAGAAGTTATCATTCTTCTTATATTTTCTGAGGCCAAAGTCCATGGTTCCTCTGATGTATCTCAGTACCCTCTTTGTTGCTTTCCAGTGACAAACCCTTGGTTCTTGTATAAATCAAGAAAGATAACTAACTGCATAGCTGATATCTGGCCTAGAATAAGTTAAGTAAATGAGACTCCCAATCAACTGTCGATAAAGAGTAACATTTACTTGTTCTGATGGATCTGTGAGACAATTGAAGCCTTGTCTCCATAGGTGTAGCCATTGGTATACTATCCATCATTCTGAATTTCTCGAGCATTGTCTTGGCATATTTTAGTTGAGTAACAAAGATGTGATTTTCCTTTTTCCATACTTCAAGTCCAAGACAATAATGAAGAAGCCCAAGATCTGTCATGTTGAATGATCGATTTAGATCTTCCTTAGTTGTTTCAATCATCTTCACCGAACTTCCAGTGATGACTAGATCATCGACATATACTACTATGATCACTATCTCCCCCCCTTTCTTTTTGAGATAGAGATTAGGATCATATGGACTTCTTTTGAATCCATGTTTGATGAGATGCTCATCAATCTTTATGTACCATGCCCTAGGAGCCTGTTTGAGACCGTATATGTTTCGACTTTATGAGTCTACATACCTTTCCTTCTTTACAGGTATGACAAAACCTTCCATTGATTCATGTAGACTTCTTCTGTAAATCCCCATTGAGAAATGCACTTTTTACATCCATTTGATGAACTTTCCAGCCAAATTGTGTAGCTAGAGAAAATATCATCCTGATTGTTTTGATCTTTTGTTGGTGCGAATGTTTCTTCATAATCAATGCCTTCTTTTTATGTATAACCCTTAGCTACCAATCTTTCCTTTTATTTATCAATGCTTCCATTTGATTTGTACTTTGTTTTAAATATCCATTTCTGACCTATTGCCTTTTTTCTGGTGGAAGATCATAAGTTGCCATGTATTATTCGTAATCAAAGAGTTGAATTCTTAATTGAGCATCGACCAAGGTTTTGACTACTTTTCTTTGAGTATTCCCTTGATTATTACGTTGAGAATCTGCGTGTGTTGCTTACCGGTTGTATGAATCTGTTTCTTTCCTTATGAAATGAAGAGAGGGCTTGTTCCTCATCTTCTACAAGTTTGTTCATGGACTCTTCCTGTTGTAACATGTTCACTAACTCTTCAAAACTTGTAGTTTGACCCATAATGTTGAGAGTTGTGACAAATGTTTTGTATGAGGTGGTAAATCTCTCAATACAATAGGGACAAGAGATTCATTAGTGACCTCTTCTTCCAAAGCTTGGAGAGATGATCTCAATATAGCAACACACTTTAGAAAACCTTCAATAGACTCATTAGAATTCATTTTGAGACAATGGAGTTGTGTTTGTAATTGCAAAATAGCATTTTTATTCTTAGCTTCATATCGATTGCTAATTTATCCCATGCTTCTTTTGCGATTGTCGACTTGATTGAATATGAGGTTGTACATCATCGTTACACCAAAAAAGAATTTTAAGTTTTTCCTTTTGATTATCACGATCAAACACACGTTGTTGAGACAATATCATTTTCTGGTCTTGTTATCGAGCCATCAACTACACCAATTATGTCCTCAAATTCAAGTTGAGTTTTAATTTTCATTTTCCATGCAGCATAATTATCTCCTCGTAGGAGTTGTGAATCGGGCAAAAAGAATTTGGGCGCATTGTTAGCCATTTGTGCACGAAAGAAAAGAGAGATAGAGAATCAAACACGAAACAAATCCCCCCTCAAATCAGTACACACCCCCAAAATTGATTTTTATTGAGTGTGGGCTCCTTTTTGCCTTTTCTGATGATTTTTCTAAGCCTATCGGCCATTTTTACAAACATCTTGTAACTAGAAAAAGAAAATTGCACCCCCTTCTTGTTTACTGAAAAATTAATATTTTCGCATTTTTAAAAAAATTTGGGCACTTTGGCCTCTTTTCCCTTACAAATTTAGTTTTGGTCTCTTTGGCCTCTTTGACTGTACTAAAGCGTAGAGCTCTAAAAACACACACTTTAAAAAACGGCACCTCAATCCGAGGTACCGGTTGAGAGTTATGACCGTTTTAAAATTATTTTTCCAGTGCCCTTTCCAAAATGGAATTTTTTTTTGTACTTCTAACACAAATACTAGATGTAACGTTTTCAAGCTGTTAAAACTTTAAAAATATATATATTTATATGAAGCTTAATATAGGGGTTACACTGGTAGAGGATTTTCTTGTTTCCTCCATCGCCTCTGTTTATCCACCGACGCCTCTATTTATCCACCGACGCCTCTGTATAATTTGTTATTGCAGGGACGTTGCAGTCTTTGGAACGAGCTCAGTCTCCTCCTCAAAGCCATTTGAAGCTTGCTCGCTCGGTTCTCCTCGCCTTTAATCAGGACGGATCTGCTCGTGGTGATAGATACAATGCAGGCTGGAAAGAGCAGGGGTTGCCAGTGCTTGGTGCAGGAACAATGGAGCTCGGTCACGGCATGCAATATCCTCACGTCTGGCTCGGATCTGTAGAGTGTTGGCTTGTACTCCACGAAATCTTCTCCCCTTACTCGTTGGATTAAGCTCAGGCAAAAACCGTGTATCTTTCAACACAGGTTTTCAATTTTCCCAATTGCAGTGATTGTCATCAATTGTGGCTTCTGCTGCTTCTGAAGATTCCAGAATCTGCTGCCAGGATGTGTGGAGTTGGAGAGGGGCAGTGAAGAGGCCTGGGAAACTCTGGCTCCTTCTTGCTCAAGCTTCCTATCCTCCTTTCTCAATACTTCCTACACTCCCTCACAGTTCAGGATCTGAACGTGCTCTGATACCAGATGTTGTAATTGAATACTTTGATGATAAGAAATTACATCCAACTCGAAGCATTTACGAAATAAGACAGAGCTTGTATATTTTATCTTAAAATCAAGCATTCTGACCAAAGAGAGAGCTGCAATATTTATAGATATTGGGCAGACTTCTATCTCTTCCTCAATACATGGAACAAATCTCCTAAACAAAGCAAATATGCGAAATAGCATATTGCCCTAAAAAAATTCTACAGGAAATCATTCGAGAATAATATTCTAACTAAAGAACATCCTCCACAATCTAAGGGATGATAACAACACACTAACAACTAAGATAACTAAAGTAATTAAATAATTACTTTATTATAATTACACATTAATCCACATATGGTGAATTAAGTGTTAGATTATTTCTAACAGGGGCCACTCTTTTGAAAATTGTCATTTTATTTTCTCCTTTACATATACCTTTGTCATTACCAATAACTTTGACAAAGAAGCCATCACCCTGAAGGGTTACATGTGGTATCAAAACATAAGACAATGATCAACAATGTGATCAACATGAGGCAAATCATAAAGTGAATGATTACATTAGTATATATAATTACCCTCTTCCTGATCACTCCAAGCATGAGCAATCTATGAGTGCATCATATCCCACATGTAATGAAGTTTCTCATGTTATTGATACCTCATATCCCTCTACGCGTGAATATACTAAGTGTGCAGTATAAATAAATGTCTCTAATAACATTATCACCTATATTGAGTTCTAATAACCTCCTTAAACTCATTCTAGCCATTACAGGATCATCTATACATGTCCATCTTATGAAAAACCTCAATAAAAACTTATTTTCCCACTTCCTCGGTCCAAGTGAATTTCATTGGCCCTTGTATGAGGACATTATTGTATAGTTGATGCAATCCATATCTCCCTCTATTAATCCCTACATCATCATATCTTATGGTATCACTTATATGATGGTTGATCCCATTAGGGACAATGTTGAAATAAAACTCTTGAAACCTTATGGTTATCCTTCTTCTTTATATACTGATCAGATCAACCCCCAAGGTTCAAAACTCTACACAATGTGACTCTAAAATTGGTATCCCCTTGTAGAAATTTCCCACACACCTAGTCAAGTTCCATTTTAATAACTCTTTATATCCTCATCCAAACATCATGAACATCTAATGAATTATCTCTTTTATATGAGCATTCCCTTTACACCCACTTTGGGGAAGAATCCTACACTATTTGGGTTGGAATAAAGCATCATGTGGAAATTCAAAGAGCTCTCTATTTCAAACAACTTATCTAATGATTTTTCTTTATGCATTTTATTCCTATAATGTTCATGTTTCTACCTAGGTTCTATTTATTTTGTGATCCCCTATTTATCTCGGTGTTGATTGGCTACTTCTTAGTCAAAAGAGAGCTCATTGTTGAAGAATCTAGTACATGCATCACTTCTTTTGATTTCATCAATATATTATGTTAATCAATGGATAATGTTAATTCCAATCAAAGCACATGCAAAGGATATGAGCATACACAAAGGCCTCTTATGGGCTGCATATGGATTCCTATCATTATTCCTCCTCATACCATTCATGTCAAATTCATGGTCTTCAATTTTCCTTTGTCTTATAATATTCTCCTAGGACAGTTGTGGACACACCACACGCACCCGGTTGCATCATCTATCTACCTGTTGTTCCCCTCAAAATTCCCCTCTTTTGAAATTTAAAAAAATTGAAAATTTTGAGTTGGCACCCTTCAGTAGTGTTTTAGTGAAGTAAGAAATTCAAAGAGATGGTGAAAATTCCATTTCTTGGGGTCATTTTAGTGACTTGCGGGTCTGTCGACATTTTTTCCCTCATGTCCCAAGACATTTTTGGGCCTCTTGTTTTGATTGGCCGATTCCCCAATCGGCCCGAGTCCTTTTCCATCCTTTTTTTGACTTTTTCAGCCCATTTGTCCCAAGTCGCTCTGGGCCTCTTTTCACTTTTCCCGATTTCCCCATTGTGCCGAATCGGCTCTTCACGCCCATTTTGCATTTATGTCTCTTGGACCACTCTCTTTGAATTTTTCGGCCCCTCTCGTGTTCCATGGATACTTCGGGCCATTTTTTCAAATTCACTTTCCCACATTTCACCTTTTTGAGTCGCGTATGATTGGTATATTTAATGAATTTATGATCTTCTCTCTCTGAATGTATTTAAAGGGAAACCTCTATGCACTTGTTCACATTTGTTGCCCTCATTATCTCTTGCCCATGCTCTTTTTACAAAAATTGAGTCATTTGTCCACCTTCTTGTATCTCTTGTAATTGTCAATGAGTCTATTCTTTGAAGGCCATTCCTCTTTTTCTTTTCAAAATGAAGATCAAATTTCAAGGGCATGAGCATTTCTATCCCTTTGGAGACTTATGTGCCCATATTGAGATAGAGAAGTTTTACATTTGGATTTGATGATTTTTTAGCATGTGAATGGGCTCAAATGATAAATGATAGTGGAATCACATATACATTGGTTTTCCTCTCTCTGCAAATGTCACATTTGCTCACTTATTTCAATCTATTGTCATGTGCATGACAAGTTGATTGCAAAATTGGATGTTGTTTCATCACCACTCTACTCCCCAAAATAGAAGAATATCTCCTTGCTCAATCTCTCTCAAGCTTTAGACTCTGTTTGATCAAGACAATGAGAAATATAAGGCTCGGCTTCATGGATGAAGTTCCCTAAGAAAGGAGCATCCTCTCTAAGGCATTGTTCAGGGTTGACTTCAAGGAAGAACTACCAGATATCATCACCTTGCTCGCTCGGATTATGGGAATGACCTCTACTAATGAATTCCATTTTTGGATGTTCCCTTTCATAAATATCATCTGCGAGGGTAAGAAAAATATAAATTGGGCGAGATTATCTGTGGAAACTTGACTGAACAATTGTCAAATGTTCAACAAACCAAAAAGTTCTACATGACTTCCTATCTCATGTACACCTTGGTAGCATCTCGTGAGTGGCTCGGCTTCACTTTCATTGAAGGCAAGAAGATGAGCCCATCTATGCATATTGCCCTCAGTTTACCCTCAAGGTCAGTAATCATAATTTTAGAAGGGTAAATGATGCCTTCACCATGTACATTGTGAGGCTCTTGGAGGGTGACACTGCCAGAAGGTTCTTTGATGAGGCTAAGGATTTGATAACCAAGTATGGGGCTTTCTTCACTTAGTTCAAAAGTTCTCATACATCAGGCTGGCTTGTTTTGAAAGTACACCTCTCAAGCTTCCCATGTTCTGCAATGAAAAATGGCTTTGGTTGAGGTGTGTAGGTAGATGGATAAACTTCATAGAACCTACCGAGATAAGAAGATTACTGGTCTTCATTTCCCTATCACCTTGGGGAATTATACATGCAGAGACAACTCTAGATGCCCAAAATATAGAAAGGGCTATTGCTCCTCTTACAGTTCATTTCTTCAAGCCTAGGACTTGCTTTGATCTAAAGAAATACATTGATCAAAATCTCAGGATAACTTATCATCACCGTCCTGACACTAAGGATTACTGGGCTGATTGTGCTTGATGATTTTGAAGCCAGGAGGAGGCATTTTGGTAGATTTTCTCTACAATAGATCATAGACTTCAACCTCTACCAGGTGCCTGAAGGGCTTAAGGATGATGATGAAGATTTGCAATCCTTTGAGTATGAAAGATCAATCAAGCACACTCCTCTGAAACCCTAGATTGGTATGTGAAGGAAAGAGATGACTTGAATGAGGTAATCACCCTTGTCATCATCAGAAACTAAGATTTGGTTTGACAGAAAAATATGTGACCTCAGGATGAAAAAAGTAGATCCTCTTCAAGAGAGACTTCCACACCTAGGAAGGAAGTACATACGCCTAGCACACTAGGCACTTGAGAAAACTCCTCCTTCTTCTTTGATGAAAGAACTTGAGTTGTCTACTCCTTCCTCTTCCACTAAAGTGTATCAGAAGAAGGTCAAAGAAGTCAAGAAAGAACCGATCGAGGAAGAGACTCTTCTGGAGTAGTCAAAATTTCCTATTGGGTTGGAGAACATTATTGTTCTAAGTGAGAATGATGATGATGAGATGAAAGACCTAGAAGAAACCCTTGAAACCATACTGCTTGAAGTGGAGAAGGAAGGACCAAGGACCGAACCTCCAAGTTTAACAAACTCCTCTGTAAAGGAAATTCTTGAGGTTGCATTCATTTCCCCACTAGAGACAACAATGGTTCATACTCTGAGTGCCATGAGTTCACTTGCACTCGGGTCCCTTGATTCTTCCATTTCTTCTTCTTCCTTTTCCTGGGTGCAACCCCTAGTCGACAACAAGAAAAGGAAATCTTCCTCCCGATTAACAGTGCCTGACTTTGATGTTGTAGCAGCTCTGCTTGGTACTACCCCTCCTCCTCCTCCAGCAAAGAAAGCAAAGACTACTTCGAGGTTGGTAACTGATGCTCAAGGCTAGTAGTTCTGGAGGTTGCAAAACCCAAAGTGGATAAAGAGGAGAAAGATCTTTTTATCTCTGACTTGGAGCTTTCCAGAATTCCAATGGGAGAATCCACACCTGAGAGTGAAGTTCATAACCTTTGGGAAACCATGACTAAGGTTATTGAATGGGTGGAGAAAGGAAAGAAAACCATGGAGCAGTTGGAAGAACACAACCAAGTTCTTTCCAACTTTATCAGATCATTGTTGGCAAAGGATAAAGTTTTGGATCCAGCCCCATTGGCCACTCTCCCACCTCCCATAGTTCTCACCAAGATGAGGTCCAAACCATCAAAGACATCCACAAGTATTCTACTTATGGGAAGGTTGTTGAGGCCATGGTGGATGATATGACTATAGTAGGTTTAAACTTCATTGAGGAAGCCTTCAAAACTAATGAGAAGGTGATCAAGCTGCAGAAAAATTCACTTCCTCAATCAAGGCTATGGACAAGGAATTGAAAGTCTAGGAGTGGATGTATCACAGATCTCCATCTGATGGGTCAAACCGATGATAGGATCCTATTGGCCAACAATGTGTTTGATGATGTCAAGAATAACTTGTCAAGGACATGGATCTTTAGCATCGAGTGGAAAATAAAGGTTCTAGAAGAAGCACTGGGGGAATTGAGGAATGTATGGCAAAAGGGGAGTCTTTTAAAACTTGTGTTTTATCCACCTTCAAGGATATCCACTTGCCATTTTAGGATGAAACCATGGGTGTATTCTTCTCTCTCAAGAAATCAAGGCTCAGTTTAAAGCCTTTGTCAAGGATGATTTGTTCAAGGAAGAATCAATTTGAAGGATTTTTTCTCTCTTCAGAAATCAAGGCTCAGAAAGTTTGTCAAAGATGATTTTTTCAAGGAAGAATCAATCATAAAGAAAAATGAAGGACATTTGTTCTCTCCATTCAGCTATAGTCGAGGCTAATAAGGAATATCTAGAGCATACTGAGTTTGAAAAAGATATGGAGAAATGCCTAGGCACGTGGACTCATGCTACTTCTAACACAACAATTCCAAGGGCATGGAGATAGTGGAAGCATTGAAGAGATTCAGGCACCGGATCCTCAAAATAGTGGGCCCTCTCAGCCACAACCGATGTGTCTCTACTTCTAGCTCTTGACTCTCTTCTTCTATTTTTAGTTTGGATCTCCTTGTAATTTAATTAAGGACTTTATATTGTGTATTTCCTTAATTAATCTTTTGGTTAAAAGAAATGGTTACTAAATGTAACCACTTTGTAAACTATATATTGGGCTCTCCACATGCCATTCCAAAGGGGCTGGAACTCTGATAATTTTTGAAAGTGTAAAAGAACTAAAAGCTATCAATACAGAAAGATTTCCCTTCTGTTTCTATCTGCATCGATTTATTCTCTCTTGCTTGTCTAAAGTTTGTGAATCATTAATCTATTGCATTAAGAAGCTTTGTATTCTTATGGATGTCATTTCTAGAACTTTGTGTCTATGAAATAATATCTGGTGGTTTAATATGAATGATTTTGTTCTATATATCATCCTTTACTCAACATTTATAAGGAACTATTTTGCTATCTATATTTCTTGGAATGTTGTTATGTTCTACCTTTTCCCTCCTTAGTTCTTTTGTTCTTTTGTATTGATGATCTATCTTTGCATTAAAACACTTTCATGATATCAGAGTTCCTCATTAAAATAGAAAGTTGTACATTTGTAAATAGTTTTGTTGCTTTGCTTTCAATAAGGGCACCTCACCCATTAAAGAGGAGGGACTTTTGTCCCCTGACTGTTGCTTTCATTAAAGTCCTAATTTGACAACCAACAGTTTTTGGTGACTCTACTGGGGATTCATTTCAATGAATTCCAGTTTTAAAGAACAATTTCTTGATCATTTCTGATCTGACTCTAAGATTTACTCACGGAAGAAGGGCTCTTGGAATTGAAGATTCTCAATTTCAACTCCTGGAGTAGCAAGGCTTTCCCCTTCCTTCAACAAGGAGAAATAGAAGAGATCTCATTCTACAAGCACACCCCCTATTGAAGACAAAGCTTTTGGGAGTGGTATCCCTCAAGAACAACTCAGCCCTAATCTTCACTTTAATTCTTGTTGGTGTTTTAGTTCCACTTCAAGAAATTTTTCCAAGGATGGCAGTTCCATTACCTTGGGGCCAACAGTTGGGCCTCTTTCCCTCCCTCAACCTTTGCATGAGTTACCCAGGGGTAACAAAAGAACTTTCCCAAGTTCAGAGGTGATGGCAAGGTACATCCTGATGAACACATTGCAGCCTTCATAGTTGCATGTGGAGTCCTTGGAGTTGAACATGAGGATGTCTCTGTGAGGATTTTTGTGGAGACTTTGTAGGAAAATGTGGTAGATTGGTTTTACCATCTCCCCATTGGGCCATCACCAATTGGACTACCATGAGAACTAGATTTGAGAACCATTTCAAACCTATAGAAGATGTGCATGCTTTGCTAGCCCATATTTCTCAAATCAAGAAAGAACCACAAGATCCCATGAGAGAATTTGTGGCCAAGTTCAATAAGTTGATTAACAAGATCCCACAAAACACCCGGCCTATGGATCAAATTCAAAAATGTTTCTTCCTAAATGCTCAATTTCCTAAAGTAAGCTATGCATTGAGAAGAGCCAATCTTGCAACTTTGGATGTTGATCAGAGATTAGCCATCAGTGTTGAAGATGACTTGATCATGTCTAGAAAATTGAAAAGAGACTCTTCCAAATCCAAAACTTCTTCTTCCTCTTCCTCTACTCCTAGAGCTAATGCAGATCAATTAGTACAAAAGCTTTCCAATGACCTCATTGCCATCAAGAAACAATTGGCTCAACATGCTCCTTATCAAGATGTTCCAGGAAGAACTTTCAGCCTAGAAACCATTTTCCTTCTTCTCAGACAAGGTTGGAAATCGAAGGACCACCCATCAAGGTCCCTGTTAATGTAACTTGTGAAGTTGAAGAACCTATGATGAAGAGGTTAATGAAGACTTTGAAGAACCTGAGAAGAGGATGAGGAAGAACTAGGAAGAACTTGATGAATCTCGAGTTAATTTCCTCACTACTTGAGGGCATTGATGAAGAAGATGATTATGATGAAGTAGTGGCAGAGATGAATGGTGAGTCATATGTTGTTATGACTTAGGGAGAGAAAAAAAACAAGAGAGAAAAAGTGATGCAGCCTGCTAAAAATCTAAGGAGCATCCCATGACTATTCCAGTGATTGCAAGAAGAGGATCTCCTATTCCCACTACATCCATGCAAAAGGTGAGTTCTATTAATTCTTCTTCTTCTACTCCTACTTCTAAAACTTCTTATTCTCTAGCTCCAAAACCTGATAAGCCTAGGATTCCTAGTGATGATACCCCATCCACCTCTAGATCTTTTGATATCATTGACCACCTCAAGAAGACAAAAATCCAGATTTCAGAGGCTGAGTTTTATCAAACCCATCCAAAATCCTTTGCCAAAATGGTCCACTTTGTCAATTCCCATTCCAAAACTTCATCCAACACTTCTAAAGGTATTTTTCCCACTCCCTCTTCCACATCCCAACCAAATCTTGTGGCTGCAGTCACCTCACCTAATGAGAAAATCAAACCATTCTATGTGACCCTCCTCATAGCTGGCCATAGACTCAACAATTGTGTCATAGACTCAGGAGCATCGATAATGTGATGCCTACCAAAGTGGCTCATGCTTTGGGTCTTACCCTCACACACACTTTTGGTTCTTGCTATTCCATGGAGAGTAGGGAGGTGCCTTTGGTCGGAAGAAGTTAAGGATGCACAAGTAGCTTTTGTTGCTTTTCTAGAGAAAAAGGTCTTAGCTACTATTTTGGTAGTTGATATTCCTCCTTCATATGGCATGTTGTTGAGTAGAAATTTCTGTAAGGATGTAGGAGGAGAAATTCAAATGGATTGGTCACATGCCCTTATACCAGTCAATGGAAAGATGAAGAAGTTGTTTCCCGAGAAGCAAATTGAATATATTGTGCAAAAGATAGATGATCCCAAGGCACAAATACTTTATGAAGATATTGGGCATGGAAACTACATGATCATGTCTCAGGATGAGGTGGAACATCCCAAAGAAGTGCTCCATGATCCTAATAGCATTTGGAATTTGGAATTTGATGGAAGTTTCTCTTCAGTTGTGTTGGGGCTGGTGTGGTATTGATATCTCCAGAAGGAAAGATTCATCCTTTCTCCTTCAAGCTACAGTTTGAAAATACAAATAACACAACAGAATATGAAGCTCTCATCCTTGGACTAAACATGTGGAAAAAAAAGAGGTGTGAGGAACCTCTGGCTCATGGAGATGTGGAACTAGTTTTCAAACAAGTCAGAGACCTTTTCCAAGTGAAGAATAGAAGGTTGAAGCATTATAGGAATCTGGTCTGGGATTCTATTGAATTCTTTGATGCCTTCTCCATCGAAGTGGTGCCAAGGGAGAAGAACACTAGAGCTGATTCCTAGCTTGTTTCAGGGTCTTTGTTGATACCTCATCCCGATTTCTCTCAGGAAAAATTCACCATTGAAATGATCCATAGACCAAGCGTATCGGATAATGCAAACAACTAGGCAAAGTTTTCAATGATGACCAACATTTTCTCTCTTTCCTGGAGCTTAGGGATAACTTTGATCAATTGTATTTTGAGGGAAGTGACAATCTACCTCGAGAGAGTGTCTCTTCCAATGAGGAAGGTGTCAAGGAGGAGATGGATCAAGATGGTTGCATCAAACTAAAAGGTAACAAGATCCCTAAAGGGATGATAAGTTTGGAGGAATTGTTTGATAAACATGATAGATATGTCAAGTCCAAGGCTTCCAAAGGAGCTCAGTAATTCTACTGAATGTGAAAAGATTAACATTGGGAGCCTGCCGCAAACCCAAAATGGTGAACATTGGAAAGTGTTGCACCCAAGAGGAGAAGAAGAAGGTGGTAAATCTTTTGAAGAGGTATGTTGATGTCCTTGCTTATTCTTATGATGATCTGAAAGCTTTCCAGCCAAAATAAATGCAACACTTCATTCCCCTCAAACCTGGGATTAAACCTTTCAAGCAGAAGCAAAGGTAGTACAATCCAAAGATTTCTGACACCATTTTCCAAGAGATACAAAGTTGTTGAAAGCCAAGATCATCTTCCCCATTCATCATTCAACATGGATTGCTAATATTGTACCTATCAGGAAGAAAAATGGTGAGATTCGGATCTGTGTTGACTTTAGGAATCTAAATCAGGCTTCTTTGAAGGACAACTATCCCCTACCCATGATGGACCAGGTGTTACAAGTTGTCACAGTGTGCAAAAATGTTGTCCATGCTTGACGGTTTCTCAGATATAACCAAGTGGAAGTCAATACTACGAGATCAACACAAGACTACCTTTACCACTCCTTGGGGTACTTTTTCCTACAAGAGGATGCCCTTTGGCCTCATTAATGTTGGTGCCACCTTTCAGAGAGAAATGGATTTGGCTTTTGGGGGTTTGAAAGGAAAATGTATTGTTGTGTATCTAGATGATTTAACTATGTTTTCCAAAACTAGAGCAGATCACTTTCAACATCTTGAAATAGTCCTCTTGAAATGCAGAGAACATGGAGTCTCTCTGAATCCCAAGAAATCTATCTTTTGTGTCATGGAGGGAAAGTTGTTGGGACATGTTGTCTCCAAAGAAGGAATCAAGATTGATCCTGAATGAGTTCAAGCCATCCAGATTTCCTCTTCCCACAAGAAAAAAGGGAGTGCACTCTTTCTTTGGTAAGATCAACTTCCTGAGAAGATTCATCCCCATTTTGTAGAGAGCTGACTTTGAATATTTCCCAAATGATGAAAGGAAAGAGATGTTTGGTTGGTCCTCTAAGGAAAGGAAGCATTTGAAGGCATTAAGAAAGCTATTGCTAAGACTCCTATCTTAGCATGTCCAGATTTTAGCAAAGATTTTATTATCTATTGCTATGCCACAGAGAGTACCTTGGCCATTGTGTTGACTCAAAAAGATTATAAAGACCATGAGCTCCCAATTGCATTCATGAGTTATATTCTAAAACTCATGAGTTGAAGTACACTATGATGGAGAAACATGCTTTTGTAGTAGTTAAAGTTGTTAAGTAGTTTTGATTTTACATTCTTAACTCTCACTCTATTGTGCTTGTGCCCGATACGACTATCAAGTCTATTCTTACACAACAAGAGTTTGGAACCAAGAGAGGAAATTGGGTAGTGAAAGGTTCAGGAGTATGATCTCGACATCAGACCAATGAAGCTAGTTTGGGGTAAAGGCCTGTGTGAACTCATTGCCGAAGGAGCTGGTCATGAGTTGCCTAAGGATGAAGTTGATGTCCCTATTGTTTTATTCCTCATCTCGACAGATGAATGGTACGCTGACATTTCTCACTTCCTCACCTATGGTGAGTGTTCATCTCACTTAACTACCAAGGAGAAGAGAGCTATCAAGTTAAGGTCAACATAGTACGTGTTGTGGGAGAATGCTTTGTTCAAGCGAGGAGTGGATGGAAGATTCTTGAAGTGTGTTGACAAAGAGCAACAAAAGAAGTTGTTCTCATCCTTTCATGATCAAGCTTGTGGGGTCATTTCTCATCTGTTGTCACTGCTCACAAAATTCTTCATGTGGGGGTACTATTGGCCTACTTTGTTTAGAGATGCATCAAAGTGGGTCGACAAGTGTGAAGCTTGTCAAACCTTTGTGGGAAGACCTAAGTTGGCTGCTTTACCACTTAAGCCAGTTGTGATCGAAGAACCCTTTCAACAATGGGGTTTGGATTTCATTGGAACACTCAACCCACCTTCAAGTGTAGGACATACTCATGTGTTGACTACCACAGATTATTTCACCAAGTGGGTGGAAGCCATCCCAGTTAAAAGTACTACTTCTGAGGTAGTATGTAATTTCATCAAAGAAAACATCTTGGTAAGGTTTGGAGTACCAAACAAGATCGTGACCGATAATGCTTCCAATTTTTCTTCTGCTTGAGATGATGAATTTTTGCTATGGGTATGGAATTTCCCTCACTCATTCTTTAGATTACTACCCTCAAGGGAATGGATAGGAAGAATCAACAAACAAGAATTTGGTGACCATTGTAAGAAAGCTTGTCAATGAATCTCAGAGAAACTAGCACAAGAAGCTTTATGATGCTCTCTGGGTAGATAGGATTACACCCAAAAGAGCAATTGGGATGTCCCCTTTTCAAGTGGTGTATGGTGTGGAAGCTCAACTACCAGTGATAGTGGAACTACCAGCTTTGCATTTGATGAAAGCTATTGAGGACCCCAGTTTTAGTGATTCTTTGGATAAGAGGATCATGTATCTCCATAAGCTAGATGAAGATAGGCTGTAGGTTTTTGATAGGATCTCTTCCATCAACAGAAGGTGAAATATTTATTTGACAAGAAAACTAGATCCAGAGATTTCAAAGTTGGAGACATTGTTTTACTATGGGACAAAAGGCATGAACCTCGAGGAAGCCATGGTAAGTTTGACTCTCTTTGGCTTGGTCCTTTCAGAATCAGGCACTTTGCTGGTGAAAATTCTTTCTATCTTGATTACATGGATGGATCTTCTCTCCCACTTCCTTATAGTGGGCAGTACCTAAAATTGTTCAAATCCTAGGTGAATAGGAAGTCCTTTGTATATTATGTATAGTGTGTGTTTTCCTTTCCTTGCCTTTGTTTTTTGTTTTTTTTCCATGTGTTGCCTTCTATATTGATTTTCCTTTGACTCTATTTCCCAATGGATAAGGCACTGGTCTTCTTCCCCAGAGTTTTTCTTGAATTCTTGTCTTGCCTCATTCCTGTGATCTAGTCAAGTCATCCCCAGAAAGAGCCAGCTGTTGTTCCCCTCAAAATTCCCCTCTTTTGAAAGTTGAAAAAATTTGAAAATTTTGAGTTGGCACCCTTCAGTAGTGTTTTAGTGAAGTAAGAAATTTGAAGAGATGGTGAAAATTCCATTTCTTGGGGTCATTTTAGTGACTTGCGGGTCTTGTCGGACATTTTTGTCCCTCATGTCCCAAGTACCGGCGGGCCTCTTGTTCACCGATTGGCCGATTTCCCCACAAGTCCTTGTCATCATTTTTTTTTCAAACTTTTTCAGCCCATTTCAGCCCATCTGTCCCAAGTATGCCCCTGGGCCTCCTATTCACCGATTCCCCACATCATCCCATGAATCAGGCTCTTCACATCCTTCACATTTTTGTGTCCCTTGGACCACCCATGCTCTTTTGGCCCACATCGCCCACATCGGCCAAATCGGCTCTTCACGTCCCTCATGTCCCAATGTTCCATGGACCGTCTGGGCTAGTTTTTTCCACTTTTCCCACATTTCACCTTTTTGAGTCGGTGTAAGGTATATTTAATATGCATTTATGATCTTCTCTCTCCTAAATGGCTATTTAAAGGGGCAACCATCTATGCACTTGTCACATTGCTTGCTCATTATCTCTTGCCCACATTTTTGCAAAATTGAGTCATTTGTCCACCTTCCTATATCTCTTTGCAATTTTTGTCATGAATCTATTCTTTGAAGGCCATTCCTCTGTTCACTATCAAAATGAAGATCAAATTTCAAGGGCACGAGCATCTTGTCCCCTTTGGAGACTTTTGTGCCCAATATTGGAGATAGTGAAGTTTGACATTTGGATTTTGATGATTTCTAGGGCAGATTAGCATGCAACAACCCTGCTCCCATGGCTCAAATGATAAATGATAGTGGAATCACATACGCCACTGGTTTTCCTCTCTCTGTGCAATGTGTGACACATTGTGCTCACCTGTGGGGCTAATTTCAATCCGGACACCAAGGAGGTTGTCAATGTGCATGGTGAGTTGATTGCAAAATTGGATGTTGTCACCATCGCATCATTGCCCTACGCATTCCCGAAATAGAAGACTCCATTGTTCTCACTCTCACTCAAGCTCAGACTCTGTTTGATCAAGACAAGTGAGAAATATAAGGCTCGGGTAGTGAAATCATGGCTGAAGTGCCCTAAGAAGGGAGCATCCCGACTCTCTAAGGCATTGTTCAGGGTTGATTTCAATGAAGAACTATCATATTTCATCACCTTGCTCACCGGATTATGGGAATGCCCTCTACTAATGACTTCCATTTTTGGATGTGCCCTTTCATAAATATCATCTGCGAGGGTAAGAAAAACCTAAATTGGGCCGAGATTATCTATGTGGAAACCTGACTGAACAATTGTCAAATGTTCAGCAAACCAAAAATTCTACATGACTTCCTATCTCATGTACACCTTGGCATCTCGTGAGTGGCTCAAACTTCACTTTCATTGAAGGCAAGAAGGATGAGCCCATCTACACATATTGCCCTCAGTTTACCCTCAAGGTCAGTAATCATAATTTTAGAAGGGTAAATGATGCCTTCACCATGTACATTGTGAGGCTCTTGGAGGGTGACACTGCCAGAAGGTTCTCTGATGAGGCTAAGGCTTTGATAACCAAGTATGGGGCTTTCTTCACTCAGTTCTGAAAGTTCTCATACATCAGGCTGGCTTGTTTTGAAAGCACACCTCTCAAGCTTCCCATGTTCTGCAATGAAAAATGGCTTTGGTTGAGGTGTGCAGGCAGCTGGATAAACTTCATAGAACCTACCAGAGATAAGAAGATTACTGGTCTTCATTTCCCTATCACCTTGGGGAATTATACATGCAGGACAACTCTAGATGCCCAAAATATAGAAAGGGCTATTGCTCCTCTTACAGTTCATTTCTTCAAGCCCAGGACTTGCTTTGATCTTAAGAAATACATTGATCAAAATCTCAGAATAACTTATCATCACCATCCTAACACTGAGGATTACTGGGCTGATTGTGTTGATGATTTTGAAGCCAGGAGGAGGCATTTTGGCATATTTTCTCTACAACAGATCATAGACTTCAACCTCTACCAGGTGCCTGAAGGGCTTAAGGATGATGATGAATATTTGCAATCCTTTGAGTATGAAAGATCAATCAAGCACACTCCTCTGAAACCCTAGATTGGTATGTGAAGGAAAGAGATGACTTGAATGAGGTGATCACCCCTGTCATCATCAAAACTAAGATTTGGTTTGATAGAAAAATACGTGACCTCAGGATGAACAAAGTAGATCCTCTTCAAGAGAGACTTCCACACCTAGGAAGGAAGTACATACACCTAGCACTGAGGCACTTGAGAAAACTCCTCCTTCTTCTTGATGAAAGAACTTGAGTTGTCTACTCCTTCCTCTTCCACTAAAGTGTATCAGAAGAAGGTCAAAGAAATTCAAGCAAGAACCGATCGAGGAAGAGACTCTTTTAGAGCAGTCAGAATTTCCTATTGGGCTGAGAGAACATTATTGTTCTAAGTGAGAATGATGATGATGAGATGAAAGACCCAAAAGAAACCCTTGAAACCACTACTGAAGTGGAGAAGGAAGGACCAAGGACCGAACCTCCAAGTTTAATAGACTCCTCTGTAAAGGAAATTCTTGAGGTTGCATTCATTTCCCCACTGGAGACAACAGTGGTTCATACTCTGAGTGCCATGAGTTCACTTGCACTCGGGTCCCTTGATTCTTTTGTTTCTTCTTCTTCCTTTTCCTGGGTGTAGCCCCTAGTTGACAATAGCAGAAAAAGAAATCTTCCTCCCGATTAACAGTGCCTACTTTGATGTTGTAGCTCTTCTTGGTACTACCCCTCCTCCTCTAAAAGAAAGTAAAGACTACTTCGAGGTTGGTAACTGATGCTCAAGGCCAGTAGTTCTTGGAGGTTGCAAAACCCAAAGTGGATAAAGAGGAGA
This sequence comes from Taxus wallichiana var. yunnanensis, assembly GCA_018340775.1. Lineage (NCBI taxonomy): Eukaryota > Viridiplantae > Streptophyta > Pinopsida > Cupressales > Taxaceae > Taxus > Taxus wallichiana. Next base: position 542,760,461 of record CM031244.1, on the reverse strand, counting down.
AAGATATTTTGATCTCTGACTTGGAGCTTTCCAGAATTCCAATGGGAGAATCCACACCTGAGAGTGAAGTTCATAACCTTCGGAAACCGTCACTAAGGTTATTGAATGGGTGGAGAAAGGAAAGCAAACCATGGAGCAGTTGGAAGAACACAACCAAGTTCTTTCCAACTTTATCAGATCATTGTTGGCAAAGGATAAAGTTTTGGATCCAGCCCCATTGGCCACTCTCCCACCTCCCATAGTTCTCAGCCAAGATGAGGTCCAAACCATCAAAGACATCCACAAGTATTCTACTTATGGGAAGGTTGTTGAGGCCATGGTGGATGATATGACTATAGCAGGTTTAAACTTCATTGAGGAAGCCTTCAAAACTCATGAGAAGGTGATCAAGCTGCAGCAAAAATTCACTTCCTCAATCAAGGCTATGGACAAGGAATTGAAAGTTTAGAGTGGATGTATCACAGATCTCCATCTGATGGGTCAAACCGATGATAGGATCTGTTGGCCAACAATGTGTTTGATGATGTCAAGAATAACTTGTCAAGGACATGGATCTTTAGCATCGAGTGGAAAATAAAGGTTCTAGAAGAAGCACTGGGGGAATTGAGGAATGTATGGCAAAAAGGGGAGTCTTTTAAAACTTGTGTTTTATCCACCTTCAAGGATATCCACTACCATTTTCAGGATGAAACCACGGGTGTATTCTTCTCTCTCCAAGAAATCAAGGCTCAGTTTAAAGCCTTTGTCAAGGATGATTTGTTCAAGGAAGAGTCAATCACTAAAGAGAAAATGAAGGACATTTGTTCTCTCCATTCAGCTATAGCCAAGGCTAATAAGGAATATCTGGAGCATACTGAGTTTGAAAAATATATGGAGAAATGCCTAGGCACGTGGACTCATGCTACTTCCAACACAATGATTCCAAGGGGCATGGAGATAGCGGAAGCATTGAAGAGATTCAGGCACCGGATCCTCAAAATAGTGGGCCCTCTCTCAGCCACAACCGGATGTCTCTACTTTTGGCTCTTGACTCTCTTCTTCTATTTTTAGTTCGGATCTCCTTGTAATTTAATTAAGGACTTTATATTGTGTATTTCCTTAATTAATATTTTGGTTAAAAGAAAATGGTTACTAAATGTAACCACTTTGTAAACTATATATTGGGCTCTCCATGCCATTCCAAAGGGCTGGAACTCTGATAATTTTTGAAAGTGTAAAAGAACTAAAAGCTATCAATACAAAAGATTTCCCTTCTGTTTCTATCTGCATCTATTTATTCTCTCTTTTTGTCTAAAGTTTGTGAATCATTAATCTATTGCATTAAGAAGCTTTGTATTCTTATGGATGTCATTTCTAGAACTTTGTGTCTATGAAATAATATCTGGTGGTTTAATATGAATGATTATGTTCTATATATCATCCTTGCTTTAAAACATTTATAAGGAACTATTTTGCTATCTATATTTCCTAGGAATGTTGTTATGTTCTACCTTTTCCCTCCCTTAGTTCTTCTATTCCTTTTGTATTGATGATCTACCTTTGCATTAAAACACTTTCATGATATCAGAGTTCCTCATTAAAGTAGAAAGTTGTACATTTGTAAATAGTTTTGTTGCTTTTGCAAGTGGGTGAGTGTGGTAGGTAACCCCCATGTGAAGGAACATGGCAACTAGAACAATCTAGACATGTCTCTTTCCTTTTCCTTTCATGCAAATTAATGTTTTTGAGAATCCAAATGCCAAACAACGCTTTGAAACCATTGTTCACTTTGAAATTTAGCATTATTTTTAAGGTTTCGCGATAGCGAAGAAAGCGAGGGAGCACAATTTCCTCGCGAGGATGGTCATATTGGTTCACATATGCAACAAGCAGGTCTCCAACTTGATCCATTAATTTTGCTTACACACAACTCTTGGTCTATGCCAAAATTCCAACTATGGAACAGTGTTGACATCCATCAAAGCATAAAGATGGAGGAAATTTATCAGATGTTGTAGTTGCAAATGATGGATGATGTGTATGGAAAATGCGGAACCTTGCATATAGTAGGTGAACTATTTAGTTGAATTTTGTAAAAAAACATAAAATAAAATAAAAGAGGACACTGTTTTGTGGAAAGAATTGGTGTCGGGATATATTTATACAAAATGGTGTCATTCTTGTTTCCAAAAGAAGTGACATGGACTATAGGTTACTCATAAAATGTGTTTGTTGAAAAGGATTACAAATTTTCAAACATATATTATTGGATGGTGTAAATCCAACTTCCACGGCCTTCCCCAACATCCTCCCATCATGTGTTTATTCTTTACTCAACATCTTGGATATTACCCATTTTTCCACCATTATTGATGGGAGGATCTCTGAAATGGTTTTCAGTGGCTTCACCTCACTCTCTGGGAATGCTTGCACATATGGGTGGCATATATCGGGTTGTTTCTCTTTATCTCATGTTTTCTCTCAAGATCATTGTGTATGTGACTCAACTGGTCATTGCATTTGGTTTATTCCAAGTTCTAGCATTGTTTTTTAACTCACTAGTGGAGTAGCTCGATTAAATGTTTGTATTAAAACTTCTGCTACAAGGGATATTGAATCCCACAAAAACTATTACCACTATTGGGGATGTCATTTCGTGATGAAGAATAATCAGAAGTAAATTTTTAGAGAATAAGGAAGAGGGCCATTCAATCATGGAGGAGTAGAATATTATAACAATTTGATCAATGTCATTCTGAAACAGAGAATTGAACCATTTGTGACACTCAATCACTTTGATCTTCCTCAAGCACTTGAAAGAAAAATATGGTGGATGGTTAAAGTTCCATATTTTGTAAGTATCTTAGAGATATAGTGTGCTTAATGCTAATATTCATCTTCAATTATCGACCTAGTTACATATCATAATGTATAGAAATAAAAGTTTAGAGGAATATTTTTAAATGTTGGATTACCTTGCATTGGAATTTTTATATGCAAAATGTGGGAGCTTGCACTTGGTGTGTCATTTGTTTGTCAAAATGCCTTGAATAGATTGTGTTCTCGTAGACAACAATGACTACTAGATTACATGATTGGTTTGGGTGACAAGGTCTTCCAAGGTTGCAAGTAATGCAAGAAGCTTATGTGGAACTCAACTCGATAACCTTTGCTCACATTTTGCACCATGTATGAAAATGGAGAAGTTTTCGAATGCATGCAAACCGTTTGACGAAATGCCTCTTTGAAATGTGGAACCAAGCTCCAATGTTTGGACCGGATTTGTTCCTCCATGCGTGGTTCATCTCTCCTTATCTTTCATAATTCTCATACTTTAGTTTTTCATTTGCAATGAAATATAATTTTAAAAGATTGGGATTATCATAGATTTAATTGTTTTATATTAACTTGTTGCAAAAACAATAAAATGTCATATCATAACTCACGCAATAAAAATAACCATTTTGTAGTAAACCATGAACTTCAACCCTCATTTTGAGGTGATTAAGAAAAATTCCTAACCAAACTACATCACTACAGTATTGTTTATCGACTAGTTGAAGTTGACTTCTCGGTAAATATGTTGACCATCTCTTGGTTTAATTAGATAAATTATAATTTTGGGGATTCACAAAGTAACCTTCATAACTCTGGAAAAGGGAGGTTAAGCTTCCATCCTATACCTTGTCGTGTGAGGAGTCACTTTAATCCTTGAATTGACCTTAAACGATTGTATGTGATATTTTGACACCCTTCTAGGAGCCGTGTTACACCATTTTACAGTGTAGGAAACCGTTAAATTTGAAAAGTTGGGTTTCGTTTTGGCTCGTTGTTTGATCCCTGAACAACGAAATGCCTATCCACCTTCTCAAAACTCTTGTGTTATTACTAGAAAATTCCCTGGAACCTTCATTTTGAGGAAAAACACATTTCTTTATAGTTTGGAAATGGCATTTTGTAGGCCTCTAGTTGCAATATCACTAGGTCAAACTAGACTAATTATGACCGGTGGCTCTAGAAAACATGTTGCCATTTGATAACCGTTTCCTAATTCTCAGTCCTATAGACTCTGGTGAATTTTCCATATATAGGGGAACTTGTGGGAAGTTCCTCGTTGCACCATCATCCATCGAACGTTGTTTTGGACGTGGTTTTTGAGCCCTCGAGCTCACTTTTGATCATTAACAACTAGCTCATTTATGACCAACGGCCTCGGGAAAACTAACCGCTAATCTTAAAGCATTACGCTTCTCAATTCTATCGAGTTCCTATGAACTCTTGGTATATAAGTGGGCATATAGAAATTTAATCGTGGTGTGTTTAATCATCGGATGACAAAGTTTGAAAGTGGTTTCTTATCCTCCGAGCTTGATTTGAACGTTTTATAGCTAGCAGGAAAATGTAAAAAGAATGTTGTAGGACCCACAATCGGGTTTCCAAACCATCGTGGAAAATTTTTATACATGTAAATAACTGTTTGAAAACTCCATAGTGTAATTTGTTGTGTGAAATAAATTTTTTGACAAAATGGTGTTTCTCTCTCTCCTTGGTTACAAAAATGAAATTGAAATGAATTCATGTTTCTAAACCTTTTCTTTCAAATGCAAATTATAATTATTATTATATGTAAATGGGGAACTGAAAAATATTAATTATCTTATATTAGGGTGGATTCCATGCCAACAATTTATTGTTGATTTCATGCTCACATGGTTTTGCGGGATGCGAAAAGATGGCGAAAAGGTGATGTGTAATTCATTATTTATTATTGTAATTTATATCGGTCATTGTAAAATTAATATATGTATAATATAGTCTTTTGTTATAGAAAATTTATATTTGAAAATTTCTAATATGTATAAGATGTTATTTTAGAGATATCTTAGGAAATGTGCATTAATCACAGTTTCAATTTGATTTATAGTTGCGTATGGTTAAAGGGTTTAATATATATTTAGTAAATGAATTTGAATTTAATATATTGTAATGCATTTTCAGTGTTCAATAAACGATTAATTAATTAATGGATTGTATTCTTACCTTGTAAATGTAATAAGTAGATTTAATAAAAAAACTCAACCCTAGTCTAAGATCTATGCATAAATGTCTTCATGTGTGATCCTTTTTACCATAGAAGAAATTGAAAACCGTAGAATGAACTTAAACTTTGCACTCAATGGAACCTCCTAGTTTAGGTAAATAAGAGCCCAAGGATGAGGTTATCATCTTAGTTAATATGTTTAGTGACATCATCATAATTTGTAGATAGGAGCAATGTAGTCAAACTTTATCTAGAGTAAGTAGAGCTAGATATTCCTTCGTATCCTAATGGATTACCTTGTCTTCCGAAGATAGATTTAGAATTAAATTTCTTCATCAAATGAATTGTTTGTGGGATCCAGATGACATCATGGAGCTAGAAAAATAGTTGTTCTATCACTTAAAATCTTGTTAATGATTTGTTTAGATCCGCTTTAGTTAAATGTCTTATCTTTGGCTAGTGACAATATAATGCTTTGATCTTTTACGGAGGGTTTATAGGGTAAATATGTTTTTGAACCTTAATCTAATATATAATAGGGCATAAATCCTGAGTGAGAATTGAAATCAAACTAAATCTTAGTTGATTAGGAGGTTAACTTGTGGGTAGAAAATTATAAGTAACTCTTTGCTAACAAAATTGGTTTGAAAGATGTTGATTTAGAGAACCCAGAAACCAAATTTTGTCTCGTAATCCCTTGTTATGCCCTTTTATGACAATAAGAATAAAATAAATTTCAGTTGCGAAATCATGAAAGGAATAACCCTAGGATCTTACCTTGAACACAAAACGATGACGACCATTCATGTGTAGTTTACAATAATTCCAATCATGTACTTATTTAAGATGTCGGAAAGTAATTTGGTAACACTTTTGTTATAAAGTGATAGTAATAGTGAGACTATAATGTGATGTAAAAAGTAAAACATATAAGAGTAAAAAAATGAGATTTGAGGTTAGGAATAATGACACTGTTGGAGTCCTTATAACTCAATTAAACTTTTCATGTGTTACAAATAATATGAGTTTCCCTTGGTGAGATCAAACTTTGAGAAAAACAAAAGATATATATATAATCTAAATACAATTTCTGTTGTGGAATGTTGAATCGGGAAATAAAGATACCATGCTTGAAGAATATTTATGGGAAAAAGGTATCTTGAATCTAAACCACCCTCTTTAAATCTTAAATTACTTTCTGGGCATCAAGTCGATTCACTTGAGTTGTAGGGGTAAAATGTAGACGTTTAATAAAGGTTTGAGAAGCATATTATTAACATAAGAACAAGATAATTAAGTACTTTATATGAAATTTGAATTATGCCAAATAAGTATGTAAGTTATGGAAATTTCCGTAAGGGATAAAAATATAACTAAAATGGTCGAGATGTAATTTAAATGTGGAATGAACTTAAGAATCTTTGGTGGAAAAAGGAGAAAATTATCCTTTCACAATAATTTTCTTGGAATGTTAATCGTAACTAAGATGCACTTAAAGAAATAATTTGTTGTGGGTTTACCAATCCTTACGTCCTTTCCTTGTGGTTGGGTTATTTATAGCATTTGTTCTTTGGGGAAAGTGTGGCATAGACTTGTATATGGTATTGTCATGTGTTTAGGTGATTCGTTGACTTATGTAAGTGTTGTATGTGTTGTTGAGTTATCCTTTTTGGAGCCCTTGTGGCGTTGTGTAGTGAGCAATGTAAGTCAAAAACATTATCTTGGTATTTTACTTTGTATTTGTGTGTGTAAAATGTGGGCATTATAGTTGGTATCAAAGCAACTTTCATGCTCTTGAACCTATGGGGAAGATTGGAGTTGTGATGGTGTTGCCTGATTGTGGTGGATATTGGAAGAGTAATGTGATATAAGCGTGATGTGAACTATGTCATAATTGTGAAATTGTGAACGCACATGTTGTGTATGTCACTTAGTGCGTATTTTGTATTATCATGTTGATGTGCTTGTGATGAGAGTATTCTCTCTCCTTTTCATGGATTCTATGAAGATTTCATGTGTGATGTATCACCTTATTGTGTGTGACAAAAGAATGTTATTGTGGATTGTGAAGTGTTGGAGCATTTTGTCATTATGTGATATGAAGGTGTATTGATGTATTGCATGACAAAATTGGTGCAAAGCAAATTAGATTGTATCATGATTTCATCAGTGTATTGTGATGAATCGTGTGCATCACCATGTTGTATTGCAATTGACTATATGTTGTAAAGTTAGACATTGTGTTCCTCATATGTATAATTCATGTAATATGTGATGGTTCATGTCGTGATTTAGGGGCATATGGTGAGTGTATGATCCCTATTGTACAGTGATTGCACTTTGGGTGCAAAATGTGGTAATGTGATGTATCATAACCTGTGAAAGTAATGATTGTGTTTTACCTTGTATATATACCATGCGTAAGATGTTATGGTTAATTTGTGTGAATCACCATTGTGTTAGTGATGTATTTATGTGTTATGTTGTTGTTGGTCGTCAAATAGGACTTTACGAAGAGCAAAAATCAAGGGACAAGAAGTCCCTCCTCTTAATGGGAGAGGTTCCCTTATTCAGAAACGAACCTATTTACAAGAATATACAAGACATGATTTTATGTTTGAACTTGGATATTACGAAAGTGTTTCTTACAAGGATGTTCAAGTACACAAGGACCGAAGAATGAGAGTACGAAAATGAGCAGAAAAGCAACATGCGGAATTATAGATAACAGAGTAATTCTTTATGTATGCGGAGTTACAGTGAATTGAAAACAAGATCATTCGTATCATATAAATAAGATGGAATTTAAAGACACAAAGTTCTGTAAATAACATCTGCCAGAACACAAAGTTTCTTAACGCAACACAGATTCGCTAATCAAGGACACAAAGTTCCTTCTTGGTTATACAAGATCACCGTGCTTGCAAAGTTGAAGAGTATGCAATCGGCAAGACTAACAAACTGGAGACAAATGATCTTCACCAAATTTAAATGAAAGCTCGAGATAAAAGAGATTAGATAGACAAAGAATAGAAAGTCCTTCTGTATTGATTTCTTTGTGATCTATTTACACTTTTAGAAAATATGCCAAGTTCTTCCTCCTCTAGAATGGCGTAAGGAAGGCCATTATATAGCTTACAAATCAGTTACTCTTCGTAACCATTTCTTTTAACTAAAGAATAGTTAAGGACTGCCAATCGCAATACCTCAACTTATTACAAAGAAAACGGAAAAAGAAAGGGAAGAAGAGAAAAGAATGAGGAGAAGAAGACAGGTGGCCAGTCACTGGGAGGGACCCACTGACTTCAAAATCCGCTGCCTGAATTTCTTTAACGCCTCAGCTATGTCTCTGCCACGAGGGACTGACGTGTTGGCCGTAGACTGAGTCCAAAATCCAAGACACTTCTCCATCTCTTTATCAAACTCGACATGAGTATGATAATCTTTATTTGCTTCTTCAATGGCAGATTGAAGAGAGCAGATCTCCTTCATTTTCTCTTTGGAGATGGAGCTTTCCTTGAATAAATTATCTTTGACAAAAGCTCTGAATTGAGCTTTGATTTCTTGCAAGGAAAGGGGAACACCAGAAGTTTCATCCTGAAGATGACAATGTATATCTTTGAAAGCAGAGACGACCAGTGTCTTGAAAGCCTCACCCTTCTGCCAGCTGTTCTTCAGTTCTCCCAAAGCCTCCTCTAAGACTTTGATCTTCCATTCCATGCTGTAAACCCAGGATTTTGACAGATTATCCCTCGCATCATCGAAAACCTTATTCGCCAGTAAGATGTTCTCATCTATCTGTCCCATAAGGTGGAGGTCTACTATGGCAATCGCTCCGTAGTTTGAGCTCTTTATCCATGATCCCAATAGTAGAGGAGAGCTTCACATTATAAATTGTTCATTTTTCCATGGAGTTTGAAAGCTTCATCGATGAAGTTTAACCCCAGAATAAGCATATCATCCACCATGGCTTCCATAGCTCTGCCATAGACGGAATACTTGTGCATGTCTTTGATACTCTGTACTTCATCTTGGCTCAAAATTACAGTGGTGGAAGAGTGGTCAACGGAGTAGGATCCAAAACTTTGTCCTTAGACAAAAGAGACTTGATGAATCCCGTGAGAATTTGGGCCTGCTCTTCCAACTCGTTCAATAGTTTGCTGCCCTTTCTCTACCCTCCCAATGACTCTTGTTGAAGCTTTCCTGGAGGTTGTGAATCTCACCTTCGGGGTAGACTCTCCCATTGGAATTCTTGAGAGCTCTAAGTCGATACCTGTAAGTCCCGCTCGATTTATCCGCCATAGGCTTAGCAATCTCCGTGAATTGCTGACCTTGAGCATCAGACACTATTCTGGAGGTGACTTTGGCTTTCTTGGCACGAGAAGGGATGGTGCCCAACAAAGCTGCAACAACATCAAAATCTGACCCTGAGCTCCGAGAGGAGGATTTCCTTTCCTATTGTCAACCAAAGGTTGCACCCACGCAAAAGAGGAAGAGGAATCAGCAGGAGGGGCAAGGGGACCAAGAGACAGAGAGCTCATGACACTCAAGGTCTACGCAGCTGTTGACTCAAGTTGAGATGTGAGTGGGGTGCTTGAGGCAATGGCGGCAGAAGAATCACTAGCACCTGGGAGCTCAGTGCTCTGGACTTCTTTGTCCTTATCAGTTAGGTCTTCAGGAGCATTTGTAGGGGTTGGCATTTCACTTTCCTCACTTTCACTGAGAACGATGATGTTCTCTGGTCCAAAAGGCACTTCCACCTGCTTTCTTTGAAGGTCTTTTTCCACAGGCTCCTTCTTAACTTCCTTGAGTTTCTTCTGGTACACTTGAGTGGATGAAGAAGGGGTGGAAGCTGCAGGTCCTTGAGTTGATGAGGCAGGAGGGGTTTTCACTGGTGTTTCCGACCTTGGAATTGATGCTTCTCTTCTTGGCGTTGAAACATCCTTGGAAGAGGATTCTCCTGAGTGCCTTCTAAATTCTCAGACTTTCTTGTCAAACCAGACCTTAGTCCTGACTAAGACTGGAGCAAGGATCTCAGCCAGATCATCCCTCTCTTTCCTGTTCCAATCCAAGTCCTCCAAGGGAGTGTGCTTAACCACATTGTCATACTCATATGAGTATAGATCAGAGTTGTCATCCTGGAGACCTTCAGGAACTTGATACAGACCGAGTTCTTGGATCAATGGCAGAGAGAACCTGCCATAATGCCTTCTCCTGGCCTCAAAATCATCTCGCAGTACCCCAAGTGAGTCTTCCTCAGATTCCTATGGTGGTAGATTATCTTGATGTTCTGTTCAATGAACTTCTTCAAGTCGAAGCAAGTTCTTGGCTTGAAGAAATGAACAGTGATAGGAACCAGGGCTCTCTCTATGTTCTGTGCATCCAGGGCTGTTTTACAAGTGTAGTTTCCCAAAGAGATGGGAAAATGCAAGCCAGAAATCTTCTTGTCTCTGCAAGTTCTGTGCAACTTGTCTAGTTGCCTGCATATTTCTATTAAGGCCATTTTATCGCTGCAGAACATGGGAAGCCTCAGAGGGGTGCCTTCGTAGCCAGCAAGCCTGATGTAAGAGAATTTTCTGAATTGGATAAAGTAAGCACCGTAGTGCGATATCAGATTCATGGCTTCATCGAAAATATCCTAAGAAAAGTGTCACCTTCGAGCAAAATCCGACCACATACATGGTGAAAGCATCATTAACCCTTCAAATTACGATTCAGCTGGTCTCCGGTGAATCTGGGCAAAGAGGCATATCTTTGGATCATCTTTGTGAGCATCTATGTAAGAGAAACCAAACCATTGCCTTGATGCTGCCAGAGTGTACATCAGGTATGAAGTCATATAGAATTTCTTTGTTTCTTGCCGCACGCTTGACACCGCTCGCCAAATTCATGCTGATGATCTCTGCCCAGTTGATATTCTGCGTTCCCTCGCACACCATGCTGATGAGCGGGCACATCCAGAAGTGAAATTCATTGGTAGAGGGCAAACCCATAACCCGAGCCAGCAGAATTATGAAGTCAGACAATTCTTCATTGAAATCTACCCGTAAAAGGGTTTTGGACAGACGAGAAGCTCCTTTCTTAGGGTTCTTCAGCCAGGACTTCGCCACTCACGCCTTATATTTGTCACTGTCTTGATCGAACAGGGCCTGTGCTTGATCCCGGGAAATGAATATGGCATTATCCATCTCTGGAATCCTCAGAGCAGCGCTAATGGTGGCAAAAGATCCACTTGGCGATGAGTTCTCCGTGTACATTGGTCAATTCACTCGAAGCGGAGTCGAAGTGAGCTCCGCATGAAAGCACGGTATCAGCACACTGTACCGAGATCGGAAACCTCCAGCAAAAGCCAAACCGCTATCGTGAATCATTTGTGCCATTGGTGTAGGGTTTGCATCTGCCACCCTCGCCCAAAAATCACCGAAGTCAAGATGAGCTTCGCTATCTCCAATATTGGGAACGGCAGATTCTAGCGGTGAAATTTGTTCCTGTCCCTGGAACTTGATCTTCATATTGATAGCAACAGAGCTGCAACCTAAACTCGGGAAGGAATTACAGAGAAAAGGGATACACGCGCAGGGAATTAGGTTGCAAGGGTTCGAGCAAGGATAGCATGGAAACAATGTGAAAAATGCAAAGGGGGAATGCCCGTTATATAGCCGTTTAGGAGAGAGAAAGGCCATGAATGCGCATTTAATACATACCCACCAATTTAAATAAGTTTGGATATTCGTAGAGGGGAAAAAACTAAAGCCGAACTTGGTTCATTAGTGGACATGTGAGAAGCGAATGCGCGAAACACGCGCTTGGCCGGTTCGGCGAAGCGGGAAAAGACGCACAAATACCTTTGGGACACGCGGGACATGAGTGCGTGAAGTACAATGCGGTTCGGGTGGTTCGAAAATGCGCGACTTTGGAACAAAATTTGTCCGAAACATTTGGGACGAAAAGTTTCCGACGGGCCCGAAAATGGAACAACTTCGGGGATTTCGGCCGATCGGGGAACAGAACGCACTTTTGAACTTGGGACAGTTGGGACAAAATTGTCCGACAGGCCCGAAAAACACACAAAAAGACCCAAAAATGCAGACTTTTCTCAATTTTACGACCTTTTAACAATTTCAGCATAACAAAGAAGGCACTAAAACTCAAAATTTCGAAAGTTCACTTTCTTCAAGAGTAGGGAATTTTGAGTGGACAACAGTTGTGGACCCTAAACTAACCGATCCTAAGGGAAATTGGTAAAAGTGTCTGCTTTGGAGTGAGGAAATGGGTACCGTTGACCAATTACTCGAGTGGAGTATGACATAGGAAGTGGAGCCTTACTCTAGGATGAAAACCCACTTTTGTTCATTTGGTATGTGTGACACTTTCTCAATGGGTGTCATGCATATTGTGTTTCGCAGACACCTTAGGCTCATGAGATTTGATGACTTGTACTCCTTTCTCTCTCATGATATGTTTATTTTATGGATTCAACCTATGTTATTTTGACTATGTTGAGCCTTGTCGAAGTGGTTGTGGGATGATTCAGAAAAAGATATGATGACAGTTGTATTATTGATATGATATTTTATGAGTTGAGGCTTGATGTTTCTGAGTGCCAACAACTCGTTGAGTACCCCCTTGGTGGTTGTATAAGGCCACATAGTTATCGTAATGTGCTATTCCTATACATGTATTTTATTTGTAAATCAAACAATTTCCCTTTTCTTGCTAGAACCCACAGTTTTCTTGACTAGAATGTTCTTATATTTTAGGCATTTACTTGGTTGTTGCACTAACATTCAAATTTTACACTAACTATGGCTAATTAGCCATTTGCTTTTCTCAGTTTTAAATTACGTATCAAGTTTAAAAATTTTATAGCCTAGCCCAAGGCTTGGGATTGTTGCCACTTGGAATTTGATATGGATTTTTATGTTGGTTCTAATGTCATAATGTGTTAGAATAGGGTCATGGGATTCACCATGGAGTGGTGGAACCTATGGACCCACTTCATTGTATGGGGGTACGCCCCAAGGAGTTATAGATAACTAGCGGGTTGTTGAACCACAAGTTATTATGTCACTTGGGTTAGAGGTATCTGGACTCTATGTGCCTAAGGCCATAGGGTGACCGACCTCTTTGGGGAGCAAAAGGAAAATTTATCTTTATTTTATTACTTGAGGGAGGCATAAGAGACTTGAGGGAGGCATAAGAGACACTTGAGGGAGGCATAAGAGACTTGAGGGAGGCATAAGAGACACTTGAGGGAGGAATAAGAGACTTGAGGGAGGCATAAGATATTTGTGTGGGTGTGATTGATTCTTTGGGAGGTATATGGAGTTGGTTGAGTTATTTTTACTCTTGATATTCTTGTTTATGTTTTGTGATGTTGTTTCCATCTTAAACCTATATAGCTAAAGTTATGGTTTTGAGTTTCGTGAAACTCCTGTATATGTACATGCTAGGAATTCTTATCTATTGTAGTTCTACTTATGTTACGAGTACCTTTGTGTTAGAAGCATGTGTGACAAGTACTAGTGTTTGTAAGGGCTATGTATGTTTTTTCTATGGTTCGGTTGAGTTCTTGTGATGTGATACAATAGTGCAAGTATGTAGCAAGATGTCTCATGGGTCGTTTGTGTTGTGTTGAGTTTTGTGTGACATCTTGATGTCAATTACTGTTGGGCACCCACAAACATAAGATAATATTGAGATTAATAAATATTGTTAAAGGAAAAGTGTAATCAAGTAACAATGTAAACTGAAAGTTACCAATCTTCACAGAACATTAAGAAATTATCAAAACTTTCCCTCTTCCTTGTGGTCGCACTTTTGCAACAAGTATCCTTCCACTAGTGACATGAGTCATTGGTTGTTTCTCCTTGCTCATGAGTACCCTTTCTAACCTTGGCATTGTGTCGCATCGAGGACGATGCTCTTATAAGGGGAGGGAAATGTAGTGTCAGCTAAATAAATCAATTGAAATATTTAAATAAAAAGTGGGAAGTGCTGTTAGGTGAAGGCGTGGGAGTGGGTGATTGGGGTAAGTAACCCCCACCCTCCCCCCATGTGAAGGCACATGGGCAACTGGAAGAAGCTAGACTGTCCCTTTCCTTTTCCATTAATGTAATTAAGTTTTTTGAGAATCCAAAGGACAAACCATGCTGAAACCATTGTTCACTTTGAAATTTAGCATTATTTGGAAGGTTGCATAAAGTGATGGCGAAAGGGGCACAATTTTCCTCGCAAGATGGTCACATTGGTTCACATATACAACAAGCGGTCTCCAACCTGATCCATTACTTTTTCTTACACACACTCTGGTATATACCACAATTCCAACTCGAACAGCAGGTTATTGATGTCCATCAAAGCATAAAGATGGAGGAAATTTATCAGATGTTGTAGTTGCAAATGTGTTGGAAGATGCGTATGGAAAATGTGGAACCTTGCATACGGTAGGCGAACTGTTTGATTGAATGTTGTAAAAAACATAAAATATAATAAAAGAGGACGTGGTTTTGTGGAAAGCATTAGTGTTAGGATATATTTATACGAAATGGTTTCATTCTTGTTTCCCAAAGAAGTGCCATGGACTGCAGGTTACGCACAAAATGGGTTTGTTGAAAAGGCTTATAAATTTTCAAATAAATTCTATTAGATGGTGTAAATCCAGCTTCCATGGACTTCCCCAACATCCTCCCACTTTTGTTTATTATTTACTCAACATCCTGGATATACCCCCTTTTGCCACCATTATTGATGGGAGGAGCTCTGATATGGGTTTTATTTGGCTTCACCTCACGATCTAGGAATGGTTGCACATCTGGGTGGCTTGTATCGGGTTGTTTCTCTTTATCTCTGGTTTTCTCTCAAGATCATTGTGTATGTGACTCAACTGGTCATTGTATTTGGTTTATTCCAAGTTCGCATTGTGTTTTAACTCACTAGTGGAGTAGCTCGATTGAATGTTTATATTAAAACTTCGCTACAAGGATATTAAAGCCCACAAAAACTATTACCACTATTGGGGATGCCATTTTGTGATGAAGAAAAATCAAAGTCAAATTTTAGAGAAGGAAGAGGGCCATTCAATCAAAAAGGAGTAGAATATTATAACAATTTGATCAAAGTCATTACAAACACAGGGAATGAACCATTTGTGACACTCAATCACTCGATCTTCCTCAAGCACTTGAAGATGAATATGGCGGCTGGTTAAAGTTCCATATTTTGTAAGTATCTTAGAGATATAGTGTGCCAATGCCAATATTCATCTTCAATTATAGACCTAGTTACATTGCATAATGTGTGGATAGAAAATTTTAGAGGAATCTTGTCAAATGTTGGATTGCCTTGCCCTAGAATTTTTGTATGCAAAATGTGGGAGCTTGCACTTGGCGTGACATTTGTTTTTCAAAATTCCTTGAATAGATTATGTTTCCATAGATAACAATGACTATTGGATTACATGATTGGTTTGGGTGAAAAGGTCTTCCAAGGTTGCAAGTAATGTATGAAGCTTATGTGGAACTCAACTCGATAACCTCTGCTCATATTTCCCACCATGTATGAAAGTGGAGAAGTTTTGAATGCATGCAAACCGTTTGATGAAATGCCTCTTTGAAATGTGAAACTAAGCTCAAAATTTTTAACCGGATTTGTTCCTCCGTGCATGGTTCGTCTCTCCTTATCTTTCATAATTCATGTACTTTAGTTATTCATTTACAACAAAATATAATTTTAAAATCTTGGGATTATCATAGATTTAATTGTTTTATTTTAACTTTTCGCAAAACAATAAAATGTCGTATTATAACTCACACAATAAAAAAACCATGTTGTAGTAAACTATGACTTCCCGATAAATATGTTGACCATCTCTTGGTTTAAATAAATAAATTGTAATTTCTGGGGACTCCTAAAGTAACCTTCGTAACTCCGAAAAAGGGAGGTTAAGCTTCCATCTTGTACCTTGTCATGTGAGGAGTCACTTTAATCCTTGAATTGACCTTGAATGATCATATGTGATATTTTTTATGCCCTTATAGGAGCCTTATTACACCATTTTATAGCTGTAGGAAGCTATTAAATTTGAAAACTTGGGTTTCATTTTGGCTCATCGTCATTTGATCCCTGAATAATGAAATACCTATCCACCCTTGCAAAACTCTAGTATGTTTACTAGACAATTCCTTAGAACCTTCACTTTGAGGAAAAAAACTTTTCTTGATAGTTTGTCAATGACATTTTGTAGGCCTCTAGTCGCAGTTTGACTAGGTCAAACTAGACTAATTATGACCGGTGGCTCTAGAAAACATGTTGTTGTTTGATAATTGTTTGATAATTCTCAGTCTTATCGACTCTGGTGAATTCTCCATATATATGGGAACTTGTATGAATTTCCTCGTTGTGAATTCATCCATTGAAAATTGTTTTACACGTGGTTTTCTATGCCCTCGTGCTCACTTTTGATCATTAACAACTATCTCATTTATGACCGACGGCCTTGGAAAACTAACCGCTAATCGTAAAGTGTTTGCCAATTCTGAATTCTATCAGTTCCTATGAACTCTTGGTATATAAGTGGGCACATAGAAATTTAACCGTGGTGTGTTTTCTCATCGGAATAAAAGTTTGAAAGTGGTTTCTTAGCCTCCGAGCTTGATTTGAACATTTTTGTAGCTAGTAGAAAATGTAAAAGAAAGTTGTAGGACCCCTGTCGGGTTGCCAAACCACCATGGAAAATTTTGACACATGTAAATAACTATTTGAAAACTCCATAGTGTAACTTGTTGTGTGAAATAGAACTTTTGACAAAATGGTGTTTCTCTCTCTCCTTTCTCTTTCTCTCTCCTTGGTTACAAAATGAAGTGAAATGAAATGAAATGAATTCATGTTTCTAAACCTTTTCTTTCAAATGAAAATTATAATTATTATTATATGTAAATGGGGAACTGAAAAACATTAATTATGTTAGATTAGGGTGGATTCCATGCCAACAATTTATTGTTGATTTCATGCTCACATGGTTTTGCAGGATGCAAGAAAGATGGCGAAAAGGTGATGTGTAATTCATTATTTATTATTGTAATTTATATAGGTCATTGTAAAATTAATATATGTATAATGTAGTCTTTTGTTACAAAAAATTATATTTGAAATTTTCTAATATGTATGAGATGTTATTTTTAGGGATATCTTAGGAAATGTGCATTAATTACAAGTTCAATTTGATTTATAGTTGTGTATGGTAAAAGGGTTTGATATATATAATAAATGAATTTGAAGTTAATATATTGTAATGCATTTTCAGTGTTCAATAAACGATTAATTAATTATTGGGTTGTATTCTTACTTTGTAAATGTAATAAAGAGATTCAATCGAAAACTCAACCCTAGTCTAAGATCTCTGCATAACATGTCTTCTGTGTGATCCTTTTACCATAGAAGAAATGGAAAACCATAGAATGAACTTAAACTTTGCACTCGATGGAAACTCCTAGTTTAGGTGAATAAGAGCCCAAGGATGGGGTTATCATCTTAGTCGATATGTTTAGTGACATCATCATAAACCCGACATATAGGATCACACACACAAAATTTTTCTAGAGTAAGTAGAGCTAGATCTTCCTTCGTATCCTGGTGGATTACCTTTTCTTTCGAATATAGATTTAGAATCAAATTTCTTCATCAAATGAATTGTTTATGGGATCCTAATGACATCATGGAGCTAGGGAAATAGTTTTCTATCACTTAATATCTTGTTAATGATTTCTTTAGATCCTCTCAACTAAATGTCTTATCTTTGGCTAGTGACAATATAATGCCTTGATCTTTTACGGAGGGTTTATAGGGTAGATATATTTTTTAACTTTAATTTAATCTATAATAGGGTGTAAATCCTGAGTGAGAATTGAAATCAAACTAAATCTTAGTTGATTAGGAGGTTAACTTGTGGGTAGAAAATTATAAATAACTCTTTGCTAACTGAAATTGGTTTGAAAGATGTTAACTTTGGAGAACCCAGAAACTAAAATATTGTCTCGTAATCCCTTGTTATGCCCTTTTATGACAATAAGAATAAAATGAATTTCATTTGTGAAATTGTGAAAGGATGAACCATGGGATCTTAGGTCTTGAACACAAAACACTAACGGTTCATGTGTAGTTTACAATACTTCCAATCATGTACTTCTTCAAGATGTCATGCAATTACTTTCGTAACACTTTTGTTATAAAGTGATGGTAATAGTGAGACCATAATGCGATGTAAAAGTAAAACATATAAGAGTTAAAAAAATGAGATTTGAGGTTAGGAATAATGCCACTCTTGGAGTCCTTATAACTTAATTAAAAAATTTCATGTGTTACAAATAATATGAGTTTCCCTTGGTGAGATCAAACTTCGAGAAAAACAAAAGATATATATATATATATATATATATAATCTAAATACAATTTATGTTGTGGGAATGTTGAATCGGGAAATAAAGATACCATGCTCAAAGAATATTTATGGAAAAAAGGTATCTTGAATCTAAACCACCCTCCTTAAATCCTAATATTGCTTTCTGACATCAAGTCAAATTCACTTGAGTTGTAAGGGTAAAATGTAGACATTGAATAAACGTTTGAGAAGCATATTCTTAACATAAGAACAAGATAATTAAGTACTTTATATGCAATTTGAATTGTGCCAAATAAGTATGTAAGTTATGGAAATTTCCGTAAAGGATAAAAATCCAACTTAAAATGGTCAAACTGTAATTTAAATGTGGAATGAACTTAAGAATTTGTTGGTGGAAAAAGGAGAAAATTATCCTTGCACAATAATGTTCTTGGAATGTTAATCATAACTAAGATGCACTTAAAGAAATGATGTGTTGTGGGTTTGCCAATCCTTGAGTCCTTTTCTTGTGGTTGGGTTATTGCTAGCATTCATTCATTGGGGAAAGTGTGGCATAGACTTGTATATGGTGTTGTCATGTGTCTAGGTGAGTCAATGACTTATGTAAGTGTCGTATGTGTTGTTGAGTTTTCCTTTTTGGAGCCCTTGTGGCGTTGTGTAGTGAGTAATGTAAGTCAAAAAAATTATCCTCGTATTTTACTGTTGTATTTGTGTGTGTAAAATGTGGGCATTACACTTATAATATTCTCCTAGGATAGTTGTGGACACACCATATACACCCGATTGCGTCATCTATCTACGAATGTGTTAATTTCACACACCTAGGAGATATTCATAAGGTGCAAGTCGGTACAAACCCTTGGAACTTTGACCAATTCTAACAATTTCAGAAATTAAAATGTTCAAACCTTGAAGAACTTCCTACCATCTCATTTTGGGAATATCATAGCTTTAACTACTCACTGGACACTCTTTGTGGCTATAAATTTCATCTTGAAGTTTTCATTTTTACTTCGTCCAACCTTCTCATCTCTAACGATAATGAGATCAATGAGATTAACCTTCAAATGAGTACCTATGACGTTCTTGATGTCATCATTTGTGAATTACCTCCCATCGTATGGCCATGAATAAGAAAAAAGGATATTTATTTTATGCCCATCACCATGACTCACACTCAACATCCTCTTATAGAACATCCAGTTGAGCTTGATACCATCATTGATTCATGTGATCTCAATCTTATCACACCCGATTAGGATGATGAATATTTTCTCAATAATCCATTCTTAGTCGGTTATCTATTGAATAAGAATGCATAAATTCTACACTACCATGATATTTTACATTCTACCTTTTGTTGTGGCATCAATACTATCACTATTTCTATAATGATTCACATCCTACCTTTGATCCATATGGTGATGATCTCATGGATGATGATGATCTTTACTTTGATTATGACTCTAAGGATGAGCATATAAACTATGCCCTCTCATTGGCAACCTAATGCCTTAGCCATTGCTTTCTCCTTAGGTTAACCCTCCTTCAGGGGTTCATACTAGAACATCCCCACATCTTACCTCTCTCACTACCCCACATATCACTACACCTCCACTTTCGAAAAAACCACCACCAACTCTTCTTTCCTTTTTGACTCCTATCCCACCCATGGTCAAGTGATATTATACATGAAACAAGTATCCTAAACATGATGCATCTAATTATTTATCTTATAGATGGCATATGAAGAGGATGAAGGCATATGTTACGTGAAATAAAAAAAGAAAGCTATAGAACCCACTTTTGTTATGCCACTCTTTTCTCTCTACATGGATTTTACTCACATATGGATGATACTTTTCAAGTCCTCTCTCACAAATACAAATCTCAAGAACCATTTCCTCATGCATCTAAGCATCAATATCAATCCCTCTTACATATCACTTCATGCCATCCACTAATACTAAACATTTATCTCATTCTCCCTCCCATGATGACATTTTTCATGACACCATCACATGAATCTCTAATAGGTTTGACAATTCCCTCTTTTCTACACAATCCAAAGTTCATCGTTTATCATTATCATCCAAGATAACCTCGAGGACCTCATGATACATGCTCTTCACCAAATGTTAGATGATATGACAAAAATCATAAATGATTCATGTCAATCCTTTGTATGTCATCACCGAGACACTTTATTCTACTAGATATATCACTATTCATCTCATGCCTATGTTCATCTCTCCTGCTTGGGTTTATGGGGAAATTACTTCCTATCTAGGGTACATTTCAAGCCCTCCCGAAAAAAATTGTATATATTCCTTTGAGGATATGTGAAAATTGACTTTCGTGCTAATGGTGATATGAAGAAAATGGATTTAATATTGTATGTTTTCAGATGGTAGCATGTTTGTGCTACCAACCGAAAACATATATTATCTTATCACACCGATAGTATATGATGACTACCAAAAAATATGTAATATTTTGAACAATTATTTTTTGACAATAGCGATTAAAATTAACGATTCAATGAGATATTTTTCCTCACAAAAATGGTGCACAAAATTTTTTTTAAAAGTGTTTTTGTGAAAAAATATAGATTTCACTAATTTTGTATGGAATTTTTTTATGTTAGCAGTTAAAACTATCATCTCAATGAGAAATGTGTCCTCCCAAAATATGGCGTAAGAAAAAGTGACATACTCTTTTTTTTCAATCCAACAACATCGCTAAAAAAACTAAAATGCTACTACCCAAGAGCATAATATGTTTTTCAACTGGTTTCATGTTTTATGTTACCGATGGACAATATATTATATTATTGGTTGGTAACATAAAATAGTGCTACCGGATGACAACATAAAGGAAATTATAATGAATTTCAATTTCGGGCTAATGGAGAATCAAACCCTATAATTAACATGTAATCTAGAAATTTAGGTGACACAATCCTAATTCCTACCCTAAAAATTTTCCAATTTCAAATTTTAAAAATTGTAGTATTCCTGAATTAATGAATATTCAGTACTAAAATTTTCTCTTTTCCTATCTCATCTTGATCCATAAACCTGGTTAATTTTTTTCCTTAACCACGACCCTTATAGCTAGATTACTTTAATACCAATTTAATTCCAAAATTAAACTAACTTAAGAAATTACAATGCAAGAAATAATGACACTACACTCAAGTTGTTAACGTAATTCGACAAGATCCTACATCTCCGTTTCGCTAATAGATGAACTAATCCATTTAATAATATGATTATAAGTAAAAATAAATTATCAATCGATCCTCTCGAATCTCAAATCTAGATCGATCTTGGAAGCCTAGTGCTCTGTCACAACTTTTTGTTTTGACACTTCCTAATGACCTCCACTTTGTTGCAAAAGTAGATAACCTCCACATAGAGGTATGTTGAATGTGTCGATGACGAAGATGATCTTCTTCCACTTGGTTTATCATGGTCATAGTTTATTATGTTCCTTACACCAATAGAGATGTCACTACAATGGGTATGGTCATTGATCCAAGAGGATCCTCACACCGAATCAATTATATGTTTTTTTATCGAGATGAAATTTCCAAAACAATGAAGATCTTGTTGAGACATTTAAAACATATTTTGAATGAGTTAAAAAATAATTTGTATGTAAAATTTATGTCCCGATTAAGGTTTTCTCTAATACAAAAAAATAATAAATTAGATTACATAGTGATGATGTGGCCAAATCAGGGTTTGACATGTGGACCAATGAGATGTTGACAAGTGGTAGAGTATAATTCAACAAAAGTATTATTTATTTTTGGTCTCTAAAGGGGACCCATCAACAAGTGGGGTACGCTTTTTATAACGAGGGGGACCCTTCCACAATTTCTGTACACTACATTGGAGGTGAATCTGTATATAAATCACTTATCATACCATTTCATAGTACATGTTGGATATATCTCCATTCCGACCACATGGCATCTCTATCTATCCAACACATTTGCCACATAACCTAAAACAAGCTCAATAAATATCATTAAAAGCTTATAGTTCCAACCAATTTCAACATTTTCCTTTACCGATTTAAATGCGAAGTTCAATGAGTATAGACAAATAAATAGTAAAAAGTGTGGGTTATATCATGACTTAGATCATGGGTAAAATGTTCTTTAAAGAGAATTTATTTTTCCCCATAAAAGTGACATGTGGGATTAAACCACACCTAAAATGTGCTAAATATATTTTGAAAGGAAACATGGATATTAGGGATCAAATCCACAACCCCATGTGTGTTATTAATCAAACATTTATGTTAGGCCATGCCTAACTTTTCACCCGTGGCTATTATGGCGACAAAATAGTGCATGCGCTATATTCCCACATCCATGCACCCATCCATACATGCATTTGTGGGTCCCACCAATTGTGGTATAGACACATTTCGGGAATCATTAACATAAATACAAATGAGATCAAGTGGATGCATGTGCTAGCAGCTAGGGGATTGGTAGGCTTACGCCCTAATATTTGAGAGTTTTTGGGTTCAAATCACAATTTTTTTGTGTTTATACACACTCACAAAATTAAAAATAATTCTAACTATTGGGATGATGTGGGTCCCATCTGCATGTATAATGCATGCCCATCATGAGTGCCATGTGATTTTTTTGCCAAAATAGTTGGCTCCTAAATTTTCAAATATAGCCAATAAATGGTATTTATCATATTTCGGGGTTTGGAAACCAGAAGATAGGTGATCCTTGGGGATTCAAAACCCTTATACAGAGTAAAACTATCATGGCCTAGCCACTATACCACAAGCTAGAGAATGTTATAATAAGTACAAATTTGGTTTTATTGGGTAAAGTTTTAGAATTTATATTATAGGAAGGTTATTTGAGGTAGAACAAAATATTTCTTAGAAACAGGGAAAAATTATTTTATAAACCAAAGAGATATTTTAATGTAATACTATTTTACAAATGTTTTTGTATGTCATTAATTGATCATTTTGAGAGCTTTTTTGACCTAAGATGTATTCCAACATTAGTGAAATCTACTATCAATATTTGTTTTTTTTATCTCTTTGTTTTCTAGAAAAGTTTTACTATTTATATTTAGTTTTAATGTTTATTTTATTTATTAAGATATTTTTATAGATTTTTAAAGGAAATTGAGAGAATTTTTCTAAATATCCAAAAATGTTATATTTGATAAGTGAAGCACATAATTCATATTTAAGATCAATTTTTCTATTAAAGGATTTGATTTGGGATAACATTGTTATTGGATTTGAAATTTTCCATTTTGAATTCTAACTAGGTCTAAGTCTAAACATTAATAAGGATATTTCAAAGTGTATAATCCTGAGATTGGTTCAAAATGTATAAGTCAAAGTTCAGCCATGGAATCTCTAGGAAGAATCAAACTCGAAATGGCACTCTGTCGATATTTTATATAGATGAAGAGTATGGTGTAATAGTTACACTTGATAAAAAGGAAAAAATTAAGGTAAATCATAGGAGGAAATAAATGGTAAGGGTAAATGATAATAACCTCCTAAAACACCTCCATATCCTCTCAAACCTTCTAGATTTTCCATTGATGATAAAGAAAACAATTGTCGATGCATTTTCATTTTAAAGCTAATTGATGTTAAATTTTATTTATTAATTTCTAATGGATAGATTAGTGCATGGAAATTGGATCATTGGATCAATTAAATTGAAGTATATTGTAGGGTTCGGAAAATTTTGGATGAGGAAGAAATAATATAAGTAGCTACTATTTAGTTGGGTGGTACAACACTAATTTGGTGGGAAAGTAAGATAGAAAAAGATCTTTTGATACATGATAAAGTTATTTCTTCTTGGAATGTTTTCTTTCTTCGTTGAAAAGATTTTTCTCCATTTAGGAATTGGAAAAAAAAACTACGGAAAAGTAAGGTTCAAAGTGTACACGCTTACACTCAAGAGTTTAGAAAAGAGATTTAGTTTTGGGAATTCCCTTTATACTCAAAATAATATTTTAAAATATATTGGTGGGTTACACAATTATTCAAGGCATACGTTACTCATGTTTAATCCCACTAACCTTGATGAAGTTTGTGTCAAAGATACCTACATTGAAACAAGGAGTAATATTCCAAAGGAAATATTCATAAAGAAAATAGGAAAATATACTAAAATTTAAGGTAAAGGAAAGAGTAAAGAATAAATCACTTCCACGATTAAGAAAGAATACGAGAAACCTATTTGTTCACATTACAAGAAAGAAGTACTTGTAAAAGATAAGTCTTCAAGATATAGCTAGAACTCAAGCCAAATAGATTTGAAAACAAGAAAGACAACAATAATACTATTACGATAATATAATAATATCTAGGATTTGATTCAAGTGATGAGACCAATATAACCACTATGGGTTTGTAATATTAATATTTTCCCTCCTATATCAATAATTGTCATACTTCTTCTAATTTAAAATCTATGAATGAAAAGAAAAGAAATTATCTTTTCCACATAAGAATGATTTCTAAACATACTAAAATTTATATTCTTTTGACATTGGATGAAAAAATAATCTCATTTCTACAAAAGTTGTTAAGAATTTGGGACTTAAACTAAACCATATCTTAAACAATGTTAGAAGTACCTAATTCACAAAATCATTTGATATTGAAACCAATGCAAGTGATTATGTCATTGGTGCTATCTTAATACAAAAGAGAAAACTTATGTGTTACCATTCAAAGACCTTCACAAGTGCAATAAGGAAATATCCTACTTATGATAAAGAGTTGTATGTTTTAGTATAAAGTGTGAAACTATGAACACATTATTTGTTGGGAATAGAGACTATAATCCACATGGATCACTAGGATTGGAAATATCTCTAGATAGAGTAAAAACTACAACAGATTATGAAATTTTGTTGGATGGGGTTTTTGAAACAATTCAATATTGTGATCAAATACAAAAAAGTACACAAAATAAGGTTTTCATATGATTTCAACACCTCATATTATTGCATCTATTATTTTACAACATAGTCTTTGATGCATGAAAGTTATAAGGAACAATATGCTAGAGATGTTGATTTTAAGGATGTTTATGAAGATCTAACTCATGGTAAACAAGTGGAATAATTATACTATCATTTACATAATGGATTACTTTATCATCTTGTAAACTATTTATTCCACAAGATAAATGAATGAATTAAATTATGGAAGTAATAATTCTCTTGTTTCTTGTCATTTTGGCATTGGTAAAATAGTTGCACAATTACAAAGATATTGTTATTAGAATCATATATATGAAAATGTATCTAAGTATGTAAAATGTTGTATTCTTTATGCCACAAGAAAGCCTAGTAATATGAAGTTGGGCTTGTACACCCCACTTCCCATACCAACCCATCCATGGGAAAGTGTTTCTATGGAATGTTTTAGATGTTGGCCTATGTCAAAAAGAGAAGACAACTTTATATACGTGATTATGGATAGATTTAGAAAATGTGTATATTGGTGCCTTGTAAAAAGTAGATAACAGGAGAGGATACTGTGTATTTATTCTTCAACAATGTTTGGGTTTATTTTAATTTTCCTAAATCTATTGTATCTAATCAAGATTATTGATTTATTGGTAAATTTTATTTTTTCATGGGACATTCAATGGACACAAAATTGAATAAGAGTATCACTTTTATCCACGGATGGACAAATAAATAGGAATTGGTTAACCGAATAGTGGTAAATTTTCTCTAAGGGTATTATAGAAAAAATATTAAACTTTGGGATGAATATTTATGTTATGTTCAACATGCTTATAACCATGTCATATGTTCTTCTACATAGAAGTATCATTTTGAGACTTTTTTAAAATTTTCCTAAGACCCCCTTAGACTTCACTTTTGGACAAAAACTAGCTAGCGGATGGGCATGATGATTCAATAATGGAAAAAGGATCACTCAAAAGATACCGATGGTTCGACAAGTTATTAAAGTGAAATTGGAAAAGAGAAAACCCCAAGCATAAGGCTAACATGACCAAGATTGGGTTGATTATCTCTTCCAAGTTGGCCATAACATTTCGCTACACATTAGTAAAGAAGGTATTACAAGTGAAGGTAAATAGCTTAAATTAATCAAGTATGGCCCATTTAATATTTTGGAGAAGATTGCTAACAATTCTTTTTATTAGAATTACCTCCATATATGTAGATGTATTTTGTTGTCAATTTTGAAACCTTGAAATTATATGATCCTCGTATTACCACCGATTAGAATTAGAGAGTTCAAGTTACTTTTGTTGATGATTATACC
The DNA here is from genome assembly GCA_018340775.1 of Taxus wallichiana var. yunnanensis. Classification (NCBI taxonomy): domain Eukaryota; kingdom Viridiplantae; phylum Streptophyta; class Pinopsida; order Cupressales; family Taxaceae; genus Taxus; species Taxus wallichiana. The sequence continues at coordinate 542,733,714 of CM031244.1, read as the reverse complement.
CCGAATATTTTGATGAGTTGTAGGAAGATATTAATATTAACGAAGGGTGAGGACTTCACGAAGGGGTGATGTGGAATACTTTATATGGGTATAAAATCCATGCATCCAAGATAAGAAAAGTGGATAGTAATAAGAAGGGTGATTGATTTTGACCCTCACCTATTGTCAAAAATAAACTTTTAGTGGTCCAAAAGCTTCTCAATGGGGAGGAGTTATCCATGAGGATTCTCACATTGAATCGATAATATGGTCTACAATCAAGATGAGATTTCCAATATAACAAAGATCTAATGAAGAAATTTCCAATGCATTTTGAATGAGGCCAAATGGAATTTGTATAAAAAAGTTATGGCCCATTGAAGTTATGCTCCAACACGAAAAAATAATAAATCTGGTTACACAATGATGATGTGGCTGAATCAAGGCTTGACACGTGGATGAGTGAGATTATGACAAGTGGTAGATTTTAATTTGAAAAAAAAAAATTGTTTTGTTTTCGTGTTCTAGTGTTTGGCATTTGAGTATGGGTCCCACACTATTTTCTAGTTGGGGCCTTTCAACATGTGGGGTCCACGCTTTATTAGGAGGGTGACGCCACATTTTATTGACACTACATTATAGGTGAGTTTTATATAAATGATTTAGAATATCATTTCAAAGTGCATGTGGGATACATCTCTATGTGCATGTTTAAATACTAATAACAAAGGCCACATGACATCTTTTTCTATCCAACACATTTTCCACATAACTGATGGTGAGCTCAAACATCACATTCAAACCTTCTAGCACAACCTGAGTTACACATTTTCCATCTCTAATTTTAATGTCAATTTTAATGAGCATAAACTAATAAATAATGCAAAATGTGGCTCATATGATGACTTAGCTCTTAGGTGCAAGGATATTTAAAGATCATTTTAATTTTGTATCTAAATCATGTGGAATTAAACCCCACTACTTCTTTTTCTATCCAACACATTTTCCACATAACCCATGGTGAGCACAACACATCTCAATCAAAGCTTCTAGCATAGATTGAGTTCAAAATTTTCCACCACCGATTTCAATGTAAATTTCAACGAGCATAAACCAATAAATAGTGCAAAACATGGCTTATACAATGACTTAGCTCCTGGGGGAAAGACTATTTAAAGATAAATTTTGTTTTTTATACAAACTATGTGGAATTAAACCCCACCAAAAATGTACTAAGGCCCATCTAAAAGGAAACATGAAGAGTGGGGGTTAAACCCACGACCCCACACATGTTATTAATAGGCCTTTACTATTAATCCATGCCTAACTTTCCAAATATAGCCAAGGGATATGGTATGTGTTATCCAATTTTTCCCCTTAGGAAAAATTGATCAAACATGACCTTGCACAGGAGGAAATGGAGACGTTGGTTTAGTCATGTGAGCTCACATTTGATCCCAAAAATCAAGTTACGGGTGGCTCGATGATGGAGAAGAAAGGTCGGAAAATGAGGACAAACAATGTTAAAGGAGATCAGAGCTCAACAGGAGGAAATTGAGAAAGGTAGTGTTCACTCGAGGCCTAAATCGACTAATTATAAAAGAGTCAATGGAAGGCTCCCCATGTCTCTCATTGGTGAAACTTCAAAAGTATAATCTGGAGGAAAATCCCCAAATAAGCACAAGGTTTCCATATGTCTAGGGCCTGATAAAGTTACACCGGCGGTTGAAAATTCTAAGAGTCAGGTGGAAGCCTCCACGTGCCTCATCGGTGCAAATTCAAAAGAAAAATCTAGGCATGTCCCAAAACAAGCACAGGCTTTCCACGTGTCAAGGGCCCGAGAAAGTTACATTGGCCGTTGATAAGTCTAAGAGTCGTGAAAGCCTCCACGTGCCTCATCGATGTAATTTCAAAAGTAAAATACGAGGTAGGTCCCCAAACAAGTGTAGGCTCTCCACGTATCTAGGGCCCGAGAAAGTTACACCGATTGTTGAAAAGTCTAAGAGTTAGTGGAAGCCTCCACATGCCTCATCGATGTAACTTCAAAAGTAAAATCAGAGGCAAGTCCCAAAACAAGCACAAGTTCTCCACGTGTCTATGGGCTCAAGAAAGTTACATCGGCCATTGAAAAGTATAAGAGTCGGAAAAATTCCACATGTGCCTCATCGGCATAACTTCAAAAGTAAAATCTAGAGAGGCAGTCCCCAAACAAGCGTAGGATCTCCACATTTATATGGCTAGAAAGTTACACCGAGAAAAAATTCTAAGAGTCATTAAGCCTCCATGTGCCTCATCAGCCGCAACTTCAAAAGTAAAATCAAGACATAGGTCCCCAAATACACATAGGCTCTCCATGTGTCTACGGCTCGAGAAAGTTGCACCGCCGTTGAAAAGTGTAAGAGTCAAGACAAGCCTGAAGCCTCCACGTGCCTCATCGGTGTAACTTCAAAAGTAAAATCTAGAGGCAGGTCCCAAACGTGTGCAGACCCTCCACGTGTCTAGGGTCAGATGTAGTTACTCCGCCAAACAGAAGGACTAAGCCAAAACATAAGGGAATGAAGCAACAAGATCTCGCAGATGATGCTAAGTGTCCAACCGTCGAAACTTCGGGAGTGAAAGGAGGGGGTAAAATCTCAAGAATGCGCAGGGTTTCCACATAGATCCCACAGATAGACTCCAAACCCGAGCAGTTTGGAAAATATTTGGCGGAAGGTCAATTCAAAGATGAATCATGAAGCCCACCAAGAATTTTAAATGCTTATATCTTTTAAGATATTGTGAGAGCCCACGTGGAACACCAAACTCGACCTTCTAGATGATCTCAACTACGACTGGAATAAATACAGTCCACCATTTTTGAGGTTGTTAGGATTCTCACCTACCACATTAGTGAGGTGAATTCAATGCATTTTCTTGGGTGGTTGGAGTAGGATTTCAAATTATTCCCTCCTTTCTCTCTTATTCTTCCTATATATTGTAAGGAGGGGCAATTTTTCTAAAGGTTGGACATTTTTCTTTGCACCCTCCCTTCTTCTCTTGTCTGTAAGTGGATTTGTGGATTCCAAGCCTCCCATTCAAATTATAATGCAAGTTTGTGCCTCTTGGCCATTGTAATGCACTGTATCAAATTTTTGGAGAAATAATGCATGTCTATGGATAATTTTCAACCCTCTCTTGCGTTCATTATCTCCTTCCTGATCTCTCATTGTAGTCCTAGTTATTTGTGCATGGTGATTGTATTGCATTTTTATGGTTTGTGTTTATTGCAAAGCAAGTGTTCAACATTCCTTTGGTACATCACCCTTGTTAGTTTAGGTTTTATTTCTTACATCTCCTTAATCCCTGTCTCCTTGGAAATCTAGAGTAGGTTTTAGAGTAGATCCTTTGCAATAATGAATGTGTGCACTGAACAAAGGAATAGGAACCGACTTCTTCATCCTCCACGAAGACCTTATTTGAACTCTAGGACGATTTGTAAAGTCCTTTTTGTGCACACTTTTAGGGAGAAGCTCCATGTTATGCATTCACACTAATTTAGTCCCACACTTTGGGAGAAGCCCATGTTATGCATTCACAGAGTATCATTATCGCGTTGTAGACATTTTAGGTGCTTTGTGATTACGCATCAACAGTTTTGGCATGCCTAGTGAGACCAGAGGTCAATATTTCAGTTTTATCAAGATTGGGTGTGTGTCTTGGTAAACTTCCAGCCTTTGGAGGCTTTGGAGCAACACATCTGGTGACTCCATCACTCAAATCTAGTGGTTTCAGTAGCCCAAGTTTATCAAGTTCATGAGAATAATACAAACAAGGTCAAGAACTAGAGAAGAGGGGCTATTTGTCTATCTACATTTATCCCTAGATAGAGAAAGAAGAGGAAGAAGAGCTCAAAGGTCTCCATCTCCACCAAACAAAACATTGTCAACACCTCCACCCAAAAGGCCTTTCATTCAATCAACTAGAGTTCTTCGACCAATTAAGATGGCGTAACCCAACCCCTATGTCAACTTCACTGAAGCATCCCACTTGCTCTCAATATAAAAAATCTAGTTTTAGTTGCAGTCATTAAAGAACATCCCATATTTCACTGGAGAGAACCAAATAACTCTGATTGACCACATCCAAGACATCACAAATATTTGTGCAATCCATGAAGTTACTGAAATGGACATTGCGGTTAAATTATTGGCATCTTCATTCAAGGGAAAACCACTGCAATGGTTTAGAGTCTAACCACGGGATCCATCCAGAATTGGGACCATTTATGAATGGCTCTCCATAATCAATTTGGAGAAAAGGGGGATAATCTGTCTTTATTGGAACAACTGACAAAAATCAAGAGGGATCCTAACGAGTAGTTAACTGACTTCAACTTTAGATTCCAGCGGACATTGGATAGGATTCTGTTGGCCATGAGAGCAACAAATGAAGGTTCTTTTCTATACTTCCTTAAAGCTTTAAATTTTGATATTGCTATGATGATTCAATCCATGTGAGGTATAACTTTACCGACATCCTATAACATTTCTATTAGAGCTGAAAATTGATTGATCCAAGTTGGTAAACTCACACCTAGGCCACTTATGCCTCTATATCCAGAACTAGGAGCCCCTACAACTAGTCAAACACCAGGATTAATCCCATTCCAGCCCCTAGAAATCAAAGCAATAGTGAGGCTTCTACTTCTTCAAGCACTTCAAAAGAATTGCACAGGACCTAGGAAATGAGCTAGTGACTATCAAAAGACATCAATGTCGAGTTCTGACCATATCAACCTCCAAATAAATATCAAGATAGCCCCCATAGTAACAAAATAGACAACCAAATCAGGGTGGAAATCACAACCAGAACCAGGGGAAAACCTCGGCCGCCGTGCCAATCCAACCATATGATCCAAATGCGGCTTCAACGTCAAGAGCCTTAGTTCCAACACAGAACAACATGGCACAAGAGTATGACTGGTATTACTTGTAGACACCAAAATTTGGGTCTTACGACGCCCGCACCCAAAGATCTCGTCCCGCAACCTAACCCTACCTCACCACCTAAACCTTGCACACTTAATTATTTATTAATTACCTTATAATTAATAAATCCACATCTCCAACCCTGCCACCTCACCTCGCCACCTCACCATGACCTAGCCCTAACCCTAAACCAACCTAATTAAGACCTATGACTTGGTCCAGACTCACACCCATGACTCATCACCCCTCACCCGCACCAAAATGAGCCTAATAATGACTTGACCAAGCCCACAACTGATCCCTCGGGAGAAAAGGAGGGAAAGATGGCTATTTTACTAAAAATAGCCACTTTGACCTAACCGACATCGGTTCCTACTCGACCGCCGTCGGTTACGTAACCGCCATCGGTTCCCTGTTAATGACCTCCCCCAACCAAAAAGAGAGGATCCGGAATTCATTTTGAAAGAAGAAAGAGAAGTGAAACAAAAGCAGAAGAGGTTGCAGAGAAGAGGATCGAGCCGAAGACTGCAACTGAGCAACTGGATCACTGTCACCCTCATTCAAGCATTGGAAAAGACTGAGGATAGCTTCATCAGCTCGCTTTCCAATACCGGATCATCCCAACTAAGCCTTACTGTCACCACCACATTCCTTGGACCTGTATCTTCATCAGGAACCAGTAAGTATTATCTTGTAGTTATTTGTTATCATTTTGCTTTAATTCATATTAAATGGGGAACTGACCACCTTCGAAAGGAAGTCTAATATTTCCGGGCCTAAGGCGCCTCCCTCACTTATTGTCTAACTAAGATCTGGTGGTCTTGTATTCTTACTTACAGGTAGTCCTTCCTAGACAAAAAGGAGTTCTTCACAATCAATCTGATCTCTCTACGGTACGCGCACACCTCCCCAACACTCAACAGGTATTCCTCCTAGCCCTAACCCTTATCTATTTCTCAAGAGAATGAAAGGATAGAAGCAACTCTATTCTCGGAACCAAATTACGTGGTGAAACATTTTGCATTGCCCAATGGGACCCTTTTCGGTTTCTTTCTTTCTTGCTTGCTTTCATATAGGGAGCAAACTTCTTGTTTCTTTCTTCTACATATTCACAAAATATTTTGTCATTTTGGTAAAAGAATTTGTTTTTCTTTCACATCTTTGCATTAGTGAAAGTCATCTTCTTTGCTTCATCGAATATCATTTTCGATTTGGGTTTAAAACACGTGCATCACATTCTTGCTTCATGCTTTTTTTAATTCTAGTGAACGTAGATTAAGTAAATGTGTCGTACACATGGGGGTGATATCCACAAAGATTGACGAGAAATTAATCTTACTCTCACTGCACAACACATACCAAATCACATCATAATCAACACAACAGCTCAAACATCCCCCCTTCCCGTGGTATTCCTCTGCCCGATTGAGGTAGCCTTATGAGCCAAAACAAACTTGACATCTCCCTTAGGTCTTTTGTTTAGGATTGACATCATCTGGCGTCTAAGGCATAAGCCCAAAGTGATTAAAACTAATCCTAGGGTTAGTCTCTTGATTTGCTTGTGCATCTTGCTTGTTTTTTAGTTTTGTTTCTCTGTCATACACTGTTTCAGTGATCACTTCAAGACAATTTGGTAGGTATATTAAGCATTGTTATCCCCAAACCAGTAGCTTCTTACATCCTCTCTTTGCTTTCACAGTGACCGACACCGGTCCCATACTACCGACATCGGTTAACTGACCGACGCCGGCTACATTCTGACCGACATCGGTTATCTGACCGATATCGGTTACTGTGTTTAACAGTTCTTGACAAACCAGCAACCTATCAATTCCAACATTTTGTTGCTGTTTTCATTCCGATTGATTAAATCCCTGCTGTGTCCTCTTGTCCATGGTTATTATCACCCAGAAACAAGCAGCAGCCATGGTTTCACATGCCTGTTTCGTGCCTTTGCCTGAGTCACCCCCTTCGCATCCTATGGGGAATCCTACGGATACCAGTAATTTTCCCAAGATCCCTGTAGGAGATAAGGAATTTGCCAAATTTTTGGATGCTAATCCTAGCACCGTACAATATTATTTGTCTCATACCCCTAACCGTACACCCGACAGTCAGCTCCTCGTTGGTATGCCTATTAGTATCGCCGCTCACTTAGCCCCTTCCCCACCTAATAACTCTGCTTCACCGTCTTCATCCTTAGCCCCATCTCCCACTCGGTAGCTTTGGTGGTTCATACCGCACCACCGCTTTCCTTTCGTTAATCTGGGCCCCCATGTCACTACCATCCACCCGACCCTACCTCATCTCTCTCACAGATCGTATCTTTTATAACTTTCTCTCTCGCCACCTATACACACGAGCTTTCCCTCACAAGCTCCGCCCACCTTTTCATTCCACAAATTCATCTAGTGGCCTCAATATCTTATATAGGACACCCTTATTCGGCTGCCCCAACACATTCATCACCATATGAAAGCAAGCAAGAAAGAAAGAAACCCGAAAAGGGTCCCACCGGGCGTGCCAAAATGTTTCACGCGAGAATTTGGTTCCGAATAGAGTTGCTTCTATCCTTTCATTCTCTTGAGAAACAGATAAGGGTTAGGGCTAGGAGGAATACCTGTTGAGTGTTGGGGAGGTGTGCGTGTACCGTAGAGAGATCAGATCGATTGTGAAGAACTCCTTTTTGTCTAGGAAGGACTACCTGTAAGTAAGAATACAAGACCACTAGATCTTAGTTAGACAATAAGTGAGGGAACTGCCTTAGGCCCAAGAAATATTAGACTTCCTTTCGAAGGTGGTCAGTTCCCCATTTAATATGAATTAAAGAAAAATGATAACAAAGAACTACAAGATAATACTTACTGGTTCCTGATGAAGATACGGAGTTCAAGGAATGTGGTGGCAACAGTAAGGCTTAGTTGGGATGATCCGGTATTGGAAAGCGAGCTGATGAAGTTATCCTCGGTCTTTTCCAATGCTTGAACGAGGGTGACAGTGATCCATTTGCTCGATTCTGCCAGCTCTTCGCTCGATCCTCTTCTCTGCAACCTCTTCTGCTTTTGTTTCACTTCTCTTTCTTCTTTGCCAAATGAATTCTGGATCCTCTCTTTTTGGTTGGGGGAGGTCATTAACAGGGAACCGATGGCGGTTACGTAACCGACGGCCGAGTAGAACTCGATGTCGGTTAGGTCAAAGTGGCTATTTTTAGTAAAATAGCCATCTTTCCCTCCTTTTCTCCCGAGGGATCAGTTGTGGGCTTGGTCAAGTCATTATTAGGCTCGTTTTGGTGTGGGTGAGGGGTGATGAGTCATGGGTGTGAGTCTGGACCAAGTCATAGGTCTTAATTAGGTTGGTTTAGGGTTAGGGCTAGGTCATGGTGAGGTGGCGAGGTGAGGTGGCAGGGTTGGAGATGTGGATTTGATCATTATAAGGTAATTAATAAATAATTAAGTGTGCAAGGTTTAGGTGGTGAGGTAGGGTTAGGTTGTGGGACAAGATGTGGGGTACAGGGCGTCGCAAACCCAAATTTGGTGTCTACATTTGCCCCTTATTATCATGTAGCTTGCCTTGTAAAGTTAGCAGACCGACAATAATAAGAAGTGGATGCCCCAGATTAAGGGTATAGGTAATCCCCTCAAATCTATCATAGATTAAGGTGACATGAAATCGGGATAGGGTTAATAGAGGGTAAATGATGGTGAGATGCGGTAAGATGGTGGGGTAAGTACAAGGAAGTCGACGCATGTTAAAATGTAGTAGTGCAACCAGGGTACATGGTTTGAAGAGCCAACAAGCAATTCATAGGCAAAGGTCGATAGTTTATCCAAACAAGGCTGATATAATCCTGGTATCCAAGGCATAGGAAGTAGCTCCAGGGAATATAATGGGGAAGGTACCGGAATGTTTAGGTATGTTCGGCAGTACCAAATGGTTGGTTTGGTTGAGATAAACGTCACGGTCTCGGGCCTAAGAAAAGGCAAGGTGGCGGATCAATTCAAGTATCCTAGTCATGCTAAAACATGAACAGGTGAGCTCGATTGAACAAACAACTACATTATGGGTGGATAGAATCATAATTTGTGGGCTTCGGTCGAGGTACTTAAATGGTGCGGCTGTGGGTCGGGCCGATTAGTTGGTTGCGGCCTTGGGTTGGGCCAATTGGTGTGTTGCGGCTTGGTCGGCTGATTGGTTCGGTCGCGGCCGTGGGTCCAGCCAATTGGTTGGTTGTGGCCTTGGAGGTCGGGCCAATTGGTTTGGTGCGGTCTTGGGTCAGCCAAGCGGTTAAGCTGCAGCCTTAGGTCGAGCCGATTGTTCTGCGGCCTTGGGTCGGGCCGATTGGTGGGTTATAGCCTTGGGTTGGGCCGATTGGTTAGGTGTGGCCTTGGGTCGGGCCGATTGGTTAGGTGTGGCTTTGGGTCGGGCCGAGGAATTCAAAATAAGGCTATTGAGCAAAGGCCGGGGGTAGGCGATGTGGGAGATGGTGACGATTACGGATATCCGTTGGAGGCCGTCACGGGAACTACATGGTGATGGCGAACATAGCCGAGGATTTGAGGGGTGTAGAGCGATTAAGGTGGATCGCGGGACACAGGCCAGGTGAGTACGAGATGATTCCTCTAGATCGTGTGCGCAACAATTTGTATTTGTTCAAGATATACCCATGGCTCATAGATCATACAAGCAGATCGACGCCGAGGCACCCCTCTCACCGCCATGACCGACACTTCTAGAAGGACCGGAGAGCAATGACCGATCGCATGGTAACGGATGCGGGAGTAGCAGTCTTATAGATTATGGTGGGTAGCGAGCTGTGAGGTGCACATGAGAGGGCCGATCATCCCGACATAGTGATTACAACGGAGAGAGACCACTGCGGGGTTTAGTTCACGATCTTCAAACACAAGTGAATGAGACAACGGATTGTTAGAGGTTTCGCAGTCACGAGTGGAGAGACTAGAGGCAAGATTCCTCCACACGAGAGGGCATATTCATATGTTACAGGAGAGATTGGCGGATCAGTGGGAGGAACCAATAGTAGTGGCCCCTTTGAGGATGGAGAGGCCAGGTGAGCGGCGTCGATGATCACCATCACTACCTGGTTCGGGATGAGGCATGGGGGCCTACATGAATTTCATAGGGGTAGAAGAATAAATAAGGATGCCGACCTGCACGCGTCGATGATAGAGAAGATGTATTTGTTTAACATCTAAATAAAACTGAATATGTATGTTGATTTTGAGGTTATGACAATAATAAGAAATGTTTGTGGTTTGAATGTTTGGATTGGTAAAGGATAAAGGTGAGTGTTATCAATATAAATATGTGAAAACATTTATATTTTTAAGAAAAACACCACACATGATAGGTTATGGTAGGGGATGGTCGAGCTAACCTTGGGAGACCCCATGTCTCCTAAGTGCTGCCTACATAGCCCATTGCACAAAGCAAGGAGGGGCCTCAGACCGATGTAGTTCTCCCTTAGGACCAGGGAGAGGTGAATTTAGGCAATTTGGTTGTGGTTAGGCAATTTGTTGGTTGGTAAAAGTTTGATATTGGTAGGGTAATGTTGTTGGTGTTGGTGTGGGTAAAGGTGAAGCGAGGGTTAGCTTACCCAAGCATTAGGGAACCGTGTCCTAATTAAGGTCAACACAGAATCCTAGATTCGGGCAAAAAGAGGTAAAAGTGTCCCAAAGTTGGAAAGAGCTAAACAAACCACGTATTATCATAGGATGAGCGTGAATCCCTAGGTACCTTGCATAGGCGAGAAGTCGATAGGTGAAAAGAGTTGTATAATCACAATATATCAGATATACGTCACGTCCCTTGAGTTTTGTTGTTGTGAAGAATGGTGGGGTGAGGTGGATGGTATAGCTGGGGCGTAGAGGACTTGTTATAACGTGATTATTCTGACGAAATAGATCCAAACCTAAATAGACGAGCCCATGACTCAAAAGTGCTTTTGAATACTACTTTTATTTTTTTGGATATAGACTGATCGATGCGGGAAGTCTATATGGGATATGCATTTTGTTGTTTCTTGAGGTCTTCACGAAAGCTGATCAATGCGAGAAGCTTATGACAGAGGCTGACTTTGTATAGATGTCCTTCAAGGAGCGGTCTACTTATAGTAGCATGATGCGGCTTTGCACATAGGCGTGTCATTCGAGGGAGCAAGCCTAGTGTATAATAGCAGATGCGGCTTTGCACATAGCATAAATGTCCCTTCGAGGGAGCAGTCTAGTTTAGAGCGTAGCGGTCTAGATGTCCATATGAAGCATCGAGTTTTGTAGGAAGTTTGACTCAAGAATATCCCAGAATCATATAATTGAGAACTTGTTATTTTGATACTTTTAAGTCATGGACCAGACTAAAAAGGGGAAGGCATCTTTAAGAGGAGGTGATGATCAAACCATGTGAGCTTGATTCCATTTTGAGATGCACGAAACAAAGTGTATGAGGTGGTAAAAGAGCTCAAGGGACAAGCGCAAGGTAGATAAGAAGTGATGTAACACTAAATTCAATAGTAGAATGGTCGTAGAGATGCAAGGCATTAAGGGTTCGAGCTCGGGTTTACCATTAAGCGAAGCTAAACGATAAGTACACGATCCGTAGGTGCGAGTGATAATGTAAGGCCCAATCCAATTAGGAGTAAATTTTCCACGTTTGCTCTTTTCTAGTTTAATTACTGTTATCACCGAATCACAGAGACCCCATTCTATGGTTTATACAAGTGCATATATTTGAACTCACAGTGTGATTGGATAACATGGGTACTATCTCCAAGTTGTGGGACTTGCTACTTGAGATAGACCTCCAGAGAAAGCTGGTTCTTGCTCCTAAACTACCTGCCACAATCTACTCTAATGCAGGGGAAACTAACTATTCTAATCTAAATTTCCAAGGGACCAGGGAGAGAGAATGCATAAAATGAAAGCCTACACTAAAGCGGTGATACACCAGAAAAGGAGGGTGTGAGAGTAGTCTTCAAATGCGTGAAATACAGAAGCAAAGTGCACACTAGAAGAGGTGATGACAGTTCTCCATAATCTAGCAAAACGCATTCACAACAATATTTCAAACATACACAATGATAATGGATCCCTGCATGAACATAATAATAGACACAATATTCTTGTAATCAAGATTGAAAGGGCAAGAAGAATGCAAGAAAACACAGCAGGGGAAGATACATCCACAAACTTATATTTTATTGCTTCATGATATGCACAGTTCAATCTATTACAAGATAAGGGCCTGGATCACCATGCAAGGAGTCCACAACAAGGGCCTGTAACACATCAGCTTCACAAAGCAATTTTGGCAGAGCTTTGCTACAAAAACTACCTCTTTTTACAATGAGCCCAACACTCCAATTTATAGAAAAAATGAGAAGAGAGAGAGAAGGAAAATAGAAATCCTGAAATCTGTCCTTCAACCACTTGTAAGAGGCATTAAATGGAGTAAAATGATTATATATTACTTGTAAAAGGCTCCCCATACTGTCCCAGGTGCTGCAACAGAGAAAGAATGATGACCATGCCTCTTAATTGCACTCCCAACCACCAAATAAAACACTGTTATGAACCCGTCCACGTTTTGTGAAAAATACCCACCAATATCTCATCAAATCTAGAATTTCTTGATTTCTATGTGTTAGGCTCGGAGCCACGATTCCAACGGTACCAATTTTGTGTGATTTCGTTGAGAAATGCAAAAGTTATAGCCTTACGAAAGTGCGGGCGCTATTTTGGAGTCAGCGGGCATTTTCATTGTCATTTGACGGGAATGAGCATTAACCGACCGAGCGAATATGTTTATTTTATGGCCATTTGAAGTTTCACGGGTCAAACGTTGACTTTTCTTCTTTGCCTTCGGTTGTTTCAGCTTTTCGCGTCCCACGCATACTTTTTTGTCTCTACTTGTCCCGACACATTCTCCCGCATCGGCCGATTCGGGCTTCCTTGTCTCTTTTGTGGCCTTTTCACCTTTTCGCGTCCCTCGTGTCCCTCGTGTACTTTTGTCCCGGCTGTCTCGGACAAAAATCCCGAACTGGCCGAAATGAACCATCTTTCGGAGAATCGGCCGATTCGCGTCCCACGCGTACTTTTGTCCCGGTGTCCCAAACCGCGCAAAACAAAAACTTGACGATTTTCCCTGCTTTCGGCCGATTCGGCTTTTCGCGTCCCTCGCATCCCGACGTCCCAACTGTCCCGCGGACCACCTAAACAAAAATGTCTCGACTTAAGCGATTCTCTTTGTTTTTTCGCCCAAGCTTGGTAATGCACGAACCTCAATACGACCGAACCCTTCAGACCCGAAATGCTTTAAAACAGTCCTGCAACCTTATTTTTTGCATTTTTTCCATTTTCTCAACTTGTTGGGATTTCTTCTTGGATGGGAGAGTTAGAGAGAAGCCGAGGGGGCCCCAAAAACATGATTTCGGGCCTTGAATCAATCTACTTGCTCGGGACTGAAGAATTTGATGCATGTTATCAAAATTACCTTGAGGATGAATTTTGGATAACGATTACATGTTGATTCTCTTTGAGGACAAGATCACCAATCTTAAAGGTATGCTCATGAATTCTCTTATCATAAGCACGCTTAATGCGCTTTTGATAAATTTGCGAGTGGTTAAGAGTCAGCAAGACGATGCTCGTCAAGAAGCTCTAATTGGGATAACCGCTCTTGGTGGAAGTCATCATTGGCGAGAATATCCTGAAGAGATATTCTGAGAGAAGGGATTTGTATTTCGAGAGGAAAGACAGCCTCGGTACCATACACCAGAGAGAATGGTGTGGCATTAGTGGAAGTATGAATGCTGGTACGATAAGCCCAAAGGGAAAAGGGGATGTGATCATGCCAATTTTTCCCAGAATCATTAACGACTTTCATGAGAATTTTGATTAAGGTTTTGTTAGAAGATTCGGCTTGTCCATTTGCTTGTGGATAGTAGGGTGACGAGAAGCTAAGTTTGATACCAAATTTATCACAAAGGTCTTGTAACAACTTATTTTTGAAAGATTTTCCATTATCTGTTATCAGGCGATGAGGAACACCAAAATGACAGATAATGTGATGATTGATGAACTCAACGATTTTTTCTTTTTTGGTTGAAATGAGTGGAACGGCCTCCACCCATTTAGTGTAATATTCAGTTGCCGTGATGATCCAACGGTGATGCTGTGAAGAAGGCGGGTGAATCTCGCCAATAAGGTCTAAACCCCATTGTGAGAAAGGCCAAAGATCTCGTGCGACCTGTAACAGGTGGCTAGGAGTATGTTGAAGGTTGGCATGTTGTTGACACATAACACAACGCTTAACATATTCGCAGCAGTCTTTATTGATAGTAGGCCAATAATATCCTAGGCGAAGGATCCGCTTGGCCATGGCGAGGCCACTAAAGTGCCCGCCACAAAGTCCGTCATGGATTTGTTGGGTGGTATGAGCGACTTCAACACCGGTTAGACAATGAAGGAGGATACCATTGAAGCCACGTTTATAGAGGAGTCCCCCCATGATGACATAATGAGAAACACTTTTAAGAAAAGCACGTTTTCCATTACTAGTAAGGTCAGGTGGTAGAACAGAGGTTGTAAGGTAGTCGTGAAACTGGTGATACCAGGTATCCTGCGAATCAGTAGATACATTATTTACCATACAAACATCTGGAACTAAGTAAGATGGGGCAAAGAGTTGTTGGACCAAGACAAATATGTCCGAGTCAGTTGGTGAGGCTGGAATTTGCGAGGCCAAGCAAGCCATAGTATCAACAAATTTATTAGTTGAGCGGGGAATGGTTTGGATAGAATAATGAGAAAAGAAGGTCAAAAGTGAATCCACGTAACATTTGTACTTTTGAAGTTCCTCATTTTTACATTGGTAGATGCCAGTAACTTGATTTACACCTAAGTGTAACACAACATGGAGACCCAAAACAAGGGCCTCGTATTCCACTGTGTTGTTAGTGTAGGGGAAATCGAGCCTAAATGAAAGAGGCATAGGTTCACCTTCAAGAGGAATGAGAACAACGCCTGCCCCTCCACCGCGTTGGCATTTAGATCCATCGAAGAAGAGGGTCATTGGATATGACACATCACTGAGTGAAAGAGTTGCGATGAGCTCATCAGGGAAAGTAAAATTGGTAAATTATTCCCTAGGTAAAGGGGATTCCGTGAGTTGGTCTGCGATAGTTTGTCCTTTGACTGATTTTTGGTGTACAAACTCAAGGTCGAGGTCGGCGAGTAGCATAAGCCATCGGGCGATGCGTTGGTTTAGATGAGGTTTGGCGTACATATAATGTATGGGGTCAGCGTTGGTGATGACAAAAGTTTTGTGATTCAGGAGGTAATGTCGGAGTTTGGTGGCCACAAATGATAGGGCTAGGCACAACTTTTCTACGTGTGTATACCTAGTCTCGTAATCCACAAGAGTATGGCTTATGTAATAAACGCTTGTTCTCGATGCTCGAGTCATGATGTGTGAGCATGGCTCCTACAGCATGGTCGGTGGCAGAAAGGTAAAGGTAGAAAGGGCGATCGTCCTGAGGTGGGATAAGCATGGGTGGCTACAAGAGATAAGCTTTAAGAGCCTCAAAGGCTTGGTGGCACTCCTCGCTCCATTGAAAGACAATGTCCTTTTTAAGGAGATGATGGAAAGGTTGACATCGATCTGAGAGTTGTGAAATGAAATGCCAGATAGATTGGAGTTTGCCTCAAACTACACAATTGTTTGAGGTTAGTGGGTGGGGCATTTCTAGGATTGCTTTGACTTTAGCCTGGGTCAACCTCAATGCCACGCAAAGAGATGATAAAGCCAAGGAGTTTTCCCGAAAGGACGCCAAAGACATTTCTTTGGTTGAAGACAAACACAAGATTGTAACAAGCGATGAAAATAATGGTTAAAACATCGAGATGTTCAACTGCGATGTTTGGATTTTACAAGAAGATCATCAACATAATCCTCGAGGATAGTGTGCATAATGTCATGGAAAATATTAGTCATAGCTCACGATAGGTCGCACCAAGCATTCTTAAGGCCGAATAGCATGACATGATAGCAGAAGGTCCCCAGGGTAATGAAGGCGGTTTTATGTTGATCGCCTGGGAAACCAAAATTTGATTGTATCCCGAGAAGCCATCCATGAGAGAAAGCATCTCATGGCCCGCAGTGAGATCAACAAGTTGATCAATGCTAGGTAAGGGGAAGTCATCCTTTGGGAAAGCGAGGTTAAGGTCCTGAAAATCCGTGCATATCCGAAGTCCCCCGTCACTTTAGTGACAGGTACGACATTAGAAATCCATTGTGGATAGTCAATAGGTAAGATGAAAGAAACAGAAAGAAGGCGTTGAAGCTCTTCTTTCACCAAGAGGGCAATGCGTGGATGTATTTTTCTCAGTTTCTATTTAACTGGTTTAGAGTCTGGTTTCAGAGTGATGTTATGGACAGCAATGTCAGGATCGATTCCTGGCATGTCGGTGTAGGACCAAGCAAAAGCTTGATTACGGGCATGGAGGAAGGTAGTGAAGGCGGCTTGTTCTAATGCGTCGAGAGATTGTCTGATCTTTAGAATGTGAGGATCGTCCTCCGTATGGATATTGATTTCTATAGTTGATTCATTCAACATAGTTTGGGTGTCAGATGGTAAGGCACGTTGAATATAAGAGTCGTCCACACCGAGGTAGGTGAGGATAGAGTCATCATCCTGGCACTCCACAACATTAATTGAAGGTGAATCTTCTTCAATCATATCTGGATACAAAAGGGGGAGAGAAGATGGGTCCTCACTATCGCGTTGATAAGTGAGAGGACCCAGGAAGATAGCATTCATGAAAAAAAAAAGTTAGGGGGATAGATTCTCGGGTCTATTGATTCTGTGGGTGAAGATGGAAAAATGGGCGATGATGGTTCTGGAAGGGGTGACTTCGTTGTTTGCACAGGATACAATGACATGAGGTTTCTTCAGATGTAGGTGGTTCAAAAATCCAAGACCACAACGATCTTTGTGTTTGCATGGTAGTTCACGAGAATGATCGTGTGTCGGCCTTATTCATAAAGACCAAAACCAAAACCCTTCCAAGCACAGCACGTCAAGAAGGTGAGGGAAAAATGACGGTTGGTTAGATATCGAAAATCAGATTGGAAGGGAACCACACCAAGGGGAGGTTCAGGGGTGACAGAGGATGTGTCGACCCCATGTTAGGTTGGTGCGGCAATTAGGTGGTCCGTAGAGATCACCTCCCCACACGACAGTCGTAGGTAGGATGTGCATGTAATTGTCCGTACTCCTGTGGGGTATGGAAGGTGCTAATGTTGTATAGGCAGTATTCCCCTAGCGTAAGGCATTGAAAAACATCTACCAAGGGATCTGAAGTTGGGATGTTGTCCAGCGGGGAAGGAAGTGGTATTCGCGGCGGGGATTCATTAGTCAAGGTGTGAGTGTGGTTAAGGTGGATGGTTGAGGTGTGGTTGAAGTAGATGGTTGGGCTTTGGATCAATGGGTGCCTTTACTACAAGCACATCATTAGGGCGATATAACATATCACAGGTTTTGAAAGGAAGCGTCGGCTTTGATGGTGTAATACTTCCCTCATACTCGAATTTGATGCATCTATGTAAGGTGGAAGGAACGCATCCCATAGCCCAGATCCAAGGGCGGCCTAACAATATGTTGTATTGGAATTCTCCCTCAAGGACATAGAAGAGTTCGGGTAAGGTACGTGGCCCTACACGAATGTTAAGGATCACGGTGCCTAAGGTAGAAGTAATAGCATCGTTGAATGAACGCAACATGGTGGGGTTGGCACACATGCAACTAGGAGGGATATTCATCTGTTGGAAGGCTTTAGAAGAGACGATGTTTAGGCTAGCACCCCCGTCGATCATAACACGACGTACCTAGATGTCCCGGACGTAAGCCGAGATGAAAAGAGCTGGATCAGGATCTTCTGCACCAAAGACGACAATTTCTTCTTCGGAAAAATTGACAAAGCCATGTCTTGCATGAGGACGAATGGTTGTGGAGGTAGGTTGTTTGGTGAGAGAAGCGACGTGGTTGGGTGTTAAAATGGAGGCGACGGGCAAGGTTTCATTAGGTAGGACCTCTATCCCTTGAAGGATCTCAATTAAAGCTTGTCGATGCGATTCAGATGTTTGAATGAGATCATAGAGTGTCATTTTGACAGGAGATTGGTGAAGTTGTTTGATCATGGTGCGGTGGGAAACTCCATCAGAGATGGGATAGGCAGGTCCATGAATGACCACTTTAGGTGGTGGTGCGATCGGGATGGCAGAAGGAGAAAGAGAGGCCGCAGGTGTGCTTTCTTTAGCTTTTCCATTGTTTTTCTGACCTCGAGTAGCAATGTTAATCATGTTGATCTCATGAATACGAGAGGAGGAAGATGGCGGGGATAAGTCATTGCTCTCGAGAGGTGGGGTTGTAATGATGATAGATTTTGGTGAGGCGGGGACAGGTGGTATAGGAGAAGGGATCGAAGCTAAGGGCTTCTCTCTCCGTAAATTATCTTTCTTAGGTTATATATCCGAGATAGGTGACTGGCGAAGGATGGCTTTCAAAGCTTTGCATCCTTCTACATCGTGTCCTGGTGTGCAATGGTAAGCACAAATTTTAGATTCATCATAACCTATAGGTCGAGGTTTAGATGGATCATAGAGTCTGAGCGGGGGTAGGGAAATGGTCGCATCCCCTACCAACATATCAAGGATCTTGGAGTAAGATCCTTTGAGCGGGTCAAATTCAGATGAAGATGAGGCTGTTGATTGAGTAGGTGAGATTTTTTATTGTTTTGGTAATGGTTGGGTACGAGTGGTTCGTATGGGTGGTGATTTAGGCAAGGGACTTTGATGATTGGTTTTAACGAGGCGTGGTTTCTTCTGCGTAGAAGTTATGTTTAGCTAGTTAGAGGATGAGGCCCCAGCTGACGTGGTGGCAGAAAACAACCACGGGGAGAGAGGAGCGATAGCAAACAAGTCCTTCGATGATCGAGTTTTTGAGGGTTGGCGAGTGGCGAGATACTTGGGGCGAAGGTGTTGAGACACCCATGAATGTTTGTAGGGGTGCAAAAGGTATAGGTCATGTTAAAGAAGATGTGGGAGGCAAGGTGTATTGAGGCAAGGTGGAGGGGTGAGGCCCTAATATAGAAGGTAGGTGTGATGGTGAAGGCTAAAGCTGAGCCTGTTGTATTAGTGTGATCGGGCGAGGGTTTTAGTTGTGGAAGAGGCATAGATTGGACTCGAGGAGATTGGGTCTGTCTCCTAGGTGGATTGATGGCATTATTTTTGGATAAATCTAACCATTTAGGTGGGTGTGTTAGGCTGGGAATTGGTGAAGTTCCAAGCGTAAGGGAAGGTTTGGTTAGGTTGATAGAAGTGGCTGAGGGATTCGATAGAGATGAGGGGGGTGAAGGTGAGGACATAGGCATTTTGAGCTTTTGTAAACACCTCGGGTATATGGTAGAGGTGTCTCGGATTAGTCATCTCGCATTTGAGTAGAGTATGATGTACTCAAACGCTCTCCATAAGACTCGTCTATCTTCTTCGAGGGATGACAATCTTCATGTGTGAACAGGAACTTTGGTATGGAAGAGAGGTGGGTTGTGATTCCGTCCTCACTGTGGGTGTGATACGGGGGTAAATGAGGCATTGTATCAATGGGTGTTAAGAGGTCAACCATCTGGAAACATTTAGGTGATGAAGAACTAATAGGTAGGAGGTCATGCTCGAGGGGATCCGTCATGATTAAGGATTTTGGTGATGTAGGCTCAAGGGGTTTCTCCTCTAAGGATGACAAAAAAGTGGCAAGCCTTCTTTTGTTGCAGCAAGAGTGGTGGAAGGAGATGTTTGGGAAATAGATAAGTTAGATAACATCTTCTCACAATCATGCAGGATGTGGTGTAAGAAGGTTCATTTGTGAGAAGAGAAGTCTGGGTGGTTAATTCCTTTATGGGTAAAGGAATAGCGGGACTGTCCTCTTGTCCTGATGAAGGAGAAGGGGGCGAGAATCCCTGCGTTGGTGAAGAAGCTTGATTCAGAATTTCCTCAATGGAAGCCCTGGGTTGGGAGTTGAAAATCGCATGGATCTCATGCACACTCTTCTCCTACGGTGAGGTGTCTTGGTTTGTGTTACTTATTAAATGCATGGTTTGGAAATGGTTTGTTGAAGATTTTAAATTTCTATTAGCGGGGCATTAGGATTATCGAGAGTTATATCCCCGCATCAACCATTTCCTCCACTATGTTTTTCAACATCTTGCGCTTTTCGTGACTATGTCCCTTCACGCGATGGAAGTTCTGAAGTCATTTTCTTTATACCAAGAAGGAATAGCGCGAGTGGAATCAAACCCGGAGTGAGGTTTAACAGAGGCAAGGTGATAGCTCCACTTTAAGCGGTTTGTCTAAGATCACACCATAAGTTTCTCCCAAGGAGTATAGTTGATGGGCTCGGCTTTATACTTATAGGTGGCTTTCGGTTAGGTATTAGAGCGTGCTTGAGATTTGACTCATACTGCGTGTCTTGCACCCTTTGATTTCAAGCAGCCGATGCGTGAGAGTTGTTGGTGTTGGTTTGGTGGTAGATTCTTGGGTCCGTAATTTGAGATTTTGTTCCGTAACCTTAATTTCTCTTCCTCTAAGGCTCGAATCTCTAGTTTCCGAGCCATAGTAAAGACCTCATCAAAAGTGCGGAAAGTTTGAATTTGGAGGGTGGGGAAATGTGTTTAGCGCAGGCCCGCGTAAAGAGTTCGATGAGCTCGGCCTGAGGTAAGGCGTAAGTAAGTTGGTTGATGAGGCCCCGCCATCGTCCAACAAAATCTGCGATAGACTTGTCTTCAAATTGTCGGATGGCATAGAGGTCGGTAATGGATACTTTCTTGGCAATATTGATGGAGAAGTGATCCAAGAAAGATTGGGCTAACTGGTTAAAGGAGAAGATTGAGTGCTGGGCTAAAGCATTGTACCACTCCAAGGCAGGTCCTGATAAGGACATGGGAAAGGTACGGAGTAGTAAGGCATCATCATGAGCAATCAGATAGTAGGCATGTCTGAACGATCGCAAGTGTTGTTGTGGGTCCTCCTTACTATTAAAGCGAGTAAATTTCGGTAATTCCCATTGAGGAGGATATGTATGAAGGGGGACAGAAGGATGAATAGGCTCCTGACAAACTTGCTCATATGTCAGGGTGTTATGACTTCTGAAAAAGAAGCCTCAAGATTTTGCATCTTGTCCATCATCTGTTTGATTAAATCATTGGTTGGGTTAGATGATGGTGTTGTCATTATAAACAGAGGAGGATTGGTCCAAGAGCCACTACTAGACAATGGTGGGATTGAATGTTGATAAGATAATGGTGATGAATGTGTTGGGGCAGCCAAATAAGGGTGTCCTATATAAGAGGTTGAGGCCACTGGATGAATTTGTGGAAATGAAAAGGTGGGCGGAGCTTGTGAGGGAAAGCTCGTGTGTATAGGTGGTAGAGAGCAAGTTATAAAAGATACAGTCTGTGAGAGAGATGAGGTAGGGTCAGTGGATGGTAGTGACATGGGGGCCCCAGATTAACGAAAGGAAATCCAATTGGTGCAGTATGAACCACCGAAGCTACTGAGCTGGGAGACGGGGCTAAGGATGAAGACGGTGAAGCGGAGTTATTAGGTGGGGAAGGGGCTAAGTGAGCGGCGATACTAATAGGCATACCAACGAGGAGCTGACCGTTGGGTGTACGGTCAGGGGTATGAGACAAATAATATTGTACGGCGCTAGGATTAGCATCCAAAAATTTGGCAAATTCCTTATCTCCTACAGGGATCGTGGGAAAATTACTGGTATCCGTAGGATTCCCCATAGGATGCGAAGGGGGTGACTCAGGAAAAGGCACTGGAACAGGCATGTGAAACCATGGCTGCTGCTTGTTTCCGGGTGATAATAACCATGGACAAGAGGACACAGTAGGGATTTAATCAATCTAGAATGAAAACAGCAACAAAATGTTGGAATTGATAGGTTGCTTGTTTGTCAAGAATCATTAAAACACGAATCGATATCGGTCGATAACCGATGTCGGTCGAATGTAATGCAAGGCCGCGTCGGTCGGTTAACGATGTCGGTCACTATGAAAGCAAAGAAAGGATGTAAGAAGCTTCGCTGGTTTGGGGATAACAATGCTTAATATACCTACCAAACTGTCTTGAAGTGATCAAGCAGTGTATGACAGAAAAAGCGAAACTAAAAACAAGCAAGATGCACAAGCAAATCAAGAGACTAACCCTAGGATTAGTTTTAATCACTTTGGGCTTATGCCTTAGACACAAGATGATGTCAATCCTAAACAAAAGACCCGAGGGAGATGTCAAGTTTGTTTTGGCTCATAAGGCTACCTCAATCAAAGGAGCGGAGGAATCTGCGGGAAGGGGGATGTTTGAGCTGTTGTGTTGATTATGATGTGATTTGGTATGTGTTGTGCAGTGAGAGTAAGATTAATTTCTCATCAATACCGTGGATATCACCCCCACGTGTACAACCTGTTACTTAATCTACATTCACTAGAATTAAAAATAGCAAGTAATAATGTGATGCACGTGTTTTAAACCCAAATCGAAAATGATATTCGATGAAGCAAAGAAGATGAATTTCACTAATGCAAAGATGTGAAAGAAAAACAAATTCTTTTACCAAAATGACAAAATATTTTGTGAATATGTAGAAGAAAGAAACAACAAGTGTGCTCCCTATATGAAAGCAAGCAAGAAAGAAAGAAACCCGAAAAGGGTCCCACCGGGCATGCCAAAATGTTTCACACAGAATTTGGTTCCAGAATAGAGTTGCTTCTATCCTTTCATTCTCTTGAGAAACAGATAAGGGTTAGGGCTAGGAGGAATACCTGTTGAGTGTTGGGGAGGTGTGCGCGTACCGTAGAGAGATCAGATCGATTGTGAAGAACTCCTTTTTGTCTAGGAAGGACTACATGTAAGTAAGAATACAAGACCACCAGATCTTAGTTAGACAATAAGTGAGGGAACTGCCTTAGGCCCAGGAAATATTAGACTTCCTTTCGAAGGTGGTCATTTCCCCATTTAATATGAATTAAAGCAAAATGATAACAAAAAACTACAAGATAATACTTATTGGTTCCTGATGAAGATACAGGTCCAAGGAATGTGGTGGCGAAAGTAAGGCTTAGTTGGGATGATCCGGTATTGGAAAGTGAGCTGATGAAGCTATCCTCAGTCTTTTCCAATGCTTGAATGAGGTGATAGCGATCCGGTTGCTCGGTTGCGGTCTTGGCGTGATCCTCTTCTCTCGCAACCTCTTCTCGCTTTTGTTTCACTTCTCTTTCTTCTTCTTGCGAATGAATTTCGGATCCTCTCTTTGGTTGGGGGAGGTCATTAACAGGAACCAATGGCGGTTACGTAACCGACGGCAGTGAAAGTAAGTAACCGATGTCTGTTAGGTCAAAGTCACTATTTTTAGTAAAATAGCCATCTTTCCCTCCTTTTCTCTCGAGGATCGGTTGTGGGCTTGGTCAAGTCTTTATTAGGCTCGTTTTGGTGCGGGTGAGGGGTGATGAGTCATGGGTGTGAGTCTAGACCAAGTCATAGGTCTTAATTAGGTTGGTTTAGGGTTAGGGCTAGGTCATGGTGAGGTGGCGAGGTGAGGTGGTAGGGTTGGAGATGTGGATTTATTAATTATAAGGTAATTAATAAATAATTAAGTGTGCAAGGTTTAGGTGGTGAGGTAGGGTTAGGTTGCGGGACGAGATGCGGGGTACAGGGCATCGTAAGACCCAAATTTGGTGTCTACACTAACCCCGCAATCTACCTCATAATCAATCAATGTGTTTCAACGGTGCACTAAACTAGGACTTGATGGTATAGAACATTGTTGTGTCCCGAGGACTAAGTCAAGAAAGGAATTGATAACACGAAACTCCGCTAGAGGCACCTCAAATGAAAACCACATTGGTCAATTGGCACATAGAAGACTTCTGTGGAGTTAATCAACCTCCTTTTTAGGGTGTAGCTGCTAACATGCGATCAAAGAAGGGGAATATAGAGGAGGGACAACCATCTAATTCAGTTGTTTCTTAGCCCACTCCTACACAACAAGGAGTTAGTAGACCAAATGCAGCCCCAAATGTGTGAAATCAGCCTAAGGCACCCATTGCAGCAACACATGTGCATGTTCAAGCACCAGAAAAGGTTGCACCAAGTAAGGGGAAACAAAAGGATAATTCATCCCCCTTTAACATTATTGATTAGATGAAGAAGACACATGTGAACATTTTCATATGGGAGTCACTGAAATCCTATGACAACGAGATTTGTTGCAAGCTACAATGGCCAATTGGTCTACCTCGAATGGATCAAACCAAGGTCAAGAGAAAGTTCTCACTAAAGCAGTGCAACATGGTGGTGGTCAACCAAGAAAAATATGAAGCCTCCACCGTTTTATGTGTCATTAATTGTCGGGAACCATTTGGTACATAACTACATGATCGATTCAGTGCAATTAGCTCAGTGATGCCAAAGTAAATAACAGATCAATTAGGTCTAAAGTATGAACCAATGTTGAGAGGAGTAGTGCAACTAGATGGAACATCAGTAGGAATGGTTGGGGACATCAAGGGTTTAATGCTAACACTACATGTCCGTCCGAGATGTCACAGTCTTTCTTGAGATGTGTCTATAATTGACCTCCCACCACTCTTTACATTGTGTTTGTCAAGAGAATTCACTCACGAAATCGATGGATATCTATCACTAGATTGGTCACACATTCTATTCGTAACAAGGTATGGAGCCAGAAACCATCAATTTAGAAGAAATTGTAAAATTTCACATTGAGCCTCATGTGCCAAGTCCTATCAACGCAAATTTCTCAACCTCGATCAGGAGGAGTGTTCACTAGATCTGGAAATAGGTACCAAGGTCGAAGGAATTCCAGATTTGACTCTGGATGAATGGGAAAACAAGAGGCATGAGTTTGACCCATTTAAGGAAATGGAAGAATTTGAATTGGGAGTATATTGTGTACATGAAGAAAACTCACCCATTCCTAACATCACCAAGCCAGTAAATGAAGTATGGAAACTATATTTCAATGGTTTAAGAAGCAAACAAGGTGTTGGAGGAGGTGCATTACTAGTTTCACCACAACATCACATTGAATATGAGGCCTTGATTCATGTAATTCATTGGAGTCGGGAAAAGAGGCATAAAGAATTTACAAGTATTTGGTGATAGCAAGCTAATCATCAATCAAGTCAGAAGGCAACATGCTGCAAAGAATTACCTACTCAAGAGCTACAAAAATAGGGTATGGGATCTAATTGAAGACTTTGAAGCTTTCAACATTGTGTCCATACCCAAGAAGAAGAATGAAGCTACTGATAGGCTTGCAGTAGTTGGAGAAATATTTGATGTGGTTAACAGTATCAAAAGAGACAAATACAACCACATGTCTATGTAATTGTAAGGCTAGCAGTTCCAGACAATAACGCAAGCTAGAGGGTGTTTCACAAAAATCAACTCGATCGTTAATTTTTTGCAAGAGGAGGTTGTATTCTCAGCTAAGAATCAAGACAAATTAGAGCAACAGTATGGGGATCAAGTGGTGCAGCTATGGACAAACAATCTTCCCAGAGGTTTGGTGACACTAGAGTCAATATTCAATCCTAATGACCAGTTTCGTAAAGAGAAAGAAAACATTAAGGTCAAGGGAGATGATTCAGAACCTATTTTTGTTGGGAAGGAAAGACACTCCAAATTGGCAAGGTGGCCACTAAGTAAGAGATATGAATTCATTAAACTTTTCCAAGAATTTGCAGACATTTTCTCCTAGAGTTATGAAGACCTACAAGGATTCAATCCAAATTGGCACAACATACAATAGAAATGGATCCAGATGTTAAGCCTATCGGCATAAGCAAAGACCAGTCAAGCCACACATTGAGCCTCTAATGAAGAAAGAGTTGAACAAGTCTGATAGAGGCAAGCATTATATTCCCAATCAAGCATTCAAGCTGGGTTGCAAACTTGGTACCAATTAGGAAGAAGAATGGAGAAATCAGGTTGTGCGTGGACTTTTGAGACTTGAACAGAGCATCTCTCAAAGACCACTACCCACTCCCTTCAATGGAAAAAATCTTACAGTAATATATCTAGCTCGAAATATTTTCTTTCTTGGATGGATACTCGAGGTATAATCGTAGATAATGGTGAAATAAGACAACCGGTTCAAAATGGCTTCCACCACTAAGTGGGGCACCTATGCCTACAAGAAGATGTCATTTGGATTGTCTAATTGTGGAGCCACCTTCCAGAGGGCGATGGACATGGAATTCAAGGGGTTGATCAAAAATAGTAATGCGATTTATCTTGATGATACCATCGTGTTCTCCAAAACATAGCGAATCAACTCTTCCATCTGAGATAGGTATTTCAAATATGTAGGAGATTTAGGGTATCATTGAATCTTAAAAATTCATATTCTGGCTTACGAAGGCAAGTTCCTAGGCCATATTGTGTCGAAGGAAGGATTGACGATCAACCCAGAAAGAATTGAAGCAATTCAAACATTTCCCTTGCCAAGTCATAAGAAGGATCTTCAGAGCTTTCTAGGAAGGATCAATTTTATTCGCAGTTTGTGCCAAATTTTTCTGCTCTTGTGAAGCCAATAACACTGATGTTGAAGAAGAGCATGACATTTAGGTTGACAGCTGAGGAAAAGAAAGTTTTGAAGCCATCAAATAAGCCATATCCCAAGCTCCAACTCTCATCAATCCAAACTTCTCCAAGGAATTCATGCTTTATGCCTTTAGTGGTGGGGACACAATTTCTGCAATCCTAGTGCAACAAAACAAAGAGGGATCTGAACAACTAGTTGCCTTCTTTAGTCAAGGCTTGGAGGACTATGAAGTGAGGTACTCCTTCATCGAGAAGCATGTCCTTGTAGTGATGAGGAGCTTAAATAATTTCAAACACCTAATCTCAAACAACATGATCTAGCTATTAGTTTCTCATGCGGGAGTCAGGGACTTCCTTTTGAACAAGGATGTGAATGAGAAACATGCAGGATGGATCACTCATGTCATGGAATATGACATTGAAATTAAGGTCATTAAGGCTGAGTACTGTGGAAATGGACTTTGTGAATAGCTAGCTTAGTCAACAAGTTGATGCAAGCAATGGAAATGGAGCTATCTTGTAATCAATATGGTCAAGGGAAAGCGAATGATAATGTGTCTATTCCTTGTTGGACTCGAATATGATGTGCACTTCCTGCAAACATGGCCTATGCCCTCCGAAATGAGTAGTGCAAAGAGGAGACACTTCAAATTACAAGTAATTCCATATGTGCTTGTTGATGGTGTTTTGTTCAAAAGGGACATCAATAACGTTCTCTTGAGATGAATCGGAATAGGTCAAATCAAGAAGGTGTTATAAGAGTTTCATGGTGGAGAATTCGGAGGTCATTTTCTCTCATGGGTAATATCTCTCGAGATAATGAAGGCGGGATATTATTGGCCCACGATGTTCGATGAAGCTATTACTTGGATCGAAGTGTAAAAAATGTGCATTATTCACGGTGAAAGGACACATTAACAACACTCCGTTTCACCCAATTTTAGTTAAGCATCCATTCATGCAATGGGGATTGGAATTCATTGGCATCATCAATCCAAACTAAAGCCGAGGCCCAAGTGGATTCTCACAATGAACAAACTATTTCACCAAGTGGATTGAGGCAGTAGCACTCAAAGAAGAAAATGAGTCTAGCATACTAGAATTTTATGAAGGGATAGTGACTAGGTTTGGAGTACTGACCACTATCATATCAGATAATTCATTGGCATTCCTAGGTTCCAAGATCATAGAATTGATCTATCGATAATGGGATCTACTTGAGCACCTCTTCAAACAATTAACCGTAGGGTAATGGGTAGGCAGAGTCCACAAATAAGAATTTTCTAAGGATCATCAGAAGGAATCTAGATGAAAATAAAAGGACATGGCATACCAAGCTCAAATCAGCATTATGGGCTAATAGGATCACACCAAAGAGGTCTACAGGTAATTCCCCTTACAAGCTAGTCTACGGGAAAGAGGCAGTGTTGCCTATATCATTAGAACTTCCCGCATTAGAGCTCATGAAGCAGTTGGAGTTTTCTAAGTTCGAACCAATGGAGGCTAGGTATGCAGAGTTGATGGAATTAGAAGAAATCAGGGAACATGTAGTTCAAACAATGGAAAAGGATCAAGCCTTAATTAAGAGATGGTTTGATAAGAAAGCAAGAGAAAGGACCTTTCAGGAAGGGGACCTAGTTCTGAAGTGGGATGCAAATCGGGCAAAGCTAGGAAGGCATTCTAAATTTGATGCTATTTGGAGTGGCCCTACATGGTCATATGATGTAAAAGTAGCAATGCCTTCCAATTGTCTACATTGGATGGAGAGGAGCTTTTGATTCCGGTTAACGAACGTAATCCCATCTATCTCAAACATTTACCATGTGTAAGGGCCCGAGAAAGTTTTCGAGGCAAGCCGTTGAAAAGTCTAAGAGTCAACGGAAGCCTCCATGCCTCATCGACGCAACTTCAAAAGAAAAATATGGAGGTAGGTCCAAAAACAAACGCAGGAGCTCTCCACATGTCTAGGGCCAAGAAAAGAAAGTTGCACCGGTGGGCATTGAAAAGTCTAAGAGTCGTGTAAAGAGAAGCCTCTCGTGCCTCATCGGCACAAATTCAAAAGTAAAATCCAGAGGCGGTCCCAAACATGTGCGAGACCTCCACGTGTCAGGTTCAAACGTAGTTACTCGCTAAACAGAGGGACTAAGCCAAAACACAAGGGAACAAGCAACAAGCTCGCAGAGATGATGCTAAGTGTCCAATTGTCGCAAACTTTAGGAGTGAAAGGAGGGGGTAAAATCTCAAGAATGCATGGGGTTTCCACGTAGATCCCACACGGATAGACTCCAAACTGAAGCAGTTTGGAAAATATTTGGCAGAAGGTCAATTCAAAGATGAATCATGAAGCCCGCCAAGAATTTTAAATGCTTAGATATTTTAAGATATTGTGAGAGCCCACGTGGAACATGCCAAACTCTGACCTTCAGATGATCTCAACTACGACTAGAATAAATACAGTCCATCATTTTTAGGTTGTTAGGATTCTCACCTACCACATTAGTGAGGTGAGTTCAATGCATTTTCTTGGGTGGTTGGAGTAGGATTTCAAATTATTCCCTCCTTTCTCTCTTATTCTTCCTATATATTGTAAGGAGGGGCAATTTTTCTAAAGGTTGGACATTTTTTCTTTGCACCCTCCCTTCTTCTCTTGTCTGTAAGTGGATTTGTGGAGTCTAAGCCTCCCATTCAAATTGTAATGCAAGTTTGTGCCTCTTGGCCATTGTAATGCACTGTATCAACTTTTTGGAGCAATAATGCATGTCTGTGGATAATTTTCAACCCTCTCTTGTGCATTCATTGTCTCCTTCCTAATCTCTCATTGTAGTCTGGTTATTTGTGCATGGTGATTGTATTGCATTTTTATGGTTTGTGTTTATTGCAAAGTAGGTGTTCAACATTCCTTTGGTGCATCACCTTTGTTAGTTTAGGTTTTATTTCTTGCATCTCCTTAATCATTGTCTCCTTGGAAAGATAGAGTAGGTTTTAGAGTAGATCCTCTGCAATAATGAATGTGTGCACCTAAACGAGAGGAATAGAACCGACCTTCATCTGAATAGCTCTCCGATTCTCAAAGTCCCACACTTTGGGATAAGCTCCATGTTATGTAATCACACTGAGATTCTCAACCCATCGCATTACGGAAACATTGGGGGTGCTGGTGTGATTACGCATCATCAACAATATTTATCCTTGATATTCAGATTTGGAAGCTAAAGATAAGTTCTCTTTACGGGTCTCAAACCCAATCTCCTTGGTAAAAATATAAAGACCTAGTTGTTATACCACAAGTTAGAGAATGTTATAAAAGACGTGAATTTGGTTTTATTGCATTACATTTTTAAGTTAATAGCCCCTTTGGGAGAATGGATAAAGTTTAGATAATTTATAATGTAGGAATGTTGGTGGATGCGGAATCAAAGGTTCCTTAGAGATGGGATAGAAGTTATTTTGTAGACCAAAGAGATATTTTTATATAAATACTATTGTACAAGTGTTTTTACATCATTAATTGATCAGTTTGAGAACTTTTACAAACTCGAGAGATGTATCCCAACGAGAGGTGAAATTTGTTATTAAGTTTGGTTTGTGTTTTCTCCTTTTTTTTTTTCTCATTGTTTATATTCAATCTTAATATTTTATATAGTCGTGGGTTGGATTAAGTGACAAAAATCTCTCCTCACCTTGGACATATCAAATGTGAAATATATAAGTCATACTAAATTTAACTATCCACAATGTTAACAATATTCATTGCAATGTTCATGTGGGTGGGTCCGATGACTCATTAGTGAAATTTTAACCCATTAGATTAGCATATTTCTTAAGTTCTTTCCATTTTA
The DNA here is from genome assembly GCA_018340775.1 of Taxus wallichiana var. yunnanensis. Lineage (NCBI taxonomy): Eukaryota > Viridiplantae > Streptophyta > Pinopsida > Cupressales > Taxaceae > Taxus > Taxus wallichiana. The sequence continues at coordinate 542,703,230 of CM031244.1, read as the reverse complement.
AAAGGAGAGAATAATATAATGAAAATTTCTTAGTGGAACGAAATCCCTTCTATGACACTATTGATCATATTTTGGAAGCATGCGATAAGAAAAGATCGATGGTTTAGTACCTCTATCTAATGTTGTGCTTTTTTCTCCTATATTTATATTTTGATGAACTTTTACTCTTATAATGTTTGATGTCCTTGAAATCCATGAAATTATGAAATTTTGCATATTTTGTCTCAAGCCTTTACTTTTATTCTAGATCTATTTTTATTCAAGTGATACATTGTTTAGACCTCCAAGTTCATGTCCAATTTGATCTATGAGAGCAAGCCTATTCTACCTACTCGGTTTTTACTAAAGTAGTATACGTTTTAATTATATTAATATAATATATTTGACATGAATCTCTTTGAAAATGTAAATATAATATACTATCACAATATAAAATAATATGTTACAATAATTTCAAGGCTAGGAAATAAGAAATAGCTAGAAAATACACTACACAAAAGGATTATATTTTAATAAATCAAGTGTGACATATCAAAAACATGTAATAACAATATCAAGGAAGAGTGATAGATCATCCTTGGGATGTACAACATAGGTGGTAGGTTCATTTGAATGTTGATTAGGTGTCACCCATCATCTATCTTGTTTAAATTGATTATCGTTAACAAGATTCATTATTACATAATTCCCTTCTCATGCAATGAGTGCAACCATTTAAACAATTCCATGTACATTAGAGGATCATGAAGATTGACCAACCGATGACTTGCAAAACAATGGAATAATCCAACCTATTCATTGAGGAAGAGTGGAGAAGTGATTCTATGATGATCTATGTTGACGGTTGGGTGTCGAATCATGGAGAAGCTTGACCTAGAGGCACAAGACTCGTAGTGTAGGAGCACTCCCAGTGGTATAACATCTTCTACATATGCTAAAATTAAATTGTCTCCTTCTCATCTT